>OY288270.1:2627753-3285253 GCA_958450335.1 Hibiscus tridactylites
AAATGTTATAAAATGGCAATTAAACTTTATATTTTGTAACAAACTGTTAACTTTTCCGTTAAATACTTAACGCGGCTCTTATGAAATTTTGTATAATATCACATTTAGTCCTTCATATTTACACATTCAATCAATTTAGTATTAATTCGAAAAACTTCAATAAATTTAACCATTATTATTTATACATTTTTTAAATTCGGTCCTATTTATAATTGGAAATAATTGATAACTCTAGGTTATAATTAGAGTTTTGTAGCAACTGTTGTTACCTTGTGGATGGAAACTCCCCCAAATTTAGATTGAATTCTCAACGAGTTTCGATCTCAAAACTACATTTTGTTTTGGTGTCCAAGCCATAAGTAATTATTTTTGGTGTAAACAGCACCCAAATTTATTAATCCAAATATATATCCCACACTAGAAGCAGTCTAAATAGTTTTTTATGTACACACATGAAACAGAGGCCATAGACCCACATTGATATGGCTAAACAATTTAAAAAAAAACTTTGATTCATTTTGATTACAAAAGCACAACCATCCCTATTATTGTCAACCTTGTTATTTCTTAATGAATCAATTTATTGAATATTATTTCCAATTATAAATGTGACCAAAGCGAAAGAATGTGTAAATAACAAGAGTTAAATTTATTGATTTTTTTTCGAATTAGGACTAAATTGATTGAATGTGTAAATACAAATGACTAAATGTGCTATTATACAAAGTTTCGTAACAATCACATTAAGAATTTAATGACCGAGTTACCATTTTGTTACAAAAAAATAAAGTTTAATTGTCATTTTGTAACATTTGAAAGTTTAGTTATTATTTTGTTTTTTAACAAAGTCCAATGACCATTTTGGTACTTTACCCTATAATCCATATCGTGTCAATATTAATCCAAAAACATTTGAGAATCTAAAAGTGTTGAGTGGATCGAAAGATCGATAATTACCAAGAGGGGGGGTGAATTGGAATTTTAAAGGATTGTAGTGGAAATTGGCAAATTAAAAATGATGAACAAGGGATTTAGAGTGGTTCAAGTTCCAAATGAACTCTACATCCACTACCTTAGTCTCACTAAGGATTTGCAACAATTTCACTAAATTGATCTTCCCCTTTTCTAGGACAAGGAGGCAACCCTTTACAATTTCGGTTGATTTTTCTACCCAAAAATCAACCCAACCCTTACACAAGAGAACAAAAAATTTGTAGGCTAATAAGGTATCTCTCAATACAAATGATAGCCCCAATACAAGCACTCAACCCAATTTTACAAAGTATGAATGAAGAACACAAATTGGGATTTCTAGACAAATATGAAATTTGGCACAATTGCTTGGATTTGATGAATAAGTGTTTGCTTGAAGTTCAATAGTTGTTGCTGTAGCTTTTGGATGTCTCTTTTATACCTTCTCATTGATTTCTAGCCGTTTGGGTGGTTGGGAACATAATTGGAGCCGTTGGAACCCTCTCTTACCACCATAAATGCACTTCTGCAGCTACCAGTATCGGTACGCGGGAAGGGGTATCGGTACCTGTCTCAGAAAAGAAAGAGTCGTTGTGTGCATTTAATACAGGGGTATCGATACGCGCGTAAGCGTATCGGTACTGGGTATCGAAACGGCAAGGGCCGTATCGATACTATTTTCTGAACTTAGCTCACTGTCCAACTCCGTATCGGTACGGGAGTTAGGCGTATCGATACGGGTCAACGAACTTTTAAAGTTTGGTTACCAACCAACTGACACCAACGGTCATATTTTTTAAACCGACTTATATTAAAAAAATTACAAAGCCCGTATCGATACGGGGGTTAGCCGTATCGGTACCGTATTCAAACTCTATGAATTTTAACACATGGATGTATCGATACGAGGGTTTGGGGTATCGATACAGGTTCCGGCGGTGACCAAGTTTGGTAAAATGGTATCGATACGCTTGGTGCTGTATCGATACGACTGTACGTTTTTGGATGGTTTTGCCTTGGAACACTTAGAAAATATTTTGAGTTTGAGTTTTATAAATCAGTTTCAAAGTGTTGGTGTTTTAAAAACTTATTAAGGGACTTAAAAACTAATTTTAAGTTTTACAAAATAATCCTCAAGGATTTAATTATATCAAAATCAAACATAGGTTTTACAATCTCCCCCTTTTTGATATAACAAAACTAAAACTTAAAATTTTTGAAAAATCTTCATAAAGAACTCCCCCTTAATATAAGCTTGGTAACCTTTGAATTTAAATCAAAATATTTTAAAGTGTGAGCTAGTTTCTTCTCCCCTTTTTGTTAGATCAAACAATCTTTGAGACAATTAAGTGCATAAAGAAATCAAAGGTATAATAAACAACATAGATATTTATTCATTAAAGCAACATACTTAAAATCCAAACAAAGGCAAAATAGAAATCAAAGCATAGGTTTTAATCCTAAGACAAACTTAATCCTAAAAACATAAAGCATAGGTGCATAATAATATAAAATCCTAAATGATATGCATGACAAACAAGAGAAAAACGTCTAAGCATCGTCTTCGTCGTCTTCATCCTCTTCATCATCATCTCCCAAAGGCTCATTGGTACGCATACTATTACGCCACTCATTACGCAACTTCCGGTGGTAACTCGGCAAGACGAACCCATTCACCATTAATATAAGAGAATTTTGCCCGAGCAAGGGAGTGCTCATCAATAGGATCGGTGAGAGGTGTTGCAATGTCATAAGAGCAATCAATTTCCTTTTTAACAAAGAAATAGCTCAAAGTCGTACCGTATGTGAAGGAGGTGACATGAGGAAGGTGACGATTTTGAACGAGGTAGACTATCTCCGCAAACATAAGTCGAGCTAAATTTGGTCGCTTGGCTTCACGGAAACACTGAATCCAAAAATCATCCACTTGACGGATGGTGGAATATTTTCCTCCGGAAGGACGAAACCACCACGATACCATCAAATGTAGAATCCGGTCGTGAGCATTAAGGGCGGTGACAGATCCACTAAGAACATGCCCCCCACGGTGCTCATCATCGAGACCTTCATCATCCAACTTAAAGACATCACAAATAGACTCGACATCAAGAGTTATTTTCTTTCCCATAAGATAGGAGTTAATTGCAACAACTTCCCCATTTCGACTAACACATCTTGCATTAGCATAGAAAATCAAAACCAAGAGACGATAGAAAATACCGAGAATAGAGAGAAAATGAATGAAATTCCAACGATGAAGCAAGGGGAGGTATTCAAACTTGAAACGCTCCGAATTGAGAAAAGGGATGGATACTACCCTTTCGGCACGGATCTTGTAATTCTCATATTGACGAAAGTGATTGAGACCCGCATTGCTTTCAAAGGATTGCTCATAGATAGTCGAGTAGTTAGGACGAGCAATTACTCCAAGGTTGGATGATTCACCGGCTTGATTAGCCCTTTGTCGCTTCCTCGATGGCTCTTTTGGTGCCATGATCTAAAAGAGAAATAAAGCAAGGGAGATTTCTTCAATTTTAAGTAAAAATCAAGGTAAAAAAAATTTAAAGAGAAATTTTGAAAAGAAAATATTTTAGAAGAAAATTAAAAAAAAAATTTGAACAAAAGCAAAGTTTAAAAAAAAATCAAAACAGAGAAAATAAAAGAAAGGTGATTACCTTGATAGAATCTTGAAGAATTGAAGAGAACTTGCACAAAGATGAGAAAGAGAGCACAAAGACTTGCTTGATTTGAAAACTCTTTTAGGCTTGAGTTAAGATGTGAAAAATATGAAGGAGGAAGTGTCTTTTTATAGGCAAAAACGGCTAGGGTTAATTAGGTTTTGAAAAGTTTGAATTTAGGTAAAAGTTGAACTCATTAAAAGCTAATTAAAGTCATCAGCGCAGTCGAGTATCGATACGCCCGATGGGGTATCGATACGGGGATAAAGATGTCTTTTTGCAAATATGCCCGTTGGAACAGTCGTATCAAAACGGATGGGTCCATATCGAAACGACCCGTATCGATACGGGATGAATCGTATCGATACGCTTGAAGCGTAAAGAATTCTGGGAAACGAAATGAAGAACAGGTATCGATACGCGTAGAACAGTATCGATACTGCAAGCCCAGAAATGCATTTTTGGTTCAAAGAACAACCAAAGGCTCGAACCTAATCTCTCCTATGAGTATGCAAATGATGTATGATCAGTTCTAAGCATATTTTAACAGAATCATACTCCTCCTAACTATAGGCATGGAAGAAATTTGGAGTCTAAGCATACAAACATGGCATTTCACAAGATCAAGCATATTTAAGCACAAAATAGGTCCAAAAAGGTCAAGATAGGCTAGCTAGACCTAACTCTCTCCTAAGGGACCAAAACGCTCTTTGTCTAAGGGTTTTGTAAAAATGTACGCTAATTGATTCAAGGTGTCTACATACTCTATAACCACATCTTCCTTAAGGACATGATCTCTAATGAAATGATGCCTTATTTCTATATGTTTGGTTCTAGAGTGTTGGATGGGATTTTTTGTTAAACAAATAGCACTAGTGTTGTCACATTTTAGGGGTATGGTTCCAACTTTAATTCCATAATCTAAGAGTTGTTGCTTCATCCAAAGGACTTGAGCACAACAACTCCCTAAGGATATGTACTCGGCTTCGGTGGTAGATAAGGCTACACTATTTTGTTTCTTAGAGAACCAAGATATGAGCATACTACCTAAGAATTGGCAAGTTCTCGAAGTACTTTTCCTATCAATTTTGCAACCCCCATAATCCGCATCCGAGTAAGCATGAAGGTTGAAGGTAGAGTCTCTAGGATACCAAAGGCCTAAACAAGGAGTGTCTCTAAGGTATCTAAAGATTCTCTTAACGGCTATAAGGTGAGACTCTCTAGAACTAGCTTGAAACCTAGCACACAGGCAAACACTAAACAAGATATTCGGTCTACTTGCGGTAAGGTAAAGCAAAGATCCAATCATAGAACGATAAAGCTTAGAGTCAACACACTTACCTCCTTCATCTTTGTCAAGCTTTGTAGATGAGCTCATAGGAGTGGCTTGAGGCTTTGCATTCTCCAAGCCAAACTTCTTGAGCATATCCTTTATGTATTTTGCTTGGTTGATGAAGGTGCCATCCTTCTTTTGCTTGATTTGGAGTCCCAAAAAGAATGAGAGCTCCCCCATCATGCTCATCTCAAATTCACCTTGCATTAACTTAGCAAACTCTTGACAATGACATTCATTAGTAGAACCAAAAATAATATCATCAACATAAATTTGAACTACTAAGATGTCATTTTTATACATTTTTATAAAGAGTGTAGTGTCCACCTTACCTTTTTCAAATCCTTTTTCAATCAAAAAATTTGAAAGCCTTTCATACCAAGCTCTAGGAGCTTGTTTTAAACCATAAAGAGCTTTGGTAAGTTTGAAAACATGATTTGGAAATTTTGAATCTTCAAAACCCGATGGTTGTTCCACATACACTTCTTCATTTATAAAACCATTTAAAAATGCGCTTTTAACATCCATTTGAAAAAGCTTGAAATTATGATAACATGCATATGCAAGCAACATCCTAATGGCTTCCATTCTAGCTACGGGTGCATAGGTTTCATCAAAATCTATTCCCTCTTCTTGAGTGTAACCTTGTGCTACAAGTCTAGCTTTATTTCTCACAATGTTACCACTCTCATCTAGTTTGTTCCTAAAGACCCATTTAGTTCCTATTGTAGATTGATTACTAGGCCTATCGACTAATGTCCATACATTACTTCTCTCAAATTGATTTAACTCTTCTTGCATAGCCATAATCCAAAAGTCATCTTTCAATGCTTCTTTTATATTTTTAGGCTCTATGCATGAGATAAATGCAACATGGTTCATTAATCTAAGAGAAGAACGAGTGGTTACCCCCTTGGATGGATCACCCAAGATTTCACCATCTTTGACATAGTTCAACTCCCTTGGGTAGCTCACTTCCTTTTCCTCAATAGCCAAGTCCTTCAAGGCTTCAAGAGGTGGTTCTTGTGTGTCTTCTTCTTTTGTTGGAATCTCATCCTCCTTTGAAGTTTGACCTCCATCAAAGGTATTTATGATTCCTACATCATCATCATCACAAGAATCCTTCCTAGGAAGGAGGTTATCATCGAATACAACATGAATAGATTCTTCTACTACTAAAGTTCTTTTGTTAAATACTCGATAGGCTTTAGAGGTTAAAGAGTAACCTATAAAAATAGCTTCATCACTTTTTGCATCAAATTTACCTAAGTTATCTTTTCCATTATTTAAAACAAAACACTTGCACCCAAAAGGGTGAAAATAGCTAATGTTAGGCTTTTTAGATTTTAAAATCTCATAAGGTGTTTTCTTTAAAATTGGCCTAATCATAACTCGATTTACAATATAACAAGCGGTGTTTGTGGCTTCCGCCCAAAAATATTTAGGTAAATTGTTTTCACAAAGCATAGTTCTAGCCATTTCTTGTAAAGTTCTATTTTTCCTCTCAACTGCCCCATTTTGTTGAGGAGTTCGAGGAGCCGAAAAATTATGGCTAATACCATTTTCATTCAAAAATTCTTCAAACCCTAAATTTTGAAACTCGGTTCCATGATCACTTCTAATATGTGAAATTCTAAGTTCAAGATCATTTTGGGTTAATTTTGAAAATGTGATGAATTTTTCCAAAGCCTCATCTTTAGTACTTAAAAAGAGAACCCAAGTAAATCTAGAAAAATCATCAACTAGCACAAAAGCATACGATTTACCACCCAAGCTCATAGTCCTAATTGGCCCAAACAAATCCATGTGAATTAATTGTAAGCATCTACTAGTAGAAACATCATTAATGGATTTAAAGGAAGACCTATGTCGTTTACCCTTTGAGCATGCATCACAAATTTTATCATTTGAAAATTTTATTTTGGGCAAACCTCTAACTAGATTTAGAGAGACTAGTTTTTCCAAAACACTAATGCTAGCATGTCCTAGCTTCCTATGCCACAACCATGCATCATTCTCATTTTGAGCAACTAAGCATGCATGAGATGTATGTATGTCATCTAAATGCACCATGTATATGTTTCCTATGCGATGACCTATGAGCATAATACTATTAGATTTAATGTCTACAATTTTGCATCCATTTTTATCAAATAAAACATTAAATCCTTTATCACACAATTGACTTATGCTCAATAAATTGTGTTTAAGACCATCGACATATAAGACATTTTCAATAAAAATGGTAGAGTGATTACCTATGGAGCCAATACCTTTAATGTGGCCTTTGGAGTTGTCACCAAATGTTACTACTCCTCCACTTTTTGGCTTTAAATCCATGAATCGACTCTTGTCTCCGGTCATGTGTCTCGAGCATCCACTATCAAGGTACCATGAGTTTTGACTTTGTGCTTTGGCCTTGAAGCAATGCTCCCCATACAAACAAAGATATTAAACCTTGGTTTTTGGTACCCAAATCATTTTGGGTCCATGAGTGTTAGCTCCCAAAACCTTGGTTCTCTTAGGAATCCAAGATGACATAGCAATAATATTATTAGATTTTACAAGTTCCTTAGGAACTCATACATTTCTAATTCTTTTAGCTCTACTATGTCTAGGGTAGCTACCTTGTTTGTAGTAATTAGTCCTTTTCTTAGGTTGGTATGTTCTAGAGGATTCTCCTACTTCATGCTTGACACTACCAACATTTTTTAAGGACTTTTTGAGCTCATTTAGCTCACCTAACACCTTTTGGTGTTCACTATTGCATTGAGACAAAAGATTATTAAGGTCAACATTTTCATCTTGAAAGAATTTAAGTTCATCTTTTAATCCTAAAATCTTTTTCTCAAATTTAGAATTAGCTTGAGTGAGTGAGTCATTTTTCTCATTTAGTTCTAAAATGATTTTCTTGTTTTTAATGACTGACTCTTTAAACTTCTCAACTAATTCATCATATACCTCTTGTAACTCATCATATGCATCATTTAACTCTTCATATGAAAAATCTAAAGTAGATGAGTTAGAGGTTACCAAGGAGGAATCTTCCTCAAGTGCCATGAGACAAAGATTGGCCACTTCTTGTTCGTCATCCTCCGATGACTCCTCATCACTCCAAGTAGCAAGCTTGGCTTTGAGTCTCTTCTTCTTCTCAAAGCCCTTCTTCTTGAGTTGAGGGCACTCCGAACGGATGTGGCCGGGTTGTTTGCACTCATAGCAAATGATGGGATCCTTTCCTTCTTCTTTGTTCTTCCCTTTGAAGTCCATCTTTCTTTGGATTTTTCTACCCCGGTTGGACCTCATGAAGCGTGAGAACCGTTTGGCTATCATAGCCAATTCTTCAAGTTCATCCTCATCACTAGATGAGCTCTCATCAAGTTGTGAAGCTTTAGCCTTGAGAGCTATACCCATCTTCTTCTTCTTCTCAACCTCAAGCTTCTCTACTCTTTTCTCTTCTTTCTTTTTCTCATCTTCCCTTCCTTGCTTCATGATCTCATGAGTAAGGAGAGAACCCACAAGCTCATCAAGCTTTAATGTCTTCAAGTTCTTTGCTTCGATGATAGCGGTTCTCTTCCCATCCCAAGATTCGGGAAGTGAATAGAGTAGCTTCCGGACAAGCTTGTCTTCCGGTATGATCTCTCCATAGCCCTTTAGACCGTTGAAAATTGTGGAGAATCGATCAAACATCTTTGACACCGTCTCATCGGGCTCCATCTTGAAGTTTTCATAGCTAAGATTGAGAAGTCCAATCTTAGTTTCTTTGACATCATTGGTGCCTTCATAAGTGGTCTCAAGAGTGTCCCACACTTCTTTGGCACTTTCAATGGATGAGACCTTTGAGTAGATGTCCGGACCGAAAGCACAAAAAAGCATGTGGAGAGCTTTATCGTTGACTTGAATCTTCTTCCTCTCCTCTTCACTCATTTCGGCTTTCTTCTTCAACACCATCTTACCTTCACCATCTTGCTTCAATGGAATGTATGGCCCATCCTCAATGACATCCCACACAAGATAGTCACTAGACTTGATGAATAGCCTCATTTTATTCTTCCAAAAAGAATAGTTGTCACCATTGAAGAAAGGAGGCTTGGTGGTTGATTGTGACTCGTACATGCCGGAACCGGAGGTTGAAGCCATCTCTTGATATTTTGATGATCACACTCTTCCAAGGATCTCCTCTTGTGGTTGTTAATCCTCAAAGAGTTAAGCTCTGATACCAATTGTTGAGTGGATCGAAAGATCGATAATTACCAAGAGGGGGGTGAATTGGAATTTTAAAGGATTGTAGTGGAAATTGGCAAATTAAAAATGATGAACAAGGGATTTAGAGTGGTTCAAGTTCCAAATGAACTCTACATCCACTACCTTAGTCTCACTAAGGATTTGCAACAATTTCACTAAATTGATCTTCCCCTTTTCTAGGACAAGGAGGCAACCCTTTACAATTTCGGTTGATTTTTCTACCCAAAAATCAACCCAACCCTCACACAAGAGAACAAAAAATTTGTAGGCTAATAAGGTATCTCTCAATACAAATGATAGCCCCAATACAAGCACTCAACCCAATTTTACAAAGTATGAATGAAGAACACAAATTGGGATTTCTAGACAAATATGAAATTTGGCACAATTGCTTGGATTTGATGAATAAGTGTTTGCTTGAAGTTCAATAGTTGTTGCTGTAGCTTTTGGATGTCTCTTTTATACCTTCTCATTGATTTCTAGCCGTTTGGGTGGTTGGGAACATAATTGGAGCCGTTGGAACCCTCTCTTACCACCATAAATGCACTTCTGCAGCTACCAGTATCGGTACGCGGGAATGGGTATCAGTACATGTCTCAGAAAAGAAAGAGCCGTTGTGTGCATTTAATACAGGGGTATCGATACGCGCGTAAGCGTATCGGTACTGGGTATCGAAACGGCAAGGGCCGTATCGATACTATTTTCTGAACTTAGCTCACTGTCCAACTCCGTATCGGTACGGGAGTTAGGCGTATCGATACGGGTCAACGAACTTTTAAAGTTTGGTTACCAACCAACTGACACCAACGGTCATATTTTTCAAACCGACTTATATTAAAAAAATTACAAAGCCCGTATCGATACGGGGGTTAGCCGTATCGGTACCGTATTCAAACTCTATGAATTTTAACACAGGGTTGTATCGATACGAGGGTTTGGGGTATCGATACAGGTTCCGGCAGTGACCAAGTTTGGTAAAATGGTATCGATACGCTTGGTGCTGTATCGATACGACTGTACGTTTTTGGATGGTTTTGCCTTGGAACAGTTAGAAAATATTTTGAGTTTGAGTTTTATAAATCAGTTTCAAAGTGTTGGTGTTTTAAAAACTTATTAAGGGACTTAAAAACTAATTTTAAGTTTTACAAAATAATCCTCAAGGATTTAATTATATCAAAATCAAACATAGGTTTTACAAAAAGAATGCGTAATTTACTATAACACGGCTTTTTGTACGATATATATGTTACTAATTTAAGTGTTTATTTAAAAAATATGGTTTTATCTTTTATACACATGATATTTGAATCAAGTTAATTTTTTTACACCCAATAAATAGTTAAATATTTTTAATTTATACAAATTTTTACGTGCATAGTACATCAAGAAAATATAAATTATAAAATTTTAAAGGGTAAAATTTAAAAAATTATTATTTAAGGTCAAAAAGATAAATTTGAAAATTGTTCATTTAGAATTTTAAATGGATGAGACAATTACAATTATCACTTAAAATTTAGTGTGAAAATTTAATGTTAATTTTAAATGGGTCATTAATTTATTAATTTTTACACTAAATTTAATGAGTTTAAGTATTTAGCCACTTATTATACCATGTCAGCTGGGTCATCTACCTAGTGGGTAAACAAAATTTTATCTTACAAAACCTTATTAAATACAACCATTGAATACGTATGAATCACACAGATGAATAGCTGAATGTAACAATTTTATTGAATACGTATGAATCACACAGATGAATAGCAGAATGTGACAATTTTTTTAAATTAGTATCTGAACATATTTTATCTTCAATTAGTATTTGAATGGTTATTTTTTTAATTTAGTACCTATGCTAATTTGATATCTCAACATTAAATTAAATTATAGACACGAAATTAATTGAGTAAAATGATATAATCATTAAATATTATATGTCATAATCTAATACTCCTTCTGTCTTTAAAAAGTGTCCTTTAGTGACTTTTTGAAAGTCAAAATTTTTAAACTTTGACTATTATTATATTGAATATTTTAAATAATTAATTTTTATAAAATATATATTTAAAAACTACTCGATTAGAGGTTTTTAAAATATATTTTTTCATATTTTTATCGATGGTACATTTTAAATAATTATGAGTCAATATTGAAAAGAATTGACCAAAAAAATTAATAACGGACAAAAATTGTGGGACGGAGGGAGTAAATTGTTAAATGTCATATCAACACTATAAATCAATCAAAGAATTTTATTCAAATTTAGATACTAATTTTAAAATTATTTTTAAATTTAGATGTTCATTTGTATAATAAACGTTTTTATAAGTGTGCATAAAAGTGATATATTTCTAGAAAATAATTAAAGTTTAAACGTTAAATATAATATTATTAATACAATTATAAAAAAATAAAAATGAAAATAAGTATAATTTTGACGTTTGATTCAAGATTGATCCATACACAAAAACCTTCCAGAAAAATATAAAAATTCATAAAACAACATAAAAAAAGAAAGGGTAAACTATACTAATGACCACCGAACTATGAGGTTGGTGTTGATTTGACCACTATATTTTCAATTGTGTTAAATATACCACATAACTATTT
Organism: Hibiscus tridactylites; assembly: GCA_958450335.1. NCBI lineage: Eukaryota > Viridiplantae > Streptophyta > Magnoliopsida > Malvales > Malvaceae > Hibiscus > Hibiscus tridactylites. The sequence goes on from OY288270.1 coordinate 2,639,589, forward strand.
AATTGGTTCTAATGTAGCCACCTGCCGTTAAAAAAAAGAAAAGGTTGACGGGTCTATTAAAATAATTGGTATAATTACAAATTTGGTCCCCTTTATCTATACAATCTATCAATTTGATCCTAATTTTAATCTAATAAAAATTTATTTATTTTAATTAGGTGGTGACATGTGTCACCACCTTTTTGGGGGACCACCTGATTAGAGTAGGAAAAATGAAAATCAAGGAAATAGCCTTGGTAGGAATCAAACCTAGGACCTTAGGGGAGTAGCGCGCGAGTTTACCACTAAGCCAAAGATATATTTCTGATATACAATACTAATAATAATATATGTGTTATACGACTAGAGAAAGAAAAAACTAACAATACACTGAGCCAACAACAGTAGCGTTTCGTGCTTGCACATCTTTTAAGTTTGCAGTTTGCACCAGCAGAAGCAATTGATGTTGAGTCCTTAAAATTTTTAATCTTTATTAATAAATTTAATGGTGTTCAACAATGTTCAACATTAATAATTATTAATCTAATTATTTAAAAATAAAGATTAAAAATATAATATATATGAAAATTAATTTAATTGAAAATTTATTTTAAATAATTATTAATTGTATGTTGAGTCCTTAAAATTTTTAATTTTTATTAATAAATTTAATGGTGTTCAACAGTGTTCAACATTAATAGTCTTCAGTGGTGTTCGACACACGTGGTAGACTCATCCTTAAAATTATACAACACAAAGTTTATAATGTATAGGACAAAATCATAATCAAATATCGAGAGAGTTTAATTTTTTAACATTAGAAAATAAACACTTATTAAGTGTTTAAATTTAAATGAGAGACAATGTTTAATTTATTTAATATTTAAATTTATAAAAAAAATTAATTGTTATTGAATCATACAATTTAAAGGACCGAATTTAATTTTAGATAATTTAATTATAATTAAAAAAATGAATTATTATAAACCTGACAATATTTATTTCTAGGCAAAATATTATTGCTATACCCTTAATATTTTATTGTAATATCTATTAGTGGGATCCACTAAAACTTCATTCACTATTTCAGCTACTTATCCAATCTACTATATGATTTTATTGATAATAGGAATTTCGTCCTCTAAAAAAACTATTCTCCCCTTTTCAGCCACAAATACTTATATTTTGGTAAATGAAATAAATTAGTTGAAAGAAAATAACTGAAATGAGGTTGGTTGAGGATTATTTAGAAACTCGGAATTGATTTTACGGTTATTATCATAATCTTCGTATTTTTTACAATAGAGAAAAAGTCGTCATACTTGCTTGACGATTTTGTTCCATTTTTTTAAGACTAAATTGAAAGGAAATTAAAATTATGTGGATTGAAAGTAATTGTTTCAATAATAGAGTCGAACGAAGCATTTAATGTGTTGTTGCCGCTCAATTTCTTAACTCAGTTCCTTAACTTCTCTGATGTCTCACTTCAACCTCTCAAATTTGTCTTCCTTTCATTTTAGTCCCAACATCAAGAAAAGTCTTCAAGACATCTTGTCAATTTTACTGCGATTTTTTAAAAAATAAAAATAAACCAGAAAGCAGTCGGGAAGATAAGACGACTTCCCCCGACGTCGTTAGAAGTGATTATTATAGAATCAAGGCTTAATGCCTAAATAGGTGCCCAAACTATGTTTGTGGATATTTTTAGTGCCTAACTTATTTTTAATTTTAAATAGGTGCCTAAAGTTTTAATTTTGGTCATTTTAGGTGCCTAACGTTCGCTATTGTTATTTTATTAAAAGTAATTTTTTATTTTATTTCTTTTTTAATTTAATTTATTTTTTAACTTAATTTTTTAAAAAAACCCTAAATTTCCCAAAAATTACAAAATAGCCCCCAAATTCAAAATCTCTAACTTTCCTAGCCGAATCCACCGCCGATGGTCACGTCGACGCCCCCATATATGATGTTGTACCACCACGACCGTTTTCCCTAACCACCCATCGCCGATAACCAGCGGTAGGTGTGTTGATCGGCTTCCTAAAGTCGAAAGAAGTCAAAATCGCGGAAAGAAAGTCGTCAGGACACCTACAATCGGTTATCAGCGATGGGTGGTTGGGAAAAACGGTCGTGGTAGTCTGACGACGGTAGTGGTAGTCTTCGGTGAGGCAGTAAACGGCGACAACGATGGTAATTTAGTGGTTTTGGGTTAGGGATTTGAGACTGTTTTGTAAAGATTTAAAACTGTTATTTTAACAAAAATGAATTTTGAATTTCATTTAAAAATTAATTAAAAGAAATTAAAAAAAATTAAAACCTGCCACTTGTCACATTTTAATTGGCTAATAATTTTTTATTAACGGTTAAACACCTAAAATGACCAAAATTAAAACTTTAGGCGCCTATTTAAAGTTAAAAATAATTTAGGTACCGTAATCCACAAGCCTAGAATCAACAATAAATATGAGACTACCTCTAACTAAAACATTCATCGTGCTCGAACTTTACACATCGTCACTCATAATTTTTCTTCGGAAATCAAAAGAGTGAATCGTCTTGTTGAACCACCAACGTTTACATTTTCCATCTATTTTTCTAATAGATAGAGGCCAAGGCCCCTACATAAAATGACTAGCTACGATAGTGAGCCGGACCATTGAGGCCAGTGGCGGATGTATATGGTTCCTTGGGTGGGCCTGTGCCCACCCTGAATTTTTCAAACCTTATACATTTGGCTTCAATTTTTATAATTTTTATGAATTAGTCCTTAAATTTTATGATTTGTGCCCACCCTGAAATTTTGAGATTTTTATGATTTGTACCAATCTTAAAAAATGTTTTGATTTGTGCCCACCCTCAAAAAAGTTTCTGGATCCGCCACTGATTGAGGCCGCGACTTAGAACAAGAACTATAGTCGAAGGCGGGTTTAAGAAGAGTCGAATAGAACCATCGTCATTAGCAGAAAGTTTGGCGAGGAGGTCGGTGTCGTAATTTGCTTCACGTCGGATATGTTCAAATTCTACCATCCAGGGTCGCTCAACAAGACGAGCAATGGTGCGAACTAGCGTAGATTCACCGGAATGCGATAACAATCCAAGGTCCATTTACAGTTATGACAAAATAATGAAATGGTCAAGGTCGTTTATCAAAAGTCCCACATGTAGGTAAAATCATATAGATCATTAAATCATGACAACATCGATCATCTACTCATCTTATCTTAAAAACAAGGCCTAACTACAAAAAAGAAAAAATTAAATTATGCTCTCTTTTTTCAACAGGTGTCTAACGTATTTTTTTAGCTGAAATAAGGCCTAAAATTTTATTTTTAACTTTTTAAAGTTAACTAAGACACCTACTTTCGTCAGGAAAATAAATTATACACCTACTTCAGCCATAAAAACTTTAGACATATATCTTTAAAAATATTATAATTTAAGCATTTATTTTATAGTTAAGACTAAAAATAATGATATCACAAAGTTAGAAAAAAGTAATTTCGAGGAGGCCAAAGCCCAAAAGCCCAACAATGTCAAGAAATAATATTTGATCATTTAAAAAGAGATTGATGTGTTGAAACCAATTAGTGATTTTAACGGAAAAGATAATAATGTTTATATTCATCTTAGGAGATTTAGGTTAGGTTTGAATAATTTTGTCTGTAAGTTGTATTATTAAGGTTTAAAAAAAAGTTTGAACATATACTATATTGTATTCAGCTCGTACAAATTTAGATAAAGATGATATTTAATATATACTAAAAGGTAAATTATTTAATATATATGATGTGTAGTATAAGATTGTACCACTCTTTTTGTTATAAGAGTTAGGAATTTAATTTATGTGGCAGGTTGTGTAGGATTTAGAATTTAGTGTTTAGTATTAGAAAATTAGATTTTAGTTTTTAAATTAGAGAAAATACTTTAATATACGAACTTATATGGTTTAAATAGGGAGAATTTTGTAAATTTTAGTTTTTAAATATTTTAGTTTAGACTCTATGATTTAGATTTTATGGTTAAAGATTTTTTAGATTTTAGATTGTATAATTTAAATAGAGGAATTATGTAAATTTCTTCTACGCATTGTGTATCAAAATATAACTCAATAAATCTGTAGGATTATTATCATATACACGGGAGGTGGAAAACAAAATTTCCACAAGCGGGTTTATTTAGGGGTTTAGGGTTCTATTTTAGGGTTTATATGTTAGGGGTTTAGGTTATAGGTTTATAATTTAGGATTCATGGTTAGATTAAGGTTTATGGTTAGAAATTTAGATTTTTAGATTTAGGCCTGAAAATATGTGTAAACTTTTTTACACTAGCAGTGTATCAAATATTAATCCTAAATTTGCATGCGTATGTATTTTTTTACTCATTATATATATAAAAAAGTACTTATATTAAAATATGGATTATTATCCTATACACTGGAGGTGGAAACTAAAAGTTTCCACAAGTGTCTTAGTTTTAGGGCTTATATGCTTAATTTAGGGTGTAAGATTTAGGGGTTTAGGTGTAGGGATTTGGAATTTAGGGATAGTTGTTATAATTTTGGGTTTAGGGTTAGAATTTAAGGATTTAAGGTTTTGTTTTTAGGGTAATATGGTGGGGATTTAAGTTTTAATCTATAAATTCTAAATTATAACCCTAAATTGTAAATTTTAACCACTATCCTTAAATTTAAAACCCATACACCTAAAACCCTAAACCATACACCCTAAACTAAGTCATTAAACCCTAAAACTAAGGCGCTTGTAGAAATTTTTATTTTTCACCTCCAGTGTATCAAATAATTACACTTAAAATATATGTATTCATCTTATTTGATATGATTTAAAAATATAATAACATTTTAGAAAATGTTTAAGATGTATCATTTTATGTTTTGGCTAAAGGGTCAAATTTTTCCCTATAGTAATCCGAAATTAATAATGTTGTCCCTACTTTTTATTTTCCGTAATTTTACCCTCAAAGTTAGTAAATTGCGGCAATGTTGCTCTTTGACCGACGTTGACCGTTAAAGTATTGACGTGACAGTTAATGGTGAAGTCATTCATGCAATTTTGCCCTCAAAGTCATTCAGTTGCAGTAATTTTGCCCTCTGTTTATTTAATTTTTGAATAAATTTGGATAAATAATTTAGTTTTTCGAGTTGAATTTTTACAAGCAGAATATATGAAAAACCGGTTAACAAATTAGTGTAAATATCTTTTAGGTCCCTAGTAATTTTAAAAATAAGCAAAGTGATAAAATATAAATAAGATGTTAAAAATTATTGAAAATAAAAACTAATATAAAATTAAAATGTATTAGAAATTATAAAATGATAAATATAAATTAAAATTTTTAAAAATATTTATAAAGTGGGTGAGAGTGGTGCGGGCAAAGTATAAAGTGGAAGGTGCTTTATCCGTGAGCATTGCGGTTCGAAATTGTAGTCGTTTATGGTCCGGGATAAGCCGTGTTTGGGATAATGTCATTGACGGCATGGGGTGGATTGTCCGCGACGGCTGCTTGGTTGATTTTTGGTATGATTTTTGGTTGAATGAGTCGGGTCCTCTAGCTGGTTTTTATCAATAGAATGGCCAACCTGATTCGTGTCCAGTGGCTTCTTATGTTATCCATGATGGTACGTGGGATGTTCCTTCACTTAGTGAAGTGTTACCGGAGAGTGTTGTCCAACACATTCTGGCCGTTTACCCTCCATCGCATCGTCTTGGTCCCGATCGGCTTGGTTGGAGGGATGATAAGATACATGTTTTCACGGTTAAATCAGCGTATAACCGCATTCTAGGTACTGCTGTGGGGCATGGTTCAGGCTTGTGGAAGACAATTTGGCAGCTCTCGTTACCCTATAGGATCCGTACTTTTCTTTGGCTTGTTGCACGAGCAGTTTACTTATCAACATGGAACGTGTGCGCCGACATATTGCCGAGGATGCGCGCTGCTGTATTTGTGGCAATGGAAATGAAGATGTGCTTCATGTCCTTCGAGACTGCACGGTTGCACGAGGGGTTTGGCGACAAATTTTTAATGAAAATAGGCACAACAGTTTCTTTACTCTACAGTTGACGGATTGGATCGAGGTCAATATTAGGAAGGATGAAGCTTTTGCTGGCTTTGATTCGCATTGGGTCATGCTTTTCCCTATCATATGCTGGAAGCTTTGGCTTCGCAAGAATCGGAAGCTTTTTGATCCGGATTTCATTGAACGTGAGGAGTTGGTGATTACGAGCAGGTGTTATATGGAAGAGGTGGTTGCGGCAAACGTTAGATTACCTATGGTTAATAGTAATCTATCTCGTGTGATGCCAATGGAGAATCGATGGAGTTGTCCGCCTTGTCAGTGGGTTAAAATCAATGTTGATGGTGATGTGAATCCGCTATCCGGCGCGGCTTCAATAGGGGGAGTGTGTCGTGCGGATACAGGAGCTTGGTTGTTTGGCTTCAGTAGGAAAATTGGTTGTTGTTCTATTTTATTTGCTGAGCTTTGGGCTATCTTGGAGGGTCTCAAGCATGGTTGGCGGTATGGTTTTCGACGGATTAAGGTTGAGTCGGATAGTCGTGAGGCGATAGGCTATGTGCTCAACGGTTCTAAGGAAAGAACGGCTAATGCCTTGGTGGTGGCGATAGCGGAGTGGGCGCAACGTCAATGGGAGGTGTCCTTTGAGTATGTTAATCGTGAATCAAACCGTGTTGCGGATTGGTTTGCAAAGGCCATGCGGGAAGATACGATAGGGGCTAGTTTTGGGAGATTCCATCGGCGGCAGTGCATTGTTTGTTAGAGGCCGACTTGCTTCATGGAGCGGAACAACAACCGATCAGTATAGGTTAGGTTTGTTGCGTTTTTGCTTTGTTGTCTTGTGTTTTGTCGGTGCGTATGGTTAAGGATTTTTTGTTGTCTTTTGTAGCTCTAATGCATGCACTCCTTTTCCTCCACTAGGCTTAGGGAGGTTTTTTAACGAGGCATGTGTTAGATGCTCTCCTCCCTTCAATCGAATTTTTTTTTTGAATAATCTCGCCAAATTTTTTCTCTTTTCTATATCAAACTGATGCTCATTAATATTTGATAAGATTTATTACTACTCTAATAGAAGGATGGTTCCATTAAAAAATTGTTCAAGAAATATTAGTTGGCTTAGCATAACCAGAAACAGTCGAAGACTTTTTCAATGTTTTTTTATAAATATTTTGGAATTTTTTTATATTTATGTTTTATCATTGGATGGAATTGCTATTTTTAATACTTTATAAATACTTTTAAATTATTGTATTTATATTTTTATCATTTTATAATTCTTAATACATTTTAATTTTTATATTAATTTTTGTTTTTAATATTTTTTTAAATATCTTATCATTTTTATTAAGTTTAGGGATTTTTTTAAAAAATGAAGAATATTTTGATTTTTTTATGAGAATTCTCACTTTGCTTATTTTTAAAATTACTAGAGACCCATATGATATTGACACTAATTTGTTAATCAATTTTTCATATATTCTGTTTGTAAAAGTTCAACTCGAAAAACTAAATTATTTATCCAATTTTAATCAAAAACTAAAATAAACCGAGGATTCGAGGGCAAAATTGCATGAATGACTTCACTGTCAATTGTCACGTCAGCACTTTAACAGTCAACGTCGGTCAAGGGGCAACATTGCTGCAATTGACTAACTTTGAGGGTAAAATTATGAAAAATAAAAAGTATGAACAACATTACTGATTTCGAATTACTACAGAGGAAAATTTGACCTTTAGTCTTCTATTTTTAATACTAAATTAATTAAATTAAGATCAATTAAGAGGTTCGTTCCGGCAGGATTGGGATGTTAGTTTTGCCCATGTTCCGAGAGATAGCAATGGACTTGCTGATGGTTTAACCAAATGTTACACACTCGGGTCTCTCACGACAGTGGTGTTTGATACACCCTCGTTGGAGGTTGTTTCTCTTTTTGAAGCCGACAGACTGGGTTTAGTGTCCTAAGAGTGCCGTATTTGGGTTTGAGTTATTGTTTTATAGTGTATGTTTATGTGTTAATATTACTACTTGTACTCTTTTCCCTATTTAAGTTAAAGAATTTTTAATGAGGCACGTAGTAATATCCCTTTATTATAAAAAAACAAAAACAAAACAAAAAGGACCGCTTTAGGTCCGATTCATACTTTCATTCTATCATTGTCAACAATTAGACAAGTTTTGGGAATTTTCTTACTGATTTTTCCACGCATTTAGATATATGTTAAGTTTTTTGTCTTCTAATATTTTTATATTCATTATTTTATCCTTAAATTTATAAGAAATCATATATTTCCTTAAAATATAAGTATATATATTTGAATATTTTGGTGTGATTATATGGTAGTATTATAGTATATAATATTTTTATTTTTAAAGTTTTGAAAACGCATAATATCGTGCTGACTATACTACTCGAACATATGAGTTAAATAGGAAGAACAATTTCACCCTTTACTAATAAAACCACTCAATGGGTTCAGTTTTTAAAAAGTATATTTTAAAAATAGAAAAGTGGTAAATTATTTTTGCGAATAAAATATGAGATATATAAACTAAAGTTAATCTGGAATAAATTTTATGTTAATTCATAAGTTTTATTATTTATGTTATACATAATAAAATATCTTATATAACAAATTGGACTGAAATAATCATTTACATAATAAATCTTTATGATATTTTTTATTTGAGTTAATAAATTGAGAGTATTAATTAGTATACCAATCAATTGATATAAATCGATTTTCTTTTACAATATTTAAATAAAAAATTGATAATCATTTCCATAATAAATCTTTATGATATTTTATTTGAATTAATAAATTGAGTATTAATTATTATATCAATCAATTGATATAAATCGATTTTCTTTTTCAATATTTAAATCGAAAATTTAATAACAATCCGGAATCTATTTTTATAGTTAAATTTGAATTTTGTGGGACAAGAAATCTCAACAAAAACATATGGTAAGAAATCTCAACAAGAAATCCAAAAAAGAAAATAGTACATGTACCGATGGCGAAAATATTTTTTTTTCTACAAATGTCTTGATTTTAGAATGTAAAAGTTTAGTTTAAGATTTATAGATTTAGAATTTATGATTTATGGTTTGAATTTAGTGTTTAGAGATTACGATTTAGTTTTTAATATAATATGATAAAGAGTTTAGGTTTTAACATACAAACCTTAAATTTTAACTCTAACTCTAAAAATTCTAACAACAACCCTTAATATTTAACTGTTCAAAAAGATATTAATAATATGAAATCAATGAGTGTTCTTAGTGAAAAAGAGGACGATGTTCATCCTAAGATAAATTCGTACATGATTTAAAATTTTTAGGCATATTTATGTATTTTCTATTGAAAATCTATTTTCATCCTCTAAAATTTATAAGTTCGCCACTAGAATTTTATAGGTTCGCCCTCCTTAGATAAATTCATGCGTCCGTCCGTCCCTTAGATAAAGTCATGAGTCATGTTTTATTGAAAATCTATTTTCAACTTCAAAACTTATACTACCTTGTAATCACCTTAAGAATATTAAAAAAATTAATATTATTGAATTGTATAAATTAAGGTTAATATTTTAATTTTTTGATTAAATAGAGATGTATTACATTCTCATACAAGATAGGGCAATATAAACATCCTTAACCACTAGGGCAATCGGTAGATTTATAAAGATAATATTTAATATATATTAAAAAGGTAAATTAGTTAATATATATGATGTGTAGTATAAGACTGTGCACTCTTTTTTGTTATAAGGATAAATAATTTAATTTATGGTTTAGGCTTTAATTTGTAGAATCTATTATTTTAGTTTTTAAATAAGAAAAGGAAGACTTTAATAATAGTTTATATAACGAACGATTGTTTGGTGCATTGATAAGACACATTACACTCTCAAGGAGAGGACGATAGTTCAAACTTTAGAGAAAACATTGTTGGGAGACGCATGCTCACACCCCAAACTTAGACAGTAAGACGAACATGCATATTACCAAAAAATAATAGTTTATATAGAAAGACTTCTGTAAACATTTTTTACGCATTTTGTATCAAAATATAACTCAATAAATATACACGTTTTTGTATTTTTTACTCATTATATGTATAAAAAAGTATGTATATTTAAATATATGTATTGATCTTATTTGATATGATTTAAAAATATAAAAAAATTATATATATATATATAATGTTTTTAGTAAGGAAAATTCTAGAATAGGCGACACAAATCGTTGAACGCCACTAGCGCAATACACCGTTGAACACCATTAATTTTTAATGACTTATAAATATTATTAAAAATCTTAAAGGCTCGACATGCAATTGATCATATTCCAAAACAAAATTTAAAGAAATTATTCTATGAATCATTCTCACCACCGCATCCATGGTCCTAGCCAATTAAATAAAATTACGTCATCTTTATTTTCCACACAAAATTTTCTTATAAATTAAAATTTACAAATCATCATCTTCTTCCTCATACCTCATATATTAATTCTAATATGTTAATGAATAAAATCTTTAAAATAAAAAATAGTCCGAATTAAAAGCTTAACCATGAATCAAAAGTGATAAAAATAAAATAATTAATTTACATATTCGTTAACATATTAAAATTAATATAGAAAATTGAGGAAGAAAATGATTTGTAAATTTTAATTTATAGGAAAATATTAAATTAATTAAATTAAGACCAATTAAGAGGACCGTGTCATACTTTCATTCGATCATTCTCAACATTCAACAATGGGACAAGTCCTCGGTACTTTCTTATTGATTTTTCCACGCATTTAGATATATGTTAATTTTTTTTGTGTGTTCTATTTCTTTTTATATTCCTTATTTTATCTTTAAATTTATAAGAATTTATATAATTCTTTTTATATATATATATTCGAATATTCTGATGTGATTATATTATAATATGTGTTATTTACTTTTAGTTTTTTTAAAACGCACATATAACAATGTTCGAACTCGAGTTAAATAGGAGGAACAATGCATCATTTACCAATGAAACCACTCAAAATGTTCATTTTTCTTTAAAGAACGTTCAAATTTAAAAAGTATATTTTATGAATAGACGAGTGGTAAATTATTTTCGTGAATAAAATATGAAATATATAAAGTAAAATTAATATGGAATGATTTTTATGTTAATTCATAAGTTTTATTATTTATGTTATATATAATAAAATTTCTCATATAACAAATTGGATTGATATATTCATTTTGATAATGAGTTTTTATAATAATTTATATTAATTAATAAATATTTTTTTATATAAATCGATTTTCTTTTCAATATTTAAATTGGAAATTTAATAACAATCCGGAATCTATTTTTATAGTTAAATTTGAATATTGTGGGACAAGAAATCCCAACAAAGCATATGAAAAAAATCAGGGGAAAAGAATCGCCAACGAGTTGTTGGTTACGTTGGACCGCGGACCAATACAAGAGCTGGTGGGGGCCTTTCTCAAATTTAACAAATTTATCTTTAGTGCTTTAAATTTTTTTAAAGAAAATTAGACCCTAGTTATAACTAGGGGTGTTTAAAACTTTACAAACTGATTCGATCAATCGTTGATTTGATGTAAAAATTTAGATATTTGATCTGATTTTTATTTTTCGGATCAGATATTTGATCCGATTTTAAATTTTTGAAATCGGATACAGATCACAATATTTCAAGTTTAAGATTATCCGAAAATTTAAAATTTCATGAATATTAATCTTGTTATATTTAACAATTTGATGCTTGTTATATCCGAAAATAAAAAAATGAAATTTTCATAGATGTGAACCTCGTTATATTTAACAAATTGTTGTTTCTTATATTCGAATTCCAAAATTTTCATAAATACTACCTTCAAATTTGAAAAAATAATTAAATCAAATCATATTTTCGGATAATTGGATATTCGAATATCCAAATATTTGATTTTTTCTGGATCAAATATGAATCACTATATCGTCAATCTGAAAAATCGAATACCCGAAAAAATTGGATCCGGTCTGATATTCGACAACAAAAACCCTAGTTATAACCCTTTAAACTTTTAAATAATCTAAGTATCGTTTAAAAATAATTAAACCCCTATATATTTAACGGAAAATTTAAATTGAATCCTTTAATTCTTTTTAATTTTAATATAAGATTTTATTTAAAAATATTAATAAGCCCCTCAAACTAGCTTGCTAAAATTCATCTCACGTTGATAAGTTTGAATTTTTTTGATATTTGTGTTTTATAGTGTTAAAAATATCAGATATTTTTTGTTTAGATTTGTTTTTGATTTCTTTCTTTCTTTCTTTTATTATTATTATTATTATTATTATTATTATTATTATTATTATTATTATTATTATTATTATTTAATTTTATTTTGCATCAGATATATTTTAGTTATTGATTTATCTGTTTAATTTTATTTTGAGTCAACTATATTTCGTGTTACAACCTAAATCTAAGTTATTTGTAAAAAAATATTTTCCCACCCTTTTGTATTAAATATAAATTTATATAATTATTATTATAACATTTAAAATGAGATGAATTTAAAGGCATATATATTAATTTATTTTTAAAATACAATTTTTTAATATTTTTAAAGAAATTATAATGTAGTATTTATTTATATTTTTTAATATTTTAATAAAACACTCACACCTTACAGATAAAACTACTCGAGTTTGGATCTTATGGATAAACATCATAATCTTTTGTATTGAGACCACTCATTCATTTTATTTTAAAATACAATCTAAATAATTTAATCATTTGATTTAGACATCTAGTGGGATGAAATGTTAAGTATTTTAAGAAAATCATATTTGAATATTAATATTATGAATGAAAAAAAAAATTAGACGAGAAAAATCACCTCATATTAACTGCTGCAAAACTCTATTCAAATTAGTATCTTAGAGGACCATGGCTCATCTTTAGGAATGATTAGATCAATCAGGATTACTTGCAACTACAACCCGCACAATAATAACCCATCTCCGTCTGTCCCGCGTGAAGCCCACTGCCCTCAACCCCCTCTCAGTTTCCCAGACAAACCACCGCCACCATTAGAGTATGTAAAATCGTGTTCGGTTAACCGTTAACAAATTATTTTGATTAACAAATAAATTTATAATATTTAATTACAATCTTAAATTCTATTAATTAAATCTAATAATAGATTGATCGATTAATTAAAATATTTGATTCGATTGATTCAACTAATAATTTTTGTACTTATGAAAATATCGAATCTAATAATATGGTAAATTTTAATAATTATTCTACTTTAATAAACGTATAAAAACAATTAAAAAATCAAATATTAAAAGTTTGTATTTTCTTAATAATTTTTGTACTTATAAAAATATCGAATCTAACAATATGATAAATTTTAATAATTATTCTACTTTAATTATTCAATTTTCAAATTCGATTTTGATTTATCTGAATTTTTACGCAACCTAACCACCACCGCTCTGCTTCCTCCGGCGCGTGATTAAGGACATCTTATTTTCTGTGGGGCAGGACCGTATTAATCACCTTGTCGGTGGACCCCACGGATCTGACTTAAAATTTTCTGACAGTGGCGTTGGTATTTCGACACTTTGCATCTCCATTTAGTGAAATATTCCAACACACGAACGCCGTCTTAACGGCGGAACCGACAGTCGGACGGAGAGAAACGGGAAATCGTACAGAAAATTAAGGCATAGAGTTAAAATTAGCCCCTAAAGTTTGATCGTTTGGTCATTTTGGCCCTTATTCTATTTTTAGGAGTATTTAAGCTCATAACGTTTTAATTTATGTCAAAATAACTTTATTTGTACGAAAACCGTTAATTGACTAACGATCAACACATAATTTTAAATATATTTTTTAAATTAATTATAACCAATATGATGATGACACATGACATCATCTGATTGGTTTAAAGACAAAGGAAATAAACAAATATTGAATATGTATTTGGTGAGATTGAACCTAGGCCTTGTGCATGGAGAGCTAAACGCTTTGCTATTAAGCTAAGATACTATTTTAAAATTTAATTACCACTTATTATATTTATTCTTATATTTTAAAAATAAAGAAGTAAAAATAGTGGGTAAGAGGAATCGAACCCAAAACTCTTGATGAAAAAACAAAACAATTAATTAAAATTAAAATTATTTTTTATATTATTGCCAAATATTAAATAAAATTTTAAAAAATCAAATATTAGATATTAGAAATAAATCTAGAAAATATATTTTCAATAATTTAAAAGTATTATATTAAAAAAATAAAGATCATCTCATTAATATACTTTAATTCTCTTTACCCACGAATGTTTACTTCTTCACTTTTAAAATATGGAACAATGAATATATATAATAAGTGATAATTAAACTTTAAAATAACTGTTTAGCTTAGTGGTTAGGTGTTTAGTGCTCCATACATAAGGCTTGGGTTTGATTTCCACTAATTACATAATTAAGTTTTACTTCTTTCACTTGTCATCATCAGATTAGTTATAATTAATTTAATAAAAAAATATTTATAATTACACGTGGACTTGCCACATCATCAATACAATCCACATGAACGTGCCACATCAACAAAAAAAGTTAACAGTTAGTCAACTAACAGTTTCTATCCAAATAAAACTATTTTGACATAAATTAAAATATTAGGGTCTTAAATGCTCCAATAAATAGAATAGGGGCCAAAATGACCAAACGGTCAAACATTGAGGGCTAATTTTAACTTTATGCCTAAAATTAAGTTCGTTAACTTTAGACGGGCCATGAATTACTAATTATATTTTTATAGAAGGTACAATATGCCATAATATATATATTTTTATTTATTTTTAAATATTTCGGTGTAATTGAACCCAACAAGTGGTAATGGTGGAAAAACGAATAATGTTCATTCAAGGACAGACGTATGATTTCATGTAAGGGGTGGGAAGTATCATAAAATTATATTAGAAATGTATGGGTGCAAAATTACAAGATTTTAGGGGTGCAGAATTAGATTATCAATAGAAAATACAAAGGAAATATAGAAAATATAATGTAACTTAAAATTTTTAGGGGGTGCGATTGCTCCCTAGTACCCCATGTGTCCGTTCTTGTGTTCATCCTAAGAGACTCGGATTCCATCGCAATGTCTACAGGGTATGTATGCATGTTAAAGGGTTAAGAATAACTATGAACAAATACTACCTTGTAATCATTTTTTTGAAATCTACATAAATCGTACAAATAAATTGTTCGAACTTAAATTTCCTAAATATAATTAGATCGAATGATTTATGTTTAATTACAAATAGATTTTTGAAGCCAAGTTTCATTCTCACCTCAAAAATCATTCAATTTGTACCTTAAGTAAGCGCTACTTTTAAGTTTAGATTTTTTCATTAGTCCATATATCACGTATAAATTACGAACTTAGTCATTTTATTCATTTTTATCAATTTTAGTTTATATACTTTATGAATTTTAAAATTTCAATAGTTGTCTAAATAACATAAGAAATATATGACTAAATGTTAAAGACTTGTTTTTTTAATGGAAATGTTAAAGACTTAAAATGATTAAATTAAAGAATATGAATTTACGTGTAATACAAAAAATGGTAATAAATTTTGACTTAATATATTACACAACTGTTGTTGAACCATGATTAAAATTTTTAAATTTAAACTATGTGAAACTAAAAATAACCAAATTTAAATACATAAGTTAAATATAAACATGATACATGAATTGATAAAAAAAAAGTTGACCTTAATTTTCTCTTTATCACTGCTAAGAAATAATTAGCATGGTATAACTTAAGTGACTCTACCTTATTATTATGGTTAATGATAGAAAAAAATTGTAAAATTTTATTATTCTCAATTTTAAAAGTTTTAACATCAACACTTAAACACAATTATTGTAATGATCCTATATATAATATAGTTAATAAATAATTTTTAAAATACGTAATATATCTAAAATAATATGTCCCCTAAAAAACCTTACCATAAATAATTAATAATCGGTTGGTCTAATTGGATGAGACACTAAATTCATTAAGTAATATTAAGGGTCTGAATTCTAGTGTTGTGACTTGTGAATGAAATAAATCAAATTAGACGACCCCACCGCATAATGAGCCTCTATAATATTCGACCAAACTATTCATTTGGATTCTGTATGATGTGTCTCTATATTATTAAGATCGAGATTAGTAAACTAATGAATTGGATGACGATGTTTATAACAAAATGAAATGACCAATATTAAATCATCACGATACGTCGTCGTATAAACAACCCCACATCTGACGGCGATCGATGAACTTCCATTGCTGAGACGGCACCGCGGGTGGTGGAGCCCGCTCAGACACTAAACAACTTGGCATGATCTTATTGGTCGAACTTTTGTTAGAAGTTGGACTGTATTCAACGCCGCCTAACCCTAGTCGACATATATTCATAAAAACATCTAAAATACAAAAGAGGCCCTTCACTTTGCTACTTCATTTAAACAAGCTCTTATACTTATTATCACACCGGGATAAGTCCTTAATTTTCAATTCGCACGTAAACAAGCCTCTCGTAATATTTTTATTTGATTTAAAAAGTTAATTTAAGTAGAAATAAAAAACAATTATTAATTTAACAAGGGAAAAGAAAAGAGTTGTATAGATTTCGAATCCATTAAAGACTTTATATCAAAACAAGCCTTTTGTTAACCGGCCTAGTGAAATGAGATGTTTGACCATTAAAAAAAATTAGAGGTTCAAATTTCGACATTGTGAATGAAACAAATTGAGTTAAAAAAAATTTTCTTTATAATGAACCATCTGTAGTACTTAATCCGAATTAGTTAGACAATAAATTGAATATCGATGATTACACAGAAAAATAAATATTTTTCTATTGCACACGTAATTTAGTTGATAAAATTAAAGATTTATTTGAATGCAATAAAAGCACGAGAACCTATTAGATAATTATTTAATACACAAAATAAAAATTGTAATTATACAATAAAATTAAGAAATTGTAATGTGCCTTTAATTGATATTTATATAAATAATAAAATAAATAAAATGGACCTTCATTTATTAACTCTAATTGCAGAGTTTAAAAACTTCATATGTACTTAATTAATAATTCAAATAAATAAAACATACGATGATGAGTTAAAAAACATCACTTTGGGTGTATACGATAATAATCTAAACTTATTTAATAAAAAAACAATTAGTTAAAGGATCTTTGTTGTAATTTAACCATTTTCATAAACCATGGTTAAAAAAGTGCACCCAGCGGTGTACGGCTCGAATTCGCCTACATCGTAAATGCACGCCGCTTTTATATTTAACATTTCTAAAATCTGTTTTTTCCCTCTTTATATCTATATTGTCTAATTCTCTGTATTTTTTTATTGGCTGCCGACACGGCGGTTTCAACGGCCACTCCACGGCAATTTATCGCCGGCAGAAGAATTGATTGCCGAGGAGTTGGATTATATTTGTGTTTTGTTTTTTGATAATTAGTTTATTGATTGGACTTCAATTTGTTGAGTTATTGAGTTTGATTCGAAAATTGGAGGCAAAAAGAAAAGGAAATTTGGTCTCGTTGATTATTGAATATATATATATATATATATATATATATATATATATATATATATATATATTTTTAGAAGTTATTCGATTTTTCCAGATTCTGTTAGGTTAGTTTGTTTTTGTGTGAAATAAAAAGGAGATAAGGGAAGTTGGTGCTGAAAATCAACCTGCATTGATGCAATTTAGAGGGAGCGAAGCGGTGTCGTATTAGGAGGAGGGTGGAGATTGAGGTTGTTGCTGGAAATGTGTAGTGTTGAAGGGATTGTGAAGAAAGGAGGGATGAGAATTGGGGTAACGAAAGGGGGAGGCGGCGGCGGCGGCGGCGGTGGCGGAGCAGGAGCAAGCGGAGGGGAGAGAGTGGATAAGTTGAAAAAAGGTTCGAGAATGAAGCTGTGGATCATACGCGCTGCCACATCGGTGTTGCTTTGGACTTGCATCGTACATTTAACGACCTTCGGAGAGACATGGGGACCTCGCGTCCTTAAGGGTTGCCCTTCGTGTTTCTCTCATCGGGATTCTTCCGTTTCCGCCATTGAAGACAAAGTTCTTTCCGTTCCCGCCCGTGTAGTTCCTCCCAAAAGTAATTTCCCCTTCTTCTTTTATAAAATAATTCGTTTTTGTTAATTTTGAACGTTGGTTTTGCTATTAGACAATTTTGTTTAGTTAAATTAGGGGAAAATGAGCTAATCTCTTCTGGAAACAAGGAAAACCTTTGTAAGCAATAGAATTGAAAGATTCTCATCTCTTTGTTCGAAAGCTCCGGAAGCGCATTTCTTTCGATATGGTGATGCGGTTCGAATTCATGTCAAATTTGATATTACCTAATGTTTTATCACGTATCTTAGTTTTCTCGGATTATATGGCCTTCCTGTTTTGAATAATGTTGCTTGAAATCCGATATGGTCTCTTTCGGTTGCTCTTTACATATCGGATTACTTTTATGCAAATATATTGTTATGTTACTCTCATTCTTACTTTTCATTCAAGTTTTAGGGATCGGGGACCGTTGGTACCTGCCGCTTAATATTCTGGTTACAGAATTTAGATCCTAAAATGATGTAGTGTTTTTTGTTTTTTAACTACAGGGGTGTATAAGAACAATGGATACTTGATGGTTTCATGTAATGGAGGTCTCAATCAAATGCGAGCGGCGGTGAGTGCTCTAGCAAATAACACTAATTATAGTTCCCCCCCCTTATTTTCTTTCGAGATTAATTAAGTTCATCATTTGTGAGTTTGCATGACAGATTTGTGACATGGTTACAATTGCAAGATATTTGAATGTCACACTTATAGTCCCGGAGCTGGATAAAACATCCTTTTGGGCTGATCCCAGGTGTGTTAACTAAGCTTTGTTCATATCATTGGAGCTATTGGATTTAGGGCATTCGAAAGGATGTTCTGAAATTTATTTCTAGTATTTTTCAACCTGGGTCAGTATTCTTACATATCTCTAACTATTCTTTATTTGATATGGCAGTGAATTTCAAGATATATTTGATGTGGATCATTTCATTACATCGCTGAGAGATGAGGTTCGAATATTGAAGGAGTTGCCTCCTAGGCTTAAGAGGAGAGTGGAAATGGGAATTGTGTATTCGATGCCACCAATTAGCTGGTCGGATATGTCCTACTATCATAACCAGGTTAATTCATTGTCATTTCCAGGTCTTTTTTTTTGCAGTGCTTTGTGAACATACTATAACATAGCTTGGTATTTCTTCCCTTCTGTAAATGTTATATTTTCCCGGTCTTTTACTTCCTAAAAAGACTCCTCTTAAATTCGTATGCATCTCTTCATGCAGATTCTTCCTCTGATACAGAAGTATAAAGTTGTACATTTGAATAGAACTGATGCTCGACTTGCCAACAATGGAGAGAATTTAGATGTTCAGAAGCTGCGATGTCGTGTAAATTTTAATGCTTTAAGATTCACTCCTCAGATAGAGGAGTTAGGTAAACGAGCTGTTAAGCTTCTGAGGCAAAATGGTCCTTTCATAGTACTTCACCTTAGGTATGAAATGGATATGTTAGCATTTTCTGGCTGTACCAAAGGTTGCAACGATGAAGAGGTGGACGAGTTGACAAGAATGAGGTGACATGTACATGCATCTTTGACAATTTACTGACCCAGAGGCCTAAACTTAAGCTTTAATCTCACTCGTCACATGACCGTTTTGGCAGATATGCTTATCCCTGGTGGAAAGAAAAAATAATAAATTCGGACTTGAAAAGGAAAGATGGTTTGTGCCCCTTGACGCCTGAGGAAACCACCCTTATTTTGAGGGCGCTGGACATTGATAATACTTACCAAATCTATATCGCAGCTGGTGAAATATACGGTGGAAAGAGGAGGTTGGCAGGTCTCGCTGCTGCTTATCCAAAATTGGTATGTAACTAGAAATTCATCAAACTCTCTTTTTCCCCCCTGGTCTGGTATTAACAATTGGCCTTTTGTTTGTTAAAACAGGTTAGAAAGGAGACTCTGTTGGAGCCGGCAGACCTTAGCTTTTTTCAAAACCATTCATCCCAGATGGCTGCACTAGATTATCTGGTTTCATTGGAGAGTGATATTTTTATTCCTACGTATGATGGAAACATGGCTAAAGTTGTTCAAGGCCATCGCAGGTACCGTTTTGCTCTTAATATGTTCAGATGAGATGACTAATTTTGAAAATTCAACTTCAACATCATTTGAACATCTCCTCTTTTATCTCTAGCATTAGAAAGGGATAATAATAGTTTGTTTCTAGCTCGAAATGATACCTAAACATATTCGTTCTTCTTGTTCCGCACATTTTGTTCTTAGATTCTTGAATATGATATTGTTTGTGTTTGAAATCGTTGGAGCATGAACTACGACTACCCTTAATTAGAGTGTGTTCATAGTTGAAGCTATTTTCCATAAATGTAACAATTTAGTGGTGAATGCTCCTACAGGTATCTGGGGTTCAAGCAGACAATTTTGTTGGACAGAAGGCTTTTGGTAGATTTGATAGACCAGTATAACAACGGATCGCTAAGTTGGGATGAGTTCTCGGATGCCGTGAAGGAATCTCATGAAAATCGCAAGGGGCAACCGACTAAAAGGTTGGTGATCCCCGACAGGCCTAAAGAAGAGGACTACTTCTATTCCAATCCAGAGGAATGCTTGCAACAACGACACAATCAACTAAGTAGCTCGTGATCTCTCGGTCCAGGGATTTGTTACTTTTACAGGTGTTTTCTTTTTCTAGAGTACTAGCAACGTACCTGAAACCGAAAGGCAGTTTCTCTACACAAAAGGTGACATTACTGAAGGTTTTACTTCGAAGGATGGAGGTAGTTGTGGAGAAGTTTGGCGGACAGAAGAGCTCGAAGAAACCCCGAGATGATTCTGCGAATACGCAGGGGACATGGACTTTTAGTATACGAAAATAACCCGAAGCGAGTATAGAAGAGCTGCACTACCATTATAAGGGTAATATCAGATCAAAAGGTAGATGAATGCAAGTATATGTTTGGATTATGGAGATTCAGGATTCATGGAAGGTATCTTGCACTTCCTCTCTTTTTAAATGTTCTTGTTAGATTCTAGCGAATGTATATATATGTGTGTGTGTACATATATATATGCACAGCACATTCTAGAATTTATCTGTCATACACGTGGACCATTGTATTTGTTTGTAGTATGGGCATGGCCCTCTCCCCCCATCAAATGCAAGGAATGGTTTTTCCGAATAGAAATCTTATGCTCCTCTTTCTGCCATGTAAATTTTAATCGAGTATTTGCTTGGATTGTATCTTCAATATAAGGTTTTTGAAAAAATAAAGCATGCTAGGCTTGGGGTGAACAAAATTCTACTTGAAAAAATTCAATTCTTTATTTGATTCGGATTTTTTAAAACAAATATCTTTTTTACAATTTAGCCTCTCACCATTGTATTTTATTTAACTTTGTGTGTTTGGAGGCCTAAAATCCTGATTCAACGGAATTTTTGGCCTCGAACGCTGTGCTCACATATTTGGATCCAAAAATCTAAAATCAATTCTAGACTCTAAACGTGATTTTAGGAGAAGCAAAGTAGAAATAACTTTTGCGTTTCGTCGTAATTTTTACACTATATTTTTATACAATTTTTACACAAAATCAATTTTATAAAATTACGTTGATATAAAATTAATTCCACCTCTC
The DNA here is from genome assembly GCA_958450335.1 of Hibiscus tridactylites. Lineage (NCBI taxonomy): Eukaryota > Viridiplantae > Streptophyta > Magnoliopsida > Malvales > Malvaceae > Hibiscus > Hibiscus tridactylites. The sequence goes on from OY288270.1 coordinate 2,661,415, forward strand.
AAAACCAAACACATAACCATATGATGTTGATTATTAGCGGATTTATCTATCAATATTTCTTTCCTAAAAATTTATTCTTTTAAAAAGTTAGTATTATACATATATAATATAATTTTGTATGTTATTTGATTTTTCGAACCGATTAATACCATGATATTATAAATATTTTTAGTTAAATTTAAACTGAACCTTAAACAAAATTCAAATTTTATAAACTCGAATAATTTGAAATAATAATAACAATAAACTTCAGATGATGGAAGCCATCAATGAAAAGCAGCAGCTTCTCAACATCCATATAGTGAATTACACAAAACAATACATATAGAGAGAGAGAGATGGGAATTCTATGCATATGGTTTCAGTATTTATGTTCGATACATATTTCCTCTAAATTATAAGAAAAAAAATAGATACTCTTTAAGGAACACATATTTGTATACACATATTTATCTTGATTGACTGATTAGCAGTGTTTATCAAACTCGGGCGAGGGCACAACCCTTGAGGAAGGGCAGGGTACCCCGCAAAAAAATAATTAATTTTATTAATTATTATTATAATTATTGTAAAATTGTCAAGCTGGTTATTTTTCATGTTTTAAGCTTCTTCTTTAAAGGTTGATCAGAATCCTCACCGCATCCAATTCTAGGGCGTGTCTTCCCTTGGTTTACAGAGGGAGCTGCCGTGTCCTAAGAGCAAACACAGCAAAAAAATGAAAAATTAGATCCAATTTAATGGTTTTTCCAATATGAAAAATGAAATGATATGCCAAAAAAAGGAGAGAAAGTTTTGAAGGCTAGTAGTAGCAATGGCAAACAACCTTAAGTGTGGATGCGGAAGCCGACGGTCGACGGTTCGATTGCTTCCCTAGCTCGACTTGCACCGAGATGCTGGCTTGTGACAAATCTAATCCTGAAGTTTGCAGGGCTTGTGTTAGCGTATTCAATAACCTGTACAAACAGGAACAGATTGCATATCAGAATATGTGTCGAACACAAGTGTCGGACAGAAGTACTTCGATAAAATCGGAGAATAGTGGTGCCTTAAAAACAAGGAGGAAGCTCTAAATGTAAATTTTGCAGGATCTTAATTCTGTATGTATTGGAGCATAAAAAACCAAGGATTAAAAAGGTAAAAAAAAAACTTACCGCTGTGAATATGCACTTGAGATGCTGATTGTTCCAGCTTCAACTGTCTTCTCTTGTTCTTTCGGCTTCTCGTTAGGGATAGAACCATTAGTAGTACATGATCCAGTATGACACAGTAAAGTTTGAGGCTGAGAAACCCTGTTTTCTGCATCAGGTGGTAGCCTAGGCGCAACTTGAGTTGCCGGAACGGTGTTCTGAGCAGAGTTGAAGAAGTTTGGCTGTAGTGACACCGGAAAGGGCATCGTTTTATTCATCATTCCCGAGCTAAGGTCCATTGCTCTGAAGGTGGTAGTAGCAGCTCTGCTCGTATTAGGAGGTTCGATAGGGTTCTCTGAACTCTCATGGATGGTCGGGTTGACGGTGATGTTTTCCTCGTCAAACTTTGTAGGGAACACTATGGCAGGAGTGGATACACCGTTTATGGCTCGAGATTGATCGGTGTAATTTTCTGTAGGCCTCTGGTTGCTTCTCTGTTTCAGTTGAGGTGTATGATCAGTCAAGTCATTAAACAAATACTCAAACTGTAATGCCAAAACAAAATCGTCTGCTATGTTCATCCAACTTCGATATATATTCGGACATACTTGTATCCGATACTCACTCGAACCAAAGTAACATATAGTGGATGTGCAATTCTTAACTAATAGTGCTAGCCTGCTAGGTATAGAATTTACCCATGGTATCAATTTTGATGGTCCATTGCGCCAACCTTGATATGTTCCTTCATACTTGTTTACTTTTTCTTGTAAAAACTGAATGTACTCAATAACCTATGGAAGATTGAACAAACATGGTTTCAGAACTCCGAAATCGAAGACAGAAACAATAGCTATTACTACAAGGAATCTATGTACCTCTAATAAGAACGAGGCTTTATCTCTCTTTTGCTCACTATTTGGAATGATATCTCTCAACATCTGAAATCTGCATAAAAGAGTAGCAAGATTTTAGTATATAATGGTGAATTCTAGCATGTCAAATGTGAAGCTGGTTAGAGTTATGCTTGCCTGTTGTTAATTTTACTCCTCCTCCGTTGCTCGGTTGCAGAATGTTTTGACCTCGGGGTGTCGGCCTTCTGATCAGGAGCACTCTTTCCATCCACTTTCACTCTCAATTCTCCTGTGAAATAAGTAAAATTATTTGTCCAATCCTCGCTCCGTCCCCTGTATGTATGTTTTAGATATAGATACGAAGGAGAGAAAATCGATTACCTATATTATGGGTGGAAGTGGAACTCTCTTTCTTGAGAATAAAATCTTCATCTTCTTCAAATTCATCATCAAGCGAGCTTCCTTTTGCTGATTTTATCATTTCCATGAAGCTTTGCGTTTTCTGCTTTGATGAAGGCAGACAGCTGAAACTCTTGGGGTGGTTGTTGGTCGACGACGACTGAGACCCTTTGTCCAACGACGTCGTGGCCCACTGCCCCACCTTCACCGGTGCTTCTGTCAGAAGTAGCAGCCAAAATTTATATCAAGTAAACATAAAATTCATCAACAATTAGGAGCATATGGAAATTGACCACCGTTGGGAAAAGGCAAATATACTAGCAGTTAGGGTTCGTTTTTACGTCTGAACTTATTGCTTCCCTATTTATCTTCAGACTAGAATAGATGCATGAATTCAAACACATTTTGGAACATCCGACTAGGTTTTATGGTTCCAGCCTGAAATTCTAGCGATGACTATGCATGTTCATGCAAATACATGGGACACATTTAACAGCAGCATTTCTATACATATATGCATGCAAATAGACCATGTATAAATTGAATATATCCGTACCGATTGAGTATAGCTCGATTGATATTTGTCGCTAGTACAATATACAAGAGGATACGCTCAATATCCTCCTATTTTTTGTTAGAGAGAGATCTGGATAATGCAGGTATTGTACAATGAATGTTAGAAAAAATTGACACATGCATGACGATATCAAAAAGAAATACTATCCGTAGAAGAGTAATGCATGTATCAAAACTAGTAAATACAAAGAGAATTTTGTCACCCCTGGGAGGCTCAGATTTGAGTAGATTGCTGGTGAGATGTGTATGCGTTATCAAGGGGCTAATAAAAAAATGAACAAATACTATCACGAGATCGCACCATGCTAAGTAAGAAAGTTTTTACCTCTTACAAAGGGTGTTTCTCCGGTATTCTCCTTCCCTGTCTTTCCCTGCTTTCCTGCAGATTCTTCCCACAAAGTGAAACCACTTCCTGTGTAAGAACTGCAGTTTGAGTTTTCATCATTTCTCTCCGTACTACTTCCTTCGGCAACGGTGAATACGGCTCCCTCTGCCTTTGGGACCCTAGGATTAAAATAGGAAATGTGGCTTATACTGTAAGTCCCAATCCCACCGGGGAGAATACGTTCCACCGACGGTGGCGGCGGTTTTTCAACACTCGCTACATCGTCGACCGCCATTTCCTTCTTGGCACTTTGATTCCCTTGTTGTTCTAGTTGTAAGAAATCGCGAGTCTTAAGGTATGAGCCTGCACATTTAGACACAGATCAAGCAATCTGCATTCGGAATCAGGAAGACCATTCCAGTTTAGCATTATATTCTCCTATGATTTTAGTTAATAACAAAAATCTAATATTAATAATCTATTATAATCTATAAGGGTTAGATTGGAGGAAATAAACTAGGATTGGAGTACAATCAAATTAGTAAACAATTATACTTGCAACATTTTTCAACCATAATTACAGAACAAAAATCATGTCTCTTTCTATGACTCATGCTAAAAAAACACTAAAAATTAAATTCTAAACTTAACTTTAAATTCCACAACACTTTAAAAATACACCATACCATAATTCCCTAAACCCTAACCATAAATTCTACCTTTAAACCTTAAACCTTAAACCTACTTTTCTTTTTAAAGTGGGGCACAAAAAAGAGCATAGTTAAAGTACACACGATTTTCATCCATAATTACATTGTGAAGAAAAAAAAACCCACACGTAAAACTTAAAATAGAAAAGCAATAATGATAGTAATAATTGGAATTAAGTTTTATTTTAGTCCACACTAGATTATGTTAGACTAAAATGTGCGATGAAATTTGAGATGAAGACCAAGTTGAAATAAATTATCAAATTCCAAACTAATAATGATAATAATAATTGGAATAAAGTTTTATGGATTACTTTGTCTTCTAGAAGAAACATGCTTTAAGCACTTAAGAGTTGAAAATAGGGTTTAAATCAAGGAACTAAAAATTTTATTTTTTCACCTTTACTCCTACATACAAATTCTTTTAAAAATTGAGTTATTTATGAATTTACCCTCCACTTTTAAACATTTATATTTTGCCCCCCTCAACTCTAAATCTTGGCCCCAATCCTAAATCCTGAATTTATCCCTAAAATTACAGCTCAAAAATCAAAATGGATTAATTAAAATTGTTGAACTACTCCATCCGCATCAGTTTCACGTTTGGGTTGGCGTTGAATAATTATTCAAGATCCCGATAATTATATGTATTAAATTTAATAATATATTAATTATATTTCTATTAATAAAATACCATCTCAATTATTTTTTCTCTATACAATAATTATCATTTTAATATAATTTTCTATTAATCATTTTGTAATAAACGGTATTATTATAAATAAAACCAGAAATTAATAAATTTAATTTATATATAAAAAAAACCCTTTTGTTTTCCAGCTTATGTTTTAAGATATAAATCGAAGCAAAGGAAAGGAACAAGAAACGGAAGAAAGTAGCGCGCGTGCAATGTATACAGGGAAAAGTTGACGGTGATGTGAATCATATGGCTTGTCAAATGACCTACAGAATATTTTTTGTATTTTATGTGGTGAATTTTAATACATTAATTCTTAATATAAAATAAATAATTCAATATTTATATCATATTAATATTACTTTTAATATCAGTACCGTGTTATATTCATCTGTTTATTTTTTAAAAAAAAATTCTTTATCACTAAAAATTAATTTCATAAAATGGACCCAACAAAAGTTTCAATTGGCCGGTGGTTTTCATTCGGGAAGAGAAAAAAAATGCAGTCACGTGCACTACTCAAATAATAATAATAATAATTAAAGTGAAAAAATCAAGAAAAGTATACATGAATAAAACCTTTTCTTAAATTTTGATATAATTTTGGGTAATTTATTCTTCTTCCAAATTTTTCAGTAATTATAATTTATTGGCTTAATGCACAGAATAGCCCCTAAAGTTTACTACTTTTCCCAACTTGGTACTTAACGTTTCATTTGGGACGTTAAGCCCCCTAACGTTTTTACCGTTATCCCATTTTGCCCCAAACCGTTACTTTTGCCGTTACAAAAAAGTTTTCAACCGTTAAAAAAAATTTCAACCAATAAGATCGCGCCACGTCAACTCCTCTTTGATAGAGAAACCCGCCTGATTTTATTAAAAGGGTAAATGTCATGTCAAGTCTCCTATGTTTATTTTTTTATTCAATTTAGTCACTGAAAAATGTATTTTTACCTAAAATTGACCCATATTTGTTTCTATTTTTTTAATTTAGCTCAATATTTGTTATTAATAATAATATTGTTTTATTTAAATGTTACTATTTAATAAAAAATAAATTAAATATTTTAATATTAAATTAGTAATTTTTGATAAATTAATCCTTACTAATTTAATATTATATTATTTTTTGCAATTCCAAAATAAATTAGATTTATAATTTAGACCCATCAAAATAAATTAAATGTTAATCTTAAATAGTTTCCAATTACGTCCCAAAATAAATTAATTTTATAATTAAGTCCCATTACGTCCTAAATTAATAATTTGATATTAATTTAATATTAAATTAGTCTCTTAATTTATCTAATTTAACATTAAACAATTTTTTATATAAATTACATTTTACTAATTTAAAATTAAAATATTTTCAATAAAGATAAATTGCATTTTACTAATTATGTGCATTAAGCCTAAAAAAATATAATTTAAACAAGGCTTAATGCATTAATAATTCTATGGGTAAATTTTGAAAAGAGAAAAACACACATTATGATCAATGCAATTTATCTTTATTAAAAATATTTTAATTTTAAATTAGTAAAATATAATTTATATAAAAAATTGTTTAATGTTAAATTAGATAAATTAAGAGACTAATTTAATATTAAATTAATATCAAATTATTAATTTAGGACGTAATAGGACTTAATTATAAAATTAATTTATTTTGGGACGTAATTGGAAACTATTTAAGATTAACATTTAATTTATTTTGATGGGTCTAAATTATAAATCTAATTTATTTTGGAATTGCAAAAAATAATATAATATTAAATTAGTAAGGATTAATTTATCAAAAATTATTAATTTAATATTAAAATATTTAATTTATTTTTTATTAAATAATAACATTTAAATAAAACAATATTATTATTAATAACAAATATTGGGCTAAATTAAAAAAATAGAAACAAATAGGGGTCAATTTTAGGTAAAAATAGATTTTTCAGTGACTAAATTGAATAAAAAAATAAACATAAGAGACTTGACATGACATTTACCCTTTTAATAAAATCAGGCGGGTTACTCTATCTAAAAGGAGTTGACGTGGCGCGATCTTATTGGTTGAATTTTTTTTTAACGGTTGAAAACTTTTTTGTAACGACAAAAGTAACGGTTTGGGACAAAATGGGATAACGGTGAAAACGTTAGGGGGCTTAACGTCCCAAATGAAACGTTAAGTACCAAGTTGGGAAAAGTGGTAAACTTTAGGGGCTATTTTGTGCATTAAGCTTAATTTATTTATATAATTAGATTTTATTAGAGAACGAAAACATTGTGCAGTAAACGATAATTTTGCGAGAAAAAATATGAAAAAAAAAATCTGTTTGTTTCTATTTCTTTTTCGGGATTTAAAAAAAAATACCTTGAGAAGGTGGCCTTGGATCTTGTTGGACACTTGAATGACTGTACAGTGAAAGAAAGTCATGCGGTGGTTTTCTTCCTGTTTATCAGAACAAAAATTATTTGAAAAAAAAAACTTCTAATTCATAATTTCTTAAAAATTCAAAAAAAAAACGAAGCAAAATATTTCTACACATATCTTTTCTGAATTTCCTAATAAAACGACGTAGTAAATTATATTACCTTCAGCTCCGAAAGGCCGGGATTGAGGGAGCTCCATCGACGACGGCAAGTCGGCACCGGTTTTTTTCTCTTTCTTCTGGATCGGAAGCTATAATTATATATTTTATGAAATCTACGAGGAACGAAAACTCAAAATTCCACGGCGAATTCAATGTAATTCCGAAGAGTTTGAAGCCAGAATTTCAAATTAATTCTACGGATAGCTTCGAAAAACAATTATCCTCCTCAACAAACAGTCGGATCGGAAACAGAAACCAAATCTAGCGGAGTGTGCAGATTCAGAGAGCAGAAAACAGAAACCGAGCCAGCCATAACTCAAATTCCCATGACTGGAGTAGAAATGTTCAGGTTTTAGGGTTTACCTCAATTAATTTCCCGGTCTGCGGGAAGCTTGAAGGCAAGATAAAGAGGGACTGCAGGAGGAGGAGACGGAGAGAGATAAAACAGGAGGAATAGAATTTGTTTGGGAGAGAAGGCATGTCTGGAATTTGTAAGGGAAATTTCAGAAACACATTTCTTTTTTTTTTTTCTTTTTCTTTTTTGGATATTTAATTTCATTTGGATAAAATATTCAGAAATTCAATAGATGTTGAATTTATATGTAATTAAATATTTATTATATCTTAATTGATTTTGTTTTACGCCAAGTTGATGGAAATGCTTTATATTTTATAGTTGCTATTGTATAATATGTTAATATTAATAATGGAATATGCTAATCATTTAAAAATTGACGCGATTTTTTACTATCGTCGTTGATCATTCAGTAGTCTGATTTTTTTTGTAATTATTTGTCGATGTATTTAGATTTATACAGTAAAGTAGCTTGTAAAACCTGTAGACTAGTAGTTTCACTCACCACTCCATTTATCAAGCGTCTAAAAGATCCACTTTATATCTTGTGTATTGACAACTTCCTAGCATATTGTCATTTAATAGAGTCTATGCTTATTTATCTGAGCAACGGTGAGAGCATCATTTACTGATGTGACTGAAATTTTCTTCTTTCATAAAAGAAAAAACTCCTTTCATTTTTTTTATTTTTTTATTGTTTGTTATGAATATTTTCATATTTAAAATTTTTTTGCTCTCTTTTTAAATAATAAAAGTTATCAGGTATTAGGTTCAAAAAATAAAAATTGATTGTATTCTCAACGTGTAAAAAAGTATCAATATTTGCATGAATTAACTTGTCTCAGAGGTTAAGGAAACGGTTGTTGTTCTTAGAGCTCACGAGTTCGAACATCAGCAGTTGTAACAGGGTGATTGAACATACATTGTTAAATGGTTGAAAGTATATTCAGAACAAATATTACTTGTAATCACCTTAGCTTTTAAAAAAAATATATCAATATTTGAAGTTGATAAAAGTTTAATTACTTATGTTTTTAAATTTATAATATTTGGGTGTTTGAATTTTAAACATTATTAGAATTACTATTGAAAATGATATTATTAGAATTAACGCTTGGTTTCTCTTTAATTTTTAATAAGTTTAATTAATTATATTATTTTCCGAATTTGTTACGAGCATAGCTTAATTGACTTGAACGTATTTTTGTGGTGCAATCTTTTTAAAATATCATTAAAAAGTAAAGTACATGCATTGTATTTAAAATTAAATAAATAAATTCATAAATATAAAATTTAAAATATTATGATTTAAAAACATAAATAAACAAAGACTACCACATATTGAACAAAGAGACTCGACATGTATCACGTTAAAACTACAATTAAACCTCGCACAATGAAAATTTGAAATTATTTTATATTTATAATCACTATTAATAAAAGGGTAATTGTTCTATACACAAGCGCTTGTGGAAACTTTTTTACACAAGCACCTTAGTTTTAGGGGCTAGGGACTTCGTTTAGGGTTTAAAATTTAGGGGTATAAGTGTAGTAGTTTTGAATTTAGGGATTGTTGATAGAATTTTGGGTTTAGGGTTAAAATTTAGGATTTATAGGTTAAAACCTAAATCCCCACCCATATTACCCTAAAACTAAACCCTAACCCTAGACCCTAAATTCTAACCATGATTCCTAAATTCTAAACATGAACCCTAAATTCTAAACATTTACACTAAAACCCATAAACTCTAAACCCTAAACACTAACCCTAAACCCTATAATTGAGGCGCTTGTAGAAATAAAAACTTTCCACCGCCAGTGTATAGGATATTAATCCTTAATAAAATGGTATTTAATTAATGTTCGCTATTTTATTTACCTTATTATTAGTTTTTTTTACTTTGGGTATGGAACGGGATAATAAAATCGTAAGAAAATAATTTTAGTCATTTATTATGATCATCTAACAATTCAAAAATTGTGTAAAACAAATTAAATTTTATTTTAAAATTTTATGCATTTATATAAAATCAATGTTTTCACGGATAAGTCTGGTGTGCAACACGTCTAGTGTACGGTTAAAATATGGTAAGTTTTAAATTTGTCCATGAATTGAAAATGTTAAATTTTTTATAATATTTTCGGTTGTTTTTATTTTTTTATTTTTTGCAAGCATCTAAACTTATTTTGTAAGTATCGATACTTAGTTATATATATATATATATATATATATATATATATATATATATATATATATATATTTTAGTTTGTGACAAATATCGATGCTTGTAAAATAAGTTTTGATACTTGTAAAAAAACTTAAAAATCAAAAATATTATTAGAAGGTCTAAAATTTTCAGTTCGTGAACAAATTTCAAAACTTATCATCTTTTAGCCGCAGCCTAAACATGTCGCACGTTAGACTTACACACTTATTAGGTAAAAATGGTAAAAACGTTGAAGTGAGTGAATTTAACTGTAATGTTAATACTTGATTTGTCAAAAAGGAAAAGAAGAATTAATAATTAAGGGAGTGTACCAACAATCATTTGGATTAGTGGAACATTAGGAATTTTAAATATTATTATAAGTTTGAATGTTGATATCATAAATAGAAAAAATATTAAAATTAAATAATTATTTTAATATTAAATATATATAAAATTTAATCTTAATTAATCGACTAATAAATTAGATATTCGTAGTAAAAAAAATTGAGGAGAGCAAAGCACGTGAGGAGGGATTGTTGTTAACGTGAAAAAGTGATGTGCGGTCATTTTCATGGTTGTCGTCACAGATGATATAGGGTGGGCCACGTGAGTTGACCCCCTCCACTCACGTGCATTTTTCCTCAACCACATTTCATTTCATGTGTTCCACAATAATAAATATATTTTTGTATTTGGACATCAAAAGCCTTATCATCATCGAGTTAATTGTCATTTCCTTTAATAATATTATAAAATAAGTACAAGATACTTGAATTCAATTTTTTTTAACTTATGAATTGTTTTTATTAGAAAAACGGATGATGTTCATTTGAAGAGATTCGGGTTCAAATCGTTTTGTCTGTAAGGTGTATACATTATTAAAGAATTAAAAACGTATATAAACAGATATTATTTTGTAATCACCTTAAAACTATTAAAAAATACAAATATAATATATAATAATTTTTAAGCTATTTCATAATTTTTCAAGTGTAAAATACATTGTTTTTTAATTGTAAATAATCAAAGTTAAATAAAAAATATTTTTTTAATATAGCCAGATTTTAACTTATGAACAACAAATCATCCAAATATTACAATTCAGCTCAATTTTTGATCTTTTATTTTTTGTTGCTTACCTCTAATGCTTATATCATACAGATTTTTTTTTGGAATAATTTCAATATATTACAAGATAGTATATGTTCATACATAATCTTAACTCTGTGACAATACACACACATTATAAGACAAAACGATTAAACCCGAGTCTCCTAAGATAAACACCATCAGCTTACAACGTACATATTAACTTATCATTTACTACAACCCTAATAATTACAAGTAACTTTTATACATACATATTATATTAAAAGGCTATCCATTATCCCTCAATTGGAATCTTTTATATTATATTAATGAAAGAAATTAAAACATAAAAAATATACAAAAACGAAACTTAATTAACTATATAGATTTGTTATAAATTATTAATTGCATGCGAATATGGACTACAACTACTAGGTCATGGCCATTAAAGTACATCACATAAATTAAACAACTTTAAAAATACTAAACAAAGTAACTAGAGATCCATAATTCAATAGCCAGCACATAAGGTTCATGTATACATATATGCTTTTTGCTTTCTCTTTTATTTATATCATGTGTTGTTTTATTTATTATCTTTTATTTATTAATTTATTTTCGATATAAAAAAAATAAAGGTCCCAATACCCCATTTTTTAAAACTAGGAATAACAAGGGTGGAACATGGTTTTTGGTATCAATGTGAAGTGTAAAGTACTTTTTTCTTTTACTTTTATAAATCATATTATGGTTCGAGAATATGGAAATCATTACGAATATCAAAACTCAATTTTGATCGTAAAATGAATTTTTGTAGATTTTTTTACAAGTATATAATAATTTATAAGATTTTTACCTTAAATAATGTTTTCAATGTGATGTTCGAACTTGGATTATCTAGGGTAAACAATGCTTATCTTTTCACTTAGATGACTAGATGTGTTCATTGATTTTTTTAACGAAGAACTTTAACTAAATTTTATTAATCAAAATAAAGAATTATAAAGTATAACACACTCTAAATCATGAATATCTATGGATCAAAAACATCAAAAAATCAAAAAGCATGAAAGATAAAATTCAACACAATAGTTCATAAGAAAACTTGTTCCTTACAAATGAAATTTCAGCAAAAATAAACTTTAACAAAAAAATTTCATGTATCAAACATTCTTTTTGATGCGAGTTCTTGGCACATCGACAAATTACCACAAGGAAATTCGGAAAATTACATACCACCGATAATATTGTGACTTAAAATGCTCGATAATGCTTCTTATCTCAACGCTAAGTTGCCATAACATCAGACAATACTGTCATAAAAACAGACAAATCCTGCAAAAAAAGACAAACAAAATGGCATACAAACAGACGAAAAATAATTAAAAAACAAATGTAAAATGACTTTCGACAAAACAAAACTAAAAAAACAAATAATTTCTCATCAAAATAAAAGAGTCTTATTTATGTACAATTAACGTGAGTACTAGAAACTAGTCGGTAGTATAAAGATTGTCATCGAAAAAAATTTACATGAAGAAAAACTCAATAAGATTTTTAGAAAATAACTACCTCATAGAAAAAATGAAAATAATAGGAAAAACCGGAAGCAACTTTTTTGTCCATTGATTTTTAGATTTTAAATAAATGTTTATTAAAAAAATTTAAAAAATACATATTAAAATTAGAAAATTAGGAAATAAGTGGTGCTAATAAAGAAGACAAGGAAAGGAGTTACGGAATAAGCAAAAGCAAGCCCGCAAACATCGCAACCGGACAGTAGTTAAGTTGTCTGTCTTTTTTGTGTGTGTGGTCCACTTACTTAGTTGTCTTTAATTACATATTTTAGCGTAAAACTTTGATTTTATTAACACAGAGTTTTTTCCCTGTAACATGGACATTCCCTTACCAAAGGAATCAGCTTAGGGATCAGTTAACAATGTTTTTTTTTTAAGATTTGTCTTTGGATTATATTTACTCATGATTAATCGATAATATTAATAAAACCCTTTTACTTTTTATTTATTTTAATCTGGCTGAAATAATTGGAGGTGGGGGTTTATTATTATTATTTTTAAAAGTGTTTTTGGAAATGGACAGATGTCAGTTTCCCCGTGGAATCCGCATCGCATCACGTGATTAAAAATGTCCGCCGTGCCTACTACCACACCTTCCTCAGCCTCCCGAATCACGTGGCCAACTCACTATGCTGTAATTGTGGGGCCCAAAACCCACGATATTACGCGATCCCGTTCTCTCTTATCTCCTAATTTTTATTTATTTATTTTGTTTCGGCCGAACATCTCTTCTCGGTTTAGGAAATAATTTTTTTTAAATGTTTTGCTTTTTAATTAACAAATAAAAAATTAATTTGTCGTTTTAGCATGTTTTTCGTCTACCATTTAGTACGTTTTTTGTCTATTATTTTAATATATTTTTCGTTCATCGTTATAATATGTTGAATTGTTGACGCTTGTAAAGAAAACACCATGATGCACGTTCTGTTTTGAGATGGTTGACGGTATGCAATATTTAGATAACGATTTATAGAATTCCTGGTACAATTGGAATTGATGATAAAATTTTGTGCAAGATTATTTGAGTCTTTTGGTGAAAAAGATATTTCATCTCTTGTTATATTTCGGAGGTAATTATGTTATCTGAACTTTTATGATGAGCACTCCAAGTTTGAGCTATAATACTGAATTTTATGAACGTTGATGAAGAAATTACCAAAAAAGATTGGTACTTTTTGTTTAAAATTTCATGCCCATGGAGGTTTTTCGTTGTTTTCTTAATTTTCTTAGTTATGATTCCAAGATTAACTGGTTGTTAGGGTATGTACTTTATTGTCTTTTTTTTATGTGTTCAATAAAAGTATTATTTTGTTAATAAAACAAATGAAAAATTAAAAGTTAAAGAAAATTGTGTTTATATTTTAAAGATGTCATTATCTGAATTGAGGACTATAAATTTTAATATATGATAAATTATATACGAGATTTATGTGTAAATATTATTTATGGGTTCGAGTTTAGTTTTATTTGATTTTAGGGCCAAATATATTTTAACGTTTGATTTTAGTTATAATTAATTAGCTTATTTTTTTATTAAAACGAGAGATATTATATTTTTATGTCATTTAAACTCATACAAGAAGTGACAATATGAGCACGATTAATCATTAGACTATTTAGTGAAGCTTAATTAATTAGATCATTCTAATTACAATTGTCAGTACTGTTGTACTTGTATTTATAACAGTTTAAAATATAAATATTTACATACACAAGAAAGTTCAATTTAGATTAATTCAAAACATTTTAAATATCATTAATTACGATATAATAAAATGCACCGACGTGATATGCATATATCATTGGGTATAATTTGAAATTTGAATCAAACTTTTTTGTGTGGTTTTCTATTAACATTTTAGAACATTAGATATTTAGATTTTTTTAATAATGATTGAATTGACTTTATTTATATAAATATATGTTGATCGTCCGTTATATTTATACCGAACAACTTATATTAAAGGAAAAATTGATCGAATAATTAATTGGTTTAGTTGGATGGGCCGTTGTTTCCTTTAAATAATGTCAAATTTGAATTTTTGCATTGTGAACTGAACAAGTTAAGTTAGATATGTTGTCCATGTAATAGGTCAATACAACACCCGGTCTATATTAATTAATCAATAAATTAGATATAAAAAATTATATAAAAAGTAATTTGAAAAAATACAAACAAAATTTGCCTCACCTGGTTTTGACAACATTTTTTTGTCTCGTCATTAATTGATTCTACAATTAGCTATGGTGCATGAAATTTTGGACCCAAAGCTGTAAAAATTCAAGTCAAACAATTTTTATATCCAATTTCGAAAACAATTTGGAGTGTAATTTTTATTAAATTATAAATATTGAAGTTAAAAGTTAGAGGCAAACATTTTACGATTTGGTTTATTATCTAGCAACAAATATATTTTATTTAAATGTAATCACAAAAATATAAAAATCAATATAAACTGTTAAAAAAACAAATATTTAAAAATAAATCAATTTCAATTCAAACAAATAATAGTTTATACTCGATTTCTTGATGTTTGGGCTATCGATTATTTTGACCACTACATTTCTTCTTCTTTTTTCATTCGAAAATTAAAAGATTTAATGATTTAATCACATTTACATGGGTTAAAGTATAGTATAAGTCCCTTTACTATACCTAAAATTTTATTTCCCCCCTCTACTATAGAAAGGAATATTTTAGTCATTCTACTATACATAAAAATTCATTTTTAATCCTTCTATTGCAAAAAGAAATATTTTAGTCCATATACATTTGAAAAGTTACATTTTGATCTAAAATACTAAAGTTATTGATAGTTTGCTTAAATATTTTGGTTTAAACAATCTTTAGGCCGCTCTCAATTTTAAAGCAAAGCAAATTAATCTCTCAAAATATTTTTTTTTGTAATTTTTTACATGAAATTTTTAAACACTTATGAAATCTAAATGTAAAATTAATTCATATTCTAACTTCAAACTCCATTGTCTCCACTTATAATAATATTACAATTAAAAGTAAAATATAAAAAATATTTTAAATGTTTAATTAGAAAGTGCACATAATTTTTTCTTAAAATTTTTAGATTTGAAGTGAGAATAAGAGTTTAATTGAAAAAGATGATACAAAAAAGCATTAAAAAAATATTTAACATTTCATCAAAATTTTTAAAATAATGAAAATATATTATACAATTATATTTTGATAAAAATATTATAAATTTATATAACATTTTAGTTTATTTTATTTAAAAATTATTCAATCATAGTTGAACATGTGTCATGTACTGACGAAAAAAAGTCTACACCATCGTATTGTTATTATTTATTCACTTTCAAAATGAACACTTTATTATTAATAAATGTTAATATATTCATAAATTGTTTAATTTTTTTAATACACTTTATTTAATATCGATATAAATGAAAAATTATATATTTTTATAGTTAGTTACATAAATAAAGTAGATAATTTATTAATCCATGTATTTAACTTCAATGAAAAGGAAAAATGTACACCGCATTGTCATTTATTAATAAATTATCTACTTTAATAGTTATTATTATTAAAATATATCAAAATGGATCATTTTGTTCAATTTCAAAATTAATAAGGACTTAAAAGATATTTAAACGAAAACATTTAAGCCAACTATCAATATCTTTAGTGTTTTGGACCAAAATGTTGCCTTTTCAAACATGAAATGAGTAAAATGTTCATTTTTACAGCTAAGGAAATGTTAACTTTTTCGAATGTACGGGGACTAAAATTAACTTTAAAACATAGTACAAATACTTTTTTTAATATGCTGGTGTGATACAAGGGTAGCATATGTTCAACTTATTTTAGTTTTTTCAAAGATGACACACACATCATGCATTACTGGTGCTCAAACTCGGGTCCCAAGGAATGATGAACATCTACCTTTGCCATCAGGACACAAGAAAGAAGATGAGCAAAGTACAAAGACTTAAATATTCATTTTTATAGTAGAGGGACTAATATGAACTTTAGGTGTATAGTAGGGGGATTTCTACTATATTTAACTCATTTACATGTACGATTATTTTTTTCTTATA
Organism: Hibiscus tridactylites; assembly: GCA_958450335.1. Taxonomy (NCBI): domain Eukaryota; kingdom Viridiplantae; phylum Streptophyta; class Magnoliopsida; order Malvales; family Malvaceae; genus Hibiscus; species Hibiscus tridactylites. The sequence goes on from OY288270.1 coordinate 2,677,999, forward strand.
TTTTTGATCATCAATGAGTCGCATCGTATAAATTTCAAAGTATTTATGTTCGAAAACAATCTATTAATTGTTTATTCTATTAAAATTATATCATATAATTAAACTTATTGTGTACCATAATTATATTTCTAATCAAATTTTATGTTTATCATATATGTATCGGAAGTTACGGGCCGGGACATAAACTGAGAAATATGTTATTTGGAGGATTGAGTATCCGAAAATTCGAGTACTCGTATTTAAACGTGTATAACATGTAGCACGTGTAGGGCTGTAAACGAACCAAACATTCAGCGAACTGTTCGTGAACTATTCGTCGGGAAATTCGTTTATGTTCGTTTATCTATTAAACTTAACAAGTTTTTTTGTTCGTTTAATAAATGAACGAACATGAACAAAGAGCTCGTTTATTCATTTATGTTTGGTAATCCGTTCATTTATGTTCGTTTAAATTTATTCACATATATTCTTTTATATTTATTATTTATATAACAAAAGTATTATATTTTTAAAAAAGTAAATTTATTCACATATATTCGTTCGTTTATATTCGTTTAAATTTATTCACATGTCTTTCCATGTTCGTTCGTTTGTGTTCATTTACGTTCGTTTATCATTTTATCGAACGAACACGAACAAGCTATATTCTTTAACAAACGAACACGAACAAACTATATTTCTTAACAAATGAACACAAATAAAAAATTATGTTTATTTAATTGTTCATATTCTTTCATTTATTCGATTAAAATTAAACCAATAAACATAAACATACCATTGCTTCTCACTTTCTCTTCGTTTGGTTCGTTTACATGGCTAAGCACGAGACGAGGGTGATTGTGGGAGCGGCAATTACACACGTGCGCCCATCCCCTGCCCACCCCGCGTGCGGTGGGGTCCCCACTCTCATTTCGCTTTTTTCTCTCTATTCGTGCTTTGGAGGGAATGGGGCAGCGGCAATTTACTTGACGTATATGAATTTTTGGTCGATATTTATATCGAGTATTTTATACAATTATATCCGTGTTCAATTCAATTATTAATTACCATTAAAAAATTCAATTATTAATTAATTCAAATTAAATATTATATAAATTTTTAGGTGATTATAATGTAGTATTTGTTTGTATATATTCTTAATTTTTCGACAATGTACGTGGACCGGTGGACGGACGCAAGATTTTATATTAGAGGAGGCACACTTATAAAATTTTAAGGGGCAAATTTCTAAAATTTTAGGGGACGAAAATATATTTTCAATAGAAAATACATAGAAAATTTCTAAATTATATATGAATTTCAAAATTTTAGGGGTAAGTGCCCCCTCCAACATTCTTCTGTGTCCATCCATGATAATGTACACACACCTTGCAAAGCAAATGAACATCATCCACTTTTTCACTAGAATTACTTGTTGGGTTCAAATATTATATAAATTTATTATAAGAGATCATTTTAATTTAATTTGTTTATTTATAACATTGTGATTTAAAAATTTTATTTTAGTTAAAGATATAACATATTATTTCTTTACATCAATTGATTTTGATGATATATTGATCACGGTAATGCATAATTATATATTATTAATAATAAATTATATACATCTTCTATTAAAACAATCTTAACTAAATATAATTTTAAAATGTTATATCAATAATTTGGATTCACCTGAATTTAGTATTTAGTTCAAATTCATTTTTTGGTTATATACATGTCCGTCTTATTGTTCATGTTCAGGGTGCAAGATTGTCCCTCTTAACAATGTCATCTCCAAAGTTAAAACTTACGTTCTCTTTTTAAAAGTGCAATTTGAGAGTGTAATGTACCTTACCAATGCACCTAACACTTGTTTGTGGAATCATTTAATATTAAACTATTATTTAATTATAAATAATAATTTAAAAAATTCAAATATATATATATATATATATTAATTATAGGTAAAACATCTCTTCATTTTTTAAATCAAATTGTCGATAACGATATTAACCTTAAATTAGTAGTTGATTGCTGATTTTCCCCTTTTCTTTTTATTCCATCAATTCTCTTATTTTTTTATACTTTATGTTATTTTAGTTTAATTAGTCTTCCTGAACCCTACAAGTGTCTCAGTAAAAAAAAACAGATGATGTTCATCCTAGAAGACACGAGTTCAAATCGCTTTGTCTATAAGGTGTATGCGCATTGTTAGAAAGTTAAGAATATGGATGAACATATATTAATGATGCTCGTCGAGCGTTGTAGAATTTTTTCATGTGAATGAGTCTGCCACGCTCGACGAGCACCACTAACTTGGAGCACTGATGAGCACCACTAATTTAATTTATAAAAATTAAAAATTTAAAGGATTCACTGTGCAATTATAAATTATTTAAAAATTAAAAGGTAAATTAATTAAAATTAATTAATTTATTTCCAATTTTCTTTTAAACACAATTTTTTTAAAAGCTCTTTTAAACACAATTAAATTAAAATATCTACTCTAAATTACAAAAATTTAAATTTTATTCATTTAAAATTTAAACTGCCGTCGCTGGTCTCTTACCGCCGGCCACATACTCGCCGACCCTGCGGCGTAGCCAACGATCCTCACTGATGAACAACATTTAAATTCCTAATGGCAGGGTAGTTATATATAATTGAAGTGATTCCTATAATACGATTCTTTACCTTTTGAATACTTTAACATTTGAATTTCTAATCGGATGATTAGGAATACGTGTTATATATAAATGAAGTGACCCTTCTTATAATACGATTCTTACATATTGATGTGCAACCGCGATAGCGGTTTAAATTTGAAATGAACAAAAATTAAGATTTAGTAATTTAAAGTATGTTTTTTGATTTAATAATATTTAAAATAAAATTAAAAATAAAATAATGTATTTTAATTAATTAATTTTTTATTTTTAAAATAATTTATAATTACACAACGTGTCTTTTAAATTTTTAATTTTTATAAATTAAATTAATAGTGCTCATCGTTAGTAGTGCTCAAGTCATCGGTACTGGTCGAGTGTTGTAGTATTTTCCCTTTATTTTTTATAAATTAAATTAATAGTGCTCATCGTTAGTAGTGCATAAGTCTTTTCAAATAGTGTTTATTATATTATAGTGTTTACTTATCTATATTTTGAATACTTATACTAAATATTAATAGACTTTTATCGAAGATGAGTTATGACTTAGGCTTCGTTCTCCATTGCTGTCAAAACGGTAATTTTGCACGCAAATGTTGAAGCATTGCAGAACGGTTCGACAAAATTGCGTTGATGTCGTTTTTGCTAGAATTTATACCTCAAACGTTAAATTTTTCACCGCCAAATTTTTTAGTTTTTTCGGCGCCGCAATTTTTTCATCGCAAATTGGGTCCGACAGCAATAGAGAACGAAGCCTTAGTTGTTATAATGATAGATTGTCAACAAAACATTATTATTTTATGTATTTTATGTTCGAGTTGATTGTAATTTGTTGGAATTGAGTTATGGTAACGTTAGATTGTCAACGAGCAATTATTATTTTATGTATATTGTTAGAAGCTCGAATTCAATCGTTTTATCTGCAATGTATATGTGCATTATTGAAAGGTAAAAAACTATACATGGAGAGCAAGTGGTGTGCGTCACTGAGGTTATCATCTTTCTCGTGACGGTGTCACGTGGGGTGGTGGGAGAGAGGAGTGCCTCCGGGACCCCACCTCTCTTAGCCCCTTTCAACCCACTTAGTGGGGGCATGTGCCTTCCTTTCTCAACTCACCTGTCCTTTATGGGTTTTTTCTCTCTTTTTCTTTATTTTATTTTTTAATAATATATATATTTTAAAAAATGGAATATTAAAAATTATATTTTATAAGAAATTTAAAAATATATATAAGTTTTGAAATAATAATTGAGGATAAACTTACCAGATCAGGTGAATATCTCGAGCTTTGGATATCTCTAGGATATTTTTAAGAGCAATTATTTTATTTAATCGAGGTTGAAATGAATTTAGGACGTGTATGTACTTTAAGGTTCGTAAGTTAAAATTTAAATTTCTAAACATAATACTTAAAGCTTTAAACCTTAAATTTTAAATTCTAAACCTTAAAATTAAGACGTGTGTGAAAATATTTTCGTTTCTATAACTAGTGTATGGAATATAATTTTTTCCTTTTGATAAGCTATCCAATTATTAGACTTTTTTAAAAATAATTTAACCACTATTGTTATAAATAATTAAAACTTTCAATTATGTCAGGGTATCTAAAGGGGTTAGCTGGGGGTCGGTCCTGAAAATATCAAATTTCATTTTAGTCCTTTAAAATTTCTTAAAAAATGGAGTAAATTAAAATGTTATAGTCAAAGTTAATTCATAATTTCAAGAGGAAAAAAATTAAAACTTTTACTCCTTCTGCTAATGTGTTTCTCTCACATGATGTGCTCACGTGGCCCCCTTTTTTGTCTGGTTTTAACATATTAGACGTGGCTCCACTCTTTATAAGACATGTGTTTTATTCTCTTGTTGCCGAAATCCGATTTTCTTAAAAAATTATTAGCGGTTTATGGTTCACCACGTTATTCGTGATCTCATTAAATAATATTTTTTATGTCAATTTTTTCAAGGTGAATCTTTACTTTTTTTTTACATATAATTACGGACTGGATAGTTACTTGAAAATCACACTAAAATGGCTAAATATTGCTGGATGAATTATGAATGACGTGATGAGCAGAATTCATCTGATAATTCCTCGATTCTCACGCTTTTCCTCATGTTGTTTATTGTCTTAATTTCATTTTTAAAAAAAAACCTTTTCTGCTTTTAGCACGTTGAGGTTGTTGGCAAAATATTTCAAAATTGTTAGATTATTTTACTATTTTATTTATTTATTTATTTCCATAATATAATGCGAGTGTGTAAGTCACACATGACCCATTGAGATGGACCAGGCGGTCCAAATTCTCTTTGTTTGGGCGCCGGTCGGCCTCGAGCTTGGACTTACAACTCGGTCAGAAAACGGGCTTTCGTTGCAGCTCTTGTATAACCCCTAACCGGGCCGAATATTTGATCGTGTAGAGTAATTTTTTCGGCTTAATCGAGTTTTATCTGAAAATTTATAGTTTATTTTTTTCAAGTTGAATTATTTGATTTTATTTAAATTTATTTATAAATATTTATAATATTCTGACACTAATTGATTTTAATTTAAATATTTTTTTATAGAAGCAGTTATTTTTAATAGAAATAAAAAAAGTTTTAAAATTATAATGAGGGTTTACAACATAAGAGTGATCTAAACACATAACCCAAATATTTTCTTTTACCATTGAAAAAAAACTAGTCATATAAGATCATAAAAGAACCATACAAAGAAAAAATTAAAAATTCAAATAAAATACTCGAACAAAAGATAGATACTCGAACAATGAATGCATGTTGACAAAAAATCATTATCACAACTCAATTGCGAATAAAAAACAATAATTGCGACTCTAAATTTTCTTTAAAACTTCTTGAACAGCTATGTGTAGATGTGACTCGAAGCCAAATTCGCGATCCGTGAAACTAAAAGATTGTTTGATTTTGGTAGCGATGTGTACATGAATCATAAGCCGCACTACTCGAAACAAAGCGGCCTGGTCCACGAGAAATAAATTCGGTTCAATTTATATAACTTTCCCTTTTCTAATCTACAAACTATAATATTTAAGTTATTTGTACAATAGTTTTCGATACACATTATATTGAAAAACTATACAACCATACATACCTCTCTTATAAAAATTAAAATTTAAATCTCTAAATTTAAACACTTAAATTCTGAATTCATAAAATTTGAACTTTAATTTAAATCCTTAAATCATACAGTCAAAAATGTTTGTATAGTGTAAAAACCACGAAACAACATATATATCAAAGTTTCCTCTTATTCATAACTCCATTGTGTACAATTCGAATTAATTTTTGGGTAAACTACTCTAGTGACCACCGAACTTTGGGGGCATACTTATTTTGACCACCGAATTATCGAACTCGTCAAATAGACCACCCAACTTTTTAAATCGACCTATTTTGACCACCGCCGTTAAAAAACTAACAAAGGGGTGATGTTGCAGTTAACGAAAATTTGTAAAATTACAAATTTGGTCCTTATTATTTACCTATTATATCAATTTAGTCCTAATTTTAATTAATTAAAATTAACAATCACACACTGCCCTAGCCTCCATTGAAACTCCCTTAAGCTTCAATCACCAGCATTCATCCACACTTGACCATAACCCCTCCGCCTCCCTCAAGCTCCTTCCCCTCACCTTGCGCTCAAACATACCCAAATTATATCCTTCGAACAACCATAAACAATAAGTAATTTGTCCCCAAAATGAAAGAAAGGAAAATCAGAGCAAAATCAGAAGAAAAAATAATCAAAACTAAAAAAGAGAAAAAAATGATTATTGTTTCGGCCGAAACTCATTGTAGGCGTTTAGAGTGTCGTCGTCCAAATCCCAACGGGGAGTATGTTCTAAGCAGTGAGGAGAGCAACATATCTTGATTTGGTGATTATCTAACGGTGGACGGAGGAGAACTGACGAGAAGAAGTCAAACAGTTCAAGAAAGAGGATTAACGTTTCGGTCAGAGCTCGTTGTCGGCGTTCAGAGTGTCACCGTCTGAATCCCAATAGTGAGTATGTTCCAGGCGGTGATAGGAGGAACATATCTTGATTTGGCGATGATCTAACGGACAACGGAGGAGATCCGACGAGAAGAAGTCAAACAGTTTAAGGCCAATTTCGTGAAGATCATACGACTTTCTCGAAAAAATTATTTCGAGAGAAAGAAAGAGACGGTGAGAGGAGTCTATCGGTGGTGATGGTGTGTCGAATCGACGCTGGACGGCGGCTGAGCGGCGACAAGGAGACGTGGCATCACTGGTCTTTTTCTTGAAGAGCCAAGTTGATATTATAAGTAAATAATAAGGACTAAATGTGTAATTTTACGAATTTTCGTTAACTTCCACGTCATCCCTCTGTTAGTTTTTTAATTGCGGTGGTCAAAATAGGTCGATTTAAAAAATTGGGTGGTCTGATTGACGAGTTCGATAATTCGGTGGTCAAAATAGATACGCCCTCAAAATTTGGTGTTCACTGGAATAGTTTACCCTTAATTTTTTATAGCTCTTTCAACTTTCAAAGGAAAAATAATTTCATTTAAGCACACTTAAATCTAATATACTATATATATATATATATATATATATATCAACGGAGTTGGTTCAACTAGTAAGCATTTTAATATCATTTAAGTAGGTCTCGCTCGAGATCTTGTATATATTTACATAAATATTATTCTCTCCGTCTCATAAAAATGTCTTTTATTGACTTTTTGAAAGTCAAAATTTTTAAACATTGTTTATTATTATATTGAATATTTTAAATAATTAAATTTTATAAAATATATATTTGAAAACTACTCGATTAGAGGTTTTAAAATATATTTTTTCATATTTTTATCAATAATACATTTTAAATAATTATGAGTTAAAATTAAAAAAAATAACCAAAAAAATTAATAAGAGACAAAAAATTGTGGGACGGAGATAATATATTTTAATTAAATTAAAATTCATTGTACATTGTATTCAAGTCCGATTTGGACCCGACCGAGGTCTAATCATCACACACCAGCTTGCACGTATTCTCAAAACCACTACCAAAAATCTTCTAAAAACCAGGGGAAAAAAAGAAGTACACAAAATATACCAAAATGTTTTCAGAGATCCAAAAAGTAACGGATAAGGCCATGATCTTTCTACAGCAGAAAGCGCTTTCTGCTCTGTATATTCCAAAGCAAAACCTACATATGGCTATGAACAACACCAATTCTCCTAAAGTCCAGCTTCTTTATGATCTCTGCAAATCCACTTTTACACCTTCAGGCTTGTCTTCTGCTCCTTCTCAATCCGTCCACAAACTCTGCTCTCTTTTGGGTATTTTTTTCTTCATTATTACCTTTACGCTCTTTTTTGTTGATTTTTTATTTCATGAAGTTTTTGCATGTCAAGTTTGTGCGGATTCTGCATTTGGGTTTTGTGTAATGTGATGTTTTATGTAAAAATTTGGGTTGATTAGGGTTTTAGAATGGAGAAAAATTGAATCTTGTGGATATTTTTGAGTTGTGGTTGAATTGGCTTATTGGAGGAATGAAGAAATGATGTTAATTGATGAAATTATTGTTTTTTTTAGCTGAATCAACTTTAATTGTAGGAGTTCTGGGTAGTTTGTGGCTGAATTGTTTGATTCTGACGAAACCAAGTTACCAGAGAAAATGTTTTTCGTTCTTTTTCCTTTCAATTTATGTTGGTTTTCATGAAATTTATGTTCTTTGTTAGAACTCGGTTATGTGGTTTAGTGTTATTGAATAAGATGGTGTTCAAGAATCAAGAGGGAAAGATGTTTGTTTGGTCTAATGCCGCGAGATGAGTTTCGTAATGTGTCCGGGATGTGAATCTTATACATTCCACTATGTTATGATGTCTTTAAACAGTTGATTATTGAATCGGATTTTATGTTTGTTGATGATAATGATTTCCACTCGGGCAACCTTAACTGCGTAATCCGAATGTGGAAAAGTAACTGTTGGAGATTTTTCAACTCCATACATGCCGTTTATTTATACAAAATATTCTGTGTTTAATTTTTTTAAAATGTTTGTTAGGTTCAACTGTTGGAAATCTGCTTCTTTTTTTATGTGCTCATGAATCATGTCCGGCACATATCTAGCCGTAAGTGTGGGGATATGATCCTCTATGGACGCTCTTAAGACATGGAAAACTTAAAATAATTGAACATATCCGTATCGAACACATATTTGTACCCCACATCCAGATTAGAGTAACATGGGCGGTCAATGTAATTGTAGATTGACAAAGATGAATGAGGAATGAATAGTAGAAAATCTGGCAAGTCAATTGCAATAGCTAGTGTTTTTAGTTAGTTCGGTCTTGAATTCCCATTTGTCTTACTTATTATGAAGTCAAAATGGAATTGGATGATAATCCTATAGGTATTTGGCTTTCCAAAGTTTTGAGGTCGATAGTACTCATCCGTTTTGTGTCTCAATTCTAATGACTGATATTGCTACTTTTTAAGAATGGAATTATGATTAATGCCATTTTTGTATATGCCTTTTTACAGACACAATTGTCCCTGCCGATGTTGGACTTAAAGAGGAAAGTCCAAATGATGATCGAGGGCATGGGTTTTTCGGGATGAATAGAGTTGCTCGATGGGCTCACCCGATAACATATTTGGACATTCATGAATGTGATAGTTTTACGGTGAGCCTTACAATATAAATCTTAGTTACACTTGCATTTTCTTGCCCCTCTCTTCGGAGTTTCATATCATCAATCCTCCTTCGGATATTTTTTTTTCTCAAGGTTTCCATTTCAGGTCTTATCGATATAAAGTTTCATATTGTTTCTTTTTCCTGTTTTTGAGTTTCTGTAGGCCTCTTTTGGAGGTATTGATACTACAACATTAGTACTGGTTTTTAAGCCGCTGCTGAACCAGAGTTCATTTAAAATCTGGCGGAACAAATTATACTCTTAATGCTATAGTATCTTTGTGCTTAACTCGTAGTTTCTTGAACAAATTATGCTCCATGCAGATGTGTATATTCTGCTTTCCAACTTCTGCTGTTATTCCATTGCATGACCATCCCGGGATGACTGTTTTCAGCAAAGTTCTTTACGGGTCTATGCATGTGAAGGCGTATGATTGGGTTGAACCAGCATGTATTAAGGAAAGCCAGGAGCCAGGTTGCCCTCAAGGTTCGGTTTTAATATACATTTTTTATGTAACAATTATCATGACTTCATGCTGGCAATGAAAGGCGATTTTAGTTGCTTATTTTTAATAAAACCACCCATCAAGACTGCCAATCTTCATTCACTCTGGAAAATGGTGCATACGAACATTTGATGCCATCGAATAACTCAGTTATGATATATAAAGATGAGAGATATGCTGGATCTGTATTAAAATTTAAAACCATAAGTTCTTCTAGGCTATGTTACTCAAACTCGGGTATGAGTATCGGATATGGGCCAGCGTCAAATACGGGTTTGTTTAGTTTTTTCTTTGTTTACATGTATTTGGAGGGTTTCTAGAGTATTATTCCCCCAATCATGTGAAATATTTGTCGGACAGGAGTTATTCGTGAAAAATTGAGTCGGAGCAACCTAGCTGTGGGACTTCTCAACATTCTCTTGCCACATAGTTCAATTTTTTTAGGGCAGAAACTTATTAGAGAATTTCTTTTGGCAGTAAGGTTGGCAAGATTGGTGGCTGATAAAGTTTTAACTGCACCATGCGGGACCTCCGTTTTATACCCGAAAAGTGGGGGAAATCTGCATTGCTTTACCGCTGTCACCCCGTGCGCCGTGCTCGATGTACTTGCTCCTCCTTACAGAGAAGATCTAGATCGAAAATGCACTTACTATGTCGACTATCCGTATTCCACCTTTGGTAAGTTGATCATTCGTGTTGTGCTTGGATTCTTTTTTTTTTGCATGGCATTGTGCAACAACTTTTTCTGGACGGATTTTTTTTTGTCCTGAGAAGCTTCGGTCGCAAATGATCAAATTGTTTGCCGATTCTGCAGGAAATGGAACACAGATAAGCAACGGAAAGGAAGAGGAGTATGCATGGCTTGCGGAAATCGAAACACCGGACGATCTATACATGCAACCAGGTGTATATGTCGGCCCGTCTATTCGGGTTTAGCTTTCAGTACCGTAACTCTTTGGCAGCCATTGGTAGATATTTGAGAAGAAAGCCATGGCCTTAACCACATGCAAATAAGAAATGCTCATTCAATGAGGTTTAAACATGGCATTTGCTTGTTTGATGAATACATGTAATTGAAACCAAAAAGAAGAGAAAAAAATTGTAACCATAAAGTTGTTTGATCTGAAAATTTCTCAGTAGGTTGTATGATCAGTGATCTTCACCTTTCACTAGCTTTGATTGTGTTTGCTCCGAATCTTTCGATTTTTTATTTTGAAGTATTCGTGTTCGATATTATCCGTCTTGTACGCCGACATGGATATCGTAGTATGAATTCTTACCCAGTTCGAATAATGTAGATTATGTTTTCTTTTTAATTACTTCTAAAGCTAGTAACGTTGTTTTCGATTCAATGATCAAACTTCTAGCAAAAGGGATTAAACTTGCAAGTCACGTGACTCAAACATTAATACATTTAATTAAACAAACTCATAACTCAAAGAGTAGTCTCAGTCCTATAATAAATAGCGGTAAGTGTGTCGATCGACTTCCTAACGTCGAAAAAAGACAAAATCGCGAAAGGAAGTCGTTGGCACACCTGTCATCGGTTATCGACGATGGGTGGTTGAGGAAAACAATCATGGTGGTCCGACGACGATAGTGGTGGTCTCCGGTGAGGTAGTAAACGATGATAACAACGGTAATTTGGGGTTTTGAGTTAAAAATTTGGAATTATTTTGTAAAGATTTAAAACTGTTAATTTTTTTAAAAAATTAAATTTTAAATTTTATTTAAAAATTAATTAAAAGAAATTAAAAACATGTCGCTTGTCACAATTTAATTAGCTAATGATTTTTTATTAACGATTAGACACTTAAAATGACTAAAATTGAAATTTTAGGCAACTATTTAGAGCTAAAAATAATTTAAGCACCAAAAGTGACCCACAAGCATAGTTTGGGCACCTATTTGAGTATTAAGCCTTTTATTAATTAACCTTTAATCTGCCAAATCAGCTTCTCGTTAAATGTTAACGGTGAAAAACGTTTCAGTAAAGATAAGTTTACACCCCGAAAACGTAAATGAGCATAAAGTTTAACTTTTAAAATCAGTGACCAAAAGTGTACACAACCGAAACATAAAGGAGCATTACTGTAGTTTACCCTGATAAATATTATTTGCGCTCACTGCTGGTATTACTGTCGCAGATTTTTTTTTAATAATATATGTTATTGACCGCAATATGATGTCTATGCCATTATATAACAGTAATTATTATAAATCTTTATTTAAATTTCTAATTTCAAAACTTCTCATTTATTTTTCGATCAAAGATTAACACATCATCAATAATCAGGAAAAAACAATTCCAGTTTTTTCTGTTAACCTAACCGAAAAAACTGCTAAATTAAATTCCGTACACAAATTCCCCTTCTTTTCGTTGCCTCTCCCAATTTCTCCTATTAAAAAAACACAAATAAAAACCAAAATCTAAACTCAAACCCAAACTTCCCAAATTCAAAACCCATTATTTCCTTCTCCTTTCTTCGTCCAAAAAAAACCTTTCAAAAATTAATAAAAAAACAAATATTATCATCATCATCATAGTAATAATAATCAACAAAAACACCAGATTTTCCATTTCAAAAAAAAGAAAAGAGAAAGAAATAATGGGTTGTTTCTGCAACTGCATCGTAGGTATAGTAAACAGCGCGCTGCTTTCCTTAGGCATATGCTTAATAATCTCCGGCGCTTACCTCCACTTAAAAAGCGGCCTCGACTGCGAGAAAATCCTGACGGCGCCGTTTCTGGTGATGGGCAGCCTCCTTATCTTCGTCTCCATGATCGGGCTGATGGGAACCGCGTGCAGCAGCAGCTTCTGCATGTTCGTTTACCTGGCCCTCCTGTCGTGTCTGATCGTCGGCGTCTTCTTCTTCACCAGCTTCGTTCTGTCCATCACAAACAAACATGTCGGGCAGACGTTGGACAACAGCGACAAGGTGATGGAGTCGAAGAGCCCCTTGGATTTCTCCCACTGGCTGCACAACAAGGTTTACGATGAGAAGAACTGGATGAAGATCAAGACCTGTTTCGTCGACACCGGGATCTGCTCCGGTCACGATGAATACACCGTTGATGCTAATTTCTATCTTTTGATACATTTCAACAAGAGCTTCCCTGAAGTTGTCAACGATAGCCTCCCCACGTCCAAGGTATATATTATTTAGATTGGATGAGAGTCGGATATAGAGACGGAGCTAGGATTAAATATGGAAACGGAGAGAAGAGTCTATTAAGCCTTTAGCATAAAACTTAGGAGTAGAAATCCTTTGTCCTATTTATATCTCGTACTAAAAATTTAAGTTAGGGTTTAAAGTTTAGGGAATTTGGAGCATGATATTTTTCAAGGTTCAGAGTTTAAAGTTTATGATTTAGGGTTTAGAATTTGATATTTAGTGTATGGACATAGAAATGAGAACCGAAAAAAGTAGATAATTTTTGTCTAAATATTAGAAGCGACAAAAATTTTATTTAATCAATATTTAAATTAAGATGGAAATCCTCTGCCCCTTTTCGGTGCTCCTACTTATGCCCCCATGCTCAAAGTTAGGTTTAGTGTTTTAATTTAGGGTTTAGGGTTAGAGTTTAAGGAATTTAAGGCAAGGTCTATTTTTAGGGTATATGGTGTAGGGTTTAAGATTTAGAATTTAGGGTTAGGTCTTGGAATTTAATTTTGTAGTGTTGGAGCATAAGTAGGAGTAACGAAAAAGGGGCAGATGATTTTTATCCTTTAAATTAAAGATTTATATTTGATACACATACGGTTGAAATAAAAAATTTCCACAAATACTTTAGTTTCACGGTTTAGGGTTTAGAGGTCATGTTTAGAAGTTAGGGTAATATTTATGTTTAACCTATAAATCTTAAATTCTAACCTTAAATACTAAATTATAACCACAACTAATCAATTCTAAACTACTAAACCTTATTAACGCCTAACCTCTAAACTCTAGAATTTAATTCTAAACCATAAGACTAAGACGCTTGTGGAAATATTTTATTTCTACTGCCTGTGTATGGAATAGTTATCTTTAAATTAAATAAACCTTAAATACTATTATACTAAAAAAATTGAGAGAGGCAAAAACACTTCCGAACCTATACATGACTCTGTCCTTGATCGAATATTCTTAGGGACAAAGGTAGCATAAAATAGTGGGAGAGTCTAAGAGACAGAGCTAAAAATCAAATTTATGTGAACAAGGTATAAAATTATAAAAATGAGAAGATAAAGTTTAAATAAATTAAAATTAGGAGTATAAATAAATAAATATCCTCACAATTCGGTCATTGGCATGGTTAAATATTAATTAAATATTTAAATTTAAAAATTAGAAGGGACAAAAATTTTACTATGTAACTAATATTCTTACAATTCGGTCATTCGCTCTATTTACATAGTGTGTATTGTCAAAAGGGCAAAAGACTTTGATCTCAATTTTTTTTGAAAATTTGCATTAAACCTTTCAAATTTTTAATTTTTTAATTAAGTCCCAAGACTTTTCATTTTTTAATTAGTTCCTTCTTTGAATGTAAATTCTCATTTAACCTCTTGAATTGCCTGATCTTTTAATTAAACTCCCTTTTTTTTGAAAATTTTTGAGTAAACCCTTTAAATTCTTAAAAATTTCTATTAGAGTTTCAACATTTTTAAATTTTTTAATTAAACCCCTAAACTGTTCATGTAGCTGCATGAAGAAACCGATTAAGCTCTAGGTTTTGTTTACGATTTTAATCGATTTTTTCAGACCGAGTGTTGCAAGCCACCGGATGTATGCGGGTTCAAGAAGAAGAACGACACGTACTGGGAAATACCGAGTAAGGGAGGTTCGGCGAATTCGAACAACGAGGACTGCCATAGGTGGAGCAATGAAGTAAATAAGCTATGCTTCGACTGCCATGCTTGCAAGGGAGGAGTCATCAAAGACTTTAAGAAAGAATGGAGGCTATTGGCGCTGCTAAGTATGGTACTTTTATTATTGTTAGTTCTCGTTTATGTGCTTGGTTGCTGTGCTTTTGGCTGCTAATCCTTTGTAAAACATAAATACACAACACTTATTAATTTCTATTATATTTCAAAATAGTTAAATTATATAAAATATATTTTTAATGATTAATAAACTCGACTCGAACTCAAACACATTGTATTGTAAAATAATAAGATTTCGAAAGGAAATGTGTAGTCTCCTAGCATCATGTTACAAGTCTAGTAGTACCTGACTCTGGTTCGATTTCGAATATGAATATGAAAGTGTGAGCTATGTTACCTGGAGTCCTGGACTAGAGAGTGAATGTCAAATACGGATATTTGTTCGAGAATGGTATATTCGTCTTATACCCTACTCGGAAATGCATAATCGTCCTGGTTATTTGTTTCCCTGGCATCCTAAACTCCAATGTTTACCCAATTCTCTGCAACAAGTCAGCTGGCCTTCGTTTGGCCATCCGGTTAGCAAGTAATGATGCTAAAGTCAATCGTATGAAGAGGAAAAGCACGGATAGCCAAATACCGTAGTGAATTGTAACATCGTATAGTATCCCATGCTTTGGCATCGGAAGTAGATTTGTCGTGTTGAATGTCGGATTACCACACACTTTGGAAGATCCAATTCCATCTGCGTGCCTTAAGCAGAAGTTTGCTTCGATCAACCGATTACACTCAGTGACCACCACGGAGTATCCCATTTTGTGCTCTCTGTAGTGGCTCTTGCAGTACATATTCACTTGTGAACGACACGAACTTTCTTCGATGTTGAACTTGTAGAATTGGAGAGGCCATCCATCAACCTATTATAGGTAGCAATATCGGGTATAAATCCTTTATCCAACATCTCATCCACCAAATTTTCACCTTCCTTTCTTCTTCCATCTCTGATATATCCATACACCAAAATGTTATAAGTCATCTCATCTGGTTCTAAACCCTTTGTCGAAGCCAACAATCTAAATTTGTCTGCATCCGTTGTTCTTCCCAAATCACAAAGATCCCGCATAAGACAATTAAACGTCACGATATCCGGAACAATCCCGTCTTTAAGCATCTTTTCCATCAATTCAAATGCATCATCTCTTCTCTGGGATCTCCTCAAACCTTCGATCAAAGTGATACAAGCAATCAAACTCGGAACATTTCCTTTCATCCATAACTCATTAACCACCCGAAATGCCCTACCGACATCCGCTTTACCACAAAGCTTCTCAACCAAACCACAATAATCAAACCCCTTTGGCAAAAGTCCCCTGCTAGAGAAATCGATGACCAAATCGGATGCCTCCAAAACCCGCCCCTCCTTAAACAATCCATTGACCAAAATCTCACAAGTCGCAGTCGAAAACCCATACCCGGACCGAATCATCTCGTTCGCCATCTCAATTGCTTCATCCACCTTCCTTTCTCTAAAGAACCCTTGAATCAAAGTATTGAAACTAACCACATTAGGCCTACAGCCTTTCTCCTCCATCTCCCTAAACAACTTCAATCCCGATTCGAATTCGTCATTCCTACAATAACCACTAATCAGAGTATTAAAAGTACACACATCCGGCTTCACTCTGTCCCCTTCCATCTTCTCATAAAACCTCAAAGCCCCATCAAAATCCCCACTTTTCAAATACCCATTAATCAAAACATTGTAAACAACAACACCAGGCATTCCATCGATCAATTTCTTCATGGTTTCGAATGCGAAAACAGCATCATCCAACTTCCTAGACCTACAAAGCGCATCGATAACGGAAAACAAAAGGGGTTCCATCTGAGGACAAGAGAAGATACCTGGAGAACAAGGGCAAGGGTTGGCGGCCATGAAAGTGAGAAGAGACCGAAGCGGAGAGAAGCGGTGGGAGGAAGCCAAGGAGTGAGCCATCCAGAGGTAGGTGGAGTGGTCGTGGCGGAAAGAGTCGTCGACGGTGGGAGCCCAAGAGAAGACTTGGAAGTCGTAGTGAGTGAAAATGGGGTGGTGGCGGAGCTTGGTTTTGAGGAAGCGGAGGAGGGTTTGCGGGGTTAAGGGCTGGTGGTCGGCGAGGAGGTGGGTTTTGAGGAAGGAGAAGAGGTGGTTCTGGTGGTGGGGTTGGGGTGTGGAGGGGAAGAGAGAAAGGGAAGGCGTTGGTGTTTGTGGGCATTTGGATGGTGGATTTTGGAGAGGTTTAACGAGATTCTTCATCTTCTTCATGTCTCTTCTTTTGATCAATGTAAAGCTTGTCGATTTGGAAATCTGGAGATGATGAATTAGGATTGTTGTTTCGATTCTGGGTAAGTTCTGAAGCCCACTCGAGACCTATATTTTCAATAAAATTTTATAAAATATATATTTAAAAATTATTTCATTTTTATTCTTCTTTGAGAAAAACCATAAATACAGTTTTAAATTAGAAATTAAAAATGATTATTTAGCTCTTTAATCATTATTTTAAAATTATGGAAAATATCATCTAACTATTTTTAAGAAAATACTTTGATATTATGCTTTTTTTTAATTAAAATTTATACAAACTTGATAATTATTAAATGATTGAATGGTCAAAGACGCTTACATTGTCTCATTTTGTGAGAATTCGAATCCTAATATTTGCTTTAAGAATACAATTTAGACCCGATTTATCAATTTCCCCCTATAGTATTTTCGCATCAATTTGGCCCCTGAAGTAGACCTAATTTATCACCGTTTGCCCCTTGACTGACAGAAGCCAACGTTGATCGTTAAGATGGTGACGTGCCAGTTTATGATAACGTGGCAGAAGACAAAATTGATTTTTTAAGCAAGTTCGAGGACAAAATTGATTTTTGGTTGAATACGAGAGTAAAATTGATTTTTAGGTAAAAATACGAGTTTAAGAAAATATTAAAATGCTAAAATGATGTAAAAATAATAAAACATTTAAAAATGTTTTATTAATATATGGCTAAAAATAACAAAAAATTTAAAAAATAAGTAAAAATTATAAAATTAAAATATTAGAAGCTATTAAATTATAAATTATACAAAAATTAAAACTTAAAAATAAATTGTACCCACTAATACTATTTTTTAAATTTCAAACCCTAAAAAATTTAAACTCTAAATTGCAAACCTTTAATCCTAAACCCTAATTAAATTTTTTATCAATATAAAGTGAGTATGAATCATGTAACCCCCTCGTCCCGGTCTGGCCGGATGACCGGTCCGAGTGGGCCACACGAGGAAAACCGAAGCGAAACCTCAAGGATTCCCCCTCGGTTAGCAACCCTATTTTTTTTCTTTTTATATTAATCTCGCCTAGATGAATATTAGGTCCTATATGATTCACAACAGCGGAAAACGTTCAAAGGAAAACACATTCGAAACACAGCCATGCAAAAATATGCAATTTTAAGCTTATAAGGCAGGCAGTATCGATACCCTTGACAGGGGTATCGATACCCCCTTTCTAGGTCAACCCAGGAAGTCAACACGAGAAGACCGTATCGATACCCTTACCAGGGGTATCGATACCCTCTTCCTCGGTCAACCTTCCTTGGTCAACAGATCAGATCCGTATCGATACTCGGGGACCCCGTATCGATACGCTCTATTCTAACTCCCAAATTCAATTTACAGTAACTTTGGGTATCGATACCCTAGGCAAAATCTGAGGCATTTGGGCAAGAGAGTATCGATACCCTAACCAGGGGTATCGATACCCCCTGCACTGCAATTCCTCAATTTCAACTAAAACCACCCCAAATCGACTCTAAATGCATTTCTCGACTCACCTAAGCGTATACCAACTTGCAAGCACACATATTTAAGCCAAGGGTGTCATTCAAACATGGATTAAAGCATTCATACATAGCATTCTAATGAAAGAGCAATTTGGGCCATAATGCACATACTCAAAGGCTCAAAAGGATCATAAAGCCACAAGTCATTCAAAAGGGGTTTGCACCCAGCATAAGGCAACCTAAAGCATCCTAAAGCATACCGTCATACACACCAACATTCATCAAAGTATAACATGCTTATAAACCGTAATCAAACTCAACCACATCATCATTCAAATGAGTCATACAAGCTCATATAAAGACACCCTATTGCCACATTGCTTAACTACTACAAAATCAACCATACTTGAGCAGCAACTTGGAAAGTCCTTCTCGCCTTGCCTCGAACTAACACCACGCTAATGATCTGCATTGTTGAACATTGAGAGCGTAAGCTATAAGCTTAGTGAGGGTGCTCTAAAACGAAAAACAACAACAATGCAGGGTCCAAGCATGTTAATCCTAGTCTTACATACATCAAACATAGGCATAATATCAAGTAGACTTAGCTAGTCTTTCAAGTGGCATATATGGTCTCTCAATCCTAACAAGCTTAACATCAATGATAATCACCATGCAACAACACCATATACTACAATCACATATCACCATCATATATCACAATACATGAACAAGTTTAACTGGCCACTTTAATTACCCCGATTGTGCGGATATAAACCATGACAACACTTTACCTCGGTGGGATTCCACTCATCACCGGACCTTGCATGTGCGGGATTCCACTCATCGCCACATGCCCTACGGATGGGATTCCACTCATAATAATTAGGTTAAGCAGCAACCATTAATTAGTTGATTTATATTTCCAAAACTGTGAATGGCCTTCAAAATTGTTCTCTTTAATTTAGCACTAAAATCAAGGTAATAAATTTTGTTCAAAAAAAATCAAGGTAATAATTACTACAATATTTAGGATATGCTCAAACGTTATTTAGAGCTCGAATTAATATTTTAATTAAGTATTATTTTAGTTTTCTTTGTTTGAAGTGTTATTTTCTAAAAAAATAATAATATATTTTTTTCAACAATAATATTTATTTTTTAATTATCAATATCTAATTAATTGACTAATTAAATTTGGATGTGATTATTTACTATTTAGTAGTACCTATTTATATTTTTTAAATTCTCAAATAACGTACACACATGTGCTCGAACTCAAATCTTCTTAAAATAAAATGACGTTTTTCTCCAGAATCACTCGATATGTTCATTAGAAATTAAAATTTTAATGTTATAAATAAAAAATAAATTATAAAAATTATTCTCATAATAATTTTTTGTCACATTTAATTCGAATTAGTCGATTAAATCTCCTATGCACATGCATGTATCCACCCACCCACCCACCCACCCACTCACTTGACACGGTTTCTATTTTTAATTTTACCCCAAAATATCAAATTTAAGCCTCACACTTAAAACAAATTCCACACTCCTCTCCAGAAAATACTAAAAAAAAGCATAATATTTCTTTCACACTTCCCTGCTAATTTGTCTCTCTTATTCTATCCCATCGTTCTTCCTCCATTTCTGCCGGCCGGAGCCGTCGTCGGCGACGTCGTAGTCCATCGTTTAGGCTAGCAACAAAGATTTTGTCCCCCCTCCCCTTTTTTCTTATTCTTCAAATTAAAAAATGGTGGCATTACGAGTTGATCAACATCAACTGAAGCAGTTGGAGGACATTTTCGCAACGTTCGACATGGATTCCGACGGAAGCCTCACCGCCCTCGAGCTGGCGGCGCTTCTCCGGTCGCTGGGGATGAAACCGTCGGGTGACCAGATCCATGTCCTTTTAGCTAACATGGAATCCAACGGCAACGGAACGGTGGAATTCGACGAGCTTGTGGACGCTATATTGCCTACTTTGAAAGGTGAGATACTGGTGGACCAAGAAGAACTCATGGACGTTTTCCGGTTGTTCGACCGCGACGGCAATGGGTTCATCACGGCGGCGGAGCTTGCCGGTTGCATGGCAAAAATGGGTTATCCGTTAACGTATAAGGAGCTGACGGAGATGATCGGAGAGGCGGATTCCGATGGGGATGGTGTTATTAGTTTCAGTGAGTTTTCTTCTGTAATGGCAAAGTCGGCGGTGGATTTTCTAGGAGTCTCTTTGTCGACTTATTAGCCCAGAATATTTAAGTTTATGTTAGGTTGTTTATAAGTTTTTGTCATCATCCTTGGATTGTTTATAACTATGGCCTATGGATGTATGTTATGTGAATACTTTATTTCCCCCCTTCTTTGTTTATTTCTTTAGTATGATTAGATACTTATTAGTGGATTAATAAGATTGTTTAAAAACAAAAAGATTAGTCACTAAACTTGTTTTAATGGATATTATGAGAAACAAAAAAATAAAGATGGTTAAATGGTTAACTTTTTGGGCGTTGTTGTGCATGCCATCTGCGCATTCGGAGAACTCTAGAAATACCCTCTAATGTCACTGCAATTAACGTCTTGGGAGTTATGACAATAATTTTTTCGAAGATGAGCAATACCTTACACAAAGATGTCAAAGGCTTACACAATCTTGAAAACAGGGTTGTCAGATGCTACAACACTATACTTATGTGACCAACCTGTAAAGATTAACACTTAAAAATTAAATTATCTCTGTCAACTTGCTCGTAAACTATCATTAGACCTCACACCATCCAATCACCAAATGCACCAAAGGCTATTATATACACAGTCGATCAAAACAAGAAGGCAAAAACAAGAGGAATGACTTCTTCCTCTCTCCTCTCATCTCTCCTCTGCTTCGACCACCATATGTTTGTGACTTTCTACTAGAAATTAACCAGAGTGAATCACCTGACACTGTCATCAACTATCTTTATCTAGTCTTTCATTTTTCTTGTTCGGTGTCTATTCGTCTAAGCTTCATCCAACTATATTAATTGGTTATTGGTATAAAAGCATATATTTATATGCTCTTAAAAAAATATATTAATGATCGATCATTGTAATACAACATCAACATGAAGTCCATAGTCATAGACAATTTATTATATCATTCTTGGCTGGAGCAACTCTAACCAAGTAGATACATCAACAACCATAAGCATTTGGTACAACATGGAGTGGCCACTTCCTAGAGGCTGAAATGGAAAAGGTTTCGGTCATGTCTAAGCTCTCGCAATCAGCATCATCCGGCAATTTCCAATCAAACCAGTACAAAAGATTGGCAATCACAGATTCAACAACAGCAACCCCAAATGAAATCCCAGGGCAACCTCTTCTTCCTGCACCAAATGGAATGAATTCGAAGTTCGAACCCCTGAAATCAATGGTGTTGTCTACAAATCTCTCTGGGACAAAGTCTTCTGGATTTTCCCAAACTTTTGGGTCCCTTTGGATCGTCCATGCATTGATAAGAACTCTTGTTTTAGGCATGATGTCGTAACCTTGTAGTTTGATTCTTGCCGATGTTTCACGGGGAACCAAAAGAGGACCAGCAGGGTGTAGTCTTAAAGTTTCTTTGATTATGCATTTCAAATACTCCATTTTACAGATATCATCTTCCTCAACTCTTCCTTTATCATTCGCCACTCTTCGAACCTCTTCTTGAACCCTTTTCATCACTCTTGGATTCTTCATAAGCTCCGCCATTACCCATTCTGCTGTTGTTGCAGAAGTTTCAATTCCCGCCACCAACATATCCTGAAATGCCAAAGCATACGTAAAATTTAAACAACTTTTAAGAATTCATATCCGATCTGAAAATTAAAAGGAAAAAAGAAAGAGGGAGTGACCAGTAAAATTGCTTTGACGTTGTTGATGGTAAGTTTGGAATCGTGGTCATTGTGAAGTAAATGGAGGAGTATTTGCACGATGTCTTTCTTGCCATGCTCGTAGTCTAGCATGTTGTTTTCTGGACTATTGGTTTGCGCTTCAATCACTGAGTCAAGGAAAGCATCCATTTCATTGAACACTGCTTTCGAGCGTCCAATATGTCCAGTAAGAACATCGAGCCATCCGAAACAAGGAAACAAATCTCCGAAGCTAAAACCCCCAAATGATCTCACGAACCTTTTGGCAAGCTCTCCGAAATTCCCATCCTCTCTTGCCTTTTTCCCGATGATGCACCTGGAAGCTATACCATATGAAGTTTCAACCAAGAGTTGACTTAGATTTACTGACCTTCCGCTGAAACTTTCATGGCGTAATTTGTTGACCAGTGAAGCAACTTCTTCTTCTCGAATGAACCGGAACGATTGGACCCTTTTTTGGCTTAAAAGTTCTAAAACACAAATCTTTCTAGCTCTTCTCCAGTACTCACCATATGGCGAGAAACCGAAGTCCGAGCCTCCGTAAAGCATGATTTTTGCTGCTGTTATACTTGGTCGATCCGAGAAAACGATGTCGTGATTCTTCACTATTTCTTCCACGATCTCAGCCGATGAAATCACGAGTGTTGGGACCTGGCCGAGCTTTAGAAGCATTAGAGGGCCGTATTTGTCGGAAAGAGAGCTCAAGGAGCGGTGTGGGAGTCTGCCGAGCTGATGAAGGTTGCCTATGATCGGTAGTTTTGGCGGCGACGGTGGCGAATTCCGGTGACTACTTTGTTTGAACCTGAGGAAGCCATGGATGAACAGGAGGATAAGAAGCGATAGAACCAAGGGACCGTAGAGTGGATCTTCATTAAGGGGAAACCATGAAGATTGGGTTAGAAATTCCCATGGTAATATCGCCATTTTTTCGCTTTGTGCACTACTCAAACTGAGATCAGATCAAAAGCGTTGAAGATTCTGAATTATTGGTTGTTAAGTAATAATAATAGGATTTATATCTGGGAAACGGAGCGTTTTCAGAATTACCTTAGTTTTAGTGTTTAGGATTTTAGTTTGGAGTATAGGGTTTACGGGTTTTGGTATATTGGTAAGAATTTAGTGTTTAGGTTTATAATATAAGGTTTAGAGGTTAGAATTTTGTTTTTAGGATAATATGGTTTTAATTAATTAAATTTTAACTTATAAACCCTTAATTATAATATAATAATTTATATTCAATACACAAACTGGAAATAAAAAGTTTCCACAATCACTTTTGTTTTAGGTTTTAAATGTTAAGGTTTAGAATTTAGTTATTTAAGTTAGAATTTAAGGTTTAAGATTATGATTTAGAGATTATAGATTAGGGTTTAGAGTTTAGTATAATATGGTTAGTGATTTAGGTTTTAACCTATAAATCTTAAATTATAACCTCAACCTTTAAATTTTAACCACAACCCATCAATTTTTACTCACTAAACCCAAACCTCTTGCCTTTAAACCCTATAATCTAACCTCAAACACTAAAACTAAAGCATTTGTTAAATTTTTTTTTACCTCATGTGTATCGAATAATTACTCATATTATAATTGATTCCTAATCGCCGCCAACTCTTGCACATGTCTTGAATTATTAATTTCTTTTGGGTTATTGCTTGTAGAAGTAAAATTAATTAAGGTTTCCCTTTCTGCTCTATTCAGTGATTGCCACATTATCACTAGTGAGATTCCCGATCATAAGCCACATGGTCCAAAATTCATTTAACTAGTGTTGGGCGTTTTATCTAGTCGAGTAAACTTTTTTAAATTATTCGAGTTTATAAGTCTTATTTTATCATTTAAATTTTATTTGAAATGTTTTTTTAATTGAGTCAAGTTTATAGAATTCAAGTCGGGTCGAATCTAGTTGAGTTTTCGAATTTCTATACAAATTTAATTGTAATTATTTATGTTGTTATAATACATATTGATTCTAATTTTAACGGCTTTCTATATGTTTATACGATATATATATATTCATATTTTCACATGTGATATACATAATATATTTTGCAAAATTAAAAGACTCGACTCAAATATGAAAACTGATCATATAATTATTAAAAATTTTGAGTTATTCGAATTTATATTTCATAACTCAAACTTTGTTTGAAATATTTTCCAGTCGAGTCAAAACGAGTCGATTTTTTTGCCTCGAGTCAAGTCGAATAATTCGTTTTTTTCGAGTCGAGTTTTACCCACCTTACATTTAACACTGTCTTTGAAAACTACTTTAGAGAAATATTGTAGGAATTTAATTTTAATAATTGTTTTTGAAAAGTTGAATTAAAGATTTTTAGTATTTCATAATGATGTACTTTTGAGATAATAAATATTTATTTTAGACATAATATTATAAAGTAAAAATAAAATTTTAGACCAATTTTTAGGTGTTTGACATTACTTATGGGCAGAGAAGTACTTTTGACACTACAAAAGCATTGCTAAACACAATTGATATGTCTGAAATAAACATTTTATCTTTCCAACAACACTTTTTGATAGTAATACCAAATATTAAATTCTTAAACCCAATATTTCAAAATTATTTTTCTACAATACATTTTAAAATTACTTTTCTACGGCAATTTTCATAATCAATGACAAACTAAGAATACAATGTTTAACGCCTTTATAAATTTTATTATGCTCCCC
Organism: Hibiscus tridactylites; assembly: GCA_958450335.1. Classification (NCBI taxonomy): domain Eukaryota; kingdom Viridiplantae; phylum Streptophyta; class Magnoliopsida; order Malvales; family Malvaceae; genus Hibiscus; species Hibiscus tridactylites. The sequence continues at coordinate 2,703,111 of OY288270.1, forward strand.
ATCAAAATTTTTAATATCATAATGATCACCTTTATAAATTTCTAATTCCGTCTTGTTGTTAATGTCTCTCGTTTTTAGAGTTGTTTGAGCTTTGTTCAGTCTGTATTTAGAGGCGATAATAAGCTTGATCGGCTCGCAAGCTACTCGGACTCGGCTCGGTCAAAGTTCGACTTGAGTGAGCTCAACTCGAGCTCGTGATCGGCGCGAGACCTTAACAAGCCTAGCCGACCCAAGCTCATCTCGAAAAGCTTGTGAACAAGCTCAATATATATATATACAAAGTTGTATGTTTGAGTGTTGTGAAATTGTTATCATGGTTAAATACTTTAAATCCCCTTTTCCTTGTGGACTTGTATAATTTAGAAAATATACTATGGTTACTTGCAGACTTTAAAAATAAATATTATCTTTTCCCAAATAAGTTTTCACATGTTATTTTTCAAAATATCAAAAAAAATATTTAAAAGCTATTTGAGGAAAGTAACAAGCCGAGCTCGAGCCGAGCTCAAACTGTTCAATTTGAACTCAAGCTCGAGCCTAAAATTTCAAGCTCGACGAACCTCGAGCCAGTAACAAATTCGGCTCGGCTCGTTATCATCCCTAGTCTGTATGGCTATTTTTTTTACCAATAAACACCTCTAGTCACTCGTTAATTGGGAAATAATTCAGTTATTCTAATTTTTATATGACTTTATTTTCATTATTCAACGATTAATTTTTGTTATTTGATGTTTTAGATAATGATAATTAATATAACTCTATTCTACTTTAGGATCTATAAAGTCTTTATTTTATGACTTTTATCTTCGTTTTTTCAATGAATTTATTAGTTTTAATGGTTCGTTTGGCCCCTGTAATATACACAAAATACCGAATTGCTCCTTAAAGCATTTTTTAGAACATTTTGCCCTATGAACTAAAAATCGTTATTTCGTTTGGTCTTTCCATCTAACACCGTTAAATTTTTTATAGGCCAACCAAAACGAACCACATATCATTTTATTAACAAAAAAAAATAAACTGACTTAAATTAAAGGAGATAAATTACACATTAAGTATATTAAATTTTATCTTTTTGTTGATTTTAATCTCAAACTGTTCATATTCTTTCTCGAGTTTGTTATGTCTGCTTGGCAAAATCTTGGTATTGATTTGGTTTTTATTCGTCCATCTCTTATCCATCTCTCTCTCTCTCTCTTAAAAAACAGAGGTAGAAGAAGAAGAAGAATAAAATCAAGACTTTAAGCTACTCAAAATTCAGGTCTTTCTCTTTCGCTCACCTTCTTTCTTCCCTTTTTCTTTCCCATTAATCTATTTGTACGCTAATGATACTGTTTTCGTTTTATATCCAGACTTGTGTTCTTAAAGTGAACATACACTGCGATGGGTGTAAGCAAAAAGTGAAGAAATTGCTTAAGAGAATTGAAGGTTCTCGACTTCTCGCTTTCATCAATACCAAGATTTTGCTAAACGGATAACAAACTAGAGGAAGGAGATGAACAGTTGGGACTAAAATGAACAAAACATAAAATTTGACGGGTATGTGTAATTTATCCATTTAATTTAAGCCAACTTATTTTTTTGTTAATAAAATGACACGTGGCACGTTCTAGTTGACCCATAAATTATTTTTTTAATTGTGTTAGACGAAATAACGATTTTTAGTTTAGAGGGTAAAACGTCCCAAACAATACTTTAAAGGACAATTCCGTATTTTGTGAATAATTCAAAGACCAAACGGAACATTAAGCTAATTTATTACTATATTTACTTTTCAATGGCTAGGTAGATTAGGGAAGTAAACAGAATATTATTATGGCTAAATTACATTAAAGGTTACCTAGTTATATATTAGTAACAAACATGTTATTTTTTTTCTTTCTAAAAGTAATAATTCAGTTATTCAATTATAGGTTTAGGAACAAACAAATCACTCAATTGAAAATTTGTGACAAACAAGTCACATTGTCATTAAAATTAAAACAAGAGCTTGATATAGTTATAATTTTAGTTCCCAAAACTTATACATTCTATTAATTTGGTCATAAATCGAAATAATTTAATAACTTAATCCTTCATATTTGAAGTTTTCATTAGTAAAGTGATTACGTCTACTAGCAGACGACGTTAAGATCATTAGTGGCGGATGCATGTGTATAGTTGGGTGGGCCTGTGCCCACCATGGACTTTTAAAGTTCACATATTTGACTTCAATTTTCTTAATTTTTATACATTAGTTCATAGATTTTTTTTTAATTTTTATAACTTTTGCTCACCCATAAATTTTGAGATTGTATGTGTGTCCACCCTAAAAAATATTTTTGGATCTGCCGTTGAAGGTCATAAATGCGTCTATTCCATTAGTCTGCCAATTATCCAATAGTGAAGTGACTGTGTATGTCGAGATATCACATCTGTTAATTATCAGACTAATGGATAATAATATGGAGTGTGGTAATTGGTGAAAAAGTGTGTTATGGTGCAATGTCTATTTTTTTTTTAAATTGTCGTCTTAATATCTCAGGACTTTGCCTAAACTAATTTAGACCGATTCGCGTCGCACACCTAACTTTGTCAATTATAGGAGTAATGTAATTTCAACAATAAATTGACAAAGTTTAGGCATAGAAGGTGCAATGTCTGGGTTATTTCGGCTTTGTCGCACACCTAACTTTGCCTAAACTAATAACACATTAATGTAAAGAACAAAAAATCTCTGCCTCCTAAGCATGCCTCCTTCTATGCCCCAAATTAAAAAAATACTAAAATTTTAAATTCTAAACCCTAACTCTAAATTCCACATTCTAAACCCTAAACTCTACTCCCTCAAAAAACCCCTTAAACTCTAAAACCTAAAAATATATCATACCCCTAATTTCCTAAACCCTAACCATAAATTTCAACTTTAAACCATAAACCCTAAATTCGCTATTTTAAAGTGGGACACCAAAAGGGGCATAATTAGAGACAGACGATTTCCATCCCAATGTAAAACACTAAAAATCTTAATTTCAATTTTTTCGAAAACAATTCTTAAATTTATTTCCCGACTCAATATGAGCGTGCATTATTCGGTTTTAACCGAATTAACTGACCGAGCCGAAATTTTTCGATTAATTTTAGGTAAAATCGATTAACGGTTAAGAGTTTTTTTTCAAACTTCGGTTATCAGTTAATTCAGTTCGAAACCGGTTAATTAACCGAATTAACCGAAAATATTATATATATTACACATATATTTTTTGGTCATTAAACTTTTAAAAGTTATAAAACAGTCATTAAATTTTTTAAAATATTATAAAATGATCATTAAACTTTTATCAAATTAGCATAAAATGAAAGTTCAATGACTAAAGAGATTATTTTTAACACAATTTAGTAACCAATTATATAATTTATTTAAAATTTTATATTCGTATTCACTTATGCATACCATGTTGCTTAATTTTTACTTCAACAACCATTAACCCAAAAGAAATTAATAATTCAAGACATGCGCAAGAGTTGGCAGCGATTAGGAATCAATTAGTATAATATTATTACTTCTACATTCAACAACCCAGAATTTTCAACACCTTTGCTCAGATCTCGGTTAGAGAAAAAATGGCGAAATTTGCATGGGAATTTCTAAGCCAATCTTCATGGTTTCCCCTTGACGAAGGCCTACTCTACACTGCCTTCGTTCTATCGCTTCTTATCCCCCTCTTCATCCTCGGCTTCCTCAAGTTCAAACAGCCTACTCATCGGAATTTGCATCCGTCACCGCCAAAACTACCGATCGTCGGTAACCTTCATCAGCTCGGCACACTCCCCCACCGCTCCTTACGCTCTCTTTCCGACAAGTACGGCCCTCTAATGCTTCTAAAGCTCGGCCAGGTCCCAACACTCGTGATTTCATCAGCTGAGATCGTGGAAGAAATAGTGAAGAATCACGACATCGCTTTCTCGGATCGGCCAAGTATGACATAATCAAAGAAACTCTAAGACTACATCCTGTTGTTCCTCTACTGCTGCCCCGTGAAACATCGGCAAGAATCAAACTACAAGGCTACGACATCATGCCTAAAACTAGAGTTCTTATCAATGCATGGACGATCCAAAGGGACCCAAAAGTTTGGGAAAATCCAGAAGACTTTGTCCCGGAGAGATTTGTAGACAACACCATTGATTTTAGGGGTTCGAACTTCGAATTCATTCCTTTTGGTGCAGGAAGAAGAGGTTGCCCTGGGATATCATTTGGGGTTGCTGTTCTTGAATCTGTGATTGCTAATCTTCTGTACTGGTTTGATTGGAAATTGCCGGATGATGTTGATTGCAACAGTTTAGACATGACCGAAACCTTTTTCATTTTAGCCTCTAGGAAGTGGCCTCTCCATGTTGTACCAAATGCTTATGGTTGTTGATGTATTTAGGGTCCGTTCGGCCCAGCTTCTCCACCAACTTCTCCCCAAACCCTACTTCTTCACTCAAACCAAGGTTGTACCAGTTCCATCGAACGGTTAGTTGATTTGAGTTGTTTCGGTCAAAAATAATATAATGAATTGTCGACTTTATGTTTGATGTTGTGTTTCTTCTTTTAATAGATTTTATTTTACCGTCGAATTTATGTAGTTCATAGTAGTATCTGTTCAGTTCTTAGTTTTTAATAAAACACATATATATCTTGGTTAAGATATGCGTGAGTTCTTGTTCGGTCATGTATTGATACTTCATGAAACATTTGCAAGAATCAAATTGAAAGATTATGATATTGTGCTTACTCTGAGGTTTCATTTGGGTCTGTTCTTAAACTTGTAAATGTGAGTCTTTTGTATTGGTTTAATTTAAAGTTGACCAAGATGGTGACTGTGAAAGCTTAGACATGACTAAGATGTTTTTATTGTTGCCTCTAAAACGTTATCTCTCCATCTTGTACCAAATCAATATAGTCTAAGGCATGTTTTTTTAAGGACATGAATTTCTATGAAATCATGACTAAGTCTAACACAAATTGAATTTGGAGGAAGATTCTAACATAAATTGAATGGTCCCAAACAACGTCGTTTTACTGGAGGAGAATATAAAAAAATATGCACTCAATGGAATTTGAACCTAAAATTTTTAAAACTAAAGGCAAACTCTTAACCACTAAACTAACTTAACATCTTTGCTTGTTTTTAACATAAATAATATACATTTCAAACTGCAATTTATCATATAAATAATATAAATATATTATTTCTAATATAAATATATTAATATACATATATTAATATATAAATAATAAATAAAATAAAAATATATACTTTTTTTATATTATAAATAATATTAAATAAATAAATATATTATTATAAAAACTAAAAGACTAATTTTCAAAACTTTAAAATTTTCAAAAACTCAAAATTCAACAAAAACTTTAAACCTTAAACCAATAAACCCTAACCCTAACTATAAGACTTAAACCCTAAAATTTTATCCATAAACAAATGATATTTTATTAAATACAGATGTCATTGATCAAAATTAGTATTATAATATTATAAAATATTTATAAATAAATTTGAACAAAAATTTAAACAATTGCACTTAACTTGATTTAACTCAAAATATTTTAACCGGATAACTGGAATAGATTGATGCTCATCCCAGCTTGCTTTAGGAAATTTTCATCGCTTTTCATCTCATCTCAGTTAGAGTAGTGCACACAACGAAAAATGGCGAAATTTGCATGGGAATTTCTAAGCCAGTCTTCATGGTTTCCCCTTAATGAAGGCCTACTCCACAGTCCCTTCGTTCTATCGCTTCTTATCCCCCTCTTCATCCTCGGCTTCCTCAAGTTCAAACAGCCTACTCATTGAAATTCGCCTGCGAAAATTGTGCTAAACTGGATTGTTAATAAATTCCAAAGGTTTTGGGGTAGGTGGATGATTTTTGCAGAAATTGATGAACTGGTGAGAAGAATTGAAAAGGTTTTTAAATCTTAGGGTGTTACACAATGCCACTCTTGAATTTGCTCGACAACAATTTAAAGGTAGGACGTTATTAATAGTTGGCATAGTTAGCGTAAAATTTAAACATCTCTTGTCAACGCTCATCACCAATTGTATACACTTGTTTGTCAAACTGCATGAACTTTTACTTTATTTTTCCTTAGTTATTTTCTTAATCTTAAATCCAATTTTCATATAAAAATCATTAGTTTCAAATTACAAGTAAAGATCGTGGCATTTAATTCATGGACAATTCTTATGGAGACGATACTCAACTCACTACTATATTACTTGCTGACCGTGTATACTTACACATAAAAGACGTACTCTTGGCATTATTTACTTGCATATTTACAATGAATACTTAATCTTTTACCATGCAATATTACGTCGATAGTACCCCTAAGTATTAGTACTCACACGCGTACTGATACTATTATAGCATACTAGAAATCCTTAATCTCCACAAATACTGGTACAACTAAAGGTCGTACCAATACCTTATCCACGAGTTTGCACCCTTCCCTTGAATTATGTTTTACAACACTTTATTCGATCCCTAAAGCTTATGAAAGTCGTTGGGGTTTGTTTACTAACGCTTTCTTTCATTTATTATTAATTATCGCTTCATAATTATTTAATATCAATTTCTGACTTTATGATGAATTATTTGAATATTACCAATTATTAGTCCATTTAGTATAATTTTCACCTAATCTCATCAATCCATTCGAACAAGCATACAAGCCATCACAATTATTTCAATCACCCAAACAATCATCAAATAATTATATGAGCATCGCAAACGACCCTACATGGTCTTTAAGGCCTCCACAAGTCACATCATATTCACTGCATCATCATGCATTTCATAATTATCGAGTTTCATACTATCGGTCTCCACATATGCATATTCATTATCTACCTAATTTGCAGGTACAAACACACAAAGCAATTACATTTATGATGCTCATGAAGCAAAAGAAGTTCGAGGTGTACTAACCTTAAGCTGATATCTCTAAAAAATCCTCATCTAAGATCCCCGATTATTCCACTTGACTCGATATCAACAAATACAAAACTACAATAATTCATGCATCCCCTATTCAATCCACAAGGTCAAACGCGTAAAAATAGCTTACTGGGTTAGAATTTGGCAAAACAAATTGCGCCAACAGACTCAGAACGTCGAGAAACCCCTGGGTAGGGTCCCTTAGAAAATGTTAACGGCTCAGTCAACAGCTCAAACGACTCAGCTTGACTTAAACAAGCTTGGCTCAACTCGGTTCAACTAAGTTCGGTCTAACTTGGTTTGACTCAGTATGCCTAAAGCAAAACCACACCCACACGCAGACGGTGGCGCGTACGGTGGTCGGACGGTGGCGGCGACCTCTATATTGGCTTGTCTTTGGTTGGGGATTCCAACAGTGCCCTCGGTTTACGGCGGTGGATGACAGACCGCGACATTTAAGATTCTTCGAATCTTCATTCTCCCCACCCCAGCGAGTGACGGTGACGGGCGACCACCGGTGGATGCGTCTCAGCGAGAGGAACTCAATGGTGACGACAGTGTCGTACACGGCAGCCTGAGTGGCGGTAGATCGAAGTTCAAAGCCTCCCCGTCACTTCCTCTCATACTTTTCTATCTCTCACCAAAACATCGAATCCAATTTTATCCTCCCTTTTTCTTTTTCTAATCACTCACTTTTATTTTAAATTTCAAACACTACCAAAATAAAATCCCCTCAACAACTTGGATAAAGCCATTTAATAAATACCCATTTTTCTCCTCTTTTCCTTTACCACAAAGCCCTTGTCGAATATTCTTAATTGGGCTTCTAACATAAAGTCCCAATTATCTAGAACTGAGACCCGATTCGCTAACTTGAAATCTGGTTCTTTACACCATAACCCTTTTCTAGTGAAGAGTTCACGGAAAATTGTCGACGAACAAGGATACAAAAGGGGAAGAGTTCTCCAATTACCTTCCATTCATGGTATTGTGTTTATCCAGAAATAGTCGATAAGATTTGATCAAAATTTTATCGAGCTTATTGAGTATCGAGTCAAGTTGAGCACGAGTCAAATAGTTTTCATGTTGGTTGGTGTTGGTATAAGGAATTGTCCGGACAATAGGTCTTCTAGCATGATAAACAAGTCTTCATCTTTTATAGTAGTAAGAAACGTCCCCCCTAATTATTTGAACCTTAACATCTCCTAAGTCCCACTGCTGCAACTGAAACTTATGTTACTTACACTGCAAACAATGGTTGTGACTCCTAGAAGGCATTTTTTGAGCTTTCATAGATCTCCAACTTCTACATGCCCCACTATACTCGCTTTCAAATGTGCCCCTTGAATCTCTAGTTGACTCCTTGCCTCGCCTTTCCTAATGATTTCTACTTGTGATTCACCCTTTTTTCGTTCTTGATTGCATTCCTCTTATTTACCTCCGGCACCACCTTCCTCAACCGCGGGTTTGTACTCCTCTTCTTTGCCAACGCCACATTAATCTTATTTCCATATAGAACTGACCCATCCATTCACTCGATGATCTTATCCACCTCCTCATCGCTTATAAATCTAACAAACCCAAATCTTCCCCCTACTTGGCTTTCTTGCTGTGAAAGCATCCACGACTTCCGCAATCCTTCCAAAAGAAAACTGTTAGGCTCGGTGATCACAATCGAATCGCTTGCCAAGTTGTGGAGAAGTGATAATTTGGGAGTTGAAAGTGGAAGCAAAAAGATAGGAATTGAACACAAGGATTTTAGAGTGGTTCAACTTTCTAACCAAAGCCTACATCCACTACCTTAGCATCCTACTATGTATTTCAACCAATTCATTAAGAGTTCTTCCCCTTTTCTAGGCTAAGAAGGCAATCGTTACAACCTAGAGTCACTACCCGCAATCTAGCATCCAAAGCTCCCAACCCGAGCTTTGGGAACACTCTCAAAACAAAGAATTCTAGCAAAAAATAAATCCCTCTAATAGGTGTGTGCTTGCACTCTTAAGCTCTCACCCAAAACCTAGAACACTTGAGTATGCATTGACAATTTTAGCTCACAAGTATTTGTCTATACAAGAATGGACAATTTAGCTCTAAGACAATTACTTCATCATAATGTTTTTGAGAATTGAAGCATTAACCTTTCCTTGATGCTTGGAGGTCCCTTTTATATTCCTAATTGAGTTTATAGCCGTTGTAGACCGTTAGGGTTGAATTGGAGCCGTTAAAACCTTTATTTCCCACCATAAATGCAGTTATGCAGCTTAGCGTATCGATACTCTTAAATCTGTATCGATACGTTCCCAATAAGGAAATAGCCGTTGAGCACATCCAGCTGATGTGTATCAATACTCATGGTAAGCGTATCGGTACGGTCCTGCAATTTAAAAGACCGTTGGGAAATTAATCGTTAGGGTAGTTGGGCGTATCGGTACGCGAACTAGTCATTGGGTATTTAAAGCACACCGTATAAATACAGACAAAGTGTATCGATATGGGTTTTGACTACTGGAATTTCACTGTAGTTAAAACCCTAAAGGGTATCGATACGGTGACATACCGTATCAGTACAGTTACATTAAAAACTAGGTTTTGACTACTTTAAATACACTTTAAATTATTCCAAAGTCTTGTAAAAACCTTTAAACATATTTTCAAGTTGTTTTGACTAAAAGCATGTTTTAAATTCTTTTCAATTTAGTCCAAAACATTTTTCAATTATTATATCAAAATATTTAGTTCTACAATCTCTCCCTTTTTGATATAATAAAACCAACTTGAAAAAATGTTTGGGATTCTCCCCCTTAGTATTTTAAAAATTTTGAATAAGAGAATTTTAAAAATTAAACCATATAAAGCTCCCTCTTATTCACTTGAAAAATTAATTTTTCAAATCATTTCTCCCATTTTTGTTATATCAAAAAGAATTTAAATAACTTTAAGCTCAAAATAACATAGGAGATTAAAAACATTTTTGACACAGTTAAAATTTTGGTTTTAAAGATTGGCTCCCCCTTACTCAAGGCATCAAACAATGTTAGTCCAACATATATGATTAAACTAGTTGAATTAAAAGAAATAAAACTAAATAAAAATAAATTCAACTAATTTTACCACACTTGAATCCAATGGAGGATGTGAAGCCTTCCTTCTTCAAGTGCTCTCTTTGTGTGCATGGAGCTCCCCCTCAAATTTGGACTTGTTGATCACTCTCCATCACACTTTAACAAGGCAATCATGTAATTTTTGGTATCTAAATTGCTTTGGATCCATAAACGTTAGTGGCACAAAATTTAGTCCCCTTAGAAATTAATTTTTCAATTTCATCCTCTCTTTTTTGAAGTGATTAGTTCTTTTAGAACCCAAACACTTCTAAAACATTTACCATTTAAAAATCTAGGGGCACTAGATTGTCTTTTATAAAAATTTGATTTTCCACAATTTTTTTCTTTTCAAGCTCTTTGAAAACCAAATATTTTTTTCTTGAACTTTATGAAGCAAATTTTGTAAATCAAGACACTTTTGCTCAAACTCGTTGAGTTTTGCTTCAAGTTCATCTTTGGTTTTAGAAATCAAATCATTTTGAATTTTCAAGTTTGAAACCACTTTCTTGTTTTTCAAAATGTGATTTTTAAACTCTAAAACCAAATCATCATATGCATCTTGTAATTCATCAAAAGAATAAGAAGTAGAAGTAGATGAATTAGAAGTTACCCTTGAATTTTCTTGGATGACCATAAGGCAAATATTGGCTTGTTCATTGTCGGTGAAGTCTTCATCACTCCATGTAGCCACATATGTCTTCTTGTTATAGCTTGAAGTGCTTGCCCTTTTCTTCTTCATTGATTCACGTTTGAATTCTTTCATTGCTTTCTTCATGAATAGGCACACTTCTTGAATAGATGAACAATCTCTTCTTCTTTATCCTCCTCCTCACTTGTATCAACATGGTTGCACTTGGAGGGCTTGAGAGAAATGACATTGACATCAATGCCTTGCTTCTTGATCTTCTTCTCATTCTCCTTCTTCAAAGGTAGAGACATCATCTTATGGGTAAGAAGAGATTCGATTAGCTCATCAAGCTTGATCTTCTTCAAGTCTTTGGCTTCAATGATGGTCGTATTTTTTGAATCTCGTGACTCGGGAAGTGGATAAATCACTTTTCGAACGAGTTTGTCTTCCGAAATCTCCTCTACAAAACCTTTGAGTTGATTGATGATTGTGGAGAATCGGTCGAACATCCTCTTGATGTCTTCATCCGGGTTCATCTTGAAGTTCTTATACTCTAAGTTGAGAAGACCGATCTTGGTCTCATTTACTTCATTGGTTCTTTTGTATGTGACTTCAAGCTTGTCTCATACTTCATTGGCATCTTCACAAGAAGACATCTTCTCATAGATGTTGGGGCTAAATGCACAAAAAAGAATATGCAAAGCCTTGCAATTAAGCTTCATCTTCTTGTGATCATCCACACTCTATTCTGCCTTGCTTCGTTGTGGCACGAACAAACCATCTTCAAAAATGTCCCAAAGCTTGTAATCTTTGGCTTTGATGAAGTACCTCATCCTATTCTTCCAATAGGAGTAGTTGGTCTCGTTGAAGAATAGTGGCTTGTTGATAGATTGCGCCATTTTTCCGGTTGATTGAATTGTTGTATCGAGCTTCTCAGATCGCCTCAATAGAATGCTAATCCCCTTCGATTGAGCCTCACTCTAATACCAATTGTTAGGCTCAATGATCACAATCGAATCATTTGCCAAGTTGTGGAGAATTGATAATTTGGGTGTTGGAAGTGGAAGCAAAAAGATAGGAATTGAACACAAGGATTTTAGAGTGGTTCAGCTTTCTAACCAAAGCCTAAATCCACTACCTTAGCTTCCTACTAAGGATTTCAACCAATTCACTAAGAATTCTTTCCCTTTTCTAGGCTAAGGAGGCAACTTTTACAACCTAGAGTCACTACCCGTGATCTAGCATCCAAAGCTCACAACTTGAGCTTTGGGAACACTCTCAAAACAAAGAATTCTAGCAAACAAGAAACTCTCCTAATAGCTGTGTGTTTGCACTTTTAAGCTCTCACCCAAAACCTAGAACACTTGACCATGCATTGACAATTTTAGCTCACAAGTGTTTGTCTATACAAAAATGGACAATTTAGCTCTAAGACAATTTCTTCATCATAATGTTGCTGACAATTGAAGCATTAACCTTTCCTTGATGCTTGAAGGTCCCTTTTATACTCCTAATTGAGTTCATAGTCGTTGTAGACCGTTGGGGTTGAATTTGAGCCGTTGGAGCCTTTATTTCCCACTATAAATGCAGTTCTGCAGCTTAGCGTATCAATACTCTTAAATTCGTATCGATACGGTCCCGATAAAGAAATTATCATTGAGCACTTCCAGCTAATGCGTATCGATATGCATGGTAAGCGTATCGGTACAGTCTTGCAATTTAAAAGACCGTTGGGGATAGTTGGGCGTATCGGTACGCGATACAACTGTATCGGTATACGAACTAGCCGTTGGGTATTTAAAGCACACCGTATCAATACGGACAAAGCGTATCGGTACAGGTTTTGGCTACTAGAATTTCACTGTAGTTAAAACCCTAAAGGGTATCGATACGGTGACATACCGTATCGGTATGGTTACATTAAAAACTAGGTTTTGACTACTTTAAATTATTCCAAAACCTTGTAAAAACCCTTAAACATATGTTACTTACACCGCAAACAATGGTTGTGACCCCTAGAAGGCATTTTTTGAGCTTTCATAGATCTCCAACTTCTACATGCCCCACTACACTCGCTTTCAGATGTGCCCTTGAATCTCTAGTCGACTCCTTGCCTCGCCTTGCCTGATGATTTCTACTTGTGATTCACCCTTTTTTCGTTCTTGATTGTATTCCTCTTATTTACCTCCGGCACCACCTTCCTCAACCGCGGGTTTGTATTCCTCTTCTTTGCCAACGCCACCTTAATCTTATTTCTATATAGTACTGACCCATCCATTCTCTCGATGATCTTATCCACTTCCTCATCACTTATAAATCTAACAAACCCAAATCTTCCCACTACTTGGCTTTCTTGATGTGAAGGCATCCACTTCCCCAATCCTTCCAAAAGAAAATCGTTAGGCTCGATAATCACAACCGAATCGCTTGCCAAGTTGTGGAGAAGTGATAATTTGGGAGTTGAAAGTGGAAGCAAAAACATGGGAATTGAACACAAGGATTTTAGAGTGGTTCGGCTTTCTAACCAAAGCCTACATCCACTACCTTAGCTTCCTACTAAGGATTTCAACTAATTCATTAAGAATTATTCCAAAGCCTTGTTAAAACCCTTAAACATATTTTCAAGTTGTTTTAACTAAAAACATGTTTTAAATTCTTTTCAATTTAGTCCAAAACATTTTTCAATTATTACATCAAAACATTTAGTTCTACACGAACCACAATCCTTTCCATTGAAGAGTTCTCGGAAGATTGTCTACGAACAAGGTTACACAAGGGGAAGAGTTCTCTGATTACCTCCATTATTGGTATTGTGTTTATTCAGATAATAGTCGATACGAGTCGATCAAAATTTTGTGCCTGATCTCACTACACAGAAAAAGAATGCTCTAGTCCTTGTGGCTAGGATAATGTAGTGATTTAATGCTCTAGCCCTCTTCTTTGCCAGCGCCACCTTAAATCTTATTTCCATATAGTACCAACTCAAACATTCTCTCGATGATCTTATCCACCTCCTCATCGCTTATAAATCTATCAAACCCAAATCTTCCCCCTACTTGGTTTTCTTGTTATGAAGGCATCCCGACTTCCCCAATCCTTCCATTGAAGAGTTCTCGGAAGATTATCTACGAACAAGGTTACAGAAGGGGAAGAGTTCTCCGATTACCTCCATTCCTAGTATTGTGTTTATCTTGATAATAATCGATATGAGTCGGTCAAAATTTTATCAAGTTTATAGAGTATCAACTCGAGTCGAGCACGAGTCAAATAGTTCTCATCCATTTGGTGTTGGTAGAAGGATTTGTCCTGGAATGCATATGGGAGTTGCAGCAGTGGAGCTTGCCCTTGCTAATCTTCTTTACATGTTCGATTGGGAAATGCCGACAGGGATGAATACGGAAGACATAGACTTTGAGGTCATGCCTGGTCTCACTACGCACGAAGTGAATGCTCTAGTCCTTGTGGCTAGGAAGATGTAATGATTTAATGTTCAAGTTCTTTAGAAAATCTTTCTTCTACCCGTCTTTAGTGTGAGGACATAAATACGAACAGAAGATTTATGTTCGAAATACAACATCAAACATAAATTCGACAATTCATTATATTATTCTTGGCCGAAACAACTCTAACCAACTAAATACATCAACAACCATAAGCATTTGGTACAACATGGAGTGGCCACTTCCTAGAGGTTGAAATCAAAAAGATTTCGGTCATGTCTAAGCTCTCGCAATCAACAGCATCCGGCAATTTCCAATCAAACCAGTACAAAAGATTGGCAATCACAGATTCAACAACAGCAACCCCAAATGAAATCCCAGGGCAACCTCTTCTTCCTGCACCAAATGGAATGAATTCGAAGTTCGAACCCCTGAAATCAATGGTGTTGTTTTCAAATCTCTCTGGGACAAAGTCTTCTGGGTTTCTCCAAACTTTTGGGTCCCTTTGGATCTTCCAAGCATTAATAAGAACTCTTGTTTTAGGCATGATGTCGTAACCTTGTAGTTCGATTCTTGCCGATGTTTCATGGGGCGCCAAAAGAGGACCAGCAGGGTGTAGTCTTAAAGTTTCTTTGATTATGCATTTTAAATACTCCATTTTACTGATATCTTCTTCCTCAACTCTTCCTTTATCATTCGCCACTCTTCGAACCTCTTCTTGGACCCTTTTCATCACTCTTGGATTCTTCAAAAGCTCCGCCATTATCCATTCTGTTGTTGTTGCAGAAGTTTCAGTTCCTGCCATGAACATATCCTGAAATGCCAAAGCATACGTAAAATTTAAACAACTTTTAAGAATTCATATCCGATCTGAAAATTAAAAGGAAAAAAGAAAGAGGGAGTGACCAGTAAAATTGCTTTGACGTTGTTGATGGTAAGTTTGGAATCGTGGTCATTGTGAAGTAAATGGAGGAGGATTTGCACGATGTCTTTCTTGCCATGCTCGTCGTCCAGCATGTTGTTTTCTGGACTCTTGATTTTCTCTTCAATCACTGAGTCAAGGAAAGCATCCATTTCTTTGAAGGTTGCTTTCAAGCGTCCAATATGTCCAGTAAGAGCGTCGAGCCATCCCAAATAAGGAAACAAATCTCCGAAGCTAAAACCAGCAAATGATCTCACGAACCTTTTGGCAAGCTCTCCGAAATTCCCATCCTCTTTGGCTTTTTTCCCGATGATGCACCTGGAAGCTATATCATATGAAGTTTCAAGCAAGAGTTGACTAAGATTTACTGACCTTCCGCTGAAACTTTCATGGCGTAATTTGTTGATCAGTGAAGCAACTTCTTCTTCTCGAATGAACCGGAACGATTGGACCCTTTTTTGGCTTAAAAGTTCTAAAACACAAATCTTTCTAGCTCTTCTCCAGTACTCTCCGTATGATGAGAAAACGAAGTCCGAACCTCCGTAGAACATGATTTTTGCTGCTGTCAGACTTGGCCGATCCGAGAAAGCAATGTCGTGATTCTTCACTATTTCTTCCACGATCTCAGCTGATGAAATCACGAGTGTTGGGACCTGTCCGAGCTTTAGAAGCATTAGAGGGCCGTACTTATCGGAAAGAGAGCGTAAGGAACGGTGGGGGAGTGTGCCGAGCTGATGAAGGTTGCCGATGATGGGTAGTTTTGGCGGCGACGGAGGCGAATTCCGATGAGTAGGCTGTTTGAACTTGAGGTAGCCGTGGATGAAGAGGAGGAGAAGAAGCGATAGAACGAAGGGAGTGTAGAGTAGGCCTTCATTAAGGGGAAACCATGAAGATTGGCTTAGAAATTCCCATGCAAATTTCTCCATTTCTCTCTTTGTGCACTACTCTAACCGAGATCTGATCAAAGGCGTTGAAAAATCAGGGTTATTGGATGTAGAAGTAATAATATTATACTAATTGATTCCTAATCGCTGCCAACTCTTGCACATGTCTTGAATTATTAATTTCTTTTGGGTTAATCGTTGTTGATGTAAAAATTAAGGTTTAACTCTCTGCTCTATTCAGTGATTGCCCCTCGTATTCGGATGGAAATCGTCTGCCATTTATCATAGAATGAGGAGTATGGTGTATTTTATAGGATGTAGGGTTTAGGATGTGGAAATTAGGGTTAGAGTTTAGAATTTAATTTTTAAGTGATTTTTAGTGTGGGCATAGGATGAGGCATAATTAGGGGTAAAGGATTTTTACCCGTGAGATTCACGATGATAAGCAACATAGTATGCATAAGTAGATACGAATTAACCGAAATTTGTTATAAAATTTTAGGTAAATTATACAATTAGTCGCTAAATTATGCTAAAAAGATCTTTTTAGTCACTGAACTTTCATTTTATGCTAATTTGATAAAAGTTTAATGACCATTTTATAGTATTTCAAAAAATTTAATGAACATTTTATAATTTTTAAAAGTTCAATGACAAAAATATATATTTAATATATAATATTTTCGGTTAATTAATTGGTTCCGAACTGAATTAACCGATAACTGAAGTTTAAAAAAACTCTTAACCGTTAATCGATTTTACCTAAAAATAACCGAAAAATTTTCGGTTCAATCGGTTACTTTGGTTAAAACTCAATAATGCACACCCAAATTGAACCGGGAAATAAATTTAAGAATTGTTTTTGAAAAAAGTTGAATTTAAGATTGTTAGTGTTTTACATTGTGATGGAAATCGCATATCCCCTCACTATGTTCCATTTGGTGCCCCACTCTAAAATAGTGAGTTTAAGATTTATGGTTTAAAGTTGGGGTTTATGGTTAGAATTTAAGAAATTAGAGGTATGATATATTTTTAGGGTGTAGAGTTTAAGATTTAAGATGTAAAATTTAGGGTTAGGGTTTAAAATTTAAATTTTTAGCATTTTTTAATCTTTGAAGGGTACATGCTTAAGAGGCAGAAGATTTTTGTTCTTTACATTAATGTAGTTTTAAGATAATGAATATTTATTTTAAACAAGATATTATAAAGTAAAAATATAATTTTAACCTAATTTTTAGATGTTTTACGTTGCTTATGAGTTGAAAAGATCTGAAAGCATTGTCAAACACACTCTAAATCTTGATTTTCTCTGGTTCGATTTTCGATCTAATGTTCTCATGCAAGTATGAATCTGTTAGAATAAGTTAATTTGAATTAGTTTTGTTAATTAGTTGTAACCTGTCGTAGTTTGTCGAGTTCATCATTGTTCTCTACGAGATTTTATTTTAACTGATGTCTTCTCATGCTACCTATAGTGTAGTTGCAAATAGAAATCTTCTGTCTTTTTAAGTTTAACTCTAACTCTAAATTTTAAATCCTAAACCTTAAAAATACATCATACCCTAAATTTTTTAAACTCTAACCTTAAACCCTTAACCTAAGTTTTAAGTGTAGGGGTGGGCACCGAAAAGGAATAGAAAATTTCTGTTCGTGTAGTTGCTACTAATATCCATATATATTTGATGATGTGTGGGTAAATCCTTTACTTCTCGTTCCATATAACTTTGCTACTTCAATGTACTCTGGTGATATCTGCTGCTTCACATATTGTTACGGGTATCTTTACCTGTGAGGCTTTCTTCTCCTAATTTTTTTTATTTTACCGCGAATAATCGATAAACATTTGTAAATTTAGATCGGCTAATTGTTCTCGAATAACTTAAATTTTATTAAAAATGGAGATGGGAAAGGAGAACAAAAGAGCCTTAAATAGTGTGAAGAACAGAGCGAGATTCAAGATTATACTATTCGTTAAGGGGAAAGCATGAAGATTGGCTTAGAAATTTCGCCATTTTCGGCTTTGTGCACTTCTCAAACTGAGGTCTGGGTTATTTATTGTTGAAATTACATTACTCCTATAATTGATTCCTATTCGCTGCCAACTCTTGCACATGTCTTGCATTATTAATAATTTTGGGTATTGGCAGCTAAAGTAAAAAAAAAAAAAAAATATTTGTATCCTATAAGCAACACCCTACCGATCGAGTCAACGAATGCAAATAGCTTAAAACTTCGTGTTTAAAAATTTAGACATTGTTTCATTTAATGTTCAAAAAAAAATTAAACATTGTTTTTTAGGGAGATTCACCCACCAAAATTAAATGTGCGACGCAAATTAATTTAGATTAGTTTAGGTAAAATCCTGGAGAACCAGAACGGCAATTTAAAAAAATAGACATTGCACCATAACACACTTTTTCACCAATTACCACACTCCATATTATTTTCTATTAGTCTGATAGTCAACAGATGTGATAGCTCGACAGACACAGTCACTTCACTACTGGACAGTTGACAGACTAATGAAATAGACGCATTTATGACTTTCAATGGCGGATCCATAAATATTTTTTTAGGTGGACATATAAAATTTTAAAATTTCTAGATGGGCATAAGTCATAAAAATTTAAAAAAATCTAAGAACTATTGTATAAAAATTAAGAAAATTGAAGTCAAATGTATGAAGTTTAAAAAGTCAAGGATAGGCACAGGCCCACCCAACTATACACATGCATCCGCCACTAATGACCTTAACGTCGCCTGCTAGTAGACGCAATCACCTTACTAATGAAAATATAGAGATTGAACATATTTAAGATTCTGATTCATGTCGTTTTAATGTTGGTGCCCAGTCCACATGCTGTCGGCACGTTGTTAATAATTTAACAGTCAAGAGACGAAAAAAATAATTTAAAAAATTTAGTATTATAATTAAAATATTTTATAGTTCAATAACCAAAACAAAATGGCACCTAAAATTTAGTACTAATGCGTAGATTACCCTTTATAGAATTAAGCGCACCTCATAATGAACAAAAATTCTAAGCTCTTTGTGTATGTTACCAAGTACGGACGCACGATTTTAAGTTAGAAAATACATTTTTAATAGATAATACATAAAAAAAAATTTAACTCGTATAAAAATTTTAAAATTTTAGGGGGCGACTTCCCCGCCAGCCCCCTCGGTCCATCCTTGTATGTCACAATACTACAAAATTAAACGCTAAAAAGTAAACATTACACCTTAAATGGCTAAATCCTAATCTTAAACTTTAAATTTATTTATTTTAATATTGAAACATATATAAAGACACCAAAAAGAAGTGTATTAATTAAATAATAATTAGCTAAATATATACTTTTATATAAATTTTGTATTTTTAAAATAATGATAATAAAATATTTTTGTATTAATATTGCAAATGGTAGAGCTGAACCCACTGTCGTTTCCATCTCTGATTCTCATTTTCTCCATTTTGTTTTGGCTTAAACTAGCCAAAAGGAACAACCTTAAGCTGCCTCCGTCGCCGCCAAAGCTTCCGATCATCGGCAACCTCCATCAACTTGGCAAACTTCCCCACCGCTCTCTTCTAGACAACCATGGCTCTCTCTTGCTTCTCCGGTTGGGGCATAATCCGACGTTGCTGGTTTCATCGGCCGACATAGTTAAGGAAATCGTCAAAAACCACGACGCTGTCTTCTCCAACAGACCAAAGACAACAGCCACAGACATCTTGCTTTATGGAAGCAATTTTACTGGTTATATGTATTCAACAATCAACAATATTTTCCACTATTTTAATCTCTACCTTGAGATTTTTATTTGGGTAAACTATATAAATGACCACTATATTATTGTAAAAGTGGCGATTTGATTATCTTACTTTTTTCGAAGCAATTAAACTACCATACTATTAGATTGGATGTAATTTGATCACCAGCCGTTAAAAGTTAATGGTAGGGTGACGTGGTAGTTAAAAAAATAAAGGTATAATGACACATTTGGTCCTTACTATTTACACATTCTTTCAATTTGGTCTTAATTTTAATTTAATAAAATAAACTAATTATTTAATTAGACTATGACACGTGTCACCACATTATTAGAGGACTTTTTAATTATTTATATTTGATTTATTAATTTTATTTTTCTCCTCCAATCATTTGGTGACACGTGTCACCATATTGGAGAAAGAAAATAAAAGCAAAGAGCTCTTACCTTTACCAGGATTCAAGCTAAAGTTCCCCAATTTGGGGTGATGTGTGTTTACCACTAAGCCAAGTGCATCTTTGTGATATGCAATACAAAACTTAATATATATCTTAGTTTTGTTTTCATCTCTCCAAAAACCAGTTTTTCAAAAACATAGAACATCTAGGTTCGATGAACAAGCTTTAAAATTTAAATCTTTCGTACAATTTATTTTTCAAGACTATTCGAGAAATGGCATTGGCAGCCATTGATGACATCAAAGAGCTTCATTTACAAGTCAACCATTTCACTGGAGCACTTCTAGATTCAATCCAACGTCTAAAAAACTCAATTTCTTACATTGATTTATCAGACAACATGTTCGCCGACGATTTTTCTCAATGGATCGGTAACCTCAGCAACTTAGAACACTTGAATTTTTCAACCAACAGTTTAACCAGAAATATGTTGTCGTCGATAGGTAACCTGAAAGCTTTAAAACAATTGAAATTATCAAACAACAAGCTTTGGACATTTCAAGAAACATCATTGCAGAAACGAGTGTTTTTGTGAAACATACTTCAAGCTTTAAAACAACTGAAATTATCAAACAACAATCTTTGGACAATTCAACAAGCTTAGGTAACCTGGTTTATTTCAGCTTCAATCTCTGCAAGATTTGGACATTTCAAAAAACAATCTTCAAGGAAACATCATTGCAGAAACGGGTGTTTTGCGAAGATTAAATACTTGAATTTGTCGTGGAACAATCTCCGGTCGAGGATTTCACCGAAGATCAGTTTATTACAGAATCTAACGGTGTTAGATCTTCGAAACAATGGCTTACTTGGCTGTATCTTGGGAGATTTATGTGAAGCTGGAAATTTGGGTGTTCTTCAACTGGATGGAAATTCATTGACTGGACCAATTCTACATGAGATTAGAAATTCATATTTATTTTCTTTTTTTTAAAACAAAACATATATATATATATATATATATATATATATTAAGTTTTGTATTACATATCATAAAGATGCACTTGGCTTAGTGGTAAACACACATTACCTCAATTTGGGAAACCTTTGTTTGAATCTTGGTAAAGGTAAGAACTCTTTGTTTTTATTTTCTTCATCCAATCTGGTGACACATGTCACTAAATGATTGTAGGAGAAAAATAAAATTAATAATTCAAATATAAATAATTAAAAAATCCTCCAATAAGGTGGTGACATGTGTTACAATCTAATTAAATAATTAATTTATTTTATTAAATTAAAATTATGACCAAATTGAAAAAAATGTGTAAATAGTAAGGACTAAATGTGAAATTATACCTTTATTTTTTTAACTGCCACGTCACCGTCCCATTAAACTCTAACGACTGGTGGTCAAATTGTATCCAATTTAATAGTATGATAATTTAATTGCTTAGAAAAAAAAAGTAAGATGACCAAATAGGGACTTTTCTAATAGTATGGCGACCATTTATATAGTTTACCCTTTTTATTTTGTGATAAACTGCGCATGGAGTACTTGTCGAGAAATGTAAGTATTTTTGGAAGACGCCAAAAAATATTGGTGATTTTAAGCAAAATTATTTCAATGGAAGGGTGCGTTTGGTTCACGGAATGTAAAATTATTCTTGGGAATAAGATTTCTGGAATATAACATTACCCGAGATATTACTGAAAATGTTAAATTACCTTGTTTAGTTTATTTGGTAGTAATGTAAGAGTTCATTACTATATTATATATCTTTGTAATATATTTTTAACAAGTTAAACTATCAATATTAATTTAGAAATATTTGTTTAAAGATTAAACAATTATACTTAGCATATTACTAATATAATTAGTGTAAACAATATGAAATATATATTTTTATTAATACTAAAATTCGTATAACTAAATCCAAATAAATAAATATTTAATGGGTAACAACGTTCAAATATTAAACTAATATAAAATAATTTTTAAATAAATATACTCCTCAAATATTAAAGCACGATTGAAATAATAAATTTGCATAAAGTCACTAAAAACTATAAATATGAGATGATGATCGTATCAAGAAACAATAAGTTACGAGGATTTCTACGAAAATAGAACATAAAATCAATAAACTCAAAGGTTCTCCTCGTAATATGTTATATGTCTATTTTATTTTCTTGCCAAAATTCTATAAAAAAATTTAAAGAATATTTAAACATTTTATCAAAAATTTCCATAGCCATAATTTTTTATTTAAATATTAAAATATTTTTTAAATATTTATAAAACTATTTAAATAATAAACTAATATGAAATAAAATCATTTAATAAATTTATGCCATTTAAATATGCTATAAAAGATCCAAATTAAGAAAATTCATTACTTCAAGGGTAATTTTGTCCAAAGTGGCAGGAATTGACAAATACTTAAGTGAAGGGTGGGAATCACATTCTCGAAATATTGACAAAGAAACGCTACTATTGATAATAATCTTTTCCGAGTTGGTGGGAATAAAGACAAACCAAATATAGGAATAAGATTCCGAAAAAAAATTATTACCCTTAATAATAATCTTTTCTGTAAACCAAACGTCCACTAAAGTCATTAAGATTTATTGTTGACTTTCGAGCAGAGGCAAAACATAGTGTAAATATGTGGGGAAACGATCCTCTAAAATTTTGATCCTCTAAATTTAAAAAAAATAATTTAACCACCACAATTTTTTAAAATTTCATTTTAAATTTCAAACAATTTTATTTTTAAAATAAAATCTTTCTTATAATTTTCAAAAGTTGTGTCTCTCAAAATTTCTTTTTGAAAAATTGTAAATAAAATCCTCCAATTTTTGAAAATTTTAATTTAAATCACTATTTTTAGAAAAAAAAATAAAGGGAAAACTATCACAGTGACCACCCAACTATTGCACGCAAGCTGTTTTGACCACCCAACTAAAAAAAATCATAATTTGACCATCTAACTATTTAAATAGACCTATTTTGACCATCGACCGTTAAAATATAACGGAAAGATGACGTGGCAATTAAAGTAAAATTTATATAATTACACTTTTAGTCCCTGTTAATTATCTATTATATCAACTTGGTCATAATTTTAATTTAATTAAATAAAATTAATCAACTAATCAGATAACGACACATGTCATCACCTGATATGCGTGTTTTTGTATATCTCATGTGACTCATGTTTGAGCCTCCTCTCAAACATTTTTCTTCTTTTTTCCATAGCACTGACTTCATTATAAGATATATATAAAATTGTGCAATTTACATCACTAAGGAGTAGTTGACTTAGTGGTTAAACCTTGGCTTTTTCAACCAAGATGTTATGGGTTCAAACCGCGCTATGCACATATTCATTTCTCTTAAATTTTCCTTTAACCAGGTGGTGACACGTGTCTAAGAGCGCCTTAATTATATGCATTTTTTGACAAATCAGAGTATAATAGGTTCGAATCTCATGGGAGAATAATTTGAAAGATCCAAAACTAGTCTGGTGTATCGATAGAAAAAATTCGCTCGAATGGATCCGAGAGGGTAGGGTTCCTCTAGGGAAAAGGGCTTTGGGCTAGATCGGATTTCATATAGTGCATTGCAATTCATAACTTTTCCTTCCTTTATCTCATATTACGGAGTAAAAGGTCAGGGAAAATGACCGCTGAAGTGATGCTTTAGGAAGAAGAATGAGACTATGAGAGAGAAACCACATGTAGCAGTCTATCGTGTTATTTTCACTCTTCTAATTAGCATGTCACGTCGAATTAAATCATAAAAATCACATATAACATATCACGGGTTGAAAGATCAATATGTTACAACTTTGACTTGCTTGTGGAGTATGGTATATGTATAATTAAGGATATGTATGCCATGTTTTAATTTATATTCGAGTTCGAAACTTGTATTGATAACTTGTATTATGGTTTTGTTCATTATCTGAATGTTTTTTTTTAAATTGTATTTTAATTCAAAACTTGATTTACGATTTTAAATGGTTTAACAATTTGTTTATTTGAAATTTTAACGTTGGTCGCTCCAGTGACCCTAATGTGACTTTCTAGGATCCGTATTAATGCATAGGCGGGTCTAGGGGTTACAATCCTCGCTGAGAGACTCGCTCATTAAAGTCATGTGTGCAACGTAAGTCAGTTCGAATTAATTAGGACAAAGTTCTAAAAACCGGAAAAACAACAAAAAAAAATATCAAAAGAATAATAAAATCTACTTTAAAAGAAAATAAAATAAATAAAAAACAAAACAATACTCTCTTTTGTTTGGTTTAGTGCTCTAAAAAACCAAATAATAAATATTCACTTATTTTGATGATCGGTCAATTAATTAAGTTTTAATAAAACTTTACACATCATTTTTTTAATATACTGATGTGATTTAAGGGTAACATCTCTTTAATTTTTTTTAATTTTTTTAATAAGACACACACCGTGTAAAATTAATATTCGAATACGAGTCACCTGAATAAATTAGATCATCTTTTACTATTGGGGCAACAAGGATGAGCCCTTACACATCAAATTTAAATGTTTTTTTAGTGAACTTGTTATACTTTTATTGGATTCATATTTCTTTTTATTTAATTTTTAAAGAACAGATAAAGTAAAACGGGTCTTTAAAATATAGAGAGTGTGTCGATTTTCAGACAAAATAACAGTTAAAACTTAAAAGCACTTTTCAGAAAAGCAAAAGTAAATAAGTACTCGTTACAAGCGACGTACATTTATGTATAGTATAAAACGTACAAATACAAAAATAATGCAACTGAACAAAAAAAAACATGCAAATAAAATATATCATATACCACTAAAATTTAGGCGTTGTATTATTTATATTGTTGAAAATTTAATTTATTGAATTATAATACTAAAATTTTAATTTTAGCTTTAATTATACTATAAATCGATAACAGTGTGATGACGTTATTAAAACGATGTCGTTTTGGTGTGACTATTGATGTTCAAAATGTCATCCTTTTATGCACTAAACTTTAGGACTGTATTGATTTTGCCATTAAATTTTAAAAAGCGATTCCATTTTTACTACTAGACATTTTGTCCGTCTCTGTCGGCCAATTATTGCTCATCAACGTTGCCATTCACGATAAGATTAATTTCAAAATGTTCGTATTTTACTCTTCTTTCTTATTATATCGTCCACTTGTTTCATTTTTAATAATAGAGTGATTTGTTTCTTACAGAATTTTAATTGAGTGGCATGTTTGTTCTAAAACTTATAATTAAGTGACTGGATTATTACTTTTACAAGATGAGTGACATGTTTGTTCTTGAAGTTATAATTGAGTGATTCAATTATTATTTTTAGAAGAAAAATAAAATGTTTATTACTAAAACTATAACTAATTGACCTCTCGTGTATTTTACCCAAATAAAATTAGGGTAATCTTCACCAGTGGTCCCTTTCGTTTAGGGTGTGTTTTATTTTGGTCACCAGAATTCAAAAACGATTATTCTGGTCACTTACGTTTAAAATCGTTTATATTTTGGTCCCTTAGCCGTTAGTCTCCGTTAGTTTAAAAAATTAGTTTCTAATTTAACCCCCAAACTTTAAAAATTTTATTTTTCACCATCTTCCCCAAAAATTATAAAACTAAAACCCCATAAAATTAAATCAATGACTATAACCCACCACTACAACCCATTCCCCCAAGATTAAATCGTCAAATTCCACTACAACCCATAAAGTTTTTACGGGTTGATGTTGCACTCTCTCAAATACATAACATCGAAATCTACATACTTTGTCCAGTGGCTTTTATACTTTGGTATGGCTATCTCCAGCCATGGTTTCAAGTTGCCATTATAGTGTATAACAGCAGCTTCTTCAATCTCCCTCTGGTTTACATTAGGATTGTAGCTAAGGACACAGATCTACCAAAAATGTAACTCTTCTTTCTGAACATAGGATTGCTGCTCCGTGTTTCAAGTTGCCATACCCAAGTATAAAAGCCACTGGACAAAGTATGTAGATTTCGATGTTATGTATTTGAGAGAGTGCAACATCAACCCGTAGAAAACTTTATGGGTTGTAGTGGAATTTGACACGTTTAATTTTATGGGGTTTTAGTTTTATAATTTTTGGGGAAGATGGTGAAAAATAAAATTTTGAAAGTTTGAGGGTTAAATTAGAAACTAATTTTTTAAACTAACGGAGACTAACGGCTAAGGGACCAAAATAGAAACGATTTTAAACGTAAGTGACCAGAATAATCGTTTTTGAATTCTGGTGACCAAAATAAAACACACCCTAAACGAAAGGGACCACTGGTGAAGATTACCCATAAAATTAAGTACTTATATTTTTAAATTTTTTAATTTAATTAAATTTTGGGTAAACTACACTGGTAGTCACTGAACTTTTAGGGCGCTTTTAATAAGGTCACCGAACTTTTAAAACTTTCATTACAGTCACCCAACTTTTAATTCGCTTTCAATAAGGTCACTGCCGTCAACCACCGTTAAAAAAGCTGACGTGGCATATTAAATGTAAGGGTAAAATACATTGTTAGTCACTGAACTTTTAAGAGGCTTTCAATATGGTTACCGAACTTTTAAAAATTTCATTACTATCACTCAACTTTTAATTCGCTTTCATTACCGTTAAAAAAGCTGATGTGACATGTTAAGTTTAAAAATAAACGTCTTCCCACCATATTTCCCCCCCCCTCTTATTTTCTTCCATCTAAATATGTCTATTTCTTCCATATGAATCAAATTGTAATTTTTTGGTGAAGGTCGTTACTTCTCTAGTAACACATCAAGAAAAATATTAATGTATCTAGACATGCATGCGACATGTGTGAGAACAGGAAAAATATTGAGACACATCCAGTGATGGAATGATAAAGAAATAACTAAAATTTTGCTCATAAAAATCATCTTTATGCTTCAGGCCCGACATTTACTGAGTCATGCACTGGATAATGAGGAGTTCAAAGGAAAATATTAATGTATCTAAAAGATAGACATGTTTGGATGGAAAAAATAAGACATGGAGATAAAATAGGGTGAGAAAAAGTTTATTTTTAAACTTAACGTGTCACATCAGCTTTTTTTTAACAGTAATGAAAGCGAATTAAAAGTTGAGTGATGGTAATGAAAGTTTTAAAAGTTCGGTGACCATATTGAAAGCCTCTTAAAAGTTCAGTGACTAACAGTGTATTTTACCCTTAAATTTTATACTCTTCTCTCGTCCCTGCCTTTGTGTTCACACTCTCTTTTGCTTCTATTTCCCCATAACAAAGCTTTGATCTTTTTAGTTTCTTCTCTCTCTATCTCTTTCCCGTTTTCTTCTGCTGAAATTAGGGTTTTGAAATGCGGATTTGCAATGTCACAATCTGAAGAAGCTTCGATCTCCGACACGATTGCTCCCGCCGATTCCGCCCTTAATGCTTTAGGGCATAACTCTCCCGATCCCGTTCCGACTCCGAATCCCGACGAGTCGCCGACACCATCTAATCTTAATCATGCGACTGAGGAAACCGGGCACCAAGAAAGCAATATCGAAGAGCAGTTGCAGGACCTCGATTTGAAGAATGAAGAGGAAGAGGAGAAGGGGGAGGCTGGTGAGACGAAAGACAACGGGGAGAGAAAAAGCGACGATGGTTACTGGGATGCTGATGCCGGCGCTGCCGGAGACGAAGAAAATGATGTGGAGAAAAACGAGAACGAGAAAGATGGTGAAAACGTGAAGAGGTATGAAGAAGTGAGGTCGCATTATCCGGTGAGACCGGACGCAGAGGATTGCGCTTATTATATGAAAACTGGACTTTGCAAATTTGGATCTAATTGCAAGTTTAATCATCCTGTTCGAAGGAAGAACCAGGTCTTTTTTCTCACCTTATTGTAAATTTCATTTTATATATCATCTCTGTATGTTCTAGAAATGTTATTGCCTTAGCTGAAGGGGGGCTTTGTTAGCTTTCTGTTGATTAAATTTTAATACTTGTTGCTATTTTACTATGGCATTTGTTAAAAGATGTTTTTTTTAATCTCATTTTAAGATTGGGTTGTTTGCTGCATACGTGTACCTATTGATTTCGTGCTGACTTTCTGTATTCTGGGTATTTTGAATTTATGATGTTTGTAGGCTGTTCAGGAAAAATTCAAGGAAAATGATGAATCAGGTCAATCAACAGAAAAACCAAGCCAGACAGAATGCAAGGTCGGTATTCTTTCAATGACTGAATTTTATATTTAGTGTTTGTTCGGATGCTCGGGAAAAAACATCAGTGTATTTTCATCTGTCTATAAGAATTGTGTGTAGGTTGATAGTGACATTCTTTGTGTTACAATGTTGCTCGAGAATTTTGCAGTACTACCTAAGAACTGGCGGATGTAAGTTCGGTAAGGCCTGTAGATACAACCACTCAAGGCCAAAATCTTCAGCGGCTCCGATTTTAGAGCTTAACTTTCTGGGACTCCCTATCCGTCAGGTACCACTTCTGTTTTTGCCAGATTCCATAATTCAAGTCCTGGTTCTCATTTGCATTTGTTTGACAATCAACCAAACTGCATGGGGTTTTTTGTAGTGGTTATTTGGAGTAATCATTTTGGAAATTTGAAAGTTTTAAATCCTATACAGGGGGAGAGAGAATGCCCCTATTACATGCGTAATGGGTCCTGCAAGTATGGATCCAACTGCAGGTTTAATCATCCGGATCCTACCACTGCTGGAGCTTGTGACCCACCTGCAGCATATGGTAATGGTGGATCTGTTTCATCACAAGCCGGTTCACAAGTTAGTATGGCATCCTGGTCCTCACCAAGGGCATTGAATGAGCCTCATACTGTTCCCTATATGCCAATTATGTTTTCACCAACTCACACTGTTCCACCTCCGAATCCAGAATGGAACGGTTATCAGGTACTATCATTGCTCCTATGCCGTTTTAGTTTATGTTATTATAGTCTATGACGTCTATTAAGTTTGCCTTGGCATACTATAGTGCATGGCATCTATTGAGTTTATCTTAGCATTGCATGGCCTCACCTTCATGTTAGCATCGATTTAGACCGTTAATGGAATATTTTCAATTCTTAAGATCAGATGCTAAAACTAGTTTCTAGACGTGTTTGTATTCTTTGGGTTTTACAAACATTTGCCTTATTAAGGGGCTCATTAAGGTTACTATTTGAAACAATTTATTTATCAATGCATTGGAGTTCACGACATTAACTGTCAGTTACTGCATCTAATACCAAAGTATTACTATAAATAGTGTTTTAAATTTTTAACTAACTTGAAGAAGTGGCTAGCACTCATTAGCTAAACTCATTATTTTTGGCCAGCTTCAGAAGTTTTTGTTGAAAATTACGCCGGCTTTCAACCTTTCTCAATGAAGCTAGGTCACTTTGTGCATCAAGTTCTGAAACACATGCACATCACATGTAGGCAGAGTTTTATACAGGCGATATATAGGAGACTACAAAAACACTGTTACATTCATTCTTCAGCGGAGTTAAAAATGCTGTGAGACTTTTACCAAAGTGAACTAAGTAGAACCTTGACGTTGGTTCATGCATGATGGATTGCTTTGTGGGGTTCTATCTAATGTTGTTTTTCCATGGAAAAGTGTTTGAAGTTGGCAGATAAGGCATATTAATTGCTTTTACAATTATAGTGTTAATAGATGCATGAAAATGGCGAATCGAATGTTTTCCACCTGATACCTTGTTTTTGTGTTCCATATAACACACATTCATTGGTTGGGTTACTTTTGTAGCTCGTATTTATTTCACTGCATTAGTTCAAGAAGCTCATGTTTAAAAATCCCTGATAGTTATTGAAACTGGTTCTGCATATAATTTTCTCCTAGAAATCAGCTTTGCTTCTTTTCAAAATTTATAACCAATATGGTTCTGAACAATGACTTGATCTTGTTTGCCTTGTCCAGGCCCCTGTTTACCCCCCACCAGAAAGGAGTTTGCATCCAACCCCAGCATATGTCATGAGCAACCCCTCAACTGAAACCACTGTCTATAATCAACATCAGCCACAAATGGTGGTTGATGAATTCCCAGTACGGCCTGGCCAACCCGAGTGCAGTTTCTTCATGAAAACTGGGGACTGTAAGTTTAAATCTAATTGCAAATATCATCATCCAAAAAGTCGATCTGCAAAACCGGCCCCATGTGCTCTCAGCGACAAGGGATTGCCACTGAGACCTGTAAGTTTGTGCTCCTTTAGGCTATTATTTTTATCAAACATATATGAACTTGGTAGGGGATTAAAAAAACACTTTTTTATGCAGCTGGAAAATAAAAACAAAAGCAATTCACCTTAGATAGTGAAATGCACTCCCTTCTTATCTCGAAACAAGTTCTTTATAGAAAATCAATAAAAAAATTGCATCTCTTAGAAGTTGGTACTTTATTGTTAAACCGGGCAGTGATTAAAACCTGAGGTTCTGTTAGGCACACAGTTATCTACAGAAACATAGCATCTGTTTCGGATTCTGTAACGCATCTTCTCCGTGTGGGACTTAGATTAAACCCAACAATATAGCTCATTCTTTTAGCATTTACTTTAATGGTTTGTGTTTGCAATGATTACAATTAAATTATCATTTCTAATCACATTCAACACTTATTTAATGCATTTTAGGAGTTGTATCACCATTGAGATAGACATTTGATTTTCAAATCCAGGATCAAAGCATCTGCTCAAACTACAGTCGCTACGGCATTTGCAAGTTCGGGCCAGCCTGTAAATTTGACCATTCGATGCAGGCAGCTCCTTCAATGGCAGAATCTGAACTAGATCAGCCTCCACCATTCAGCCATTCTGCACCATTAGAGCAAACCGGAGTTGCCGGAAGTAATGGTACCGAAAATTAATTTTTCAGCAAAAATGCTTCCTAGCTCTTAGATCTCACATCAGTAAGGATTCTAAATTTTTCCTTTTCCTTTTTGAACTCGGAAGACTTTGTTAGTCTGTTTAACTTTTCTTCGCTTGTTCCATCGCCGCAAGCTCTTTTAGAGGATGGCATTATATATACACATATATATATGATGGTTGTGTTGGTAAAGCTACAAAGCTCAAACTGAAACCATATGTAAATTATCTCAGTTTCAAGTTATTTTAGGAACTAATACAAGTAAAATTTGGGATGTGTTGTACTTCCCTTGAAACCGTGCCTCAAATATCGCAGCTTGGTCCGGTTGATTCCTTACGTAGGGATTGCCGGGTTTAGCTCGGGGTTATTTCTGTGCTGCTTGAACCTGACCCGATCTTGTGATATACGAAATCTGATTCTGACCTATCGTGACCGGTTTTAGATTTATTTTCTATTCCGATATGCATCCGAACTTTATATTACATGCTACATTTTCTCAGAATTGACTGAATTACTTAACTAGGAAAGTGTGTTCAGGTCCATCTACTTCATCTCTTCTGCCTGCAAAAGGATTGTTGATTATTAACAAAAATTGGCATCCCTTTAATAAAATATTAATACGACTTTAAAAAATAATTGACATTGTTCTATATATTTTTTGATTTTGTCTATATGTACGACATTCCCAAATCAGTATATTTCATTTACAACGTCAGGATTTAAACTCCGGTTATACCAGGATTTAAACTCCGGTTACACCAGCCGATAGTTGAAGATATAAATAAGGTTAATTAGATAATTACCACCATCGATGGAAGCTCTTATAATATAATGATATTTTCCAAGAAAAAATGTTTTTTTATTGTAATGATTTAATTAATCCTTAAAAATTTATATTTGGATTAAAATTTTATATTTGCATGGTTTCCAAACTACACTTGTTTTTCTTTCCTCTTCATCTCAAAGTAGGGTTTATGTTTCTGAAAATTCAATATTGCAAGCACCAAGTTCCATAACCCAATCTCCGGCCAAAGTGCTAACACGGTACATAAATGGCTACCACCACTCTGCCACAGCAAGAAATTGCTTAGCCGGTTTTCCCCTCCGGTCCGGATTATAATGTCGGGATCCGGTGTAACTGCCATATACATGTTCTTCTCAAGGTCCATCAACTTTATCACACGATCATTGTCGTCGATTTCTCGAACGCATTTTTGTTCACAACATTCTTCAATGGCATGCACGATCTCGTCTCTAGAAGTGTATGCTACACAAATGGTAAGCCCCAAATTCGAGTATCCAGCAGTGACTTTCACAAGTTCCATGGCCAAAACTCTAAGCTCATCGCTCAAGAGTCCCAAATTCCCCGCAAAATGAACCCGAACCGCAAAAAGTTCGACGACCATCTTCAAGAGATCAAAATTTCGCAACATCGAGTCCATGAGTGCCTGAACTTCTTCCGGTTTTCGCTTGAAATTGTCAATGCTAAAAGCATAGGCAGTGACATATTTCACCCCAAGCTCATAACAGTACAGCATCATAACCAAGAGTGCCCAAAAGCCGGCGGTGCCGGCGTGCAACGGCTTCTGTTTCTTATCCCATCGTCGGTTTCCGTCCATGATGAAAGCAATGTGATTGGGGATAGGACCAACTCGAAGAACCCTAAAGATGCATCTTCTGATAAAGATGCAGGCACCACATAATACATTTCCTACCCTTGTCAAACTACACATAACTTGTTTCTCCATATTTTCTCCTATTGGGAAATTGTATGGAGTAATATATATACACAACACACGCAAATGGAAGGATTCACGTTGTTTTTGTTTATGCTATTGAAATTCAAGACGAGTGTTGAATACGAAAGTCCTCAGTTTATATAACGTTAACTGAAAAGATTTTCGAAAGCGTCGGTTGAGTTCAACTCGGTTGGTATATTGTTAGTACAATATACAAGAGAATATAAGTTCGAACACACTTAAACACTCAACGTTGAAACGGCTTTGCTTGTGGTGTTGTGTGCTGTAAGTATGGCTTTAACTCTCAAATTCGGGGGGGCGTTTATTTCACTTGTAATTTTGATGCATCCACAAATCCCACGTGATTTAGCTTAGTTAATTTGTGCATTTGAATGCTTAAATAAAAAAAATACCCAAAGTATATATTTTTTAAATTATAGGTGCTTAAAGTTCAACCGTTATAATTTTAAGTGTCTAATAATTAATTATCATTAGAAAAAACCATTAACCAATAAAAAGTAGACATGTTTCATGTTTTAATTTATAATTTCTTCTAACTAACCTTTTCTTTTTAATAGTTTAAAAATTTTCAAAAAAATCTTAAAATTCTAAAAATTTCTAAAATGGTCCCTATTCCCTAAATCTTCACCGTTGCTACCGTCGGTCGCCAGACCCAACCGACCAGTTTTTCAACTTGTCGTCGTCAGAAATCGGCGAACGGTGTGCTAGCCGAACATTGAATGTCAAATGTGAAATAGTCATTCGATTGACACACCGTTCGCCGATTTTCGATGACCGCGAGTTGGAGAAAATGATCGGCTAAGTCCAGCGATCGAAAGGGTGGGTCGGCGGCCAGCGGCAGCAACGGTGAAGATATTGAGATTTAAGGTTTTGTTATTTTTAGGGATTTAGGGACTGGTTTGAATATTTTTTAGAATTTCAGAATTTTTTAAAAAAATAAATTTTAAAGCTATTTTTTCAAATAAAAAAGATAAAAATTCAACATTCCTGCCATGCGTTGCGTTTTGATTGGGTAACGGATTTTTTTAAACGGACAAGCACCTAAAAGTATAACAATTAAAACTTTAAGCACTTATTTTTTAAAAAAATTAACACCTAAAGTTCAAAAAAATTATACTTTAGGCGCTTAATTTTTATTTAAGCCTAATAATAATAACTATCGACGCCTTATTTATAACACTAGGATTTAAACCCCTAATCTTATTTAAAAAATTTAATAATTCATCTCGGTTGTTACTTGTTAGTAAACAAATATACATGTATCATAATGTATATTATTTGAAGAAATTTAATCATTTATTAATATTATATTTATTTTTAACACTACACATTCATAAATTATCTATAATCACTAAAACTAATATTTTAAGGGGTTCGAAAATAATTAACTAAACAAAATTTATTTTATGCACCAACAATAAAAAAAATTATAAGCGAGTTTAATTTAAAATTATGGGGTTAGTTTAAGGGTTAAAATTTAAGCTTATGGTTAAAATTTTGTTTTTAGTGTTTAGGAGATAAAATTTAAGTTTTAGAATTTTACGATTAGGGATTTGTATTTTAATTTTTAAGGTGAATTTAGACAAGTAAAAAAAATCCTACTACTAGTATAATAAACCCTAACTAAATACTAGTATTATGTATTTGTATTTTTCAGTTTTGACACACTTAATAACTTATCGTTGCTTTTATTTTTTAAAAGCAAAAGGGAAATCTAAACAATATGCATCCTTGAAATATCAATAATCACTATTTAAAAAAACAATTATCAGTTGAACATGGAATAAAACACCAAATCATTAAACAACTTGAACAAAATTTATGATTTGCATATGTTGCTAGAATTTTACACTATTTTTTAAAAAAAATAATCTCAACTAATTAGCCTCATCAAACGAGACATTTCACCATGTAAGGCCCTTCAAGCTCATACCCTAATTTCCTGTAGTAATGCCGGGTTCCTACACCGGATATCACGGCTATTTTTGTTGATCTATGCTCTCTTCTGGAGATCCGCTCAGCTTCTTCCATCAACAGT
The DNA here is from genome assembly GCA_958450335.1 of Hibiscus tridactylites. Lineage (NCBI taxonomy): Eukaryota > Viridiplantae > Streptophyta > Magnoliopsida > Malvales > Malvaceae > Hibiscus > Hibiscus tridactylites. The sequence goes on from OY288270.1 coordinate 2,737,939, forward strand.
GTACCGTAACCCTGCAAATACGGGAAAAAAACATGTGTGCCGTTCGTCAAACTTGATATGTATCCACCTCGAAATAGGGTGACTTCGGTTTGACTCCGTTCTTTTCAGGTCATATTCTAGTACTAAAGATTTGACCTTTACCTGGTGTTGCAGCTTGTCAGCATCCCTGCCGTGCACCGGAACAGCGGTCCCATACACATGAAGTTCACGGACAATGGAGCATTTCCCCATTAGTTCGGGGCAAGTAGTGTTCCGGCCACATTTTCGCAGCCGCAACAGCCCAACAAGAATATCCTGTGTCCAAATCAAGAAGGCATATTATGATTTAGCACAGACAACTTTGTATCAAGAAGATTGATGGAGACAGATTCAAACTAGATGTATGATATTATGATTTATGAATATACACAAATATGGGAAAGATGCTGCAATTAGGCCAGTTAAAAAGAGGGCATGAAAGAGAGGGCCCTTGCAGTACCTGGCGTGTATCTTCATAAGACAGAAACGTTTCCCAACCTTCGTTTGCTGTATAATCACGTCGAACAAGCTCAACTTCTTCAGGTTTAATTTTATGGTGAATGTCCTGTATCCAAATAAACATGTCATTACATTTCCGAAAGGTTAATGCTTTTCCGTATGAACACATTCCTGAGTAGCAACATTGTGTGTCCTCACCTGGATTCCAGCTTCACGTGTTCGAACATCCCGACACTTCAAGCCCAAGTCATCCATACGTGCTAAAGCTAGTTCACGAAGATTTCCTTTCTCAACCCCAGAAGTAACCAGAGGCATCGGAATATCCCGCTGGACCCTATAAACACGTGTCCAAGGAGGAACCATGGCCAAGATCCTTGCTACAATATCTACAAGCTGCTCAGGTGGGTAATTTCTATACCTGAAAATATATACTATAATTACTGCTTCCTGTTAAACCTGAAAGGATCCAGACATCCAAAGGAAAATAACGACCCGATGGAATCTCCAACAATAAATTAAAGAAAGTATACCTGCCAGTTTTCCAGAGCTCATATAGGCCAGTTCCACGGATTACAAGGGTGGGATAAATTTTAAGCCCATCAGCTCGAAATAAAGGGCTCTCAAAAAACTCCTTAAAACTTTCCAAGTCTCTCTCAACGCCAACATTAGGAAGATCGGGCATCATATGAGCAACAACCTTCCAGAGAAGCAATGAAAAAGTTCAGGAGGAGAAGATAAGATTGAAAAAGAAAAACTGTAAATGCATAAAATGAAAAAACTGATAATTAAGCCACACAATTCATTGCGACAAAACGTGCAAGACAATGCCACTCATCATTCAAACTATCTTTTGATTTTTCTCAATGACTGTGCTATATGTTAACAGCAAAAGGTAGGAAAGAGAACAATGAAGAAGAATAAGAGATCGGTGGATTCTTTTATATAGAGAGATAACTAGAGGAAAGTTAACAATCTTCTTTCTCTAGAAAATAGTAGGTATAGTGCGGTATTTAATATACCTTGAAACCAGCATCCTTTGCCAAGCAAAAACAATCAGCTACTGCAGCAACTGTGTGTCCTCTATTAGTGTCACGAGCGACATCCTCGTATGTGCTTTGGACTCCAATCTCCAGTCGTGTACAACCATAAGAAAGCATTTGGCGCAAATGAGGGCCAAGACAATAGTCTGGCCTACTGCAGATTAGAATCTCAAGAAGTCAAACTTAAATCCATCATGCATAGTGTGTGATTACAAGGGAGATACGGACTAAATTTCACAAAAATTGTAAACTTAGAAGACTAGAAAAGTTATTTTACCATTTTCTATAGCTGTCATGTCAACAATTAACAATAAAATTGATCAGAAGTTAGGGAGGACCAAGATTTTCAAATAAGAAATAATACAGGGACTCGATTTCAAGAAAAAAAGTATATGGACTAAATTTTAAATTTTGAAATAGTACAAGGACCTAAGACATAGTAAAACGCTAAAATATTATTCCGAATCCCTAGAAAATAAGTTAAAACCGACAATTCTCAAAAGATTAAATCCAGTCATAACACGGGGAAAACACATGTGCAGGCAATTGCATGATAACTTACGTCTCAATTGTCATTCCAATGCACTTCACTGCACTATGCTCGGAGTAGGCAACTGCCTCTTCGACATTGGCAGAAGTATGTCCTGATAAAGCATCATGAAGATTCCTAATAAAATAATCTCGGTAATCTGCAGGCAGTGACATGAAAGTACCGCCCATCAAGATGAATTCAACCTGCAAATCCCATAACCATAATGTTAAGAGCACCAAAGGTCAGGTTCGAGCTCTAACTATACCATAGAACTCAATGCCATAAAACAAAAGCAAATACTTAATATGGAGAAGAATAACACCTTATCAACACTATGACCCAATCGCTTCAGCTGATCTATCCGGCTTCTTGCCTGGACGTATGGGTTATACCTGGAATCATTATTCATCAAATTTTCCTCAGCATTCAATGCAACAATCTCTTATCTCTCTCTCTCTCTGTGTTTGTCAACTATCATAAAACATCACTGCAGCTAAATTTGGCATGACATTTGGCTCTCTAAAGCTAGTTCGGGTGATAACCAATATGCCAAAAACTAATTTGAGCAAACAAAAGAATGCCTTTTCACCCTTAGGGTGTAAATGAGACACTTATAAAGTTATAATTGCAAATTATTTGGGTTCGATTTGAAAAAGAACTCAAATTTGGCTCTGTAATCATCAAGTCAAGCTTAAGCTATCAAGCATGCCAAATTGAGTATCCTAATGACTGAATCAAGTAATCCACAAGCCTAATCAAGCTTTCTTAATTAGCATTGAAAATTTTCAATTCGAGCTTGAACTCGAACACAAATAATCAAGTTTGAAAACAAACATAGGAATAGAATCAAGCTTCAAATTTCAAGTAAAGCTCAGGCTTCTCACAGTTTGAACTTGACTCGATTCGATTAAACCTCATGCGCCCCTAGCATTCCAACACAACCTAACTAACAGGCAGCTCCTACTGATTACACGAGGTTCAAAACTTAATATTCATATTTGAAAAGTTTCCTAATATCAAAACAGAAACAAACGAATCTAAAGCCTCAAACTAAGCCAATTAATTACTTCAAAAAGGGGGAAAAGGCTTACCTGGCTCGAATTGCTCGCATGCTAGTTGGCTCATATCCAGTATACGACTGAGTACTATACTCGAAATCGGAGTCCGGTCCACCGGGGCAATATACACAAATGTTACCCGTAGTCGCAATATGCGGGCACCGATGCGGCTTCGACATAACCGCCACCACTGCGATTCCGGAGGCGGTTCGGACAGGTTTGGCTCGGAGTTTAGGAAGCAGTGCCTCACGGTCCGACTCAGGAAGTGCAGCGATCATCTCCACCAGCTTCGGGGCGCGTGCGAGCCCGTATTTCCTACACGCGGCGGATTTGATCGCGTTGAGGTCTACAGTTTGGTTCTTCCGTGACAGTTCCACCATGGAGTTCACAATTTCGGCGATAGCCCGAACTCGGGCCTCTTCTTCTGTCAATCCGTGGCCTTGAAACCCGCCCCGACCCGGTCGCGGGAGCTTCTTAGGGTCCGGAACTATGACGGCGGTGGCCATTGCAGTGTAGAGGGAGAAGAGGAGAAAGCTACCGATACGTGAAACGCGAAGTGCAGAAAGGGATTAGAAAATAGCTCTAATAATCACCACAACGACGTCGTTTTGAATTATTAAGACTTAAAATGTAGTGATAGATTCATGGGTAAACTACAATGAATGTCATTCAACTATGGGTAAAGTTACATTTGAGTCACTTAATTATTAAAAGTTATATTTGTGTCACTCATTATGGGTAAGGTTAAATTCGGGTCACCCAATTATTAGAAGTCACACTTGGGTCAGTCAATTATGGGTAAGATTACATTTGAGTCACCCTTTATATTTAAATATATATATATATATATATGTATATATATCAATTTATGTATTAGATTAATAATGATTCAAATGAAGTACTCTAGTGTTAACAAGGTATACATGTGATTTGCAAGAAAAAATGATGAAATTGATGTATTTTTTTTAAATATGGATGGTGACTCAAATATAATCTTGCCCATAATTGAGTGACCCAAATACAACCTTACCCATAATTAAGTGGCCCAAATGTAACATTTAATAATTGGGTGGCCTAAATGTAACATTACCTATAATTGAGTGACCCAAATATAACTTTTAATAATTAAATGACTTAAATGTAATTTTATCCATAATTGAGGGATCTACGATATAGTTTGCCTAGCTTTATTAACGTCCTAATGCATTTAATTACGAAAAACGACATTGTTTTGGTGAGTATTACAGTAGATACGAGTTAAAAGTGTCTGAATTCAATAGCTAAAAGAGCTAATGTGAAATGGAGCCAAATATGTCAACCAATGTTGGAGGGATCTCGGTTTTAAAGACCTTGAGGTTCATGGATGATCGAGAGGTGTTGGTGTAACACGCGGGTTTAGGGTTCGGGTGAAAATAATATTTTGGTAAATTGTAAAATGAAGGAGAAATAAGATGACAAAAGGGGGGTTTATTTGAAAAGAAATGTTCATCTTCTTCATTCCATCATTTTTGAAAACCTAAAACCCCTCTTATCCCCTAAAGCACTATTTCATCAAATCTCTTCATTAATTCAAGGGCTCTCTTCGAGTTAATTGCATTTTTGAATTCTCCTCATGATTTCCAACATTTCCATAGCTTTAGTTTTCATAGAAATCATCTTTTTGAGTTTTTGAAGTTTTTATGTTTGAAGAAAAACATGAAACTTTAATAACTTTTTGGGTTGTTTTTGATTAATAGAGTTGAGTTTTGATCTAACCTTGCTCAATGGAACATTATATCTCAATTTGGTTGAGTTTTATAAAGAATCCCGAAATGGGTTTTTATGGGTATATTTAAAGTGTCAAAATTTGTGTTTTTGGAACGGTTTTGTGAAGAATTGTTGAGCTAATGTTATAGCAACTTTGGGTAGGTGTTTTAGATGTTTTATGATGATTTTTGAGAGGTTATAGTGTTGGTTTGATGGGATTCCCGTAGCTACTGCTGTAGGTGATTTTTAGGAGTGGAAATTAAGAGTTTTTGAAGTGTTTGTGTGGGGAAATGAAGGGCTGATGGTTGTACAACATTACGATGATGTTTTGGACATGTTTTGGAGTGTTTTAAGTGTTTAAATTTGGAGGTAATGGCTGGGTTTTGCTGGAGTACGAAAATGAGATTATTTGGGAGGATTTCGGCTTTGAATTGTTGAGAAAATGTTAGAGAATTGAGAGCTGATGTGTAAAAGTAAATTTGTGGTTGATTAAGAGGTTAATACATTGCTTTTGATTGGTTAGAAACAGCGGATTTGGCCTTGGGAGGTTCGGGCACGATTTCGGAAGTTGTGGAAGCTTGGGTCGGCTTTGCTTGGTTTGCTTAAGGAAATATGGTGAGTGGTTAAATATTTTTAAAATGGTTTTGAGTATTTGGTTCAAGCATGTGAACCTAAGATGAGCTTGGTAAACTCACCTAGAGTTGGGATTAGAGTGGTAGCCTAATCCCAAGCTTTGATTAGAGACTTTGGTTGCACTCTTTAATGGTTGTTTATGCCTCGTGTTAAATTGTGATGATGTTGGTTATGTATATGTTGTATACATGTATGTTGAGGCATGTTTGATGCATTGTTATATGCATGTTGATGATAAACATGATGGAGATATACATATGCATGAAATATGATGTGATATTGTGTTAATGATATACATGTGGTGTTGACACGTGAAATGATATTATGAGGTGATTGTATGATCCGAGGATCATGGTGAGTACATGCTAGGCATGGAAATGTGGTTTGTGCATGACGGTGAGTCATGGTGAGTACGTGCTAAGCACGGAAGTTATTATGAAATGATATTGTGAAAGATTAATTAAATGTGTAGTATTGGCACTAGTATGCTTGGGTACAAATGATCGATCATTAGGATGTTTAGTGTGCACACGTGAGTTAAAATGCGTGCATGGTCTTGATGATGGTAGTCATCAAGATGGAGTACGGGTTCGCCCGGAAATCTTCTTATATAAATATATGTCGGTGATGAGTGGAATCCCATCGACGGGCGTGAGGATGAGTGGAATCCCCTCCGCATGAAATGAGGCGTGAGGACGAGTGGAATCCCCTCCGCGTGAACGGTGATGAGTGTAATCCCACCGTCAAGTAATGGTTGTGTTGTTGGATGTGAGTTCCAACGGTTATTCGCGTATTCGAGTCATAGCTAGGTGCCAATACAGAGTGTGGATTATGTTGCTCATATGTTGGTTATATGTGTTACCATATGATGTGATTATGGACTCGTTGAGCATGACACGATTTTGATAATATGCTCATGCATCATCTATATTAATGGCTCATATGGATCAAAGGTAAGATCATGCATTCTACCTTGGTTGTATGCTCGTGCTTGGACCCTGCATTGTCGAAGGTTTGTTTTATGAGCTTACCCTCACTAAGCTTTTATGCTTACGCTTCTTTTTGTTCGACAATGCATATTAGTAGCTTGTGGGTGGCAAAGGCAAGGAAAGGTCTTCAAGTGTCGCTTCTGTTAGCTCAAGTATGAACTTTAAATTGTAAGATAATAATAGTAAAGCAATGGGATAGGTGTCGTTGTTTGAGCCTTTGAAGTATGTTATGTTGGTTGTTAGGAGCATGCTAGACTCCTTTCATATATTGTATTGATTTGGCTTTTGGGTTGTATGCCTTGCTTGTAAACCATGTTGGATTTGCTTATCTTGTTTTGTCTAAGTGTTAGTCTTGTTGAAGTTTGTTGCAAATGTGTAAATGCCTTGAATGAAAGTTTCAATCTATGTCTTGTGTGTATGAGCATGTTTAATATAGGACCCATGCCTCTAGTTTCATGTATGTTGGTGTTAAGTGCCTCTTAGGGTCGTTTAGGGCCTTTAGATTTGTTGAGAAATGCATAAGTCTGGTTTTTTAGGGTTGCAGACAGCCCGCGTTTCGAAACGAGCTGGGCCGTTTCGAAACGGGTAGACTTTAGGGACCCCGTATCGGAACGCGTTTCGATACGGTTTGGCCACTGGGAGCCCATGTTCCGATACGGGTTTCAGAACGTTTGTGCTACTGGAAATCTGAGAAATTGTCGATATGAAAGCGTTTTGAAACGGGTCTAAGGGTTTCAAAACGGTCAAAATCTCGTTGACCATGAGAAGTTGACCGTTGAGGGTGTTTCGGAACGGTTGACCTCCGTTTCAATACGGCCTCCTCGTATGACTTGGGGCAGTTGACTTGGTCAAGGGCGTTTCGATACGCCTCAATGGTGTTTCGAAATGGCCTGTCTAACGAAGTAAAATTGGGCTGTTTAAATGTTGTTTTTAGTTTTGATGTTTGTCTTCCGCTTCTTATTTCGTTGTTATGATCACATAGTATTTGGATGAGCCTTTAGAAAAGATTAAATTAAAAGAAAAAAAATTAAGGTTACTAACCGAGGGGGAACCTTAACGGGTTTCGCTTCAGTTTTCCCCATATGGCCTACTCGGATCGGTCATCCAGCCAAACCGGGAAGAGTGGGTTACATTTGTTGGTATCAGAGCCTAAGGTTTCCGAGACCTTGAGCAGGTAAGTAAGGTAAGTTAAGTTCTTATATTGAATTGCACGGTGATTGCTTGCAATGTAAGCATGTTTGCTTGTTCATCAAGTATGCTTGGTGTATGTTGTATGACCGTGTGTGTATTGCTTGAAGCATGTTGAGTAGAGTCTCATTGCTTCTATTACATTGGAAAAAGAGATTTTTAAGTGAGGGAATCATACTTGAGCCACTTGGACCCTTTCCTTTGCTAATCATGTTTGTATGTTAATTTGTGGTTGTTGTTTATTTATTATTTTTGGTGAGTTCGAGGCCAAGGTGTGGGCCATGAATTGGTAAGTAGAAACTGTGGTTTCTAGAAATATGGATGATGTTGAGGAAGTTCTTTGTTGTAGTTAGGGGAGTATGGTTGTACCGGAGCTGATGTACCCTTGGTTTGTTTGAGTCAGGATGTATGTGGGTTGATTCTCGTTGGCGAGGGACGATGTGATCGTTTCTGGTATTAGTTGGTAAAAAGAAGTGAAGTCCTTTGAGTGAGGTTCAGAGTGGATCGATGTTATAGTATATAAGCCCTTGGTACAGTTATGAGTTTGTCCCCTTCTGGTTGATTCTGAGTCTGTGCTTCTGTATGTTGATAGCAAGCATGCAAAGTTTGAATATGCTCGGTGAAGTGTTAGAGGTAGATACGAGTACCTTAGTTCTGTTGGCGAGATCAGGGTAAGGATCTCGTATGAGTGATCCAAAATTCAGAAATGTTAGTTAGTGATCGTTGGGGTTCAGCCTATAATTTTAATACAAGACAGTCGATCAGTATCCATGGGTGGAAATCGATTAGTATGATTGGACCAGTGTGCGTCTAAGTTGTCTTCCAGGAAGAATGAGAGATGGAGTCACTTCCGATATAGTTGAGCCGAGAAGGAAGTCTTGAGCCTTAACTTCATATTGTTGGGTAGTGGGATGTTTCGAGTCGTCAGGATCGGTGTTATAGAACAAGTTCAAGCATGATTGTTTGTGTGTGATTAGAACTGAATGTTGAAGTTTCGAGATACTTTAAGAACGATTTTGAAGAGTTAGGTTATGTGTAAAGGACCAGCCTGAAAATAAGAGAACTGAAGACTATCAATTGTGTACATTTGAAGTTGCAATTTCTACGGATACTTCCTTTGTGTGAGCCTATAAGAAATTAGATATCCTTGTTGAAATCTCAGACATGAGGACGCACGTGACTAGTCCTTTGTGGTGAGATAGTGGTGGTCAGAAAAATGTACAGAAGATGTTTGTTGATGGTTCAGGGTTATGTGATTCTAGTAGATGTGAAGTAATTGTCTTTTACGGTTTCGATGTACCTTTTGACATGGTTTGGCTTGTAGAACACATAGCTAGGGTATACTTTGAGATGAAGAGAAAGTTGCCTTGAAGTTGCAGATTTCTGTGAGACCGTAGTGGTAGGTGTGGATGTGAGCTCCTTATCGAATGTTGATCCAGCTTCAGAGGTCAAAGATTGACTGAGTTTAGTTGACAGGCTTGCCTAGCAAATGTAATTGATTTGATTTTTTTTAATGAAGATTAGACCGCAGAATGTTAGAATAGTTTGTGTTTTTCCTAGAAGTGTTTGCAAGAATTACTCGGTTTGTCTCTTGACAGGGAATAAGAGTTTATTGTTGATATCGTCTCCGAGTTTGCTCTTGTTTTGATTGTTATGTATCTTATGATTCCCGAAAGAATTGAGAGTGTTGAATAATCAACTTCGAGATTTGTTAGACCTTAGATTCATTAGGCCTAGTACATCTTCTTAGAGTATGACAATACAATTTGTGAAGAAGAGATAAGATAATACAAGAATGTGATTAGATTTCAGACAGTTGAAACAGTTGACAGTGAATAGTTAGTATCCGTTTCCCGGCATCAGTGATTTTTTTTATCAGTTAGGGTGTGCTCCAGTCCTTTCGAAGATTAATTTGAGATCCGTTTACTACCAGTTGAGACTGAGAGAGGGTGGTGTACCGAAGACAACTTTTGGGGTAAGATATGATCGCTTTGAGTTCCGAGCTATGTTGTTTCATTTGACTAGTGTGTTAGTCACTCTTATATAGATGTTGAGCAAAATATTTCCTGAGTTCCTTGATCAGTTTGTAGTAATTCTCATAGATGATACATGGGTATATTCACGTACCGAAGAAGACCATGACAAGCTTTGAAGTTAGTGTTGTAGATCCTATTAGAGAATTAGTTGTATGCCAAGTTGAGCAAACGTGAACTCCAAGTTAATGAAGATGTTCTCATAGGACATGTAGTTCAGTCGAGTGTATTAGAGTAAATCCCAAGTAGGCAGAAGAAGATGTGAGTTGGAAGAAATTGAAGACGGTGACATGTATCTATAGTTCCTAGGTCTAACATTGTTACTTTCAGAGAATTGTAAATAGTCGTTTGAAGATAGCTGCTCCTTTGACAGATTGCTACAGAATAATGTTCAGTTGTGTGGTTAGATGCGAGACAATAAACCCTCGAGAAACCGAAAGAAACTTTGAAGAGAACTTCGACCTTGGTCCAGCCTATATCAGGAAAAAAAATTGTGAACCATAGTGATGCGTTACATGTAAGGTTAGGTTGTGTGCTTATGCAAGACAGAAGACTGTGGCCTATTCATCGAGATAGTTGAAGACCTTGAAGAGAATTATCCGACACGAGACATAAAGTTAATTTCAGTTGTATTTGCTTCGAAGACTTAGAGACAAAGCATGTATAGTAAGAAATGCATAGTATAGGTACACTTATTATCAGAACTTGAAAGAAAAAAATTAGATGACTTAGGAAGGGTTGAAACTTGAACAACATGAGTTGTTAGAACTGCTTGAAAACCGTAATCCCAAGATTGAGTACCATCCGAAGAGAGTCAACATAGTAATTGATGTTCCGAGTTATATTTGTTGTTAGATTAGTAGTAGAGTTGCGAGCTGTGTTTGCCAGATTCAGTTTACCGAATGATAGTAGTTTTGTGGTCGAGTTTCATGTTAAGCCTACATTGAGTCGGATATTTGAAGAGAAACAGTTGCAAGACAGGTTCTTGGCACCTCACGTGCAATACGTAGCAGAAGGAATACTTTCATAATACAGTTTCAGAGATGATAGAGTTTTGCATTTCAGAGACATAATAGTTGTGCCGAATGACATAGTGTTTTGAGACGTATTGTTTTGGCCGAAGCACACGGTAGTTCATTTGTATTGCATCGGAGTAGTATGAAGACGTATTGTGGGTTGAAGATAGGTACTTCTGGATTGAGTTGATGGTTGACATTGTTCAGTATGAGAGTAAATGTGTAAATTGCCAGCGTATCAAGACCGAGTATCAGTTTTCTTCTAGTTTGTTATATCTGGGGAAGGTTTTTAATGAAAGTGGGTAATAGAAGTTCGAGATTTCGATTAGATTTTTTTTTGAAGGCGTCTGCATAGTGTTTGGTTACCTGTTAAAATCAGTTGATCAGTCAGAGAAAGTTATGGGTCAAGTATTCAAACGAGTGCGGTATAAGATTGTGAATTGGGCTAGTACTGTTGTTTATTTGTTGCGGTTACCATCAGAGTTAGATAGGGGTTTGTGATGTGTTCCGTGTATCTATGATTCGGAAATGTAAAACTGGTCTGTCTCGTGCTATGGTAGTTGAAGAGGTTGAGTCGAGTTGAAATTGGCATGCGTTGAAGGACTCGTTGAGATCTTAGAATCAAATAGCTAATGTTGTGTGGTAAGTCTACCGAGATTGGTTAGTGTGTTGTGGTGAGAAGGAAAGTGGGTAAGAGCAGATTTCGTGGTAATTCATGTCCGATAAATTTCGGGGACGAAATTTCCTTAAGTGGGGAGGAGTTGTAATACCCGGGTTTAGGGGTCGGGTGAAAATAATATTTTGGGTCTCGAGTTATGATTAAAATGATATTATATATTATTTGGGCTTTGTGATTTCAAAACAAATATTATATGTTGACTCAAATTAAATTAGAAAACAATTCCATAAATTTTAAATATGGATGAGATATGACATCTCATTAATGACATTTTGGTAAATTGTAAAATGAAGGAGAAATAAGATGACAAAAGGGGGTTTTATTTGAAAAGAAATGCTCATCTTCTTCATTCCATCATTTTTGAAAACCTAAAACCCCTCTTATCCCCTAAAGCACCATTTAATCAAATCTCTTCATCAATTCAAGGGCTCTCTTCGAGGTAATTGCATTTTTAAATTCTCCTCATGATTTCCAACATTTCCATAACTTTAGTTTTCATAGAAATCGTCTTTTTGAGTTTTTAAAGTTTTCAAGTTTGAAGAAAAGCATGAAACTTTAATAGCTTTTTGGGTTCTTTTTGATTAATAGAGTTGAGTTTTGATCTAACCTTGCCCAATGGAACATTATATCTCAATTTGGTTGGGTTTTATAAATAATCCCGAAATGAGTTTTATGGGTATATTTAAAGTGTCAAAATTTGTATTTTTGGAATGGTTTTGTGAAGAATTGTTGAGCTGATGTTATAGCAACTTTGGGTAGGTGTGTTTAGATGTTTTATAATGATTTTTTAGAGGTTATAGTGTTGGTTTGATGGGATTCCCGTAGCTACTGTTGTAGGTGATTTTTAGGAGTGGAAATTAAGAGTTTTTGAAGTGTTTGTGTGGGGAAATGAAGGGCTGATGGTTGTACAACATTACGATGATGTTTTGGACATGTTTTGGAGTGTTTTAAGTGTTTAAAATGGGAGGTAATGGCTGGGTTTTGCTGGAGTACGAAAATGAGATTATTTGGGATGATTTCGGCTTTGAATTTTTGAGAAAATGTTAGAGAATTGAGAGCTGATGTGTAACAGTAAATTTGTGGTTGATTAAGAGGTTAATACATTGCTTTTGATTGGTTAGAAACAACAGATTTGGCCTTGGGAGGTTCGGGCACGATTCCAAAAGTTGTGGGAGCTTGGGTCGGCTTTGCTTGGTTTGCTTAAGAAAATATGGTGAGTGATTAAATATTTTTAAAATGGTTTTGAGTATTTGGTTCAAGTATGTGAACCTGGGATGGGCTTGGTAAACCCACCTAGAGTTGGGATTAGAGTGGTAGGCTAATCCCAAGCTTTGATTAGAGACTTTGGTTGCACTCTTTAATGGTTGTTTATGCCTCGTGTTAAATTGTGATGGTGTTGGTTATGTATATGTTGTATACATGTATGTTGAGGCATGTTTGATGCATTGTTATATGCATGTTGATGATAAACATGATGGAGATATACATATGCATGAAATATGATGTGATATTGTGTTAATGATATACATGTGGTGTTGACAGGAGAAATGATATTATGAGGTGATTGTATGATCCGAGGATCATGGTGAGTACATGCTAGGCATGGAAATGTGGTTTGTGCATGATGGTTAGTCATGGTAAGTACGTGCTAAGCACGAAAGTTATTATGAAATGATATTGTGAAAGATTAATGAAATGTGTAGTATTGGCACTAGTATGCTTGGGTACAAATGATCGATCATTAGGATGTTTAGTGTGCACACGTGAGTCAAAATGCGCGCGTGGTCTTGATGATGGTAGTCATCAAGATGGAGTACGGGTTCGCTCGAAAATCTTCTTATATATATGTCGGTGATGAGTGGAATCCCATCGACGGGCGTGAGGATGAGTGGAATTCCCTCCGCGTGAAATGAGGCGTGAGGACGAGTGGAATCTCCTCCGCTTGAACGGTGGTGAGTGTAATCCCACCGTCAAGTAATGGTTGTGTTGTTGGATGTGAGTTTCAACGGTTATCCGCGTATTCGAGTCATAGCTAGGTGCCAATACAGAGTGTGGATTATGTTGCTCATATGTTGGTTATATGTGTTACCATATGATGTGATTATGGACTCATTAAGCATGAAACGATTTTGATAATATGCTCATGCATCATCTATATTTATGGCTCATGTGGATTAAAGGTAAGATCATGCATTCTACCTTGGTTGTATGCTCGTGCTTGGACCCTGCATTGTCGAAGGTTTGTTTTATAAGCTTACCCTCACTAAGCTTTTATGTTTACGCTCTTTTTTGTTCGACAATGCAGATCAATAGCTTGTGGGTGGCAAAGGCAAGGAAAGGTCTTCAAGTGTCACTTCTGGTAGTTCAAGTATGAACTTTAAATTGTAAGATAATAATAGTAAAGCAATGGGATATGTGTCATTGTTTGAGCCTTTAAAGTATGTTATGTTGGCTGTTAGAAGCATGCTAGACTCCTTTCATATGTTGTATTGATTTGGCTTTTGGGTTGTATGGCTTGCTTGTAAACCATGTTGGATTTGCTTATCTTATTTTGTCTAAGTGTTAGTCTTGTTGAAGTTTGTTGCTAATGTGTAAATGCCTTGAATGAAAGTTTCAATCTATGTCTTGTGTGTATGAGCATGTTTAATATAGGACCCATGCCTCTAGTTTCATGTATGTTGGTGTTAAGTGCCTCTTAGGGTCGTTTAGGGCCTTTAGATTTGTTGAGAAATGCCTAAGTCTGGTTTTTGAGGGTTGAAGACAGCCCGCGCTTCGAAACGAGTTGGGCCGTTTCGGAACGGGTAGGCTTCAGGGACCTCGTATCAGAACGTGTTTCGATACGGTTTGGCCACTGAGAGCCCCTGTTCCGATACAGGTTTCGGAACGTTTTGGCTACTGGAAATCTGAGAAATTGTCAAGATGAAAGCGTTTCGAAACTGGTCTAAGGGTTTCGAAACGGTCAAAATCTCGTTGACCACGAGAAGTTGACCGTTGAGGGTGTTTCGGAACGGTTGACCTCCGTTTCGATACGACCTCCTCGTATGGCTTGGGGCAGTTGACCTGGTCAAGGGCGTTTCGATACGCCTCAATGGTGTTTCGAAACGGCTTGTCTAACGAAGTAAAATTGGGCTGTCTAAATGTTGTTTTGGGTTCTGGTGTTTGTCTTCCGCTTCTTATTCCGTTGTTATGATCACATAGTATTTGGATGAGCCTTTAGAAAAGATTAAATTAAAAGAAAAAAAATTAGAGTTGCTAACCGAGGGAGAACCTTAACAGGTTTCGCTTCGGTTTTCCCCGTGTAGCCTACTCGGACCGGTCATCCGGTCAGACCGAGACGAGGGGGTTACAGTTGGGATGCACTTAAATCTATAAAAACTCACTAAAAACCTCAAAATTATGTACTATTGATGTGTTTTTTATATTTTATATTGATAACCTAAATTTATGTTTTTATAATTTTATACTTTTATATTTATAATATAATTCTTTAAAAAATTATATTTGACATAAAACTTTATGTCAGTACATAATAAGAATGGAACAAAGTGTATGCATTAGCGTATAAATCCATTCATAATGAGGAAATATGAAAATAGGAACAATCTGCTTTTTTATAGTACATGTCCATCTTATTAGTTGGGTATGAGGTTCGGGATTTTCTCTCCCAAGCAAAGACAGCGGCATATTTAAAATTTTCATATAGTGGGGTTAGAATAAAGTATGAAATACGAAGATTTTCATACTACTATAAATCAAGTGGGGTCAATTTTTATATTTTTTATGAAAATTTTATATTAACTCTTTAAAAATTTCATCTAACTCCTAGAAAATCTCATACCCCAACAAATGAAGTGGGGTCAATTGACTTCACAATTTTAACGTGGATCTGCCCCTAACCAGAGATGAAAGTGTATGGGTTTATAGTTTAGAGTTTTAGGGTTAAATTTCTTCGAATTGTGACTAGTGATTGAATGTGTAACTATGAAAGACTAAATGTGCTATTATACAAAAAAAATTAACAGGCATGTTACTTCTTTAACGGAGGTTAACGACATAGTTATTAGTTTGTAACAAAACATAAAGTTTAATTGTCATTTTATCATTTTTAAAAATTTAGTTACTATTTTATTTTTTCGGGTATAGTTTAGTGATCGTCTGTGTATTTTACCCTTTAAAAATATAACTATTTTATTCTAAGTGTAAAATTTTAATATACATACTGTGTAAAATTAATTTTACACAAACTTACATATTTATAATATAAAATTCAAATCTTAAATTATTAATCCTAATTCTAAAAACTAAATTCTAAACCTAAAACCCTATATCCTAAATTCTAAATTTTACAATTTAAACCCCTAAACTAAAATTTTAACCGTTAAAACTAAAAGTCATGTATGTATAAATTAAAGTTTACACAACATATGTATTAATTTTTTTTCATTATTCTAATAAATTTTGCTCATCTTTATTCTCTCATTTTTATTAGGCCATGAGTTCTAAATTTATCTGAAGCACCTCTTTGTAAAATTAAAATTAAAATTAAAATTTATCAAAAATATCAGCATTCATTAACTTTGGAAGATCCAACCAGAAAAGTTGCATTTGGCAAGAGTCTTGTGATCATGTAGTTTCATAGTCTCTTTTCTTTTTGCAAATTCTCGGGAGGCGGTGGAAGTATGTATTATTAGAAGTAGTAATGTAATAATTTAATAAAATAAATATTAATTATAAATAACTCGAACATAATACAATAAAATTAGAAAGTTTTATACTTTTTGACCATTGAATTAAGGTAAATGAATGATTGAAATTAAAAATAAAAAAAAATGTGAAGATTATTAAAAAAAAGATTAGAAATAATTTTAACCATTTATTACGATCATCTAACGATCAAAAAATAAAAAAAATTGAATTTTACACTGTGAACGTGGATATCAACCTATAATTATAAAAAAAAAAATTATACAACCCATGATTTTTAAACTATAAAAATCTAAAACACAAATTCTTAACCCTAGCCCCTAAATCTTTTAAGTCCATTACTACAACAATGTAATGTGTATGTCTTAGGCTGCTTATTGTGTAACTTTTAATTACCAATTAGAATCTCTCTGCATGTTGATTGTTGTTTAGTTCATGGATTTGGCTTAATCTCGATGGTATTTCAGCTTAAATACTTTGGGCGCTTACATTGTTTACATAGTTCTATTCACAGCCTTAACACGCCAATTTATTTAACTAAGAATTATCATGTAAATAAGTGTACAAACTATGCTTTTTTTAGTTAGGTGTCCAAACTATTTTTCGAGTTAAATTGAGACCTAAAGTTTCATTATGTGACCCATTTAAGGTTCGCCGTTAATTTTATCGTTAAAAGACACGTGTCATCACCTGAAAATTCCAAAAATTATATTAAAAATAAATAAAATTAATAAAACAAAATAAAAACATATCCTAAAATTTTCAAATATTTCCAAAATAGTCCCCAAATCCGACCACTCCCGCCGGCGTTGGCCGCATTGCCAGCGACGGAATGAAGTGCCCTCCCCTCGTCGAACAACCCACACATCGTTCGCTTCCCTTTCAGTCGCGAATCGTTCGAAAGAATCATTCAACAATTTCGGTGATTCGCACGGTGTCAGTCTATTTTCGACGACGGGGTGGTGGGAGAAATGGTTGTGATTATCTGGTGACCGATGTGGTGGGCGGCGGCGGAATCGGCCCAAATCGGGATTTAGGTTTTGGGGAGTTAGAGATTTTGAAATTTGAGGTTGTTTTGTGAAATCTATAAAATTTAAAGACTTTCTAAAAATTAAGTAATTTTATTTATTTTTAATATAATTTTTAGAATTTTCAAGAGATGACATGTGTCCTTTAACGGTTGAAATTAACGGCAAACCTTAAACGGGTCACAGAATAAAACTTTAGCTCTCAATTTGACCCGAAAAATAGTTTGTGCACCTAACTGAAAAAAAAACATAGTTTGAGTACCTATTTAACGGTTAAGCTTTAACTAAAACAATAAAAATTAAAGACTAAGCATAAACGGCAGCGTTTCACTTCAGTCCGTTACAACTATGTCTTGATCTTTTTGTTTTCAAGACTTGTATTTAATGAGAGTGGTTTAACATCATTTCTACTTTCCCCTTGCAATCTTTTTCATGGCCTAAGAATAATTTGAACATATTGGAGACTATATTTTGAGGTAATTAGTTGGTATCTACTCTTCAAATACGTTTTTCCCCTTAATTCATCTAAAATTATTTCAGTTTATGGTAGAAAAACATTTTACGGAATTTCTATTTGTTAAATACTATTATATTTTTGTTGTTGGTTTGGTCGGCTTCTTTTGTGGATACGCAATAACTTGTTTGAGAAGCTATTTCTATTACCAAATTTTAATTGAGTGATCTAATTATATTTTTTTAAAAAAAATATGACCTATTTATAACTGAACATATAATTGAGTGGCCTGAAATGTAGTTTACCCTATAAATATATGTACACTAAAACTACACAGTTTTGCAAGGTTTATGTCTTAGGTTTACGGGTTTAGTTTAGGGTTTTAACGTAAGGATTTAGAATTTAGGGTTCATAGTTAGAATTTAGGGTTAGGATTTGAGTTTTAAGGTAATATGAGTAGGGATTTAGGTTTTAACCTATAAACCCAAAATTTTAACACTAAACCCAAAATTCTATCAACATCCCTTAAATTCAAAAGTGTTACACTTAAATCCCTAAAGTTAAACCCTAAGTGGAGTTCCTAACCCCTAAAATTACCCATATATATAGGTAAAACTTTGATACACTAACTGCGTAAAACTAATTTTACACAAGCTTATATATTTACACTATAAAAACTCAAATTATAAATTCCTAACTCTAACCCTAAACCCTATACACTATATTTTAAATACTAACATTGAATTTTAAACTCTACAACTTAAACTCCTAAACTAAAACACTAACTCTTAAAACTAAAAAGCACGTGTTTACACTGTATCTGTATCAAAATTTCCCCCTATATATTATACATTTCCTCCGTTCTTCTATGTTCATAGCGATGTTCTCTTTTAGCATCTCCGATTTATCTCTTCCGATTATCAAGAACCTTCCTAAATTTTTTTGAAGATTTTTGAATTCCATCCTAAAATTGAATTTAACTAATAATTTGTATAATTTATTATTTTTTACAAATTAATTTAAATTTTATGGTCGTTGATTGTTATTTTGATCTTTCATGTTTTTGTTTGCATGATTTAATATTTAAGCATGTTATTTAATTTTTGTATCATTTTACATCATTTTTTATTTTTAATATAATACTGCTATTAATCGAGCCGTGTATTTTTATAGCCTTTTAGACAATATAATCCTTTAGGTACCAATTTTGGGCATCGTAAGGGTGCTTTAACATTCTCTATGCGTAACCGACTCTCGAATCTAACAATGGCTCTGAATTAAAGCAGACCAGACGTTTAGGTTTTCGGTCATACTCAACCTAAACGATCGATGACAACTCCAATCAATAACGAGCCTTTAAAGGCTCGATCTATTTCGGTCCGGACAAAAAAGACGCTAACAATTAAAGTTTTTTTACATTTAATAAGAAAACAATTAATAAGTATATTCTTTTGTTTATTTAATAATATTATTTATTTAATCTTTAAAATCTCTAAACCATAATATCATAAAATATAAATTCTTAAACTTTAAACCATGAAAAACCCTAGACCCTGACCCCTAAACACTAAACTAAAGTTTAAACCATAAACTCTAAAACCCATAAATTATAAACTCTAAAAATTGTAAACACTTAAACATAATCTTTAAAATTCCTAAACTCTTAAACAACTCTATTCTTTCTGTTTTCAAAAATAGCGCCGCTCTGCTGGTGCTCCAAGGTATTTTCTTTTTTCATCTAAATTTCTTAACTCTTAATTCCCAATTAGAATCTATATGCTTGTTGATTGTTGTTTTGTGCGTGGATTTGGATTTTTTCGTTTTATCTCGATTCATTAATAACTTCTATTATCAAGAAGATAAAATGGCATTGCTTTTTGCACTAAGTTGGTGGTATTGGGTCTCGCGTGATTAATTTTCATAATAATCGCTCAATTTTTATTGAAATCATAAAATCACAATTATATCACATTCAAGAATGAAAATAATAAGACTAAATCGTCAAAATCTGTTATAACCCAAATTACTAGGCAGAATATTTCGTCACATAAGACTGATTATATCGACAAACTACCATCAACTAAGTAGAGACTTTCATGACCACCGACAAAATCATAATTAAAAATTAAATCTCTGTGCGAGCAACTAACAACTGTTAGGGTATGTTAAATTATGTCATAAGGACCGATGAAATAAATCACAAAATAACACATTTCAAGGATAGAAGACAAAAATTCTTATTAAAATACAAAGAGAAAAAATAAAAAAATAATAAATTTGGTGATTGATAATTAATATTAAAATTAGTTGTCCACACTAATAAAAAATTATAGTCTACAATGAGAAGATAAGTATTGGTAAAAAAATTATAGAAAAAAAGAAAAATTACAGAATATAAGTAATTATATTTTCTTATGGGTCTCGCCTGATTTTAAAATTATGTTGTTTTGAACCCATTAACGATATATTGCTTCTTTATTTTTTTTAAATTAAACAAAACTAGTTAAATCATTATTTCCCAAAAAAAAACTTACGCGATTTATAATAATTGTTTTCTAAAGACTAACATGGTATCCTTCCTATCTTGTTTATATTGCCAAATGTTGCGTCCCTATTTTGGAGAACAGATTTTATAATAATTCTAGCGTAAATTACATCAAACAGATTTTAGGGTTTTATTTCTTTTCACCATTAGAATTTCAATTGATGCAAATTTAGCAATAAGCTCTGGTTCTTAATTATGTCATTATATGTTAACAACTCGATGATACGATATTTGGACGCTAACAATCCGATGATACGTGTTTTGCGGCCACCTAGATACCAATCAACTCGTCTTATAATCTTTTATCACCTTTTGAGTTTAATTTTCTTAATATCTCTTTAAAAACTCAAGAAAATATATAAAAGCCTCACCATTTTGGGGGTTTGTTCAAAAATTCAAACGATAAGAAGTATTCTTTCAAGAAGACGAACAATATATTTGAGTAAGTTTCATAGAAAATCAATTCGAACAGAAGAAAGAGGTGTGAACTGTGAATATTTTGATACTAATCTTGCCACAAATAACGAGCGGTTACGGACAACGATAGGCTGCTAGTGGTGGCCGAAAGGTTGAATGCCTAAAACAAATGCGTTTTAAAGTTTAGTGACAAATAAATGCCTTTTAAAGTTTAGTGACAAAATTAATACACAAATTAAAAAGTTTTTTTCTTTTTGAATATGCTGGCGTGATACAATGGTAAAGCATCTGTTCAACTTTCTTAATCTTTTTCAAAGACGGCACACACAGCATGCATTACTGGTGTTCGAACTCGGTCCCAAGGGATGATAAACATCAACCTTTGCCACCAGGACACAAAGCAAAATAAGACCGTTTTGGCAAAATTGGTTATTTTTATCAGTTTCAAATTAGTTTATGTAGATAGCAGCCATCCACTAAGGCATTTGTGACCAAATAGATTGAAAATAGTGGTTGGAGAACATGAACCGTATCGACACAAAATGGAACTTTTTTTTTTTGCTCAAATTGAGATTTTACCTCGATTCTTTATGGCGCAAATATAAAGATTTAATGTAAACCATTAATTTACTTATTCAATGATCTTACATTAATATAAAATTAAATTTGTTTTATATAGTATAAGTAGATCTTAACCTATATATATTATTGGATTAATTGGTTCATAATTTTTTAAAATAAATTATATATACGTATTAAATCATTGGATTAATTGCTTCCTTAATTTTTTTTTTAAAATTAAACTGGACTAGTTAAATCATTATTTTTCAAAAGAAATCTTACGTGCATTATCCATCAAAATTATAAAAAAAAAAACACCCAAACAAATTGTTTTCGAATGGCTAACATGGTTTCCTATCTATCTTGTTTAGATTGTCACATGTTGCATCCTATTTTGGAGTACAAATTTTTGTGAGGAAAATGACATCAAACAAATTTTAGGGTTCTATTTCTTTAATTAGTAAATTAAGCATATTTTAATTAGTAAATTTACAAATTTTAGGATAATATCTTGTAAAACCGAAAAGACAAAATTAGAGTAACTTTCCTTTAATTAGTAATAATATTTTTTTATTACTTACCCCTTAAGCACATTTTAATTGTTGTACAACAATCTTGAGTTCATTATGTTGAAACAAAGGCTGTCTTTTTCACCTAAAAAAAATTGTACATTCATTTAACCACGCCCAATTGTTGTACAATATTTTTTTAAATAGTCTAAAAGTGATTATAATATAATATCTGTTTATAAATATTTTTAAACATTTGACAACTCACATACACCATTTGACAATTCATAAGCTTGAGTTCATTTTGCTGAAACAAAACAAAGGTTTCTTTTTCACCAAATAATAATAATAATAATAATAATAATAATAATAATAATAATTTGTTATTATTTAAACATCAAGCTAATAATAAAATAAAATATAAAATATTTAATCAATTTAATTTTTTTTCTAAAAACGTACTTTTATTCGTATAAATAAAGAAAATTTTGATACACAAGCTTGTTAAATTTAAGATTTTATGGTTAGAATATAGGGTTTAAATTTTATGATTTATGAATAGTGTTTGAGGTTTAAGATTTTATGGTTAGAGATTTAGATTTTATATCATATTTTTTTAATAGAGATTTGATTATGATATAGTTTAAATGAGAAGGGTTGTGTAATATTTTTACACATAAATTAGAGAAAGAATTTGAACATAAACTTGTGTAAACTACGAGTGCTTGTCAAATTTAGAGTTTATGTGTTTAGGTCGTAGGATTTAGAATTTATGATTTAGCGTTATAGTTTGAAGTTTAAAGTTTAAAGTTTATTGTTTTTTGGAAGCTATAGTTTATTGTTTAAATCTAAAATCTTAAACTCTAACCTTAACTTTTAAATTTTAAACAAATATAATATAAACTAATAACCCTAAACTAACACCCTAAACCCGTAACTTTAAAATCTTATGTAAACTTTATCAAAAAAATTTCCTATGAATTTTACATAAAATTAATTATTACATTTAGGTAGTATATGCCTCACAAGTTAACTTCAATACATGTGAAAAGATCAAAGGTCGGAAATGCATTGAATGTGAGCGAAGTGATCATGTGAATACCTTTCTCCTTTTGAACCAAAAAAAAATATCGGATTTGATTTGGGTCCCTTTATTATAGAAACAGATTAATCCCTAATCCTCATTATTATTTCTAAAAATAGTCCCAACCCTATCTTTATTTTACAAAATTGGGGATTACAGAACTTACTTGATTCTAAAAAGAGTTATCTTCGGAATCATATCTTGACAAAATTACATTTTATTTTACTATGTACATCAATTCGGTTTTGTTTTAATATAATGTTTATTAAACTACTCGGATCTCGATTATAATGTGTTTAAACATACACATTTTTGGCCATGTTTGGCAATTAGCTGATAACGGACTACATTAGTTGATAGCGGGTAGCTGATAGCATTAGCTGATTTAACTAGCGGATTGTATAAAAGTTTTTGGTAAATTAACTGATAGCTGATAGTTGTTTGATTATTTGAACAAGCAAAATAACATATAAGGACATGATTATATTCGATACTTGTTTGAATGATTTATTAGTTATTAACATTTTGTATATATTAATATCAATTAAATTATAAAAATTATTTTTTTAATATCGTTACTGAGCATATACGAGGATATACATATTATTTTTTATTTATAAAATTATCATTTTAATATAATTTTAATAATTATTAAGTTTAGAAGTATATATTAATTTTTTATTTATGAAATTATATTTTGAATATAATTTATCAATTATTAAATTTATATGTATTTATTAATTTATATATTAATTTCTTATTTATATAATTATTTTTTAAAATTTTATTAGTTAATCAAATTTAAGTTATTTAGAGAAATTTTTTATAATTATTAAGGACAAAATAGTCTTTACAGGTCCTTTATCCAAACATTTAACTCAAAAATCTTTTAAAAGAAGTTTTTTTTTTCCCAAAGTGAGAGTTTTCACCTCAATTCGCTATTACAATCCTCTATTTCCAAACATCCTAATTAGCGGATTTGGCTGGTCAAACCTCTAAAAATACTTCAAACCTCTAATTTTAGCTCAAAAAGCATTTTATCAAACATGAACTTTATATATATGTTGTAAAAATGATTATGTTAATTGAACTGAGACTCAATCATATTGATGTACATTTTACAATAATTTTATCTTTTAATAAAAAATATAAATTGTTATATATGCATATATAATTTCCAATAAAAATCATTTATGAAAGGAGTATTTGCACAAATCAAGTATGTTTTTGAAAAATGATACCAAATCAAGAGGTAATTCAAATTCAAAAATTTAATCCAATAAATGATTATTATTGCTTTTAAGATTTAAATTTCTTATTTAAGAAACAAATTTAAATTCCCACAAATATTAAATGTTATCCACTTAATTTTACTTCTAAAATTAAGTTGACTTAATCAAACTTGCAACAACTATTATTAGGTGAAATTACTAAATTATAAATATACATATACACACATTCTTAAAATAAATTTGAGTATAAAAAAGGATAAATTGTCTTTTTAATTGAATATTGGATAAATTCTTATATAATATATTATTTCTTTTTATTATATAATTGAATTCGAAGGCACACAAATTTAATTAATTATATTTTTATGTTTAAATAAAAATGATAATTAATAAACAAACAATTCAATTTTAAAAAGAGATATAGTTTGAAAAGGAAACAAACTCTGAAAGATTAGCGGTTTTATCAAAATCAACTCGCTTTGTATTTCAGGAAATCCCACTATAAATATATGATCTTTCCCGGCTCAGTTTTCGTAATCTTTATTTGCTTTATTTACTGGAATCCAAAGATTGTTTAACTCAAAGGCCAGTTAAATCGTAGTGAAACCTCTGTCGCAAGCAACCCAAAGCTTCAACAATGGAGGTTGAAACTGCTAAGCAGCAGCAGGATGCATCAGCGGCGGCAAAGGCTGAAGCTTTGAACGACTGGCTTCCGATCACCAAATCCCGGCACGCCAAATGGTGGTACTCCGCGTTTCACAACGTCACCGCCATGGTCGGAGCCGGTATTTTGGGTCTCCCTTATGCTATGTCTCAACTCGGATGGTTCGTTTCTAATCTCTTATTTTTTTTCGAAAAATTACTGGAGAAATCGATTTAAACTGGAAAAAAGGAGTGAAGTATTTGTGTTTGGTACGTGTTTGAATAAATGTATGAAAAAAATATGAACCTGGGAAATGGGAATCATTTGAAAGTGAGGAAAGAGGATTAAATATCAAGGATTTTATGTTTATTTAGCTGAATTTTTCTTTAATTTATCTTGAAGTTTTTATTTTTCTATAACTATATTTGGAACATGTTGATACAGAGTTGTATGCCTATGCCGGGCTGAAATCCGGGTATGCCCGGGTAAGTTACAGAGTGTGCTAGTATTGTTGCTCTATAGAGTTTTCAGATATGATAATTCCATGAGAATATGTATGTATGATGATTATGTATCATGAAATATATACACATGTATATGCATGTATCATATGATTATGCCATGAGATTTTGACTTCTGAAATGCAATAACATATGTATGTATGTATGTATGAAAGAATGATGATATGCTTGAATCAGTCAAGAGTTTACATATGTATCTATATGTATATTAGTATTAGCTTTGATTGACTTGAGAATGTTTTATATATAGGGGTCCTGGAGTTACTATAATGGTATTGTCATGGATTATCACTTTGTATACGCTATGGCAAATGGTCGAGATGCACGAGGTCGTTCCCGGGAAGCGATGCGATCGGTATCACGAGTTGGGGCAGCATGCATTTGGTGAAAGGTGTGGGCTCTGGGTTGTGGTGCCTCTGCAATTGTCATGTGAAGTTGGTCTGGGCATCATTTACATGGTTACTGGTGGGAATTCATTGAAGAAGATCTATGACACTGTCTATCCGGATGGCAAAGACATTCGGAGAACTTATTTTATCATGATGTTTGGAGCTGTTCACTTCTTTCTCTCCCATCTCCCCAGTTTCAATTCGATTACCGCCGTCTCGTTTTTGGCTGCTTTGATGTCTCTAGGGTATGATTCTGCCACACTCTTACGAATCTTGCCGGTTTGTGTCGTGAGTGGAGACGAAAAGGGCAGGCAGGCAGGCACTCATATGAGTGTGCAATAAAATTTGTTGTGATTTCTCAATGATGTATTCCTTGATTATCCCTTTTCCCCATTTTCATCAGCTAACTTTTCTTGTGTGACTTTGTTTGTGCAACAAGTTACTCGACGATTGCTTGGGGAACCTCGCTTCACAAAGGTGTCCAACCGACTGTGAGTTACACTCCAAGGCACACATCAACTACGGACATAGTATTCGATTTCTTCGGTGGATTGGGAGATACTGCCTTTGCCTTTGCCGGACACAATGTTGTGTTGGAGATACAAGCAACGATACCATCGACTCCGGACAGACCATCGAAAAAACCGATGTGGAAAGGGGTGGTCGTGGCTTATATTATAGTTGCATTGTGTTATTTTCCGGTTGCCTTTTGCGGTTACTTGGTTTTCGGAAACCAAGTCGAGGACAACATCCTTCTTTCATTAGAAAAACCGAAATCCCTCATTGTAGCTGCCAATGCCTTTGTTGTTGTTCATGTCATCGGAAGTTACCAAGTAATATTCCTTCACCACTGCCATGGCATTGCTGTTTTCTGATATGTTAATCCATTCATATCCTAACATCCTAAAGAATTGCAGGTTTTTTCAATGCCGGTTTTCGACATGATCGAATCATTTCTAGTTAAACAAATGAAATTCAAGCCAAGTACGTTCCTTCGATTCGCTTCACGAAACATATACGTCGGTGAGTATGCATTTCGTTCTGTTCTCGACACCTAAAAACCCTTCGAATAAATCGATTTTAGCCCTTTAACTCTGTCTCATGATGCAGCATTCACC
Source organism: Hibiscus tridactylites (assembly GCA_958450335.1). Lineage (NCBI taxonomy): Eukaryota > Viridiplantae > Streptophyta > Magnoliopsida > Malvales > Malvaceae > Hibiscus > Hibiscus tridactylites. The sequence continues at coordinate 2,764,535 of OY288270.1, forward strand.
ATGTTCGTTGGAATAACATTCCCTTTCTTTGGTGGGTTGCTTGGTTTCTTCGGAGGATTTTGTTTTGCCCCAACATCATACTATGTAAGCTACAATTATTGAGATTTAATGCTCTAATTTAATACAAAAATTATTACATTATGATTTTGTGTTATGTATTAATTATTTGTTTTTGTTAATCAAATTGCAGATCCCTTGCTTCATATGGCTTAAACTTTATAAACCAAAAAGATTCAGCTTGTCATGGTTCACCAACTGGGTAAATTTTTTTATTTTTTATAAAATTTAATCATTATTCATATATGACACTTATTTTCGAAATAAACTAATTAATTTTTTCTTTGATTGCAGGCATGCATTACAGTGGGGTTGATTTTGACTGTATTGGGACCAATAGGAGGCATGAGATCTCTCGTCCAATCAGCTCAGACCTTCAAATTTTTCTCATGATTTTTCTTTTTAAATTTTATTATGTTAGAGAATTTGGTTTTGGTATTTTTAGCTCATAAATAAGCTGATCTTACTTTTTAAAAAAGATTAGTTATGGACACAAAGTTTGGCAAAATATATTATTTTTAGTTATTTGATTTTATGTTGGTATATAATTAATCTAAGAATTGCACATAAAATTGACAACTCAAAAAATAATATTTAACTATATTACTTACAAGTTTTTATAGCTATTAAAATAGCTCTTATAAATATGAATTTATAAATATTAAAAAAATCATTAAAGGTGTGTTCTTACTTAAAATCTAAAATAAATTAATTATTTATCCTTACTGAAATATAAATATTAATATTAATAATAAAATAGTTGACACCAGCATTTTATTAAGGACAAAATAATTGACACCATTTTTAGGTCAATTTAAAAACAAATTAAAAAGCTCATGGTCCCAAAATATACAATAAAAAACTTTAGAGCTAAAATGTCAATTGATAAAGTTAAGAGGTCAAAAAGACAATTCTACCTTTAGCTTTAAGAAGCTTTAAATTAAGGAATGGCATACCACTCATTGTTTTAATAAATTCAACTACCATACACAAGCCCAAATACATGTGACTACGGCTTAAATATAACTTTTTTAGAACTTAGAAAGTATTTTTTTCTATTAAAAAAAATATAAGTTTTTTTAACTTAAAAATAATTAATCTTTTGAGTTATATTTTGATACACAATTCGTGTAAAAAATATTGCATAATCCTTCTTCAAATTTTAAATTATTATTTCAACCCTAAATTCTAAATCATACGATATAAACTCATAAATTATAAACCCTAAATCATACTAGTTGTATTAAAGTTGATCTCTAAATACATGAAATCAAACGGGTATATCAAAGTTGATCTCTATTTCTTCATTTAATATTTATAAATATAATACCGGGTAATTGAGAAGGGAGAGAAAATCTAACAATAAGTACCAAATTAAGATAAGATTATTATTACGGGAGTACATTGGTAGTGTAAAAAATACTCCACAAATATGTCTAGTTTTACTTAAAAAGTTAAAATTCGAACATATAATTGTAAAACTCTAAAAAAATCTTGTCTCTTGAACTCTAATTATTAAATTCTAAATCCTATAACATAATCTCTTAAACATTAAACCTCACACTACACCCCTACATCCTAAATTAGACTTGCTTGTGGAAAATTCTTTTTAATCTCTAAACCCTAAATTCTAAACCTTAAAACATAATCTCTTAACCATTAAATCATAAACTAAACACATACATCCTAAATTGGACATGCTTGTGGAAAACTCTTTTTAAACTCTAAACTCTAAAACATAAACCCTTAAACATAAAACCATAAATTAAACACCTACATCCTAATTGGACTTGTTTATAGAAAATTTTTTTAAATTATAAATCTTAAACCATAAAAAAATATACATTATTCTTAAAAATTTAACTTGTGTTTGACTAGGTTAATGAAATTTTTCCTAATTTCTCAAAATATTTACGGAGTAAATCCTATAATTATCTGAATTCTTAACAAGTATCCTTCTTAAGTCGCTAATTAACAAAATTAGACCTACAATTGAAGGCCACTTATAAGTTATAACCTACAAAATAACATGCTACAATTTTTATTAATTCTGTATTGCTATATATATATATATGAATGATTTCCTACCAATTTAGTTTGTTCCCTTCAACACATCAAAATTCAAACACCTAATCTTGCTTATATGCATATAGATGCGGTGTTAATGCAAGACACTTCTAAAGATTATCCTTGAATTTATAGAAAACTCAAACAAAATTAAGAGTTTCAACAGAAAATAAAAAAGTGAAGAAAAGTAATAACTATTTCTACAACTTGAAAATGAACACCATTAGCTTTTCATTAGATGAAATTTAGCAAATAGTGATTAATTTCACTCTTGGGCCTTCTTCTTCTTCTTTTTAGTTTCATCTGTGGCTACTTCATCTTTACTCTTCTTCTTCTTCTTCTTCTTGGCTGTTCCGTCCTGCTCGGCAACATCCTTGTTTACGCCATTTGTTTCCTCCTCTTCGTGATCCATCTCCTGCTCCATCTTACGTTTCTCTTTTTTCTTCTTTTTCTTCTCCGATTTAGCATCCTCTGAAGCATCTCCCCCATTTGTAGCAACAGCAGGTGGAGCATCTTCGGTTTTTGATTTCTTTTTCTTGCTTTTCTTTGCAGAAGCTTCATCGGGTTGTGCTTCTTCCATTTCCGTATCTGTATAAGACATTGAGAATGATTAATAAAATAGCAAAAAGACATGATCGGTATCTCCTCCAAACCCCAGAGTTACTGCAGTAAATCAATAGACAAACGGAGACAAAGACTCGCTGGCAGAAAATAGGTATGCAGCACGGTCAGCTCCATAGAAACTGATGAGCTCATTGGCTGATCAAAGACTCAAATGCAAAGTGTACCTTTGCTCTGAGTACTTTCAATCGCAGACTTCATCACATCGATGTTTTTCCGTGGTGCAACACCCTTGTCATAGAATTCAAGTCGTTCCTCCACTTGTTCCCGCAGTTTCTCCCCAAAAACAGTGCTGCCCTTCTCTGAAAACAAGAAGAGAATTTTAACAGGTTATAGGGGAAAACATACAGTGTATGAGGAAAGAAGAATAAGGGTTACCTGCAAAACAATCTATACGAGAAGCAATGGAACACTTGTTTGCAAGGTAGCGTGCCATTCGGCCCTTGTTTTTTGCAGATGCTCGACCAATGAAAGATGAATGGAAAATTAGACCATATTTGGGTGTATTACCGCGCGTTTTCAGTGCCCTGAAGCCAGCAAGGAATGAGTGAAACCAATGCCTTAAAACTACAGGCGAGAAAAATGTCAACAAAAAATGCACTAGTATTGGACCTATTGGTACTCAGGATCTTGAGAAAGACACAAATCAAGCTTCCATTCAACGAAAGCCTAAGTTTTAGCAAGAGGTGCAGCACTCCAAACATTTCACAACCGCACCACATCATAAGAACGAGATGAAAAGTAAAAATACCTGAAGAGGGCCTTCTCTGCACCGAGAATCTGAAGGGTGGAAGAGGGACACTTCGCCAAATTCGTGAGACTACCAGCATGAGAGATCAACCGTGCCCCAACAACTTCCCCTATCAGTGATGCCAAATTTGGTGCAATGTCGTTCATCTTAGTCACTAGATAATCATAAAGATTCTTTCTGTACTCAGCAAGATCCATTACCCTCTGAGCAAATAGCTGAACATTAATCAAATCAACCGGGGTCAAATCCTGTCCTGCAAAACGATTAGGACAGAAAAAAGGGTAAATAGGGGTATGCAGGAAAAAAAGGCTGAATTGTAACATAAATACAAGGGGCGTACCCATTGATGCTTTTCCAGCTTCTACAATTTCTTTTGCTTTGTCCTCGTCCCCGAGTATCTCAGTTAAGGCAGGGACATGTTCTTCAGACAACTTTGACTTGTCCTCTATAAGCTTTGCAACTCTAGCATAGAGATAATTATCGTTGACAATCTTTACCAACTCGGGGAAATGCCAAGAGTACCATTCCCTGCAGAAAGCAATCAACCGGGGGATAACTATTAGATAATATCCACACCTGAGAAAGAGCTTTACTAATTAAGGTCGCGTATTAAACTAAAATGATGATAAGTCCGGGGTAAATTAAAAATTAAACCTCACTCTCATGGAAAAGGAATTGATATCCTTGTCAAGAGTATCAAGAAGGAAAATTGCTTGAATAACCATGTTGTCGACTCGATTGACATTGAACTTAACCTTTGCTCGGCTGTAACTGTGAGCCAAACCGAGCTGAGCTTTCTCCAAGTCCCCAGACTACCATGTTTAAGAAGAGACACAAAGCAAATGAGTTAAACGCATACTCATAGCCGTCTTGTTTTAACATATTGAAATATGCAAACCTTTAGGTCCTTGATAAACTTATCGAAATGCAAACGCACACCACGAAGAAGCTCGAGAACAAACTCCCCACTCTGGCATGGGATCTTAGTTGTCTCGGAGATGTGGGAACCGAGCTTAGGCTCTGCAACTCCCAAGCTGAACTTTGACTTCTTGCCTTCCTTAACTTTCGGGAGAATCAGCTCCAAAAAACTCCTCAACTCATCGGTCATAAGCCCTGCCAAATGCGACCAAACATAAGCCAATAGTCAATCCAATTGGAACAACAACAACAACAAGTAATGTTCAAACATGAGTTATGCGCAGTTTCAATCAATGTTCAAACTTTAACATGAACAATAACTCACCAAGTAAACACAATAACTCACATAAACAAAACACTAAAAAGGCTAAAACTTTACAAAGTTGTACAAACAGATACACAGCTAATGAGAAGAGGGAAAATGATTGGGTACCTTCGGAAACAGAATTGCATTGATTGAGACCATCAAGAGCGGACTCAAAAGGCTGGAACGCAGTGAGTTGGACCACTTTCCCGAACCGGTTCAGATCCGAAACGGAGTTCCTAACGGCCTCTGTATTCTGGCCGATTTCGTCCAGCCCCTGAGCATGGAACAGCGCGTAGCCAGAAGATGACTCGAACAACAAGTAAAGAGCCATTGAAGAAAGGCTCCAAAAACTCACCTCGCAGTGAAAAAGAGAGCTTTTTTTGGCTTCAGAAACAATCGAGTTAACCGGAAAGGGTGTATTTGGGGTGGGAAAATGAGGGACTACGGGGACATGGAAGCTGGAACTAGGGTTTAAGGCTTTCAAGCTTTTTTATACCGCCAGCAATTCTTTTTCAAAACTTCGAATTATTCCTTGTTGGTTTTTCATTTGTTCAATACAGTCCTTATTGCTTCCAATTATAGTTTATTTTGGGCTTATTGCTTTCAAAGTAATGAATTAGGTTTCCGTTTTATAAATGCTTAATATACTTTTTACCCCTTAAACTATTTCTGCTTTTTCAACTTACCCCTTAAAGTTTATTTTACCACTTTTACCACCTAACGTTTTGCGACGTTGCTCATATTATTCTCTACTGTTAAAAAAATTGTCTTGACCAATCAGAACGCGTCAGGTCACCTAATTATTTTATTTTCTTAATTTTCAATTTAATATATTATAATATTTATTAAATTAATTTTATTTTACCAAAATAGCACTACTTCTTTCCCCAAACCTCACCCCTTGTCCTCTTCCCACATCCCTTTTATTCACCAATCGACATTTCTACAGTGAGCAAAATGATGGTCGATGGTATGGGTTTGGCTCGTCTCAGCTCAAGAAACTCAAAGATGATAGCGGTGCGGTGAGCAGACGGACGGCGAAACTAAAAATTTTTTTACACTTAGTTTGTCTCTCCCATTTTCATTAAAAGAACATATTGATTGTTTATATTTGATGAAAACCCATTTTTAATGCGATGAATATAAGTTGTTTTAATGTGTTTCTCTTTCAAAAGATGTTTAATCTTTGTAGATTTTTTTGGGTTTGCAACTCTGTTCTGTTTCATTTCTTAAGTAAAGTTTTCTCCAGGTAAAACTCAGATTTCACTTTAAACATTGAAAATTGTGTTTTGTTTTTATGTGTTCTTTTAATGATTTCAGGACTCGAATATATAATGAAATTTCTCAATCAAACAATTAAATTGAAGAAAAAACAGAGGAAGACGAAGAAGAAAAAAGACGAAGCTGAAGTGTTCGACGAAAAGACTGAGTCACCGATATTTGCTTTTAAGTTCCAGTTTCAAACTCATACTTTTGAAGAACTCAACAACGAGTTCAGAGGAGATGAGAAGAATTATTGTGTTGTTGGCCTAATATCTAACCCTTCAACTATTACACCAACACTAAACAAGTATGAGTTCAATCCAAGTTGCATAATAAACAATGGAGAATAAAGAACAGATAATTTAATGAATATTTAATATATTAAATAAAAAATTAAGAAAATAAAATAATTAGGTGACGTGGCACGTTCTGGTTGGTCAATACATATTTTTAATGGTAGGAGCAATATAGGTAACGTTGCAAAACGTTAGGGGACAAAAGTGGTCAAAATAAACTTTAGGAAATATATTTTCTCAACATGTATAGTTTAAGGGAAGGTGTATTAAGCCTTTTATAAATGTTATTTTTTATGTTTTCGTTGAGGATTCCAAAAAAAAGTCCGAGACTGCCTTGCTTGATCTGTAAAAAATTGATATTAATTATTGAATTGGTTTATTTACTAGTTATTATAGTCTTAAACGGTAATTATGTTGATATCTTGAGTTTTTTTGTTTAATCATTATTATTCGATTTATGAATTGATTAATTTAAATTAGGTACTGCATATTGTCACGGGGCTAGGTCTAGGCCGGTCTAGCCTCGTGCAGCCTTGGTCGCAAAGCACTCGGAATGGGCTTGGAAAGCGGCCAAGTCAGCCTTACTCACTAAGCTCGGAAGGCTTAGTCTCGGATTGCGGAAGCTCTCTTGGAAATGGGATGGGTGATGACTCACAAAGTAAAGCAAGGAAGGGGATGCACACTCGTTTAAGAAAGCTAAGGCCTCGTTAAAAACTCCCCCTAAGCCTAGATGGGGAGAAAAGAGTGCCAAAGCTTCTTTATTAACAAAGAAGAGAAAAGCTTACAAGAAAGAAATTAAGTAAAGGTGGAATGACCAAGATGGATGGAGGAGGGCTCTATTTATAGCCTAATCCCCCTCGATCCAATGGCTAGCAATGACTCGATCCAAGGGCCATGGATGAGTCTTACAAAGGAATCTCCTATTCAAGGCAAGTTTGTCATATTCATATTGACTTGCCTTGATTACAAACACTATTGCCCCTAATACAAAGACTATGACATCATTGCTTTGTTGTCTTGGAATACTTTCCTCATGCATGGATGGCTTTCCATAAGTATTTCTCCAAGGATGACAACTTGGCATAGGATGATGGTGCTTGGGCGGATTGGGCCTCTCATGGTCCAATCTTGGTGTCCAAAATCCCCTCTCTTGGATGTCTTTGGCTGAATCGGGCCCTAGGGGTGTGGGCAACTCGGATGGGCAACCCCTAGGCCTGTTGGCGCACACATCGGGTGTGGGCTCGGCTCCTTGGGCGTGCACGTCGGGTGCAGGCTTGGGCTCCATGTCTTGGGTGGCATGGACGGGGCAAGGCAAGGCCCCCTCGCGTGTGGACTCAGCCTTGATGCGCACGTCGGGTGCGGGCTCGGGCTCCATGCCTTGGCCGGCATGGAGGGTGCATGGCAAAGGCCCCTCGGGTGCTTGTGTTGGGCCCCCTCGGGTGCAAGTCTCATGGGCAGCACATGGGGTGCTGGACAGGGCCCCATGGTGCGGACGAACTGGCCCAGGTTGGATCACTTGGGCGCGGACACCACCAAGGGCGTTGTGCATGGCCCCTTGGTGTGTTAACTCGGCAACTACTTGGGCCACTCGGTTGGGAGAAAGGCATGGTGCGCAAGGGTCAGCACCTATGGGTGCGGCTGGCTCGGTCGCAAAAAGTTCCCCTGTGACATTCTCCCCCACTAAATCTATCGACGCCCTCGTCGATAGGCATTGAAGAGACTCGGTCGTCTTGCTCTCGAACGGCCTTGGTTCTTCTTCATGTTCCCGCTTGGCTAAGGGAACACTTGTGCGAATGGCAAGGCTTTCGCACTTCGGCTCACGATCCGTCTTTCTCTCGAACGGACTTGGCTCTCCATCACTTTTCCCTTCGGCTAAGGGAACTCTCGTCGGATGGGCAAGACTCTCATGCCTTGGCTCACGATCCTTCTCGAACGGTTGCCACTCCTTGGCAAGTTCTCAATCACCCTCGGATTTGGGATGATCCGTAAAAAACACAAGGCTTTTGTGCCTTGATGCTTGGCCCGTCTCGATGCTTGGTGTCTCCTTATCATAGGAGATGCTCGCCTTGCTTTGTGCTTGGCTTGGTCCCTCGCTCGATCGCATCGGCGGCCTAAAAACAAAACCAGAGTAAGTTAGTCTTAAGTTTTCACAATAATTAAACTTACTCACCTCGGACACAAAGTCCTTGTTGGCTTGGGTCACTTCGCCTTGTCGATACTCAAGGCAAGTGATGATGGCGGGGTCTTGGAATATCCCCACTTCGGTGCTCTCTAGCACTCGTCCCTCGTCATGGTGGGTTGGAAACTCTTGGCTTGGTCCAACCACTTTGTCACTCGTCTCCTTGTTATCCTTGTCGCACGGCTTGTCTAGGATAACTTCTCGCCCCATTTCTCGATTTGGATCATCGCTCAAAATTGTAGGCTTCCTACAAACATCCAAATGAAAGTGGGTTAAAATGGGCTCTTCAAATAAAGAACCACTTACCTCGAACTCAAGGTCCGCGTCGTCTCGATCCACTTTGCCTTGTCGATACCCAAGGCAAGCGTTGGCATGGTTCGGCCCCTCATCAATGGGCTTGGGCACCTTGGTGCTTTGACTCGATTCCATGGACTCATACCACTCGTCCATGGAATTCGACCATTCGTCGAACTTGGCTTGCAACTCTTCACAAAAGATTGCTAGCTCCTCTCCATCGGCTTGATCTACTTCACCAAACTCGGATGGCTCTTGAAACACCTCTTCAAACTCGGATGGCTCGGATGGGTACTCCATCTCTTGAACCATCTCGCTCTTTGGCGCCTTTGGCAACTCCAAAGACTTTTCCTCGTCTTTGATCTCTTCAAAGACTCGCCCCGTTGTGTTGGGAATTTCCATGGACTCTTCCATGGCTTCATTGGCATTGGCTACCTTGGACTCGCACACTTGTTCGCCTTCATCTTGGCTTGACAACTCGCCATCGCTTTGTTGCAAACCTGCATTACACTCACCCTCGACTTCTAGCAAAACAAGTGCGTTAATCTGCTCTAAGCAAGAATAACCAATAATAATATCTTCATCAAGACAATGATTAGGGATTACCTTGATGTTGGTTGTGTCGCACCATTCTCCGATGCGAACTCTCACGTTCCATGCAACTCCATTGATGTACTCTTCGTTGAAGTTGATGAACTCAGTCTCATCATGAACCTTCTCCACTTGAAGATTCAACCAATCGGCAATTTGATCGGAAATGATCAACGATGTTGCGCTAGAGTCCACTAGCGCCTCAAATTCAACGTTGGCAATCACGATCTTAGCAAACTCGTGCTCCTCCTCGTCATGGCCACTCTTGGCTTGAGTTGGGCGGATTTGCTCCTCGGTTGTCTCGGACTCAAGCACTCCTTCATGGATGCTTGACGGTGCCTCGATCTTGTCGCTTAACACCTCAACGTCTTGTCGGTGTGGATCTGCAACACACCTATCCTCGGCTTTTGACAAGACAAGCGCATCAATTTGCTCTAAACAAGATGCACCAATAACAATTTTATACACATCAAGAAATTCACAAGAAATTACCTTGATGTTCGTTGTGCCTCGGAATTCGCCTATTTGATGGAACACATCTTTCGCGATTCCCACAACTCTCTCGTCGCTAAAGTTGGCTGTCACAACTTGTTGTTTAACCTTTCTAATCTGAAGGTTTAACTGCTCGGCTGTTTGCTTGGACACGAGCACTCCTTTTGCACTTGGATCAACTAGTGCACTTAACGTCGCCTCACGGAACACTATGTTGACATACATAGGCCCCTCTTCCTCAAAGTTGCTCTTGACTTCGCTTGACTCCCATGACTCGTCATCGTCGCTGGAACACCCCACATAACCTGGCTTCTCCCACGGTTGTGTGGCCTCGTTGCCCCTCGGCAACCTTTCCCTTACTTCACTCTTGAAGTTTGACGCCTCAACCATCATCCTCGCTGATGATTGTTCCCCGAACAAGGAAGCAAGCTTCACGGCCTCGGTCTCATCGGGCAAGCTTCACTCCTCGAACGCCTCTACCATACTCGCTGGTAGCACAGTGCACCTCGCATCAAGCTTCGAAGCCTCGGTCTCGTCGGGCTCGTCCTGTACCTTGGACTGCTTGAAATTGTGCGGGCATCGGAAAGACTCGTGTGGCTCTCCACACTTCCAACACTTTGACGGTCTCCTCTTTGGGCAGTCAGATTCGCTCACCTCGCTTTTATGCGAGACGCCTTGTGATTCCACTGTCTTCTTTGCTGCAACGTTCCTTCTTCTTTGCGCCATCTCTCGACTCGATAGGATGCGGAAAATAGCTCTGATACCACTTGTCACGGGGCTAGGTCTAGGCCGGTCTAGCCTCGTGCGGCCTTGGTCGCGAAGCACTCGGAATGGGCTTGGAAAGCGGCCAAGTCAGCCTTACTCACTAAGCTCGGAAGGCTTAGTCTCGGATTGCGGAAGCTCTCTTGGAAATGGGATGGGTGATGGCTCACAAAGTAAAGCAAGGAAGGGGATGCACACTCGTTTAAGAAAGCTAAGGCCTCGTTAAAAACTCCCCCTAAGCCTAGATGGGGAGAAAAGAGTGCCAAAGCTTCTTTATTAACAAAGAAGAGAAAAGCTTACAAGAAAGAAAAGAAGTAAAGGTGGAATGACCAAGATGGATGGAGGAGGGCTCTATTTATAGCCTAATCCCCCTCGATCCAATGGCTAGCAATGACTCGATCCAAGGGCCATGGATGAGTCTTACAAAGGAATCTCCTATTCAAGGCAAGTTTGTCATATTCATATTGACTTGCCTTGATTACAAACACTATTGCCCCTAATACAAAGACTATGACATCATTGCTTTGTTGTCTTGGAATACTTTCCTCATGCATGGATGGCTTTCCATAAGTATTTCTCCAAGGATGACAACTTGGCATGGGATGATGGTGCTTGGGCGGATTGGGCCTCTCATGGTCCAATCTTGGTGTCCAAAATCCCCTCTCTTGGATGTCTTTGGCTGAATCGGGCCCTAGGGGTGTGGGCAACTCGGATAGGCAACCCCTAGGCCTGTTGGCGCACACATCGGGTGTGGGCTCGGCTCCTTGGGCGTGCACATCGGGTGCAGGCTTGGGCTCCATGTCTTGGGTGGCATGGACGGGGCAAGGCAAGGCCCCCTCGCGTGTGGACTCGGCCTTGATGCGCACGTCGGGTGCGGGCTCGGGCTCCATGCCTTGGCCGGCATGGAGGGTGCATGGCAAAGGCCCCTCGGGTGCTTGTGTTGGGCCCCCTCGGGTGCAAGTCTCATGGGCAGCACATGGGGTGTTGGACAGGGCCCCATGGTGCGGACGAACTGGCCCAGGTCGGATCACTTGGGCGCGGACACCACCAAAGGCGTTGTGCATGGCCCCTTGGTGTGTTAACTCGGCAACTACTTGGGCCACTCGGTTGGGAGAAAGGCATGGTGCGCAAGGGTCAGCACCTATGGGTGCGGCTGGCTCGGTCGCAAAAAATTCCCCTGTGACAATATGCTCATTTAATTTTCTCCATTCACAACGTCAGTATTCAAACTATTGACATCATTTGAAGAATCTAATGTGTCATTTCACTAGACCAATTAATTATTAATTTGGACCAATTATTTATTATGTAACATAAAACACGACATTTTTTATAATTTTTATAATTTTGTTTTGAACACATGTTCGAGTAGGTTCAAACATTTGGTGTAGATAAATATTGAGCATGGATAAGACCGGTCCACGCCCCATTGCTGGCCTCACATTCAGTTTACATCATTTTATTGGCTAGATGACGCTGGTATGGCGTCACGGTACATTAACAAGTAAAATTTGTCATTTATCAAAATTATTATTATTTGTCACTTATCAAAATATTTGAATATTTTGAAGAAATTTAATTATTTATATTTAATTTTATAAATTTATTTTTCTCCTCCAATCAAGTGGTGATATGTTAGAGGAAAATTAAGTAAATTTGAAAGAATAAGGTTGGGGTGGATTAAACTTAGGACATGTGGGTTTCAAACCCACACATTTACCACTGCATCAAGCCACCAAGCCTCTCTCAATGGCATGAATTGTGCTATTTAATATATATGCCATAATGCAGTAAATGTTAGGGTAAAAATAAAAATGGTTGAAAGGGATTCGATCTTAGACCACTTGGGATGTGTATAATAACACAAATATTTGATATAAAGAAAATAAATTTCATCAAAATATTCAAATATTTTTTTCTTTTTCATATTTAAATTGAATCAAATATTTGATTTAAATATTTTAAATCGAATATTTTAAAAATATTTTGTTCATTTTTATACTTTAAATATTCGACTTAATTTAAATACTTTAAAATTTTGATTTAAAATATTCAAATATTTTTTAAAACTGTAAAAGTAAAATTTGTATTAAATCGAATACTTGTGTTAAAATTTGTAATAAAATGGAAAATTTATATTGAAATTTGTAATAAAATTTATCAAACATTTTAATAAATATTTTTTAAAATAGAAAAGCAAAATTTGTATTAAATCGAATATTTAAAGTATGAAAAAGAAAAAAAATACTTTTTAAAATATTCGATTTAAAATATTTAAATCAAGTATTCAAATTAATTTAAATACGAAAAAAATATTCGAATATTTTAAATCGAATGTTTGTGTGATTATACACATCCCAAGTGGTCTAGGTTTGAATCCTCTTTCAATCATTTTTACTTTTTTCCCCTAACATTTACTGCATTATAACATATATATTAAATGGCGCAATTCATGCCATTGAGGTTTGAAACCCACATGTCCTAGGTTCGATCCACCCCAGACCCATTCTTTTAAATTTGCTTAATTTATAACATCAAATATAAATAATTAAAGTCTTCCGATAAGGTGTTGACACGTGTTATCACTTAATTAAATAATTAATTTATTTTATTAATTTAAAATTAGGACTAAATTAAAAAATATGTAAAAAGCAAGGATTAAATGTGCAATTTTATAAAAGTTTGTTAATTGCCACGTCATCCATCCGTCAGTCCACCGTTAGGTTTTTAACGGTGGTAGTCAAAATAGGTTAATTTAATAAGTTCGGTGGTCTGATTGACGAGTTCGTTAGTTTGGTGATCAAAATAATAATCCCCAATTTTTTTTTTGAAAGGATAATTTATTCAATTCAAGAGGAAATTCATGACTCTTGCCTCATTAAAAAACCTCCCTAATCCTATTTTGGAGGAAAAAGAGTGCAAGAGACCATGATTACACTTATAATTCTGAAATCCTGTATCAAGAGAATTGGACTCATATCCACACTTGAAACCCCCCTCTAATTCAAGCTAATCACGTCCTGCACCGTGGACTTAGAACCTTTCATCATGTCCCAGCAAACCATAAACTATTAACCTTTCTCCTTATCCCCTTCTTGGCTAATAGATCAGCCGATACATTCGCCTCTCTAGGCGCGTATTGAATATTCCATTTCAGACCTTCACCACACCGCAAGCATGCCTTAACCAGTCCTTTGAAAGAATGTGGGCACTTCCATGGATTTTGTAACCACTCAATTGCCAACGAACAATCGCACTCTATTGTGATGTGAGCCGATTTCACCCATATTGTTGATTTGCAAATGAACAGTGCCTCTTTAACTGCTGATATTTCAGCAGAGGTAGCATCGAGCCTACCTACGTTCTTGGAAAAACTAACAAGAGTTTTCCCTTCTTCATTTCGCAAAATCCCACCAATGCCGGCTTCGCCGAAACTTCCTCTCACAGCCCCATCTATGTTAAATTTCAGCTTTCCCTGCTCCGGAGGTATCCAACTATCGCTGCAAATCTTTGCTTTTTGAACTCCTATTACTTGAAACCTTGCTGGGTAGTTCATCAAGTCATTCAAGTCGGTAACGTTTTCCGGAAATAAGACTTTACACCACCATCCCAATCTGAGAGTACACAGATAAAATGAATTTTCTACGGACAATTTGGTTTTGTTGAAAACGAGCTCATTTCTCGCTAGCCAAATCGTCCATGAGCAGCAGAAAAATAACATTCTCCAAATCCCTGTGTCAAATCGTCTAGGGGTCGAAGCTGTCCACGTTTTGAAGAGATCAGTATAACTCCTCGGAAAAACTATCTGTAAGTTCCAGAGGTTAAGCCACCTCTGCCAAATTCTCCACGCGAAATAGCAGCTGCACAAAAGATGTTCGACTGTCTCTTCATCCGCATTGCAGCACTTACAAATTACAGAATCTAAGTTGCAGCCTCTTTTTTTTAATTCCACCGTTGTTGGGATGCGACCAAGCAAAGCTTTCCAAACAAAGCAAACGACTTTGGGGGGTGTTTTACATGTCCAGACCAGGTCCCAAAGCCCTTCAATATTGTTTCTGGGTGTTTGATTCACTTCGCACCAACCTTTTGTACTATATACTCCATTGGAACTTGGCTCCCATCTCACAGAATCCGGCATGTCTGGTTTCAATTTGCACACCTCCAACGTTTCGCGAAAAGCTTCCCATATTCCTTTCTCCCATTCAAATAACTCCCTTCTCATCTTTATATCCCATTGCCAACCTGTTGTAGATGAAAAACCAAATTCAGCTACACAACCTGATTTCTTTTCTGACAGTGCGAACATCCTTGGGAATTTTAACTTTAATGGCTGGTCACATATCCATGTGTCGTTCCAGAAATCCACCTTCTTGCCATCACCTACTAGGAGCCGAACATGCTGATACAATTTGCTAATCTCTTCAGGAAAAGCTGAAGTGATATTTCTCCAGATGAATGACTTGCGATTCTTCTCTAAATTCTTCGGTAGGAGTAGCTCTTGCTCTTTTTCATATTTTGAGGCAATTACCTTTCGCCATAAGGAATCTGGTTTGGAGGAATATCTCCAAATCCATTTTAGTAGAAGGGCCTGATTTTTGATTCTGAGATCGATTAATCTGAGACCTCCGTATTTTTTGGGTAAACACATCGTCTCCCAGCTTACCCAATGTATCGCTTTCTTCTCCAAGCTACCCCAAATGAATCTCGAAATCAAACTGGATATTAACGCACTAACTTTCTTTGGCATATAAAACATGGACATGTAGTAAATGGGCAAACTTAACAAGACAGATCTCACCAATGTAATCTTCCCGCCAAAAGAGAGATTTTTAGACTTCCATCCAGCGAATTTGTTTTTGAACCTGGCCACAATCGGTTCCCACAGCTGGGGATTATTTTTTTTGATTCCTAGAGGCAATCCAAGGTATGATGAGGGTAGTTGTTCTGCTTGGCAATTTATTATATGAGCCCATTCCTTCAGCACCATTTCGTCAACATTTACCCCCATCAGTTTTGATTTCTTCAGATTGATCCGAAGTCCCGAAGCTAATTCGAAACCTCTCAATAGGTGCACTATGTTCTCCAATTCTGAGACTCTTGCTCCGCAAAAGATAATTAGATCGTCAGCATATTGGAGATGCGAAATTTTCACCTCACTCAAACCGTTTCCTCCTGCCTTAAATAACCCAACTTCCACTGCCTTAGAAAGTAGACAGTTTAACGCCTCCGCAACCAAATTGAATAATAATGGGGATAATGGACATCCCTGTCTGAGGCCACGGCTTATATCGAATTGCGAAGTAGGTGAGCCATTCACCAATACCGAAATGGATGCTGTAGACACACATGTTCTGATCCAGCCTATCCATTTTTCGCCAAATCCCATCTTGCGCAGAAGAAAAAACAAGAACTGCCAATCGACACAATCATACGCTTTTCTGAAGTCTACCTTGAAGATTAAACCGCTCAACCCTCTTTTGTCCAAGTAATCGATAACCTCATTAGAAATGAGGGAGCAGTCTAGTATCTGTCTCCCGGAACAGAAGGCAAACTGTGATTGGCCGATAATGTCATCCATCACCCTCTTAAGTCTTAAGGATAACACCTTTGTCAAGAGTTTATAGATACTGCCCACCAGACTGATCGGGCGAAATTCTTCAATTGTTGTAGGGGATTCTGATTTTGGTATCAAGCAGATGAAGGAGTGATTGAAAGACCATTCAGTAACCTTCCCATTGTAGAAATCATCAAAAAAGTCTAATATCTTTGATTTCAAATCCTGCCAAATTTTTTTCAGGAAGCCTACATTAAAACCGTCGGGCCCCGGTGCTTTCGAGCTACTGAGCATATTCAACGCCAATCTTACTTCTTCTTCCGTGAACGGATTCTCCAGTAGTTTTGCTGCTTCAGATCGAATGCTTTTTAGGTTGCAATCGAAGTTGGAAACTGGAATGGTCTTGGAATTGTTGTAGGCTTTCTTGAAATAATTTGCTATCTCCTCTTTAATACTGGCCGGTTCATTGACCATATTTGTTCCAAATTTGAGTTCCTCAATGTGGTTTACCCTTCTCCTAGCCGAAGCTACTAGGTGAAAGAAAGTAGAATTTTTATCCCCTTCGTGAAACCACTTGAGCCTTGACTTCTGCCTCCATTCCCATTCCTCCTTTCTTTCCGCCTTCCACAACTTTATCCGCAACTCTCTGAGATTTTCCTTCGCCCGGGGAGTATTTTCGCCTTTGCTTAGCTTCAATTCTGCTTCATTACATTGCCTTTGAATTTCCAGTGCTGACTCACCATTACATTTTCTTTCGCTTTGTTCCCAACTCTTTGCTGCAAATTTACAAGCCCTCAACAACTTCGTTATTTCATTCCCCCTGAAATCCGAACATGTTCTCTGAATAATCTCCACTAAGTTTTTGTTTTCCCCCCAATGATCAAACCATTTGAAGTACTTTGGACCCCAGTTCGACTTGTCTATTGTGAGGATTATGGGGTTGTGATCTGATAACCCCCTAGTAATATTCGAAGCCCTATAGATGGCCAAAGACTCACACACTCCGTTGAGATAAGGAAGCGATCAATCCTGCTATAGGTTGGCGTTGCTCTTAAACTCGACCATGTAAATTTTCCACCCCTGCACGGCAAATCAATTAAGCCTAAATCGTCTATGAAACTAGAGAAATTTTCCATCTCCCTTGTTTTGATGCTCACCCCTGTACTTTCTTCCTGGGACCTCACAACATTAAAATCTCCTCCCAAAATAAATGGGATTTGATTAGTTTGTACCCAATCTTTGATTTCATCCAGCATTTTACTCCTATCTTCGAAGTCGTTTGGAGCATAAATGTTAATAACTCCAATTCTGAAATTTTGTTTCCTCAGGCAACCCACGCAAATGATGTATCTCTGTTTCACTACTGAGAATTCGCGCTTGAAAAATTCCAGTTTCCAGATTGTTACTAACCCCCCAGACAATCCTTCTGACGGAGCCGATAAAGACTCATACTCATCCGGTCTGCCACACAGTTCCCTAACCAGGTTTACCGTTGGATTTCTGCACTTAGTTTCTTGTAGGAAAATCACTTCTGGTTTATGAATTCTGATCACCCTTTTTGCCTGACTTTTCTTTTCCGCTTTACCAATTCCTCTAACATTCCAAGACAAAAACAGATTTTGCATTGACATAATTGAAAAAACCTCTCACACTTCTGCAGCAAAGAGTTTCTTCTACATACCTTCCTCCTCCAACTCGTTGAGCTTCGAACAGACTTGATCGTCTTCCGCAGCGAATTTCAAGCCTGCTAACTTGCAAATAGCCACTGTCTTCATCTGGTCTGCTTTTGTTTTTGATTCGCATAGAAACCCATCGTTGGAATAATTTATTCCAGATTCTGATCTAGTCTCTTTTCTTGTGTTAACCCCTATGGACTGAACATTTGGTTTGGGCCTTAGTAAGCCACTGTCCATATCTTTGAATGCCCTCATATACCTGGGCTTTATTAAAAACATGCCAGTATCTAAATCGGGTTCAGGTAATGGAACACTTGATCCCAAAGATCCGCTTGGCGTGTCCTGGGCTGCTGTTATTGGGACTTCAAAAAGCCCAACTAGCTTGGCCTCTTTTATGTTGACATCTGATCTGAGAACACTGTAGAATTCTCCAGATAGAGGCGGTCCCACTGATTTGACGATCTCAACCGGCATTGAACTGACATCTCTATCATTATCACTTTTTCCTTTTGTCGTCTCGGCATCTGCAGAATTAATGTCTGATTTTTCCGAGGAATTGGGAAGTGCCCCAGATTTAGGCGCTGAGGTCGGCGCCGGAAAGTCCTCTACACGGCAACTCTGAATCTCGTCCTTTGAGAAAACGTTTGGGTTTTCGTCATCTTTCCAGACCGGAGATCCACTTATCCAGCATTTCTCATCTTCAAATTCTGAAACTGTTATACGTATTATGGAACTTCTGTCGTTGACGAACATATTCACCTGGCTTGGAATATCGTACGGGTAATTGACTCCGATTAAGAACCTTGCTGCGTCAAATCTTTTTCTATTAGATGTTTCTTCGTCAATCTTTATAAGGTCCCCCCATCTTTCTGCCATGGATCTAAGAACACCGTCGTTCCATGCTTCCAATGGAAAGTTTTCGATGGTTACCCATACTTTAATCTTACGACCATCTCTGAATTTGTCCACCGTGTCAATGTCCTCAAACCAGTTTTCTAACATCGACTCCTTAAGATCCTGGAAAACTTCTATTTGCTCTTCTTCCTCAAAATTTATGATCACGTAAGGGCCCGACCAACCAATAATCTTAATTTTGAACCCCTCTGAACGGAGCACTTGTTCCACAAAGCTTGCGTCGTACATCCCCTTCAGCTGTCCTGCCAAGCTGTTTTTCAACCATTGCATCTCATCGTTTGGGACACTAAAATGGAATGGATCACATATTGGATTGCTTTTTATTTTAGTAGCTCCCAAATTTTCTTTTGGCTCATTTGTCGTAGTTTCACAAATTTTAGATGTTAGAACCTCTCTGAAAGATCTTCCGTCTGTCGTCTTGTACAGTTTGGTTTTGCTTCCGCGGTCCACCTTGTTTTGTGCTGATTGTCTCCCTGTCGATCTTTCGCCAGCTTCATAGTTACGGTTCATATTCTCTGCAATGGCAGACTTCACTTTGACCATCATCCCGTCCATGATTCTATTGTTTCCTTCTGATATGGCTCGGCATGCTTCCACTTCATCCGCGAATCTGACGAAAGCAAAGGTATACCATCTGTCCACGTATCTTCTGTGGTTGTATGCGATGTAAACATCTAGCACCCTGCCATAAACCGCAAAAGCCTCCGCCAGGGTCCTCCGATGGATCCTCTTACTAACTCCAGAAATAAACACTGCAAAACCATCTCTCCTGGTTGTTCCTCTCCTTCCGGCTGCTGCCCTTTGAAGAACATCCGCTGCTCCATTACCTCGGTTGACCCCTGTTCCTCTGTTCTTGTATTCCACTGTCCTACTGCTCCGGTGGTTCTCTCCCCTTCTGCTTCGGTAGTCCACTGTCTTTCTACTTCGGTTGACCGCTGCCCAGTGCTCCATCTTCACTGTATAACATAGTGTTTCATAATAATCCCCAATTAGTTCGGTGGTCAATGGTGTAGTTTACCCTAAACTTTAAACCTAAATTTTAAACTCTAAATCCTTAACCCTAAATTCAAAACTGTAATATATTAAATGAAAATTTGTTTCAATAGAATCTTTTAGGAAAATTTGTTTCAATAGAATCTTTTAGGCTTTTGTAATACATTAAATGATTGTAGTTTTTTTAAATAGAATCTTTATATTTAATGAAAGTTCTTAAATAACCCTTAACATATGCATGTATGCATATGTTAAAAAAAGCTTTATTATTATTATTATTATTATTATTATTATTATTATTATTATTATTATTATTATTATTATTATTATTATTACTTCAATTTCCTCTTATATTAAACACCATTACTTAATTATTTGACCACATATATGCATTAGATGCGCATTTTCGTCTTCCATTAGTTTATTGCTAAATTTGAGAATCATTATTTGTTCCAAGTGGTCATTAAAATTAATTAGAGCTTGATTTATATTATTATTTCTTCCCAGTCGACATTAAATTTAAATAAAGATTGATTAATAAAAATATAAACTTAATTAAAAAACAAAAATAAGATCTATTTCACTTCTTGATCTTTCTAGAAATTAGATATTAAGATAAAATGCCGAACTTTTTTTTGTAAAAATAGATATTATAATTATTTTAATTTTGATCTGTATACATTTTTATAATTCTTTAATTAACAATAATAATTAATTCTGTTGGATAAAGAGGATATATAATAAAATAATAGCATATAAAAATTAAAGTTAATTAATCATATTAATCAGTTATTTTTTTTAATTATCAAAGTGCACAAACCATTCGCCCAAAAATAAAATAGAATCTCAGGAATAAAGGGTTAAAATCTCATCCAAAATTCTGATAAATATAACAAAAAATGTTGTTGACGTTAAAGAATAAACACAATCAAGACTAACATAAAATACATTTAAAAATGATATCAAATTGGTGACATTTGACATCATTACAGTTGAACTGCGACATATTTTCCGTAATTATAGGCACCTATCAATATGAATAGTAAAATAATATAACAAATGCCATTCGGAGAAGTAACGTCAAATTCAAACCTAAAAATTTATTTCTATAAAAAAACTAATTAAACAACACAAAATAATATAATTCAAATATAAAAATAAAAACACGAGATAACAAATACAGAATAAAGAAAAGAGGAAGGAAAAATAAACAGTCCAAAATAAAAAGGAAATATAAAAAAACTCTGAGAAAAGATAGACGGCTAGTTTTTAATATAGTTGAATTTAACTAAACTTGTAATTATTTTATAACTTTTTATTGTGAAATTTTGAATAAAATTATTATTAAAACAATAACCTGAACTAATTTTGTCTTAAAAAAACCCAGCATCACAAATTTATTTAAAAAATAACATTTGAACGAACTATTTTCTTGTTTGGTTAAAAACAAAAGAAAAATTGGTTTTGACCATTAAAAAACTTTTTAAGGTAGAGTTCGTCCTTGTTTCCTTCAAAGATTCTATTTATATTAGAAAAAAAACACCCAGAAATTCAATCATTCAACCAAGTTCAAATTCGTTTTCATCTTCTTCTTCTTCTTCTTCATCTTCTTCCTCATTTTGAAATCTTTCCCGGAAAGTTTCGAAAATTCCCAGAACTTTCTCGGTAATATCATAGGCAAAGTCCCAGTTCATTTCATCTATATAAAAACTCGACTTTCCATCACCCATTTCTGCAAATCCAACCCAGTTTTCAATCCCTTCGTCTCTCTGCATATTTTCCAAGAATCCCCGAAAGTTTCTGTTAATTTTCTCGGGAAAAAAACATGATGAGAAGCGAACAATACGAACGCGTTCTCCGTTACTTCGACAGAGATGGAGATGGGAAAATCTCGGCGTCGGAGTTGAGCCATAGGTTAGCGTTAATGGGCGGGGAACTGAAGGTATACGAAGCCGAAGTCGCGATCGAATCGTTGGATTCGAACGGCGACGGATTACTGGACTTGGAGGATTTCATAGGGTTGATGGAGGAAGGCGGGGAAGAAGAGAAGATGAAGGATTTGAAGGAAGCTTTCGAGCTGTACGATGTCGACGGAAACGGATTCATTACGCCGATTGAACTCAAGAAAATGCTGAGCAGACTCGGCGAGTTCAAGACCATCGATGAATGCAAGGCGATGATCAAGGAATTCGATATCAATGGCGATGGTGTTATCAGCTTCGATGAATTCAAGTTGATGATGCACTGATTCCGTATATGTTCGATTTGTTCTTGAGTGTTCTTCTTTTGATTACATCACATTGTGATCGTGTAATTATTTTCTGATCTTGTATTTTGAGTATTCGTTTCTCTTAAACGGTTCGTATTCAACATGTATCTGTACATGAATATAAATATATAGTATTTAAAATATTTTTAAAAATTAAACATATTCATGTCGAACATTTATCGATAATTGATATTTAGGTTCAAAATCGAGTCCGAATTCGAATCCAAGTTGTACGGCGGTTCACTTTGTTTGAATAGTTTTCCGTTTAGAAGAAGTGGGAAAAACGCGGGGTGGAGACCATGTTGGAAGGAAAGTCTGGTCTCCCGCGTTTCCATTTTTTCAAATTCAACGCAACTAGTCCATACATATTTTATAGGTGAAAGTAGGTATTTCAATTATGGGGATATTTTCAAATTAGTCCTACTAGTTAATAGATTAATTTTAAGTTTCTATTACGAGGATTGATTTAAGTTAGTGTCTTTACGATTGGATGAATCAATTCGGTCCTTTTTCAATAAAAATAATCACATAATGCCAAATTGTAGAAGGTATTTAACATTTAATATTTCGTATTCTTTTAAACTCTAATCTCTAAATAAAATTTTTATTTTCGTTAATGACAGGTTGTTTCTCTCAACCAAAAACATCAATCACCGATATAAGAAAACTAACAAGAAATCTATATAATAAAGTAATTTTTTCTTCATTATTTCTCTTGCTTTTAGTTGTTATGTTTTTAGTTTTTTTTTTAAATTTTGTTTTTATGACACACTTTTTCTCCGTTTTTGTGGCATGTTTTTTTTTGTGATACGCTTCCTCTGCCATTGGCATGTTTATACTTCATATGCCATTGGCATGGTTTTGCATATTTTTACAATTGTTTGGTGTTTGTACAAATATCCTCACGAATCTTATTTTCTAATTTGAGTTTGTCGGTAGTCAATGGTCATATAAAGCTTGATTTTCTTTGATGGTTGTTTGCCGATATAATCAGATCTGGATAGCAGAACAATCTACCTGATAGTTTGGTTCGCTCATCACTCCTTTTTTTCACCTTGTTAAGCGTCTTGTCTGGATTGAAACAAAAACGACTGATCGAGGTTTTTTGGTCCTTTACCGATGGACGTCATTCACAATAGAAGGGCTCGTTTTTCTTTTGCATTATTGGTCTCTATGTTCTTTTGTATGAACTTTTAGTAAACTTAATCAGTCCATATTTTTCTCTTTTATTCGGACGCGTTATATTTGTAATTCATTCTCTTAAATTTATTTGAATCTTATTGCCATCGATAAAAAAAAATTAACATCTAAAAATTTTATTTTAAACTTTATTTTCTAGACCTTAAAATAGAAAAGCTCGTGGGAAAAAACTAAAAACAACACAACATCTATATTTGAATAATTTTCCTATATCATATTATATTACATTTCAATTTTTTGTTGACCTATATAAATGGAGCTATATCTACTATAAGCTAAGTCCACGCGTATATAGTTTCAAATCGAAAGTAGGGCAAAACATATATAACACGGGAAGTAGGTCAAAATCTTAAAAAGGGAAATATCCCGCATCTTTGCCGAAGCTTCCAAAGTCCATCCCGTCTTTTGTTTTTTTAATGTTGTTAGTATATAAATACGTATAAACAGTTAAATACGTATAAATATTTTAGGTTTTCTTAGTATACGTAGATTATATCATATTAGGTGTTCATACCATAATAATGAGAAGGTTGAAGGTTTAATTTCCAACCTTATTCCGATCTGAACTTTGATTTGGGTGTGTGTAGAGTACAAAAATACGGTTAAGTTTTCTTTTGCATTGCAAGTATTTTTGACTCAAAATTATTTTTAGAGACTATAAATAATAAAGAATAAGTTTAAAAATATTTTTTCCGAACAAAAATTAATTTTAAGGCTTTTAGAAAAGTTTAAACGAAGACACAATAACTATAAATCATAAATGAGGTAAGTATTAGATCTAGTTGAGTAAAAAATTGAATTAGTGAAGTTTATGAGTCATATTTTATACTCAAATTTTATTTGAATTGTTTTAGTCGAATTTTTATAATTTTTTATTTAAATTTAATTGTAAAAATTTATAACATTATGATACTAATTGTTCTATTGTACCTCAACCTTCAACTCTCCTCTTATCACTCCTCATCATGTAGAGCCCTCGAAGCCTTTGGATTTTCCTGAAATGCCCAATGCTTATTCGAAGATAATCTCATTATGTTCAAGGACGGAATTAGGATTTGGGACTGGAGAGGCAAACTATAAATATCTGAAGTTGGGGAAGACAAATTTATAAATAAACTAATTTTTAAAAAAAATTAAATAGGGGGACAAAAGTGAAAAAAATATTTTCTTCGAGGGTGGGGGGCGATTGCCCCTCCCGAAGCCTTAATGGTTTCGTCCCTGATTACGTACTTTACTTAACTACAATCCATTGACATAATTGTTGTTAAGAGCTAGCTTCTCGACATGACCGCTATCAAGTTAACTTAACTCATTGACAAAAATTACTATACGACAGTCGAGCTTATCTGTCGTGTCATTTGCCAACCCATTAATAATCATCAACCTTAAGACTGACGCTAACCATTAGAGAAATTGCATGCGGGTTATTGTTAACATAAATACTTGTGCATGTTAGAATGGAAAAGGGTACTTTTGCAACCTTCAAACTCACTTTTCATCGTCTTTTCTAATATTTCCATTCTTTATTATCTAAAAATAACCACTTACGTACCATGCTTTCTTTTTTGCCCTATCCAGAAAAGGTGAACTGTCTAAAATCGTCACTATTTCACATTGATTATCAACAAGTTTTAATTCAGACGATTTTTATAACTATATACAACATTCACACACACATATTGTATGTGATATACACATATCATACATAGTTGAATGACTCAACTCAAACTTAAAAATTATCAACTAATTATTAAAAATTTCGAGTTATCCAAATCACGTTTTAATGACTCGAACTTTATTTAAAATTTATTCAAGTCGAGTTAATAAGATTACAAATTAAATCGAATATTTCATTTATATTGAATCAAATTAAAAATTAGATTTTTTCAAAACAAATAGAGTTTTAATACATATTCATAATATAACTAATTCATAATAAGAGGGAAAACAACTTGTCCATTGCTACACCACATGATTGCTAGACCAGAATAGAAATATTAATATAACGCTTGATCGAAGTTTTACGCTTTGTTTCACTATTTCAGTCCCCTTCTCTTCACCGTGACATTGAGACCGCCGGCCATATGACCGGTCAAGAGAGGAACAAAAACCGGCGGATCCCCGTTCACCGCTCTGATCTCGAACCGCTTCACTATAGAAGCCACCACGTACTTCATCTGAATGAACGCCATTTCTTTCCCAAGGCAAACTCTTGGACCGGCCTGAAACACCGGGAACTTGAAAGGGCTGACTGGCTTTAGCAACCCGTTTTCCTGGAACCACCGGTCCGGTTTAAACTCGAACCAGTCCTTCCCCCACAGCGCCTCCATCCTCCCCATTCCGTAGGGGAAATACGTTACCCTATCTCCTTTCCCGACGAAAGTTCCGTCGGGGAGAACGTCGTCGTTTAAAGCGTGCTTGGAGTCCCATGCTACCGGAGGGTAAAGCCTCATCGACTCGCAAATGCAGGCTTTAACGCAATTCATTTCCTTCAACGTTTCGAAATCGAATCCGTTTCCGCCATTGTTAAGCACCGATTCCACTTCTTTCACCATCATTTTCTCGGCGTTTTGATGCTCGGAAAGCAGCCAAAACAGCCACGTCATGGCGGAGGAAGTGGTGTCTCTTCCGGCCATTATGAAGCTGATCACCATATCCCTCACGACTTCCTCTTCGTGCCCAGCTGATAACAGCCTCGACAGGAGATCATCACCGCCGCCGCTTTTGGCTTTCGTTTCTTCGAGAGCCGTCTTTTTGTTCCGAATGATCTCCACAACACAGCCGTGAACGAGCTCGATCGCTTTTTTAAGTTCCTTCTCTGATCCGACGTTAAACGCTCTCTTTAACTTCCACACCACGAACACCGGCGCCATTCCTCGCATGGCGGATATCTCCGACGCCGTATCAAACGCCTTAACGAGCGGCGGCACCGGTTTCGAAAGATCCAAGCAACAAGGGTCGTAACCCAATGACACTTTACACACACTGTCGAACGCGAATCTCCTAAACACATCCTGCAAATCGAGAACTTCCTCGGCTTCCATCGCCGATTCAAGCAACGGAACCAGCCGACCGTCGACTTCTTCTTGCAGCGTTTTCATCACGAACTCTCTCAAAGACTTGGTGCTAAACTCATGGCTGGCGAGCTTCCGTTGAGTGCTCCACAGCTCCCCGTCGACGTTAAATATCCCACAACCGAGGAGATCGCCGAGGATCTCAGTGAAAGGCTTCCCTTTAGGGAAGTTGTTGAAGTTGGTCCTAAGTATGTGTTCGATATTAGCCGGGTTAGCAGTGACGACCGTACGCCGTGCACCGAGCCGCCTCACCACGATGGTCTGGCGAGGCGACTCCGACAAAAGATCGGTGTACCAATCCAGCAAACGGCGGCGGTTCTTGTAAAAAGAGATCAGACAACCAAGAACCGGATAAGAAGGAGGCCCCCCATTGGAAGCTAAAAACGAGTTCTTGGCCAAAAAAGAGTGCAAAAATCCTTGCATGAAAGATGAAATGAAATTGCAGAATACGAAAAACCCGATTGCAAACCCCAATAAGAAACAGATAACCATGGCTGCAGATTATACAAGAATTAGAAAAAGGAAACTATATATATATATGTGTGTAATTGTTTTGTTGATATGATGAGATGAAAGCTAGAGAAGTGGCTTAGGGTTGTTTCATGGGGCACAATATGAAGGTTTATTTATATAGAGAACAAGGGTCGATAAGGACGGAGCTATGATCAAATATTTAGAGCTATAATAATTTATTAAGCCTTTTAATTTAAAAATTAGAAGAGTTAATTTTTTAACAAAAAAAAGTCTTGAACTAAAAATGACCTAAAATGTTATGAGAAAATGTTTCATGCATTGGCAGTAAATTTTTTTCACAAGCCGGTTTAATTTAGGGTTTAGAGTTTAGGTACTTTAAGTTTTATGAGTTCGAATTTAAATTTTAGAATTTAGGGTTAAGAATTTGAATTTTAACCTTTAAGACTAATTTTGTATGCTTGTGGGAAAAAAATACGTTACTAGTGTATGATATAATAACTCTTTTTTTATTAAATAATAACAACTCCTCTCAATTAAGAATTGAAATCTTCTGCTCCTTTTCGGTGTCCCTATTTATGACCATATTAAAAATTAGGTTTAGGGTTTAGAGTTTAAGGTTAGAGTTTGTGGTTAGGGTTTAAAGAATTTAGGATAGAGTGTATTTTTTAAGATTTAAAATGTAGGGTTTAAAATTTAAAATTTAAGGTTAGCACTTGAAATTTAATTTTTTTAGTGTTATGGAAAGAGGCCTGAAAAATGGGACAAAAAGAGGTAAAGTCAATTAATACGTGACTTCGACCTTGAGAGTGGAGACCGACCAAAAGAGGTAAAGTTAGTTAACTTGAGTTTAGGGTTTGATATGAAATGGGACAAATGGTCCCATCATGTGGTTTCCTTTGGTCGAATTGATTTGTAGAAAGAAGCATACATTTAATTTTATATAATTGTGAGCAAATTGGTTATATAATGGGGTAAATAAATAGCATGTTTTTGAATAAAAAAGATGTTGAAGTTATTAGGGTGTTTTTCATCACACAAATTATTGGAGTATTGAACATAAAGGAAGGGAATTCACAGTTTTCCAACACTTGTCCACTTGTAGTATGGCACTGAGATTTTAGATAATTATGTTTTAAAAATAATATATAAAATAATTATATAAACTAAATGAGGAAATAGGAGAATGATGGTTTACGTGAGATTTTAGTGGTTTAGATTGTAAGGTTTATAATTATGATTTATCCAATTAAGTTAAAAAGAATTAATGATGCATGGTAGTATTTGTTTATATTTTTCTTAAATCATTGAAATACAATAATACACACACCTTATATACATAAGTGCATACTTAAACTCGAATCTAGAATGAATATAATCATTTTTCTGTTGGAGCCGCACGTTGAGTTCGAAAATGACAAATTTTAAAGATACTATAATGAATATATAAAATATCGACTCATACTATTAGTTTAAAGAGATAAAAATGAAATTTTATAAATAAGATGTAATTAAAATGGTATACTTATACCATATATTAAACTTCTAATTGATTTGATTTGATTATGCAAGTTAATTCAAAAGTTTAATTCATTTAAGAAATGACTAAAAATTGTATACAGTACAAGAAATATTATTATAAGAATATTTTCGTATTTCATACTTTTTATACCATAATAATATTTAAATAAAATAACTGAAGAAACATTACTGAAAACCCGAATGCATTAGTAATGAATATGCATACAAATATATTACTACGCAACCTAAAAATATTGTTAATTTATTTTTCAAAAATATACATTTGTTATATAAAATGCTTTGATTACAATAAATTGCGAAGAAAAAATGGAAAGAAATATGAACTAAGGGGTGTTAGGCAAGGGTGTGCATTTTGGATTTTGGATCGGTAATTTAACGATTTGTATTTGATCTAAAAAAAATTAAATATCCAGTTTTTCTGATATCGAATATTTGGATATTCGAATTTATGACTTGATTTTTTAAAAAATTTGGGTCTTATCCATGAAATTTTCGAATATAACAAATCAACAAATCATTAAATATAACAAGATTTGTATCCATGGAAATTTCAATTTTTCATATATAACAAGTAAAAATATCGAAGATAACAAGATTCATATCTAAAAAAATTTGAATTTTCGGATTTTGGATAATCAGATATCCGGTCTGAATGCGAAATGACTATTCATATCCGATCCGTAATTTTTAAATATCCGATTTGAATTATCTAAAAAAACATGGATCGAGTCAACGGGTAAATAGATCGGTCATATCAGATTTTTTTGCACACCCCTAATGAAGAGTGTGGTCATATTCCTTGTAAATTTTAAATTCTAATATAGTATAAGTATTTTCTGATGAAGGTATATTTTAAATCTCTAAAATTTTATGATTTTGCACTCTTAAATCTCTAATATATTTTCGAATGTTTGTATCTTTAATATTAAATTGTGTGCCCGTCGAGAACTACTATTAACCGAATGGTCAAAGATGTTCATGTTATCTCACCTTATATAGGTTTCGAATGTAATACATCTCAACTTAATAAAAAAAATCTTGTGTTCATCCATCAAACTAAAAATTTATTAACGGCTTTAGCTTTATTCTTTTTAAAAAAATAAAAAACTTATGTGCCAAAAAAAAAAGAGATACTAAAAAACTGCATATAATATGCATGTATGTGTGTCTGTTCACGTTTTAAACATGTTTGTTCGGAAGGTATTGATTTGGATCAGGCAAATCAATCACTCAGAGTAAATAGCCTAACCAAAATTTCTTTCAACTTTTTCGTTTTTTCATAGATTTGACATTAGATTTTACAAAATATAATGAATAATATGTACTTTTTGTAATAATCATAAGAAAAATGTAATTTTTGTATTGTTTTTTCTGTTTCCTTGCAACTATTTATCAATTTATCTATCCAACATTAAAATTTTATTGCACGAACCAACTTACCTCGGTGGTTAAGGGAACAATTGTTGTTTCTAGAGGTCATGGGTTCAAGCACCAGCAGCTACAGTAGGGTGATTGAGCATGCATTCAAGGACGGACCCAGGACTTTAGGTTAGGGGGAGCAAACCTATAAATTTCTAGGAGGCGAACTTATAAAAGTTTAGGGGGTGAAAATAGATTTTTAATAGAAAATACATAGAACAATTCTAAAATTTTTCTAAATCATATATGATTTTCAAAATTTTAGGGGGGCAGTTGCCCCCACCAGCACCCCCTCGGTCCATCTCTGCATGCATTGTCAAATGGTTTTTGAGAGTATATATATTCAGAACAAATATTACTTATAATTACCTTAGCTTTAAAAAAACATTTGTGCGAATGTTGGAATTGAGAAACGATGGAATTTTTTAATCAAATAATTAAAATTTATAATTATTTTCTTAATCTATAGATTAACTATTTAATTTAAAAAAATATTCATCCTCATTGAACAAAACTTAAAAAGCAAGAGGAATCCAATTCTTTAATTTGATATTAGAAGTCGGTTGAAATGTACACCCAAATTATTCAAGTTTTGATTTTACAAATTTCCCCCAAAATATTGAATTTATTAAAGAGGTTTTGTTCGGCAAACTTATCTTCATGCCACACAACAAAACAATTTTGTCACTATTGACATTTAATAAACATGTTTTATTGTTGAAATCCCGTCATTTTTTTTTTCTTTTTGATAATTGTTTGTATATTACCTAAAGAATGGGGACGGAATTTGGTGTGGTAATTTAGGTGGTTTAATCAAATTGTATAGAGGTTTAATAAAAAATTTAAAAATTTTGAGGGACCTGATGAGATTTTTTTAAATTGAAGGTCCAATTAAAATTTCAAAAAAAAGACTTTATGAAAATTCTTAACAATTTCGAAGAAGTTTAATTAAAATTATTTTAAAATATTTAGCTTTTATGAGAATTTTTAATAAATTTGAAGGATCTAATTACAAATTTTAAAAAAATTGGAAGATATAATTCAAATTTTCTCAAACATTGGGTAAAGCTTGGATAGAGGATTTATCTCTCAAGTCTCAACTTATATATGAAAACTCAAAACCTTATCAAAGATAAATGATAATAAAGTTTGAAAAATACTTTGATACACAAGCTTATGTAAACTAAAGTTTAAATAAGTATTTTAATTTTAGGGTTTTAGATTAGGGTTTAGAGTTTATAAGTTTAGTGTGTATGGTGTATAATTTAATGTTTATGTTTATGTTTAGAATTTAGAGTTTAGGGTTTAGGTTTTAGGATGCTAGGGTTTGAAAACTAGATTTTAAATTTTATAGAAAGTTTAAATTATTTTACATAGTTTATATATCAAAAACCCATAAAGTTTAAGTAGGGACATGGTTAAGATTGGATAATATAAGGAATAAAGTCATCTAAATTTAAAATTAATAAAATTCAATAAGTATTTAATTCAAAATCTGAGAGGAATAAAATTTAATTTTTAAAATATTTAAATTATTGGACGAGAGTTAAATGCAATGGCAAAACACATTATTTTCTTAATGAGAAAACTCAAGTTCAATTCTTGAGAAAAATAATATTAAAGAAGAGAGTTACTAATCTTAAACATGAACCATTAAATGTACTTGTAATTTAAAAAAATATTGAGAAGATACACAATCCCTCTCACGGCTACTGTAGACTGTAGTTCCGTACCAGAGTTCTATTAATATTTAACTAACGAGACGTTGATAGCGTTAATAATAGCGTACGTGCTAATTTTTTAGCCGAAAATTTACAAAGAGCACGTGGGAGTTAAAAAGCACGTGGTTTTTTTTTATATAGTTTCCGAACTGTGGGACCCCGGTAGATCTAGACATTAACATATTTGTCCGTTTAAACTAACGCTGACACCACTCTTTCAATCACCGGAATTACTGCTGCGCTTTATCCACACGTGTTAAATACTCCGATTTAGTTTTTTGTTCGAAAGACATTCCAATTTATTAAAAATTACATCTACTCATTCGAAAGATATTCTAATTTAATTTTCATTTAGTTATATGGATTAATATCCTATAAACTGACGGTGAAAATTGAAAATTTCCACAAGTACTTTTAGGGTATAGAATTTAAGGGTTTAGGTGTAAGGGTTTAGAATTTAGGTATGGTGGTTTCAATTTATAGTTTAGGTTTAGAATTTAGGGTTTATATGTTATGATTTAGAATTTAGGGTAATATGACGAGGATTTAGGTTTTAACCTATAAACCCTAAATTATAACTCTGAACCTTAAATTGAAACAACTATCCCTAAATTCTAACCCCTACACTAAACCCATAAACCATATACCCTAAACTAACTCCTCATAACTTAAAATTAAAGCGCTTGTAGAAACTTTCAGTTTCTACCGCATGTGTATAGAATATTTATCCTAGCTATATATATATTTAAAATTTTCAATACAAATGATTCCATTAAGATAACTAACGACGTGCGATATTTATTATTTTTTATATTTTCAACTAATTTATCATTCAATTAATTTGTGAAATCTATTTAGGCGTGAGAATTAAGTGGAGAATATCCAAAAGCTGTGAAAACGTAGATGAGGAAGTTTTATCACCAAAATTCAAATGAGGATAAGGACAAGAATTGTTATATCCGAACAGTGGAAATAACCGAACTGTAATTGTATAAATAACAGTGGGAGTCCCAAAAAAATATCCACAAAAATCCCAATATTTTACAATTTTTTTAAAAATATTTACTTATTTATTTATATAACCCTAATATTTATCTTAATGAAAAATCCTAACCATGATATTATCACTTTAACTTAGTTCTTATAGTCTTCATTATCTAGTAACTGCTTCCAATTGAAGTATTTAAACTTTATATTTTAAATTAAATTGATCATCTATTTTAGTCAGCAAAATAACAATTTTGTTTAATATTTTTAGGTATGGATTTCTCCGAAAATTATGAGGATCCGTGCGGGAAGAATATAAAGACGTAAAAATCCCCAAAATATTTAATAAAATTCTTTAAAATTGTAACCACAAATATTAAAGACGTAAAAATATAAAGATGTAAAAATATAAAACCGTCACCGCCTCACCCGATTCCCACTCCTAAATCTACTTAATCAAATACTTAAATGTTAAGTAAATTTCAATCAAACCCACACCTCTCGTTATCCGTACCGAAATCACTGCGTGGCTCCGAATTCCAGTCAATCATGCGCCGTAGTGTTTTTTTTTTGTTTGTAGCCGAAATAAAAAGAGGAGTCGTAGTTAATTAGAGACGTCTCCAAGGAGATATAGATAGGGAGGATCCAATCAGAGAGTGACCGTCGGCTCCGTCGTGGCCACGCAGTAGTTTTTTCTGATGTTGATGGGACCTTGCACCGTCCACTTACCCAATCAACAGCCATTGCCAATTCCTTTCCGATTTGGGCTTCACCTTAACTCCGAGCCAAATTCCAAAAACTAATATTTTAAGTCTAGATTTATAGATGTAATGTGTAACTCCACACAAGACAAAAAGATCTAATTTGTCATCGTTTTCTTTCACCACCAGTGGATATTTTATTGACATTACATGAAAATTGGTATTGGGTGTATTGGGTGACATATTGCACTACTAAAAAAAGAGAACACGAGTTCAAATCTCGAAGACGACATTGTTAAGAGTGCCAATCTTGTACCCAAAGATGCATAACCCCAAAAGAAATGGTTTTACAATTACTGTGCTGCATTCATTCTTATTATTTCCAGAAAACCCTAATTTTAAGTAAATTCCTCCATTTTGTGAACATTCCCAAGTTAGACCAAAAAACAGCATGGTCACCTACTTCTCAATGAAGAATCAGATACAGGGATATCTAATCTTGGATCATTAAATATAACCAACCACCCAGAGAGGAATTAAAAGAAGACTTTCAAAAATGGCATCCAAGAAAACTTTCAAGAGAACATACCTTCTTTCCCTTGGGAGAGAGTCCTCTTTCCTTCAGAAGGGCACGGAGCCTCTCTACGGTTAAACCATGGTAGTCCTTCTCAGTCGCACGACTGCTTGATCCCTCTGCAAGTTTTTAAGTCGTTAGTGGAACTCAAGATAATATTTCTCTGAATTTTCAAGATAAATCATACTGATGCTGAAGGACAATAAAGTGGTTTGGTTAAAATGGAATGGCTTTATTTATATCACCACTAGAAATCAATCAGAGAAAATGAAGTTCAACTCTAACCAGACAAGTAATCCAGAATATCATATTTGGATACTTCCTAATTGAAGAAATCTCATAAATCCAACTGTAGAAAAAAAAAACCAGCTACAAATGACTGTAATGACATTCTAATATCTTGACAATGTTGACTCCATATATGGAACCATGCACATGAATACACACATAAGGGCTTGTACAAAACATCTATTGACTGACCCGGTCGAGAAGTACCTTGTGTATTGGCTTTCTTTGCTGAAGCCCTGTTATCCATGATTCTTTCGGAAGCCCTGCAGGGAAGAGATTGGCAAGCATCAAACAATCTACCTTAGGCATCTGGTATAATCGGATGCAATACGATGCCAATGCATGTGATCCATGCATTTTCATACAAGCAGCAGGATGAACAAAGTTACAAAAGTTCATGTATACATATTGATGTCCCAAATGAGGGTTTATACACACGCACAATAAATGGTAACAAGACATTGAACAAGACAAGACGTTAAACATCATTCACCCATGAAAGATAAAAAATCAATACCTCTTTCTAG
Organism: Hibiscus tridactylites; assembly: GCA_958450335.1. Classification (NCBI taxonomy): domain Eukaryota; kingdom Viridiplantae; phylum Streptophyta; class Magnoliopsida; order Malvales; family Malvaceae; genus Hibiscus; species Hibiscus tridactylites. Next base: position 2,799,044 of record OY288270.1, read on the forward strand.
GACCCTCAACTGCAGCTTTCACACCCTTCGAACTCGAATCACCATTCTTGCCATTAAGCATAAGTGATCGAATAAGTATGTTCTGTTGGTTTGTCTTTATGTGCTGGCTCTCTAGATATAGAAGAGAAAGCTTGTGAATAAGAAAAAATCTCAAAACTATTTCTTGCACAAATGGAGGAAATTTAATCAACATTCATCACTGATGATATTTTTATACAATCAAATAGTTATGTGGTTTAAGTTACAGCTGAGAAGAAAGATTTAGGGCATCAAATTAATATCCTTAAGATACATTATCAATTCCATATATGCTTCGAAAGTACCCAAACTGTTGCAGTGAGTTCCCTGCCTTGAATTTGCAATGAATTTATATCAGTTTTCTGCTAACTATTTTCACTAAATAGGTGCATCAACAGTACATGTTGATTATGACTTTAACTTAGTGAAACTATAAAAGTAACCCGTTAAAAAATGGTGGAAATAATCGCAGCCAAGGTAAACTAAGAACCCGAATGCAATTAAGAGTAGTCAAACTTACAAGTTGATTTTTCAATAATGAAACCCTAACTTAAGCCTCTCTTACAGAAACATTGGCAGAAGGCTGCCTAGAGCTTTCCCAAAACAGGTTTTGCACACATCAATAAGACATTTACTGAATCAAATTTCCGAATTTGGGGGGGGGGGGTCTAAATAGAGGTATATACACTTAAGAGTTAAGACCCTAAACATTAAAATAGAAGTAGTAGCATTAACAGCAGTAATTAATGGTTCTTAAGTGGAAAAGGCAGAGATTGAGTGGAATGGTCACGGCGTCATGCATATATTTAAATATTCAAATTAAAATAAAAATTATATGCAAACTCCCAAAATATATTGGAAGTCCTTAAGAAGTTGAAGTTTACAGCCACCTGGTGGAGAAGTGTTGTGCTCACAAATATAAACTCGCATCCCCCCCTGCAAAAAATTGCAATATAAGCAACATTTTTGTAGAAAATGATATGCCCTTGATACAAGGAACAGATTAGTCATTGAAAAGACAAAATAATAATCAGGTCAATATACAAAAGAGGAGGAAAATATGCCAAGAACTAAAGCACCTTAATAGAAAGGACTATATTAGTTAAATAGGTGATTGAAATAATTCAAGCTAGGCAACCACCAACTTCCCCTTTTACTAAGCTGATTCATTCTTTAACCAAATGAGAAGCTCTTCTTAGCTCGTATCCTAAAGAAATGTGTATCATATGAATGGAATTGAAATATAGATTTTACGTTTTTTATATGTTTCAGGGAGACTCCTTGAAAGAAATTGAAGGGAATACTTAAAAAGTTGCCAAAAGATGGCTGCTGAATAGGCTGGTTCATGAATGGGATGCTCGCTTAAACAAGGAAAACAAAGTAGGGGAGAGGAAAGAAGCCAAATGGTTACAATTTTCCAGCATCCTGATTACGTGACATCTTGGTGTGGCAAGATACAGTTAAGGTAATTGGAAAAGAAAATGGTATAGGAAATAAGAATACATACAAATAATTTAGAAGTCTATTATCTGAGAAGTATCTAGGCCCTATTGCAATACAAAACAAATGGAAAAAAGGCTCAATTTTGAAGAGCAGAGCAGAGTACACTAAGAAACAAAGACCGTAACATGTCCAAAATCCTAAAATCACTGCAAAGCATAAGAATCTCAGGGTGTAACTGGCTACATCCTGAACCCACATTACTTAACACTGTAACACACGGCATGAAGAATCAAAAGTGAAGGAATAAAAGCCATGCTACATAAAAAAGATATGTGCAAATGGAAACATTCTTAGAAAACAGGCTAACATGACATTGTATTTGGTCAGTGAATTGTTTGGTAGCCAAAAATACATGAAATCATTCCAAGTTGAAAACAAGTCCCCCTAAAATAGCCCGAAAAAGGACAGCTCAAGACTGTAATCCCAAACCCAAAGAGACCACACTTCAAAATAGATCTCTATATACAAATCCTGATTCTGCATGAAAACATAGCATTCTACTAGTAAAGAATCTCCATTAACCCAAATAACAATTTTATCTCTAGTTTCCAAGTCAAATTTCACACTGCAAAACCCCACCAAACCATCCATCCTACATAAATGTACTCACATTTGACACATTAATCAAGACATCCTAAAACCTAGAATTAGAACAATAATTTTTTCTTATCACTGATAAAGTCATACGAAACCTAAGCTAATATCAAAATTACTTCATTTTTCAGTCTGAATTCAGTAAAACTACTTCACTTCAACAGAAAGATCAAGAATTAAAATGAAATTACAAAGGAATTAAATAAATAAAGGAATGAAAAACGCAACCGGATTGGAGGAGATGACGGTGGAGGAGAGGTGGCCGCGAGAGGGAAGGTTGAAGAGGAACTTGGAAGCGCCGGAAGGCGGTTTATCGTACTCTAAGTGCTGAGAAGAGGAGCCCTCCATTGGCCTTCACAACCCCCCCCCCCCCCCCCCCCCAATTTTTTTTTCCCCAAGTGAAAACTAAAACTAAAAAAAAGGGGGAAGAAATAAGTAGAAGACGAAGAGCGAAAAGTCGAGAAAGCCCGCCACTGCTTTTTTTCCCGCTATATATCCGGGAGTTTTTTTACCTGAGAGTCGGTTCGCACCGGTTCTGACCGTATCGGTCGATATACATACAAGAGTAATAAACAAAGGAAAATTATTTAAGGAAACTTTGATAGGCAAATTTGTGTAAACGCTTTTTAATTTTAAAGATTAGGGGTTTAGTTTAAAATTTAGAGATTTTAAGTTTTACATTTTTGAATTTATAATTTATAATTTATAATTACTGTTTAATGTTTAAGATTTAGAATTTAAAATTAGCATAATGTTAAAAAATATCTCTAACGTTTGATTGAATAGTCATTTTGGCCTCTATTTTTTAAAAGCAAATTTAACCAACATTTTATTTTGGATCAAAATGGCTCCTCTACGGATTAAAATTGTTAGTCAACTAACAATAAACTGCTTGAAATGACGTGAGAAACCTACATGTCACTGCATACTGCGATAGCAGTGTCATATAAAGAAATATGACGACTTTACATAATGACACATTAGTCAAAAAATATTTTTATAAAATTTTATAAAATACAAAATATTTTTTCTTCTGACATGTCATTCTGTCAAGTCATTTCAAATTGTTTGTCGTTAATCGTCTAAAAAATTTATCTGTGAATGAGTTATTTTGACCCAAAACAAAACGTTGGGTTAAATTAGTTCAAAAAAGAATAATCACTAAAATAATTATTTAGTCGATCGTTAAGGACATTTTATGTTTTATACCTTTAAAATTCATAGATGGTGATTTGAGATTTAAATTATAATCTTAAATATAGATACATTTTTTACGCAATTCATATATTAAAGTATAACACGATTACTTAATATCATCACACACAAAAATTATATTTTAGAATTATTTAATACATTATTATTTAATACATCTGTTTTTTATTTTATAGTTTGAGAATTTATATTAAGGTTTAAAATTAAAATTTAAAATTTATGTTTTAAAGTTTTAAGTTAAACATCTATATTTTAGTTTTCGTATATTTGTAGAAAAGTTACATGTATATCAAAAACTACTTATAAACACTTGTTCCTCAATTTCATATTATTTAATTTTAACTTAAGGGTATGACAAGCCCTTCAAAAAATTAAACTTTTTTTTACTAAATTAAACTTTCACACATTAAAATTTTATTAATTTATCCATTTGACTAACGTTAGCTATTAAATTTAACAATTTTTTACACCAATTAATGCAACATGTCGTGTTATAATGTTGTCACTTGGCATTTTCATAAATTTTTAAATTTTATTTAAAACTTCTTTAAAAGTCCTAACATTAAAAAAACGCATAAAATTATATAAAAAAAGTTTTTTCTGAAAAATATCTAAATGTCACTGGAACTATAGTGTTTTATGTGACAATAGTATCTCAAGAAAAAGTTGATGGTCAAAAAATTTTAATTGATTTAATTTATTATTTCGAAGGCTTAATTCATTACTTTTTAAAAATTCAAAAGCCTTTAATTTGAAGCCATTTTAATTTTCGATCTATAATGATCATAACGATAGTGTTTTTATTTAAATATAGAAGGTATTTTTTTGTTACGTTTGACACAAATAATAAATGCGTACTCTATTCGTAAAATCTTCCAATTTTTAAGATGCTGTCAATTTAATCATCATCCTTAATAAAAAATTTATTTTCTAGTCAATATTATTAAATCCCCCAACGATCCACCACATCCAATAAGGCGGTGATATATATCATTGTCTAATTTGGCCACAAAATAGTATTAAAGTTAATAACACACCATTAAAAAATAGTATTATTTAGCAATTTCCTTTCAAGGTAATGTCGATATGTCCGAGTGGTTAAGGAGACAGACTTGAAATCTGTTGGGCACTGCCCGCGCAGGTTCGAACCCTGCTGTCGACGATTCTTTTTAACTTATGTTGTTTGTGCGTTCATTTTACATTCTCTGCTCAACAGTTCTGTTTTAAGCAACGATGATCCGGCAGCCGGTGCCCGGTGGTGGCGGCAATTGTACTCTCGTGAGGCTCGCTTGAAGTAAAACAACTCCGTTGCTTCTCTTCGCGCTGTGCCTCGCCGCTTTTTCAAAGTTTAGAAAACTACCAAAGAACTCGCCATCAATTCGTCGATATGTCCGAGTGGTTAAGGAGACAGACTTGAAATCTGTTGGGCATTGCCCGCGCAGGTTCGAACCCTGCTGTCGACGCTTCATCTTTTAACCGATTTTCTTTATTTTATTATTTGATTTTTTAATTTGTTCTGTAGATTTTCATTCGCACGGACGTGTTTGGATTAGCTCAAGGAATTGTTTCTGCTGTTCGTTTTTTTATATATCTAAGTAGGCGAAGATTAGTGAAAATGGAGCAGAGATTGAGAAATTGAATCTCAGAAAGGTATTTTGCAGTGTAATGCTCATAATCCGGTGCTGTTCAATTTCGAATCTCAATCCTTGAAGAAGATCGAGTTGTAAGCGATGAGTTCCACTGTCAACATTTCAAATTTTATATAAATAAACGATTACAGTATCAGTATGCATTCTCTGGTTCAAGTTCTACAAAGAGCTGCAGCTATTATTTACAGAAGGGATTTTGGCTCTTAATTTTCACCACGAGGAGATACCGATTCAGAAACACTTCATTCACACAAATATCACTGTTTAGTTTCATTGCATATTACAAGACATTTGTAAAACTAGTTGTGGATCGAAGAAGATCGAGTTGTAAGCGATGATCTCATATCAACAATGGCGGATTCATCAGCTCCCAACTTTATGGCCTCTTTGCTTGCTCTTATAAACCTCGAAACTGCGCCTTTGACGTACTCGTGAGCTTCTTTTACGCTCATCTTCATGCTCGCCTTGTTGGCAAAGCTGCTCAAGAAGTGGTCGCCGTTGAGAACAGAGGCTAGTTGAACAACCTCGCTCTGAAATTCGGATAGACCGGCATTCTCTTTTGCTTCCGTCATCCTCAGTGGTGCTACTTCTGGTAATATCTCTGCAATCATTTCAGATGAAAAAAAAAAGTATTACTAATATCTCTGAAATTAGCATACGCATATCAAACACATATTCACATCTATCATGCATGCCTAAGTCCGTGTAAGTTGGTGTCCGATTAGTCGGAAAGTTACCTGGACAATCAGTTCTGGGAGAGGTTAACTCTCCGACAACGTGTTCGAAAGTGCCGGCCCAAGCATCTCTGTGAGTCAAGAAGTTGGAAGACAGATTGAACATTTTCTTTATCGTTGCTGGTATCGACGAGTGCTCGTATTCGGAGTTTGGGAAAGGTCCCTTTGGACCACTAATCACTGCAACACAAACACCACACACAATTCAGCAGCCAATTAGGGGATTGATTAGTAGGAAAATCAATCAAGTAAATCCTAATTCATTTGAATTGTTCACAATTGATTCATTTTGTTGCTCTTTTTAATGTTACAGAAACCGGACCGCCGATTCGAGCTACATTTCTAAGTGACATCCAAGCTAGCAGTCCATTCCCCTAGTGATCTTGAAGAACAAAGTGAACTAAAGTTTGATTGTGAGAATTGGACTTACCAGTGCCTTTCTTGATCCAAGGAGAGACCATAATCGTCGGCACACGAACACCGAGCCGATCAAACTTGAAGAAAGAGGGTGCAGGGCCAGTGTTTCCATCCGGGTTCGGGACATTAACATAAGGAGTCTTGACATGGTCATAGAATCCACCATGTTCATCATAAGTAATCACCAAGAGTGTCTGGTTCCATTGAGGGCTCGCCCTCAATGTCTCGTACACCTCCTTCACAAGCTTCTGACCATTGGCAACATCATGGGACGGATGGTCGTCGTTGGCAGGCAATCCCTTGAGATCGAAATACCTCGGCTCGATCACCGTCAAGCTCGGAAGCTTCCCTTCCCTAGCATCTTTCTTGAACTTTAAATTATACTGATGGAACTTGAAAACATACTTGAGTTTCCTCAGGTTCCTATAGAACAACGTTGTGGGTATGTTCATGAAATAAACCCCAAAGTTCTTACCATTCTCATGGAGTGATTCGAAGATTGTTTTCTGCGGGTAGCCATGAGCCAATTGTTTCTTGACATGGCTGGTTGAGCCATGGGAAGTAGCCGAATAGACGAACAGTCTATTCGGCTGTGTTGGACCGGGGATCGAAGAGAACCACCGGTCGAACACTGCGAACTCTTTCACTAGAGTAGCGTAAACCGGTACCGACTCGGGTTTGAAGCCTTTCATTACAGTCTCGGAGAGATTCTGTGACATGGACAATGCTTGTTCTACAAAACCGGCCATGGAAGGAATGGTGGAAGATCCAAACACCTGTTGCTCCACAGCTTCGAAAGAGTGACCCGGATCCGGATCCACGAACTCGGCACCGTCGGTGAAGCAGATGGATTGTTGGTTCGGGTTTTTGGTTGAAACCGGGTTGCATTCGGATCCGGTGACGCCATTGATTGAAGGGTTGATTTGTTTCTTCATCCAGCCGAGCATGTGATCAAAGGATCTGTTTTCCATCACCAGCACCACTATGGTCTTAATCGGCGATTGCTGCTGAGCTCCCATTGGTGTAAAAAGACAAGAAACGGTGAGAAACAGCGAGAAAACGAAGGAAAATGAAGTTGGCAGCTTGGTTTTGGATCCTCCCATTGAAGCCTGCAACAGGAAAAAAATGGTAGATTTTCTTGGTAACTCAGTGGATTGGTTTCCAGGAATCCAAGAACTTCAGGAAATTAAAACCAAATCAATCATAAGAAAAGTGAAAACTTGAGTGGGAATTCAATGCATAATTGCACAGAATCGGTGTCTTTTGCTTTTAGATTTTTTTTTCCTGTGTGGAGAAAAGAGAAGACAGACCCACAGAAAAGGAAAAGGAAAGTGAGTGAGTTGTTTTATGAGTTAATTAGAAGGTTAAGTGGGTAAATGAGTTGGATTTTCAGTTCTGTTTTACTGTATATAATAAAGGATTATACACGGGTGAAATTTTTTTTATTTTTACAAGGGCCTCAATTTTATAATTTAGACTTTTAGTTTAAAGTTTAGTAGTTTTAGTGTAAAGGTTTAAAATTTAAAGTTTATAGTTAAAAATTAGGGTTTAAGTTTTAGAGTAATATGGATATAGATTTAGAGTTTAACATATAAACCCTAAGCTAAAATTATATCAACATGCCCTAGATTTAAAACTACTACATTTAAACTCTTAAACTTTAACCTTAAACGGAGTCCCTAATCCCTAAAATCAAAGCGCATATGTAAAAAAGTTTTCACAATCACTTGTATATAGAATAATTACCCATATAATAAAGGATAAATATTCTATACACTAGCGGTAGAAATTGAAAGTTTCCACAAGCGCCTTAGTTTTAGAGTATATGGACTTAGTTTAGGGTATAAGGTGTAGGGGTTTAGAATTTATGGATATTTGTTTAAATTTAAGGTTTAGGGTTTAGTTTTTAGGATAATATGGTGAGGATTTAGATTTTAACCTATAAACCTTAAATTATAATCTTAAACTCCTAAACTCTATACTTTAAACTAAATCACTATACCCTAAAATTAAAGCGCTTGCGTAAACTTTCAGTTTTAATCTTCTGTGTATGTAATATTTATCTTATAATAAATTCATATAAAGATTCTTTCTTGTGTTCACACGGTCTCCGACTCATTCGGTTAGTTTGGATTTTCGAAATCTAAACTAAACTAACAGAATAAAATTTCGAAGTAATAAATTTAAATAAGAAATTAATGCATATAACTATTTATTTTTACGATATAAATGTTTTATTTTATAAATTAATCTCAACTTTTTATAGAAAAAAAAATATTACTATCAATTCTGTTTATTTGGTTCAATGGGTTATATTAGGTTGGTCAAATAAGAAATTTGATTCCGTTATTTCTGTTATAATAATAAAATCGGCTCAATATATTTTGTTTTTATTGTTTTATCAGTTTATTCAATTTATGATGAGAGAGTTGAACGAGAATATTTTGCTCAGATAATAATATTTGATTTTTTTATTTTATAAAATATAGATGATGAGATCTTATTTCGTGTAGTAGCATGTTTGAACGGTGTTCATAGAAGTCGTATTGTTTTTCACACGACTTTTAGAAGTTGTTATACAATTCTGACTAATTTAGAGATTTTTTTTCTAATAAAAAATTATTGGACGTAATAGGGGTGGAAATCTGTCGGTTTGAAGACGGTTTTGTATTTCTCACTCCGTCCCAACACTTGCGAGTACGATTTCGGGTAATTCTCATTACATGTTTTGATGAATTTTTCGTCCCCATACTCATCGAATTCTCATAGTTTTCGAGAAATCCCCATTCCCAAAAGTTAAACAAAATATATGGTCGATTTCAATTTACATGTCATATACTCAGTACACTTAAACATATGGTTGAAGGGAAACTAAGTTTTTGTGTAAAATGAACTGTATAAATTGATATATATATATATATATAATTAATAAAATATGGTAAATTACGAGAGAGGTCACCCAAACTTAATAATGATTATACAAAAGACACAAATATATTGATAAAAGGATAGGTATGTATAGAGAGTTATTTTTATATATTTTAAAAATTTTGTAAAATATCAGGGATCCTTGTGAATATTTTTCAGGAATCCTCACAGCTATTTATACGGTTACGGTTCGGATATAGCAACTCCATCTCCATTCCCATTTGAATTTTCTTAATAAAACTTTCCTCGTCCCCATCCCGTGGGTAAAGATTTTGGTTATTCTCCATCTCCGTCGGTTTGGATCCTACAATTTTCGGATATTCCCTACCTAATTCTCATCCCTATCTACAACATTGTAAAATCATCTCTATATCGTAAAATAAAATAAATAAAATCAAAAAATCAAAACCACATTTCATAGAATAATTATCCCCACACATTTTTTTATCAAAATTATCCCCACACATTATTAGGGCAAAATTCATGTTGAATCATTTTGGGCTTTATACGGTGATGACAATGACATTTCCACTAAGGGAACATGAAATGATGGGAAAACTTGGCCAAGTTTTGGCGGGTTACCATCCATTAATTAATTAATACTAATTAAGATGTAAAAAGTCCAAGATTAAGAATAGATTAGGGACTAGAACACTCCAAGTCTAATGCACGTGATGCATTTTATAATCTTACACCATTCTTCACTGTCGAGTAATATCAGAATTTTTATGTAACCAAGGGAGTAAACGAGACTGGTTGAGTTTGAGTAGTGCTAAGTTAGATTCATTTGTTAAGAATTTGAGTCGAGCTCGAGTTTGAGTAGTTTTTAACGAGCTTGAATAACCTGAGTTTAACTCAGCTCGTTAAGAACTTGAGCCAAGTTCGAGCTTGAGTCGAGTTCAATCTAGTCGAGTATTGACCGAGTCAGACTCGAGTAACTCGCGATCTGTCCCGTCTCATCAAAGGCCATATTAGGAAGAAAAAAAATTTGATACACAAGCTTGTTAATTTTAGGCTTTATGATGTTAGTTTAGTTTAGAAGTTTAAAAGTTTAGGTTTTCGATTTAGAATTTAGAAATTATGTTTAGGGTTTGTGTTTTAGGAATTTAGATTTTAAATTTTAAATTTTAATATATTATATTTTTCGCTAAGTTCGCAAGCTTTTGAGTCGGGTATCGAGTAGCTTGACTCAGCTCATTAAAAACTCGAGCCGTGTTCAAGCTCGAATCGATCCAATCGAGTCAAATATTGACCGAATTTTAAACGAATCGAGCTTGATTAACTCGCGATATGTCTCGTCAAATTTATAATTCATATTTTTTTTTGAAGAGAAATTAGGCCTCATTAAAAACCCCCACTAATCCTAAATTGGGGGAAAAGAGTGCCTCGTTGGTATTATTTAATCAAATGTTCAACCGATGTATGTTACACATGGATCCGAATTGTATGCATGATCAGTTCCTAGACTTACACAAAACATGACTGCTTACTTTTACAACATGAAACCTTCCAATACCATTGGCAATTTTAACTTGTACATTAAAAACTACACAGGCATTTGCTCCACCTAGTGCCTTAGGCTTCTTACCCATCATCTACTGCATTTCAAAGCTCAGTCAGTCTAATTCTCTTGGCCAACTTGGATCATATCAAATTTCCTCTCTATGCCCTCCTTTGCTAACAAATCAGCTTCTCTATTTTGGCCTCTATCAATTTTGCAAAAAGTCCACTGCTCCGCATTGCTCCATTTCCACACTTCTCGTATTGTTGTTGTAAAGTGTGAAGGAGCAATTTGTGGTCGTTGGAACCAAGAGACTGCGATGGAGCTATCAGAATAGAAAGCAATTCTCCTACCTGCTAAACTTTTGTTTGATTTGCATAGCAGACATGCTTCTTTGATCGCCATTACTTCTGCAGCTATTACATCAAGATGCCCCACAGACTTTGAGAATTTTATCAACAATTTACCATTCGAATCACGCATCACCCCTTCAATACCCGCTTCCCCTATCGCTCCTTTAACCGCCCCATCGACCATGAAAGAGAGTATATCTGTCTTCTCTTTGGTGTTGACAGGGGGTCTTTTTCTCTCCGAAACATGAATACTTATATTTGTCGGATCCGCTAGAAAGAGACTTTCTGAAATAAAAATCTCAGGCCAATTGTTGCGACACCAATGGAAAGTCATAATTTGGGCCATATCAAATAAACCGTCTTCGCCCTTTCGGTTATTGAAAATTATATCGTTCCGCAGCATCCATATAGACCAACAGAAGCTGAAAAAAGATATACACCAGATTACCTTTGAATTTCTGTTGATGGAACTGTCACACCAAGCCGTTAAAGCTCCATCGATGGTACCGGGAAAGATGAAGTTTGTGTTCCACTTCTCACACCATTTCATCCAGCACTTCCAGCTTGTAAGACATGAGAAAAATAGATGATGTTCGGTTTCATTTTCTTTGTTACAAAAGGGGCATAGCTGATCCGTAACTAACTTCGATCCCCTTTTTAGAAGGTTTGCTTTGGTCGCTAATCTGCCACGTACCATTCTCCAAGTGAAAAATTGAATTTTTGGAGGAATATGCTTGTCCCAAACGAGTTTCCACACTGCTGTGTTTGGTATATCCGATGAGGAGGCTAATTCGCAGAAGTTCTTTGAATATTATTACTAATCAAAACTTAAATGATATCATTTATTATTACACTACAAACATGATTGATTAAATTTATATTACTTTTAAATCTTAATTGAAACCATATGTAAAATTGAACTATGTCATCACATAAATAGATGTGTCAAACAGTTTCGATTTTAGACAATTCTGAATTATTATTTTAACAAAAAAATATTATCATTTAAAATGAATTATAGAAATATTATATATTTTGTTGTCAAATTTTATATGTTCATTCAAAGGTTCATATTTTAGATTAATAATTATTTTTAAATAATATTAGAAAATCCAGTAAAGAGGAACCTTCTCGTCCTCAATAAAGTATGCTTTGTTATTGAATACTTGACTTAGATAATAAGGAAGCTGGGAATCACTCACTGTATTTTGTTCTTGTGTCGGTCCATGAAAACGACTTAAAAGGAACTTAAATAATTTAAAAAATCCCACCACATCACATGCCCCAAAATCAGGCTTTAAAGTGAGACAATTGAAGACCTAAACCACCCAGGCACCCACCAGCCGATTGAGTGTTTCTGGACATCGATTCTTTTTTGGTGTTTTTATTTATGAATTAGATTTAAAATTTAAAATTAAAATTTAATGTTAGTGTTCAGAATATTAGGTGCATGATATATTTTTTAAAATGTATGATTTAAGATTTGACTTTTTAGTGTCGTAATACAAAAAGAAACACTAAGAAGAGATATATTTTTGTCCCTAGGCTTCACACACTTTAGCTTTTGTTTTTTTTTTAGTTTATATATTTATCAATAGATCATTATTGTCTTCACAAGCGTTTTCGTTTTAGGGTTTAGAGATTTTGTTTAATATCTAGTGTTTAGGGGTTTAAGTGTATATGTTTTGAATTTAGGGGGTGTCGTTAGAATTTATATTTTAAGATTAGAATTTAGGGTTTATAGGTTAAAATATAAATCCCTAACCATATTACCCTAACCTCCAAACTCTAAATTCTAACCATAAACCATAAATTCTAAACATATACACTTAAACCCATACCCTTAAACCATAAATCGAGTCCATAAAACATAAAACTAAGGCTCTTGTAGAAAATTTTCATTTATACCGCCGTGATATTTTCTCTTTATCAATATCTAATTTGTTAATCAATTAATTCAAATCAAATGTTATAAAAATTTATCACAATACAAATCACTTAATCTAATTTATTCTATTCACACCTCAGTAATTAATTTTTTATTTTACTTAAAGATTTATTCGGTAATCAATTAATTAATAATTAATGGAACATCTTAATTTATGTCATAACGAGTATGCTAAAGATACAATACTTCAAATTGAAATATTATGAATTCAAATAATATTTCATTTCAACTATTAAAATTATATATGTAGTAAATTTTATTAGGTAAAGATATAATATATTCCCAAGTGAATATATGAATTCAAATTCATAAAAGATGACATAACATAAGATAAACTATTTGGGTGACCACCAAATCAGTGGTCCGGCCTGTTTTGACTACTGAACTATAAAAATTTAAAAATTGACCACTCAACTATTTAATTTACGTATTTTGACCGCTGGTCATTAAAATTTAACGAAAGTAGGGGTGGGAATTGTCGGGTACCCGGTTCGTCCGGGTACCTCTTTAAACGGCCTGTGTCCCGGTCCATTAAATCCGGGTACCCGTAAAATTCGGGTACACGGGTACCGGGTACTCGGTTCATATATTTTTTTTAATTTTAAAATTAAAAAAAATCATATGTTAAACACAAAAATATTTTAAAAAAATAAACTTAAAACTTAAAAGAATATAATACAAACATAGAAAAAATATAGGGATTAAAACTTAATTTTAGAGAGAAAATATTAAGAAACATAAAATAAAAATATAATTTTAAATATAAAAAATATATATATATTAAATTTTATCGGGTCGGGTCGGGTACCCGGTAAGGGAAAAGTCTCGGCCCGTGTCCTGGGAAATTTACCGGGTCGGGTAATTTTTTTTTCGGGAATTACCCGGTATTTTTGTTTCGGGTAGTCGGGTTTTTGGGTCGGGTCAATCGGGTCGGGTATTTTCTCTCACCCCTAAATGGAAGGGTGACGTGACTGTTAATAAATTTTTTTATAAATACGCATTTGGTCCCTGTTAGTTACCTATTCTATCAATTTGATCCTCATTTTAATTTAATTAAATAAATTAATCATTCAATTAGGTGCCGACATGTGTCATCACCTAATTGGAGGAATTTAATTATTTATTTTTATTTAATAATTTTAATTTTCTTCCTCCAATTAAGTGGTGATACATATCACCTGATTAGAGGGAGAAAATAAAATAAAGAGATCTTTTGGCCTAGGTGCAAGTCAAAACCCAGGTTCATCTAAAGAATTATGACTTTTTTAATATTTCTAAAAAAACAGTAGTTCGTTCAAATGCTTTTCATTTATCTTCCAATTTTCTGGTTTACACTAAAAGACAACTTTTTAAACATTCATTATAAAATACAAATGAAGAATAATATAGAGAGATTTAAAGTAAATATCTTAATTACTCAAATGATGGATTACACAAATAAAGTGTGGAGTGTTTCTATTTATGTCGGATGACACAAATGAAGTGTTGAGTGTTTCTATTTATCATTAAGGGATTTTTTGCTTTAAGGTTTTCATTGCTCATGGTTGTCTTGTTATGTGTGAGTGTTATGGTTTTTATGGTTGACATGTAATGACGTTGTGTCCAATATTAAAACATTACCCATGGTGGAGTTTTTTTTTTCTTCCTTTTTTCTAAGCTTCACTCGTTGTATTGATGAATATGTCTAGGAAAGTTGGTTTGATTTTGGAGTAGCATTGGTAGGATTGTCCTTTGGAATGCTTGCTCAGGGTGACTTTGGATGGTGGTCGAGTGGGAGTTCGTTGGAGCCCTCTTCCGGTGAATGTCTTAAAGTTTAATGTCGAGGGCTCTGCTCGTGGTAAACCAGGCCTGACAGGATGTGGATGAGTGCTACGACATTGGACTATTAAGGTCCTTGCATTATTTTTCGGGCCTCTTGGTATGCTGGAGTCAAATGAAGTAAAGTTGTGAGCAGTTGTTCATGCTCTTGAACTCATGGCTGGTTCAAGTTTGGGTGTTCCGAATTTAAGTTTAATTGTTGAATTCGACTCAAGCGTGACGTTCTTGACAATTTTAATTAAGAATAGTTTCAAAAGATTGTTGAGGTGTGTCGTCGTTTACATTGTGATTGCTTTTGTAGTGTTTATCGGAAAGTGAATAGTTTGGATGATGCCCTCGCGAAAGGAGTGAATGGATCATCCTGGTTTCGAGCAATACACGAGTAATAACAGAACTGTTGTTGGTATATGCATGTTTTGTTGCGTGATGGGTTCATTTGATGTTTATTTTTTCGTTGGCCTAGCCGTGAATTTGTAAAGGTACAATGGTGCTTACTAATGAGCTCGAATATCTTCAACCGTATATCGCTAATGAAAGGTGTAAAGATTTCTTTTGAATTTGGGAAGTAAAAATTGAAAAGAAATATGGACAATTTGACATGATCGATTTTAGTGTGGTTCAACCTTCTCAACCCAGGTCTACAACCACTACCTTAACATTCACACTAAGGATTTCTCAATTCACTCATTAATTTTTTCTTTTTATGGGACAAATAGATAACCTTTATAACTTATTTTTTCACGGGCTAAGATAGAACACTCCCTAATTTTTCTAAGGCTCAATTAGAACTTATCCCTCAATTACGAGGTATTGACAATGTAAACTTAATACCTCTCTAGGTGAGTGTTTACACATTTTGGTTCACTAGGATTGGACTAAATATTTACAAGAGATTACAAATAAACAAACAATTAAAAACTCTACTCTCTTGATCTTTAAGCTTGGATGTCCATCCTCATGTTCTTCAAGTATCCCAAGACTTCTTTTATAGCCTGGAATATGACTAGCCATTTACAACCATTGGGGAAGGTTTAGAGCTGTTGGAAAATTTTAAAACAGAGCATTTAATGCTCACCTGCACATAAGTTTCGAAACTACTCAAAGAGTTTCAAAACTCTTTGAGTCGGATTTGAAAATTTGACCGTTGGACCCCGAAATTTTAAAACTTATTCTATAGTTTCGGAACTTGAAAAATGTCTAGAATCAAAAATTTAGAAACTTTGCAGAAGTATGTATACTTCATTACCAAAGTATGGGAACTTATGCTAAAGTTTGGAAACTTTGCTCTATAAATTTCAAGAATTAAGTAATTTTGACTTTATGAAAATATTTTAAGTTGAGGAATGGGTCAAGACACTTAGAAAACATTTTTAAAACATATTTTTTAAATTTTATGGACTTTGAATTATTTTTGTAATATTTGATAAGTCCTTTTTTATTCCTCTTATGCAGCGAAGGGCTATCATCTTTGATGCGGACGGCGTTTTCCGAGGGGAGGCTTGAGGGAGTTCGATTAGTGAGAAATGCACCGTGCGTCACGCATTTGCTCTTTGCAGATGACTGTTTGATCTTTGGAGAAGCAACAGCTGGAGGCGCTGGCAGTCTAAAGCAAATTTTGGATGATTATTCTGCAGCCTCGGGACAGATCATAAACTTTGACAAGTCAGGTATATTTTTCTCGTCTAATGTAATTAGCTATAATAAGGATGATGTCCAACGGGTTCTGGGTGTAGCATGTACTACTGGGCTGGAAAAGTATTTAGGCCTGCCAGCTATTGTTGGACGGAATAAGAGGGGTGCCTTTGTGGGCCTTCGTGATCGGTTCCACAGCTGCTCGGAGAGTTGGAATACCCATTTTTTATCAGCCGGAGGGAAAGAAGTCTTCATCAAATCTATTTTGCAATCCCTCCCCACGTATGCGATGCCCTGTTTCCTTCTTCCGAAATCGTTCTGTAGGGAGTTGGAAGCCATCGAGGCAAAATTTTGGTGGAAAAAGTCAAAGGAAAGAAGGGGAGTACATTGGTGTGATTGACAGTTCATGTGCAGGCTGAAGGAAGAGGGAGGTTTGGGATTTCGAGACTTGGCGAAATTTAATATAGTATTACTAGCAAAGCAGGGTTGGAGAATTATGACTAATCCTACCTCTCTTGTGGCTCGTTTGCTAAAGGCTAAGTATTTTAAGGGTACGGACTTTCTCAACTCTAGGCTCGGGTCTAGACCTTCATTAATTTAGAAGAGTATTTGGAGCTCGAGGGGTCTTCTTTTATCTGGGCTAACATGGCGCATTGGATCCGGAAAAGAAGTCTCAATCTGGGAGGATTCCTGGTTACCGGGGGGTGAACGGCGTTTAATCTCCTCTCCACCAGTCCAGGGAATTCACTACGTATCGGATCTTATATTGTCTGGCTCTAATAGATGGAATGAGGATCTCGTTAATGCTACTTTTAATCCTAGGGATGCCCGTGACATTTTAAATATTCCACTGCCTTCTAAAGCGGTGGATGACACCCTAGCATGGAATGGTGAATATTCAGGTCAGTATACGGTTCGTAGCGGCTACAAAATTCTAAGCCTGAATGGCCTTTCTAGCACTGATGATAACTCAATGTTCAAAACCCTTTGGAATATTGATTGTCCCTCGAAAGTTAAGATTACCATATGGAGGATGATCCATAACCTAGTTCCCACTAAACAGAACCTCTGTAAGAGGAGAATTGCACAGAACACTTTGTGTATACGGTGCAATCTGGATGTTGAATCCCAGACTCATGTCATCAAGGATTGTCAGTATGCTACCGAATTATGGTCTATGCTTAATGTGAAGTGGCATCAATCAGTTACAAGCATGTCTTTCAAAGAGTGGCTAGCCTGGATTTTTAAAAACTACCCTAAGGCTAAGCATAGAGAAATAGCTATAACAATCTGGGCTTTGTGGTATTCACGGAATAAACTTTTACATGAAGGAAAATTACAATCTATCTGGGGAATCTCCAGTTTTATTCGAGGTTACTGCAGGGAGTTAGAATCCTTACCGGCGCAGAGACTGTCACAGCCAATCTCGACGGTGAACGTTAAATGGAAACCTCCCTCAGCCCCCTTCATAAAGGTTAACTTCGACGCCGCCTACAAAAGTAATGAAGGGAAATCATGTTCGAGAATAGTTATCAGAGATGGAAATGGTTTGACTTTGGGTACGTGTTACCGGATCCACAAGCAGATCTCATCTCCGTTCGCAGCCGAGGCTGTTGCTGCCGGGTCGGGCCTTCAGTTTGCCCTAGATCTGGGGTTCCCAAACGTCATCCTCGAAGGAGATGCGAGACAGATCGTCCAGAAACTACAGAGCAACCGGCCGAACACCTCTGTCGTTTGTGCCTACATAAACGATGCAAAGGAGGTCAGCCGTCTTTTTGCAGCTTGTCGCTTCCGTTTCACACACAGAGAGGGCAATAGAATCGCACACACCTTAGCAAAGCTGGGCTTACATGAAGCGGAGGATAGGTACTGGGTCGAGGATGGACCGCCGTCGATCATGCATGCGATCGAAGAAGAAGCCGTCTCCAACGGCGGCCGGTGACTGAAGCTTTGTGCCATCTGTTTTTTGGGGGTTTCTTTCTTCATCATTTCCCCCCTGTTGTTCTCAGCATCTCACTGTACCCGATAGCCATAACTTATCAGAGATGGAGATGTTGCGCCGTGGTGATGCACCTTGTCGAATTTCGTTTTTTGTTTATCTTTAGGGTTTGTTGCATTTTCAAAAGCTAGAACCATCTTAATGTTTTCTCCCGAAGAGTCTTAACTTCGGGAGTTACTTTTATTTTTTCAATAAATGCATCACACGGTTTATATCAAAAAAAAAACACTTGCCCCTTATTGCTGCATTTGTTTTCCGGACCCTTGTTATTGACACTTCACTTTGTGCTTTGCTTCCCAATAAAACATTATTTATTGATGATAAAATAATAATAATAATAATATAGAAATATAAATTTTAAATTTATTAACTAAGTTATATAACTAAATTAAATGATAATATTATATTTTTAAATGTAATCATAGAAAAAATAGTTCAAGAAATAAAAGTAAAAGGTAATTTAAAATAAATATTATAACTTTGTGCTGCATTTGTTTTCGGGACCCTTGTTATTGACACTTCACTTTGTGCTTTGCTTCCTAATAAAACATTATTCATTGAACTATCTTTTCACTCTTACTTTCGTCACTTAACTTTAATTTTTTTTTAAATTTGATAACTTAACTTTATACATCGAATTTTTTTCATCACTCTTCCGTCAAATTACTAACATAATGATGACAGGATAGTGGTTGTCACTTGATACATTATAGCGAATATTTAAGATGCGATGCTGCAAATCGATAACATCAGTTTTTAAAGATAATTGATATTTGCACACAAAAATGTTAATATCGGTTTTTATAGATTATTTATATTTGCACCTAAACAATATTTTATGCATATACAAAATTAAAAAGATACAACTCAAAATCACTGCTGGAATTTTAGCCGAACAATATGTTCAGGTGTTTTATGAGAACTCAGTTCCTAAGCTTTTTAAAAATTCAGTTATTAAATTCGATGTAATATTTGCACTCATGTCATCACTTTGTTAGTAATTTAATGGAGAGTGATGAAAAAAATTTGATGTGCAAACTCCAGTTATTAAATTGAAAACTTTTAAAGTTGAGGGACTAAAATAAGAGTGAGAAAATAGTTCAGTGATGATTTGTATATTTTACCCTTTAAAATATTATTATTTTTACATCAATTGAGATATTGGTTGATTTTCAATGAGATCCCTAAGAGTCAGACTGGTGCTCCCCTTAACTTAGAGATGCTTAACCCAATGGGTTTGCTTTCTTTTGTCACCATTCGCATTTCTTTGGACCGAAGAAAGGGACCTTTGTTTGGGTGGATCGAGCGGGTGGTCGTTTTTTTAAAATTTTGAAATATTAATATAATTTAAAAAAATTGTACTTTTAATTGAAAATCTCGTTTTCCTTTGAAATTTTGAAAATCGAATATAATTTAAATTTTTTCATTGAATATTTATTTTTTCTTTTTAAAATTTTATAAGCTCACTCAAACTAAAATAAAGTCGTACGTCCGTCCCCGAACTTATGCTTCACAATTTTGTCATAACACGAAGATTCTCAAACCCAACTACGAAAATTAATAATAAAATAAAAATAAATAAATAAATTCTCAAGCATTCAACGTAATGGTATTCGATGCCATACTATCATGCTTTTATTGAAAGAAAAGAATCTCACCATAAAAGTACATGATTAGCATAATCTATGTCATCCAAATCAAAATATTAATGTAAATAAAAAATATTTGTCTTATCTGTTATAATTTAATTCACTGACAATAAAAAAATCTCATAAACATGTATAATTTTATTTTAAAAAATTAAATTTAAATCTCTAACCTTAAAATTTTAAATCTTAAAATATAATATCTACACCTAAATTTTAATCTTAAACCATGAAAACTAAACTAAACCGAACCTTTTAAAGCCTAAATTGAAATCGTTTTGTGAAAAACAAAATTTTCAATGACATAAATATTTTATCTTATATAATAACACGAAACTCATACAATACTCTTTGAATTTCACCTTTTTCTTTTTTTCCAACATGATTATATAAGCTTATACTGATGTATGATAGCATTCAAAGTGTTTGTTGTTTTGACTGAGAGAGTTTGCAGCAAAAAGAAGAAGAAGCATATATCAGTCTGAAAGTGGTAGCAATGAAGGATTGGGCACCAATTGTTATAGGGCTGTTGCTCTTCATACTGCTCTCGCCCGGCCTCCTCTTCCAGCTTCCGGGGAACAGTCGAACGTTCGAATTCGGTAACTTCCAGACCAATGGCAAAGCCATTGTAATCCACACTCTCCTCTTCTTTGTCCTCTTCACTATCCTCATTTTGGCCGTTGGCATCCGCATCTACGCTGACTAAACTTTTCTTCTTCTCCTTCTTCTTTTAATTTTTTTTTAAATTGACGGGCCTCATTAAAAACTCCCTTCCTAGTAAAGAAGACAAAGTAATATATTATACGGTTTG
This sequence comes from Hibiscus tridactylites, assembly GCA_958450335.1. Taxonomy (NCBI): domain Eukaryota; kingdom Viridiplantae; phylum Streptophyta; class Magnoliopsida; order Malvales; family Malvaceae; genus Hibiscus; species Hibiscus tridactylites. Next base: position 2,819,807 of record OY288270.1, read on the forward strand.
TTTGTGTTTCGGTTTACTCGGCGACAGAGGTCGGGGTTGGTTTGAGTGCGTTTATCTACGACTCGTGAACTTTATCGAAACAAAGTTACATATTAATATTTAATTATGTTAATTCAATGGTTTAGTTTATGATTTGTTTTGTTGATTCAGTTATGTATGTTGATGCAAATTAAAGTGTTGTTAGCTTCTTCTTTTGCATGCATTTTGTAAAAGTTTACCCTTTCTTGTAATTGAAAAATCCAAGCAATGTTAACTATAAAAAATGAAATTTATTGGAGTTTCAGATAAAATTGTGATATTTAATCATTTTTAATTTATTTGTTTTCGGAATATGTGGAAGATGTGATCAAGTTGATTTGAATTTAAATAATAAAAAAACTGAGTTTGATTTTATACTTTATGACTAACAATTCGACGAAAAAGTGTGATAATCTTCATATTTTTACCGTTAATTTTAACCATCTATTAATTTTTTATCTAACTGTTTAAAAAAGTGTAAATTTTTTAAGTATTATATAATGTAAACGGATCATATCTCTATTAACAGAAGTTAAACTATATAAATTTAACTTTTGTTAATATGATAAAGACAACAACAGTTAAAGAATTTAAATAAGAATTTCATTAATTTATGATTGAAAGCGAATAATAACTCAAATTTTGAGTAAATTAAAAGGATCAACTGTATATTTAAATAAAAACTTGAGATTGATTCAAAACGAGATATTTATGTAACCTAATAAAAAATATCCACATATCATATCATGGGATTTAATCAAAACGGTTTTGAGCAATATTCACACATAATTTATACGGATAAAACTTATTTTTTTAAATGGTGAAAAGTGATTACAATCCGGGATAGACCTAGAGGGGGTTGGAGGGGGCGATCGTCCCCCTAAAAATTTAAAATTTCTATATGATTTAGATTTTTTTTTATAATTTTTATGTATTTTCTATTGAAAATCTATTTTCGCCTCTCTAAAATTTTATAAGTTCGCCCCTCCTAAAATTTTATAGGTTCGCCCTCTTAACATAAAGTTCTGTGTCCGTCCCTAATTACAATGTAGTATCTGTTCATACGTATCCTTGTCCCTTTGAGGCTTTGACAATGTGCATACACCTTGTATGTGAAGCGATATAAACCAATGTCTCCTAAATTAATGAACATCATCCGTTTTTTCACCGAGACACTTGTTGAGTTCTAAATAAAATAAAATTTTAGAATTTATTTAATAAAATCTTGTTTGACTAGTCCTCATTATTCTCCTTTTTTGTATGCGTTGTATTTGTGATATCTTCCATGATTTTTCAATAAAACTCGATTGTCATTGTCAAAAAAGTAAGGTGAGAAATCCGAGTTATTCAGGCATTGTGTCTAGTGAGATTAGTTGTTGGATTCCTTAAGCAATGTTAGAAGTTCAAATCCTGACATTGTGAATAGAGAAAACTGGATTGGAATGGTTGTCTCAGATTAGACCTCTGTAAAATTTGATCTAAATTATTCTCTTAATGAATCGAACATCGATAGTTAAACCAAAAATTATAAGGGTAAACTACATAAATAGTCCCCTGTCTATGACCCAAATTTTTGTTGAGTCCTATGACTATGAGAAGTTACAAATAAGTCCCCCGACTAATCGCAACTAACAAATTGATCTAATTCCGTTAAAAAATAAACAACTGATGAAGTGACAGTTAATAAAATATATATAATAATATATTTAACCATCAACTTTTACATTTTATTTTAATTTGATCTTAAATTTAAAAACTTATCTCTCTGTATTTAAATATTACAACATTTTAGTCTCTTAAATCCTAAATTTCATCTTCTTCCCTTCTATAAAAACAAACCTACATTTATGTTAATGGTAACCATCTGCAACCCCATTAATGTAAACTACATAAATGATCCATCGACTATGACCCAATTCTTTGTTGAGTTATATGACTAGAGAAGTTAAAATAAGTTTTCCAACTAATCACAACTAACAAATCAATCCAATTCCGTTAAAAAATAAATTGCTGATGAAATGACAATTAATAATCTATATAATAATATATTTAACCATCAACGTTTACATTTTATATTTATTTAATCCTAAACTTAAAATTTCATCTCTCAATATTTAAATATTACAACATTTTAGTCCCTTAAATCCTAAACTTCATCTTCTTTCCTTCTAAAAAAATAAACCTACATTTATGTTAATGGTAGCCACCTGCAACCCCATTTGTATGAGCAGTAGAAAATTGTTAGAGAATTAAAACCTTCATTGATGTTTACAATAATCATCTATAATAAGCTGCCCACAACAGGAGATGCATACCTTTTGTTTTCAGAAAAGAATAAGACGAAGTTTAAGTTTTAATAGACTAAAATGTTGTATTATTTAAATGTTTGAGAATTAAAATTTTAAAGTTAGGAACAAATTAAAATAAAACGTAAAGGATAAAGGTTAAATTTGTTATTATACAGATTTTATTAACTGCCATGTCATCAGCCGTTTATTTTTTAATAAAATTGTATTAATTTGTTAATAACAATTAGTCAGAGACATATTTATAACTTCTCCCAGTCATAAAACTCAACAAAAAAATCGAGTCATAGTCGGAGAGCATTTACATAATTTACCCAAGATATAATCACATAATTCGATTTAACTCGATTGAATACTCATCATCACTCCCAAGATAATCCCAGCCGTTGGAAAATTAGAAAAAATCGAACAACGGAGACCGCTCTCACGTGTAGTACTCGTTCGTCGTGTCAAGCCATCACGACAACCGAGAAGGATCCATAATTAATGCAAACCACCTCCCATTTCGTCGTCTTCTACCCACCGACTCCTTTACTCTCATCTTCATCTCTTCATCCTTTCTTCTCTCCGGCAAGAACCAAAGACAGAGAACATCGGCGGGGAAAATGGCAGATTGGGGTCCTGTCTTAGTAGCGACGGTGCTGTTCGTTTTGCTGTGTCCGGGGCTGTTGTTTCAAATACCCGGTCGGAACAAGGTGGTGGAGTTCGGGAACATGCACACCAGTGGAGCTTCCATTGTTGTCCATGCTATCATCTACTTTGGTCTCATTACCATCTTCTGTATTGCCATCGGAGTTCATATCTATGCTTCCCAATGATGTTTGATTTTGTAAACCCTTTCTTGTTTCTTTTCATTTATGTTGTTTCTGTTGTGTTTTTGCTTGATCTGTTAAAATGATTTTCCGATGTAATTCAAAAGATGCGAATCGAATCAGAACTGCAATTTTCGTTTATTTACAGCCTTTTCCAAGGCAATCTAGGATCTAAGATGTTGATTTTTTTAACCCTTTTTGGTTCTGTCTTAAAAGTTTTCAAGTTAAAATATAAATCTTTAACCTACTACAGTAAAAAATAAACTACAATTTTTAAACTCTGAACTTTAATTCTAAACTTTAAATTCTAACCATTATCCTTAAATTCTAAACATATACTCTAAATTAAGTCTCTAAACTCTAAAATTAAGATGTTTATAAAAACTAAAAGTTTTTACTGCTACTGTATTAGATATAAATCCTTAAGATAAATTAAATTGTGTATTTATACACGAGTCAATATTTGTTACACTGTTCGTGTAAAGTTTTTTTTACACAAACATACATGTATATTTTCAATCTAAATTTTAAAATTCTAATCTTAAAAGTCTAAGCATTAAACTTTAAATTTTAATGAAAATTTTGTTTTTCATTCCTAATATATAGTATAATAATCTTATAACCACCGATATTTGATTAATTTAAATTGAATTTTATAAAAGATTAATAGGGCAATTTTTTCAATTTAGTTTTTTTTCATTATTCTAATTTTTAATTTTTGAATTTTGTTTTTAATTTTTTCAATTTAATTTTTGATTAATTTAAATTGAATTATAAAACGAATACGATAATGAAAAATAATCCGTAAAAAAACAACTTGGGTTGGGCATGTTAGTGTTAGTCTTCCATATTAGAATAACAGCTAAAAATTATAGTTTGAGACTACCTATAGGGTTGGGCTTAGCCTTAAAGAAAGAAAGCTTCAATAAGAAATGAATTTTAAGAGAAAGTGACCCTCCATCCTCTTTTACCTCCATACCACTTTCTTTTTTCAATTAAGTACCTAAATTATTTTTCAGGCTAAATTGAGACTTAAAGTTCATTTTGTAACCCATTTAAGGTTCACCGTTAATTTTTTCGTTAAAGGACACGTGCCACCTCCACAAAAATCTAAAATTATATTAAAAATAAATAAAAATAATAAAAGAAAAAAAAATGTATCATGAAAGTTTCAAACATTTCCAAAATAGTCCCCAAATCCCTAAATCCCCCAAACCCGACCACTCTCGCAACCGGCGGCCACGTTGCCGGAGATGGAATGAAGCGCCCTCCCCTCGCCAAACAACCCACACGCCGTTCGTTGCCCCTCTTGTCACTGTTCGTCGCAAATCGTTCGAAAGATCCATTCGATAATTTCGTCGATTCACACAACGTCGATTGATTTTTGGCGATAGGGTGGTGGGGGAAATGGTCGTGATGGTCTGGCGACCGATTTGGTGGGTGGCAGCGTGGCAATCGACGGTGGAATCGGCCCAAATTGGGATTTAGATTTTGGGGTTTAGGGATTTTGAAATATGGGGTTGTTTTGTAGAATCTGGAAAATGTAGAGATTTTTTTCAAAATTAATTAATTTTATTTATTTTTAATATAATTTTAGATTTTTCTGAAGGTGACACATGTACTTTAACGAAAAAAAATAACAACGAACTATAAATGGGTCACGGAATAAAACTTTAAGTCTCAATTTGATCCGAAAAATAATTTAGACACCTAACTAAAAAAATACATAGTTTGAACACCTATTTGACGGTTAATTTTTTTTTTTATATTCCTTTATTCATAATTTTTTTTTCTCTTATCTTCTTTTCTAACTGATTGAGAATCTAAGATTCCTCTATTGTTTTGTCGATTATTGGGTGGTGGATTATCTCACGGCCACCTTCCTTCCTCCCCTTCATTGTCCATGTACCCTTTTCCGTCACAAGTCTACTTATTTCTCGAATAATAACTCATTTTCGGCTTTGCCGATGAGGGAGATTTTTTTAAAAATCTAAAAGAAATTGTATTTTCTTAAACCATGCTTTCGATTTCATAAGTATGATCTAACTTGATTTACACTATCTTTGATTTGAATGATTTAACGATTACGAATTTATGTAGGTTATTTACCATGAACAAATGTAAATTTTAGTTTATATAAATTTGTTAAATTTAAAGTTTTGGGTGTGTTAGTTAGTTTAGGGGTTTAAGGTTGTAGAGTTTATAATTTATAATTTTAAATTTTAAAGAAATGTTATGTAATATTTTGAGTAAACTTGGGGGCGCTTACCTTGGTTTGTTGGGTGTTTGGGAATACGGTTTTTGCCAGGTTGTACTTGAGATTGATAGCCTTAATGTAATGCAGATCCTGAGGCTTGACACTACATCGATGGGGACTTCTCTTTTGCTTGGCACTTGCAAAAGTTACAACGGCATAGTTGGGTGATATGTTTGAGTCATATTCTCTGGAATGGTAACAAGGTGACTGATGTGCTCACTCAGCTTGCGGATGTTGACCATACAGAGATAGTTCGCTATGATAGACTACCGATATCGATTTCACCGCTTGTTCATGAGGATATGTGTGACTAAGGACGAGCTGAGTTAATTTGGTCATAGGTATTTTGTTTTCTTTGTTTTAATCATCGTTTTGTGGGCTTGTGTGCTCTGGACAATTTAAGATGTTTTTTAAAATTTAAGATGTTTTTTAACCAGGCATGTAGCAGTTACATGCGATAAAATTGATACAATAAAAAATAAATTATATTTTCCAAGAATAAACTTCCTAAGATTCCCTAGATTTGTGGCATTGGATCACCAAAACATACCTCGACACCTGTCTTCCCCAGTCCCTAAAAGCTGCAATCGTCACCTTCCCTGTTTCTCCAACTTTTCATGTCAAAAAGGACACCATGATCATCTTCACTATTCAACTTTTGTTTCATAGGAGCAAAAAAAGAACCCTCAATCCTGATTCCAATTCATCCCTTTCAATCAATTGCTTTTCACAACACGTGTTGGCCTCTCCTTGGGTTCACCAGAATCATTTGATTGTACCATGATTCATACGTGTCGAATAAGAAAATTTTTAGGGTGAGACAGCTTAGGGTAAGACTAAAATGAGGCGTTACATAATTTTTTATAATTTTAGTAAGAATTTATGTAGGATGAGTAATAATTTAGGTGAAATTAAAATTTTTACTATCTAAGTAAGAATTTGTGTAACTAGATCAATTTTTATCATCTGGGTAAGAATTTGGGTAGATTTTGCTTTAAGTAAAAATTTGTGTAACTACACAAATTCTTATATTATAACCTAAATTTTACCCAAATGGTAAGAATTTGGGTAGATTGTAAGAATTTGTTAACTATACAATTTATTACCAATTGAGTAAGAATTTGTGTAGATCCGCCACATGTTAGTTGCACCATAAATGTGCCTCACCCTAGAATTTACCGTCAAATAACCCATACATTGTTTGTGAAATTGCCTAGCAGGGTCTGCAGGGAACTGTTGTTTCTGCTACACTCGTCAATCGGCATTGTTATTGTTTGTGCTGTTGTGCACACGGCAAACGAAAAAAAATCAAACAAGCAAGAACACAAGAGATTTAACGAAGTTCAACATTGTGCTTACGTCCTTGGGGAATAAAGAGCGGCTGTTTTCTTTTATTCAATCGATGGTCCTTAGGTTACAAATAACACATCTATTTATATACCTGAATACATGGTCACCAAGAAACCTTATTCAATAAGATCTCCTGCTTAAAATGTATTTCTACTCATATAAGTAACCCTACCCAGTACAATTACAAAGATATCTCGTACCGTACCACGGGGGCTTCGCCCCTACACCCCCAACCCACTTAATCTGAGCCCACCGAAAACTCGAGTACTCCTTTAATGGACAGATGCTCTCGCTCCGCTCTCTCACTCCCGTTCTAACATTTATCCTTTTACAGTATATGAGTCATACTTAACATAATGTAACCTTTAACAAGCTTTATTATTCCTTTTTATCTTGTTTTCTCTCCTTGCAAATTGTGTTCTAGTTTAATATATCACCATCCTTCTCTTTAACCATGTGTTGGCATCTTAATTTTCGATGATCAAATTAAGGGTTTTTAAACATTTTCGTATTTGGCTTTTGAACAATGAAGATTATTAGTATAAATGGTATTAGAGTCAAATTTTTTTGTTCCTTGTACTTTCATTATGCTTATTTCATTTCAAGTTCGGTATGTTATATATTTTTTCTCCACGTATGACGAGTGTTAACATACAAACAACGGGATAGATGTTGGGGCTGTTTGATTGCGGTCAGAGACGAATACAAAATTTTATGTTAGGATGTGTGAACTCTAAGATAATGTTTAGCCAAGTAGAAAAGTAGCAAGAAAAGGCTGATCGGTAAAACACCAGCTCTCCTTTTTCTTTTTTAAGTTCCTTTTCGGTGGTGATGGGGTTCATAGGGACCCCATTGTACGAGGAAATGGAGAAATATTTAGAATTATGAAAAAAAAGGCATTTGAGTAGTGGATGGAAATCATCTGCCCCCAAAGTATGCCTCCGTTTGTGCCCCCACTTTAAAATAGTGGGTTTAGGGTTTAAGATTTGGGGTTTAAGGTTGGGGCTTAGGGTTAGGGTGTAGGGAATTAGGGGTAGGGTCTATTTTTTAGGGTTTAGAGTTTGGGGTTTAAGATATGAAAATTAGGGTTATGGGGCAAGATTTAATTTTTAAAAAATTTTAGGCAGGGCATAGAAGAAGGCATGGTTAGGGGGCAGGAGATTTTTACTCTTGAATAGTGGGGTCGTGTCACCAGACTCGTCTCGTTTTTGCCTGACTCAGAAACGCAGACACCCACAAATCCAATGACAACGTACTCTCCACACCTATGCTCTAATTGGATGATGCTAAGCTCCATCCTTTTGCATGCAATGCCGAACATGCCTTCATCTTTCATAATCAACACCCTTTTCTTTTATATATTTGGCTAAACATTCAAGTTTAGGCATCAATTCTTTTACTTGATTTAGGTGGATACAAAGGAAATGGGGAGAGGAAAGGTTGAGTTGAAAAGAATTGAGAACCCAACAAACAGGCAAGTTACCTTCTCAAAGAGAAGAAATGGGCTTCTCAAGAAAGCTTTTGAGCTCTCCATTCTCTGTGATGCTGAACTTGCCTTGCTTATCTTCTCTTCTTCTGGAAAAGTTTACCAGTTTGCCAGCCATGAGTATGTTCACTTCTCCTATTTACTTCTCCGACGTGTTTTCGATCGCGTTGCGTTTATTGTGATGTATGTTTTTCTTTGATCTGAGTATAATTTTAATTTCTGCAGCATGGATAGGACTGTTGCAAAGTATAGGAGAGAAGTAGGGTTGCCTGATTCAAGTAATCCTCAATTTAGAACCATGGAGGTATTGTTTGATGATTTCTTGTCAAGATTTTTTTTCCAGTATTTAATGCATATGAAAAGAAAACCGAAGATAGTTCAAGTATAAACTACATGGATGGACCAAAGAAGGCTGGAACTCCCTTTAAAATCTAAAATTCATATATAATTTAAATTTTTTATGTATTTTTTTATTAAAAATCTATTTTTAAATTTATTTCTATGGTTGTTCCGTAACACAAAGTCCTACATTTGATCGTGCATATAACTCTGAAATTTCTTTCTTTTTTTTCAGATTTATTTCTCATATGGTAAATATGAGCAAATCATGCATTGTGTCTTCTGAAAACTTTATATATGTTAAATCTCAGTGTAATTTGAGGTAAATGTTGAATTCGTATACATGTTTCAGTATTCTCAATTTTTTAGATTTTTTATGTATTCGAAAGATGGAAATCGTCTGCCCCTATCATGTCCCTTTATGCCCCCACTTTTAAATAGTGGGTTTAGGGTTTAAAATTTAAGGTTTAAGGTTAAGGGTTGTTGTTAGGATTTAGAGAATTAGGCGCATGATCTATTTTTAGGGTGTAAGGTTTAGGGTTTAGATGTAAAAATTAAGATTAGAGTTTAAAATTTAATTTTAAGTAATTTTTAGTGTGAAACATAAAAAGAAGCATGATTAGAAGACAGAAAATTTATACCCATATTTGAATGGCCGTGTTCATACTCGTGTTTAAATATTTTGCTATATAAATATATGATAGGTACAATATAAAACGTGAAAGGCCGGCCAACATAGATGGTTTTAATTTTCATTTTATTTTTTATCGTTATAGTGAGATTTTATTATAGTATATATTCTTTACTCTTAATCCTTTAAAAACGTACACACACTATGCAAACAAGTTGCTCAAATCCGATTCTCTTTAATTTGTTTTTCAAACTATAAGTGCATGCCAAATCCATTTCTTAAAACTCTATTTTGATCATATAATTAATGTGTTAAAAACAGCTTTTGACTTTCTTGATGTTCACAGTTTTGGAGAAGCGAGATTGAAGAGTTAAAGAGATCCATAAACACCTTGGAAGCTAGACAAAAGTGTGTACAATTGTAGCGGAAATACACACATATACACATATATATATATATATATATATATATATATATATATATATATATAAGATTTGTTTACACAGTGTTAAATTCTTTAAATTTTATATATTTTTTGGACCGTTGATGAGTGAAACGAATAAATGAGATTAGCAGTAAATATGTGGAAAAAAAAGTAAGGAGTTAATCTGAGCTATCCATTCCCCCATCTAACGATCCAGAAAACGTGTAAAACTTAAAGAATTTTATATTGTATAAGTTGATATAACTCTCATATATATAGTCCATGTTTTTCCAAATATCAAATGTTTTCGTGTTTTTGCAGGCACTTATCTGGAGAAGACATCTTGGCATTAGACATGAGAGAGTTGAAACAGCTCGAGCGCCAGTTGAAAGTAGGCGTCGAACGTGTCTGCTCAAGAAAGGTATGCCTATATATTCCGTGTTAGTCGTGTTCTAGTAAGTATCAGATACGAGTATTCATCTTTTTCAACGGAATCTAGTTTTATATGTTGGACACATAACGAACATAAATACATACATATATACATACATCGATTATTGATATGAATTTTCTGTATTAAACAGAGACGCATTGTTTCGGATCATGCCACCGTGCTGAAGAGAAAGGTAAGAAATTTCTTGAAAGTCGGATCTACCCCTTAATTATGCCCCTATTGGTCTTTCTACTTTAAAACTCGCTCTTGATCGCCCGGTCCTTTGAAATCATATTAGAACTAATGATGTTTTGTGTTTCAACGCAGCACAAACAATTGCAGGAGGAGAACACTCACCTCCAGAAAAGAGTATGACTAATGGATTATTATTCGATACATTTTTGTTCGTATTTAGCTCGAAAACATTAAGTTTCGAACGAAAGTTAATCATTTTTACTGTAAATTTTGAGGGTTAAGTTGAAAGAGTTAGATGACGGAAACACCAGCTCAAGGGGTGAAATTCCTAGCGGAATTCTCCAACAAAGGTAATAATTAATCATCAATAATCAAATAAACCATATTCGATGACCGCAATAACACCTGTTTGATAAAATATCACCATCGAAAGTACGATTGTAACCGTAATTTAAATCAATAGTGCATGTTGCATGAATAAATGGAACTGTTTGCCAATTTCTAAAGCATTTGTGCATGAATTGGAATACTACAGGATCGTTGGAGAGGATCTCCTTAACGATACAGACCTCCCACTGTGATTTGGACATATGCATCCGCCGCCTCCGCCGCCGCCGCCGCTATAGGGTCCCACGTGCGGACAGTGACACGAGCCATGCTGCTATTGTTTAGCCTGGCTTTTTATGTTTTATTTTGTTTCTGAATGAATTGGCCTCGTTTATATTTTAGTGATTCTATTCTGTATTCTTATTAACTATTTATTGAATTATCATATGATGTACAAGAACTATGATTCTGTATTTTTATTAAAATATTTATCATCGGCACATTTGAATATGAATATGACATGAGAATATAATTTTGTAAATATATGATCTTTTATATTTTTAGTATGCTATTTTTGGTATATATAGATTTTTAAAGTTACAAGTAATACATATTCGAATAGACTAGAATCAAAACTAATTGTTATAAAGTATAATTAGACTAATAGTGGTTAGATTTAAAGTTTAAACTATAACAAAGCTCCAGAGACTACTCAATTTTTTTACAAGAACTAGAAACTACTGGATTGCTAATTAGAATTCGAGTCAATATATAACATTTTGTTACGAATATACATGTGACCCAGAAAAACTTTTATAATTGGATGACAAAAAAACTTACCCATAGTTGGATGATCCCAAGTACAATTTACCCTTTTTATTTATAGGTGTAGATAAGTGATTTTAATAATCCTATGGGTTAGTTCAAGGGGTAAGCAGCTTGATATCGCTTAAGTAAGGTTTCGAGTTTGAGGTGTTGTATATGCAAAAAATTCCTACTGGAAGACTTACCCACCAAAACCAAGTGTCAGTGGCGGACGATAGGGGGGGTTTAAGGGGGTATGGTCCCCCCCCCCCATTTTTTTTCATTAGGAATAAGATAGAATTTTTTTTAGAAAAAAGGTAAAATTACCTCTATAATCCCTTTAAAATTTGCAAATTTTTAGTTTGACCCCGTCAAAATTTTTAATTTCTTTTTGGTCCACTTCATAAATTTTTAGTTTTTTTAAATTTCATTTTGGTTCCCCCCTCTAAAAATTTCTAGTTCCGCCCCTGCCAAGTGTGCGACGCGAGTCGGTCTGAATTAGTCAAGGCTTCGCCCTAAAAACCGAAAGGACATAATAATAATAATAATAATAACAACAATAACAATAACAATAATAATAATAATCCGCAGTGAAAAAAAAATTAGGTGCCAAAATGAAAAATTCAGATATAGTTAAAGGGCTAAAATATGTATTAAGCCATTGAAAAATTCTATAATCCTTTCTGCTTATTGAAAGTTTCTGGGCTGACATGAAAGCCCAGAAAAAGAATTTTTTGGGCTGGGCTATTCTCCTTTAGCCCTTTTCAAATTTCTCTCCACCATTGTCACTCTTGTTCAGCTTTCTCTCTCTCTACATTACACCAGAAATGGCGACATCTATGGCAGCTCGCATATCCAGAAGCGGCGGCCGCGGCGCGGAGGCGGCTAAAGTGATATCGCTGTCGTCTGCCCGAGTGAATTGGGACTACAGGGGCCAAAGGAAGATAATTCCTCTCGGCCAGTGGTTACCGAAGGTCGCCGTCGAGGCTTACGTGGCACCTAACGTTGTCTTGTCCGGTCAAGTAACCGTCAACGACGGAGCCTCGGTTGCGTCCTACGTGGCGATCTCAACAAGATCACCGTTGGATTCTGCTCCAATGTGCAGGAACGCTGCGTTATTCACGCCGCTTGGTCCTCACCTACCGGTAAACCTTTCACCTCTCTTGAAATCAATCATGTTATAATATGTCCAGTGCAGCTGAAAATTGAAAAAGGAAACAAAATTTTATAAAATATTTTGTTCTTTGTTTATGAGCCTTGCTGTCAGATGCAGAAGAATTTGAATTAAGCTTTCATTTTTTAGCTCTAGCCTCATTTTTCTCATGATACTTCCAGAATCAACAATAATATGATAGATTGGATTAAAAATGTTGTAGTTTTTACTGCAGATTTGGTAATTGTTAAAAATGTAAATGTTGATGCCAAGAAAACTGTGTTTATTCTAGACAAACGAGGCAAGTGAATTGCAATGATCAATCTATGCTGTGAACATAGTTCTTTTTTAATGTTCTTTGTTGTGGAATATCACAAGATGATATGCTTAGTACAAAATGTGGATAAATAATGACACAGAATCTATCAAACTTAGATATATAAATTTCTGACCCCATTCCCCAACTCTTCAAGATTACTATTCAATAGAGTTTTCATTGGTAAAACGGGGTCGGTCCAAGTGGCAAGCAGCTTTGTATCGCTTAAACAAGTCTCGAGTTCGAGGCCTTTTTATGTATACAGAAAATCCTAGGAGACTCATGCACCAAAGTCAGGTGTGCGACGAGGGTCGGGTCCGAATTAGTCAGGGAAACCGGGAGGGCAACCAAAAAAATACAGTTTTCATTTTCTTCACCTTTTCTAGTGGATGGATAGAGAGACAGAAGCTATCATATCATCTTTTATCCAGATTCTAGAACATGTGCCTTAATACGGTACCGCCCCATAGCAGCTACTGAACTCCAAATGACCGGTGTAGGAAGTCGAGGGAGGGATTTCTTGCTTTAGATCTAGCTTTAGTGAGATTATTCACCCACATTGTATGTAGGAGGGCGCTTTTATAATAATGGTGTTATTAACTTAAAAAAAAGTTTGTGTGAACTTTCAAAGATTCCTTGTTCTTCACAGGCACTTTTATTGTATTTGTAGGGTTCTGATATTTGCAACTTGCTCTTGCTTGTGCTGCTACATGTATTTCTGAAAGTGCCCTTGTTTTTTTCACCTAGACATGGGTTCACTGGCTAGAACTGGTTCGTTTTTTAATCTTGTCTTGCTCATCTTTTGCTACCACTATTTTCGAGTGTGGCTCTCGGAACCTGCAATCACTTGCTTGGTTGCAAGTCAACCTCATTAGTGTGACTTGAGATTTCTTCCATCTTTTATTGTAAAAATGATTCATATAAAACAATTTCTGGACCTCTTTGGCATCATCATGCGACTACTATATTTGATTACGGACTATTTTATTTGAAATGACTCCCCTCCCCCCAATATTACAGGGCTCCCGGCAGAGACATCAATAGAGAGGTTTGTGACAATCGGTGCGTACAGTCTCTTGAGATCATGCACAATCGAACCAGAGTGCATTATCGGACAGCATTCTGTTCTTATGGAAGGCTCCCTGGTGGAGACTCACTCTATCCTTGAAGCCGGTTCCGTAGTTCCTCCAGGTAGGAGAATCCTAACTGGTGAGCTTTGGGCAGGAAATCCGGCTAGGTTTGTTCGAGTTCTAACCCACGAAGAAGCGTTAGAAATCCCTAAAGTCGCTGTAGCGATTAATGATCTTAGCAAAGAACATTTCTCAGAGTTCCTTCCATACTCAACAGCATATTTGGAAGTTGAGAAGTTCAAGAAGTCCCTGGGAATTAGTATTTGATTGCTTTTTTGTTGTCATTTTTCAGTTTACTGCAGTTTTCCTTTGCAGGGAAATAAGCTGCCAAATAACACATAAAACAAGCCTTTCTGTTGTTTATCCATGTAAAAACTCTTGTTATTGTGCATTCTAATGAAATGGAATATCGTTTTAAGAACGACATTCGATTGATTTGATATTTGAATCTCAACATCTCTGAATTAATAGCACTCGTTCAACGAAAGAACACAGATTTATTCTATTGCGAATGAAAGGGAAGAGTTTGAGGGTTAAAGGTTTCGAATATCCTACTGCCAACGAAAGGGAAGAGTTTGAGGGGCTTCACTTCCAGATGATTCACCAGAATCCATGTGAAACATTCCTGAGCCGGGGACCGTGGTAGTCTCGCTGACATTGGCTATAACCGAACCCATTGGCTCTATAACATAGTTTTGCAGGTTCGGACCCAAGGATTGCACCAAGGGGAATGGCTGAGGCTGCACCATGTTACGTGAACCGATCCCAGATGTATGCGACAGAGGAGATGACAGAAGAGAGAGAGCACAATCTGAATCCTGAACTTGAGTTGTTAACCTGTCACACAACATACTATGGCAGCTCACATTGCCTTCCAAGAAAGGCGCAACAGCCCCGAGAACCGGCTGGCAAACGGAAGCTTTCGCAGGTGCTTGATCCTCCCCGTGTAGGAACGTGCATTGCTTACCTTCTCTGTAGTTACTCGAAGAGGATCCAAGAACAAGGCTTTGTTTTGCAGGCGAGTGCGGGTTAAGACACCTAGATTCGATCATGGAGTCGTTTACTCCAGGCCAAGTAGCTTTCACCACAGCAGTGGACGGATATACTTGCAAACTAGAGAATGGCAACATCTGGGAACCTGAAATGTGGAATTTGAATTGATTCAAACAAGGTTACTACATATAAAACAAGTGCACGAATTCACTCATCGTTAAAAGCGCCGAAAACCGAGTTCATTCAAGCATCATAGCCATAATCTGACCTAGGTAATTGGAGAAATAGCTTCGAGAACGTGAGAGGGGATCTGGTTGAGGCTTCCTTCGCCTCCGGTTATGCCTGTCGAGACGTGTCCTGCAGCTTCTCTTCCCATCATCGAACTCCTCCAGTGAGTGAAACCTACAAAAAAACAGCAAAGTAACCGTCGAGGAAGTCGGGAAAGCCGGGAAACAGCTAAGGTCCAACCTCGAAAACAGATGGAACTGAAATACCAGAAATCATACCTACACAACAAGAAAATAACACCAAACTTCATCCCACATAAACTCAGCCATTACCATTGAGTTATTGATTAAAAAAACAAGTCTCTACACTCATTCGAATCGAATCGGTTTAAATTATCCTGCGAAAAGTTCGAGTAATCGTAATCACCTGCTGCATTGTTGACAAAAACGTTGCCTTAGGCCATTGATCACAACTTCTGCAGACTTAGAGTGGAGCTCACACACCTTATGGCGCCTATGGTAGTCCTTACACTTACTAAGGTCCGAATCGCATCCATCGACGAGACACGAAACCAGACATGTCCCGATATTATTCGGTCGTCGAGCCTTCTTTGAACTCGATGGTACTTCCCCTGAATTTCCCACTCGACCAAGCTTCAAATCGACTCCGAATTCCCCACTCGATCCATTGCCATTGATTTCATATGTGTTTGTTACAGTTTCCTCAACAAAATCACTCAAATCCCATGAAGTAGCTTTCAAGTTCCACTCCATAGAATTAAAAAAATCCTCCACTTTCAACTCTTAATGCTCACCTAACAGGAAACTTTTCAACAATTATATAATAAAAAAGAGTCAATCTAAGCATTAAAAAAAAGGAACTTTTAAAAAACCAGACATAATTTCGCATCCGAATTCGAGTAACATAGATCAAGATCCAAGGGTGAAACAAACAAAACACAATTCCAAAAACATTGGAAGCAAAAGGGTACTTACAGTTACAGTTGCAGACAAACAAGAAGAGTTGTTTTCTGTTTTCAAGCCATTGAAACACTGACATCATGAACTCCATTAAAACACAATTAAAGCAGCTAAAAAAACACCAGAAAAACAGCAGGAAAAATTGTATGAAAGGGAAATGGGTTTGACCTAAAACAGCTTTGGTTCAATATCTTTTATGTATAATTATAATTATAATTATAATTATATATGTATATTTAGAGGTTGTTTGAAATATGAAATGATGTTGGGGGAGAAGGGAAGAAAGGGGACAGCCTGTTTGTTGCTTTCAACTTGTTTCTTCTACAAAACACAGAGAAAACTTGGAAAGTACAGAGTTTTCTCCTAACTTTTTAAAACCAAATTTTCTTTTCTTCTTTTTTTTAACAAAAATTATGTAATAATGATTTTTGTTATATATATCACGTTTATATCAAAAATAAATACTTAAAATATATATTACACTTTTCAGTAAGTATTTTTTTAATCAAAACAATTACATAAAGTTACTATCTTCTTTATCTTAGTTTCCAAAATATTTTTTTTTGTAAAAATAAATACTTATAGTATATTATTTTTTCATCTAGTTTTTTAAAAGTTGACGTGTGATATTGGTTTAAAAGTACTTTAAATACTTGAATAATAATAATAATATATTTAAGTACTTGTTTTTATCAAAAAAACTATTTTAGGTAACTAGATGAAAAAGATGATATATTTTAATTATTTGTTTTTATAAAAAAATAATTTTACAATTTTCAGGACCAAAGAACAATTTTACAATTGAGAGTTAATTTTATTATTTTGCTGATGGTAATGGTGATTTGATTTATAAATAAATAAAATTATTATTATTAACACAAAAATTGGATGAAATTTTAAAAGTTATTTTTTTATTTTCTTTAACTTGAAATTTCTATATGTAATTTCCTTTTAATTTTAAAAGTAACTTTTTTTTGTATTTTCCTAATAAACTTGTAGTGATTAATTTGAAATTTAAATGATGATGGGGGCCCTTGAAATGTAAAATCATGTGGTTGTCTTTTCGGCTTTAATAATTAAATATGAAATATATTTATTTCGTTATTTATGTATGAAAATGACCTTTCTGCCTTTGTTTCAGCCGACACTATAATCTACACTGTTACAACTTACAAAAGAAATCCTCGTACGGCGTTTTACTTTGATTATTGTGGATTAAATTTGAATAATTGCAATTATCAAGTAAATTGAATTTAATTTTTTTAATGTATGATTAAAAAATTCACGAACTTTATTTATGTTTTTCTAATATATATTTTATTTTTTTATTATTTGAATTAATGTAAAAAAATTATTTAAAATTTAAACTTGAACACGAATAAAACTTGAGGTCGACTGAGAAAATCAAAACTCATCTTTTATTAAACAAACAAACATAATTTTTTAGTTTCAGCTTGAAAGTTTATAAAATTCATACGGATTAATCGAATTTGATATTGGTTGTTTTTTAATTAAAAAATTAGGTATTTTTGAGGAAAAAAAAAACCTATATAGTCTAAAAAATTAAATGATGTGTAATATTAATGGAAGTGTTAAATGTGAAAGAAATTTGTTAATCCAATTGTATAAATTAAGTTGGTTGGTTGTGAACTTATTAACTACTCACTCAAACTCAACTCATTTATATTTGTAGTTGAGACTGCGGCCATCATTATTTTATAATTATTTTTATTTACCTATTAAATAGATACAAATTAAATAGATACAAGGTTTAACCGTTAAATAGGTGCTTAAATTATATTTTTTTTTCAATTAAGTGCCAAAACTATTTTTTGGGGACAAGTAGGTGTCTAATGTTTCATTTCGTGACTCATCTAAAGTTTTTCCGTGACAGACATTATTTTTTTGTTATCCAATAAAATTCGAACACGTGGTATGGTTTTATCATTTTTTGAAATTAAAATTTGAAAAATAGAAAAATAAAATAATAAAATATATTAATTAACCCAACAATCTTTAATTTCTCTAAAAAAAACTCCAACCCTAACTCTAAATCCCTAAATTCCTCCACTTTGAAGCACCACCGACCATCATTGTCTTTATCGGACCCTATCTACCAAAAGCCCCCATCATCTCGTCGTAAAAAATCGACGAATGAACCACCAATTTCATCGCCGACGAACACCCAACAATGAAGAAAAAGTAGGTTGATTGGGTTTCGATCGACGATTAGAGGGTGGGAATGTCAAACGACGAGGTACCAACACTTGGGTGGTGAACGGTGAACCACCGACGTGTGAGAATGTCGGACGGTGAGGGAGAGGTGATTTGGAAGTTTGATTGAAAAGAATTTGAAACTTAGAAATTTTTAAAGATACTCGAATTTCTAAAGAAATTTAGAAATAAAAAAAACAAAAAAAAACATATCACATTGTCATGTTTTGATTGGTTGACAAAAATTTTAAAACTCGTTGATATTATGACGGTTAAAAAGGCGTAGTTTGAGCAATTATTTGACGGTTAAACCTAGATACAAATACAATTGTACGAATAATCACGATTAAAAGATTAATTAATTGACTGAATGGTAAAAAATATTTATATTGTTTTGTAGGTATCTAATCTTGATATTTACTTAAAAATATAATTATCTTCATTTCCCCATCAAAATTCGAGTTTCGTTTTATGATTAAAGTGGGGGAAGGATTATCTAGAACCAAATTTGAGAGTTAATGTCTTTTAAAACGAAAGTGATGTTCCTTTTCATTACTAAAATCCTAGTTGATATCGAAATTCGAGTTTTAAACTCCACACAATATACTAATGATAAGATTAGGCTTAACGGCCATAAAGGTGTCTAATCTATAACTTTCTTTTAGTTTGTTTTTAATTTTTTTCAAGTCACTTTGGTATCTAATATTTTTTTCGTAATTCAAATTATGTTTTTTTCATCAATGACCATTAGAAAATATCGTCTTCCAATTATAACGTGACATATGACATGCTTTTTTTATTTATTTAACTTCTAAATTCCTTTGAAAATATAAATTTCTTTAAAACCTTAAAGTTTTAATTTCTTTAAATCAAACCCTCAAATCACATGTTCCTCACCGTCCGGCATCCCCCACACGTCGATGGTTTACCGTTCACCACCCAAACACCGCGTACCTCATCGTTCAGCATCCCCACCCTCTAATCGTCGATAAAAAATCTAATCGATCTTTTTTTCTTTATTGTTAGATGTTCATCGACGAAGTAATCACCGATTTATTCGCCAGTTTTTGACGACAAGAAGATGGAGTTTTCAGTCGTGAGTAAGGGTGGCAATCGAGTGGGAAATAATCGAAAACTATGGGGATTTGAATCGACGGGTACGGGGAATAACTGATTTCTTCACCCCCACGAGGATGGGGCGGAGAAGTTTTATCATCAAAGCTCAAATGGGAATGTGGGCGGAGATTGTTATATCCGAACCGTGGGAATAACTGAACTGTACCCGTATAAATTACCGTAAGGATCCTAAAAAATATCCACATAAATCCCAATATATTTACAAATTTGGATGGCCATAAGGATAAGTTACCCATTTTTTAACAAAATTCTAATCTCTCCTAACCTGAGTATGGCCAACTAAAGTAAGTTTAAAAATTTTCCGTAAATTTTATAAAAATGATTAGAATGATAGATATACATCATTGTAAACATAATTCAATTTTATTTTATTTAAAATACAAGGTGATCGATTTCGATATGTATTTTTTAAAAAAAAATATATTTAAATGTTGAAAGGTCATAAAAATTTGGCAACACATTTTTAGAAAACAGTTTTACCAGTGACTTTGAAAAATCACAAAAAATTTTACATGATGAATTAGGAAGTGAGCCTTATATTTTTATAATCATACGGAAGTCTATATTTGTTTAAAGTAAATAGTTCTTGATTTCGAGTTATATATTAGGAGTTATTAATTTTTTAGTGAGCAAAGGTCAGAAGAAAATATTGCAGTTTGTTTTCAAAAACAACAATGACAGTGACTTTAGAAATTCGCCATAAAAATTGTACGAGTAAAATTTACAAAAGTAATTTATGTGTTATGAATATTTATCTATGTGGATGTCTATCATGATTAGAACTTTATCAAAGGAGTTTGATTTATTTATTATTAGGAATATTATCTCTATGAATTAGAGTTTAATGTATTATGTACTTCTTATGCCTATAAATAGATGATTCATTGAAGGCATTGTATACAAGTCTATATTTGAGAATAATACAAATCTCCCTCTTTCTCTCATCTCTTTGTTCTTATTCTTGTTCTTCTTTATTTTATTCATAACACGTTATCAGCACGAGACTCTAATCAACTGAGGTTTTCATCGTTATAATTCAAAAGAAGTTACCGGGAAGAATTCGATTATAGAATAAACCAAAGATAAATTTTTTTTCTCCTTATTTTTTTAGTTACCGATTGTCTTTCTCTTTATATTTTAACTTTGTTTTAATTTTTGAAAATTTTGGAAGTATGTTTGATTTTATTCGAACATTGGAAAGAGATAAATTTGTGGCTTCTCACAAACCAAAAGACGAATCGACAGAGACGAAGAGGTTGTGTTTGGTGTAAATTACGCGTGTTTTCTCTTGTTCCTAAAAGAGTTAATTAGCGGTATGCTTATTCATACTTTTACTTATATAATTATATTTGATATTTTTCATATTATTATTTATGTCATTTTATTTGGTAAAAGTTAATATTTTTAACCGTGTTTTGAGTTTTACATGATATGCTTAAATGGCTTGGAAAGAGATGTGATATAAAGAGACTATGAGAAGCTATCTCGGTCATATGCTATGTCTCCATTGTCCACGAGAGAAAAATCAATATCGGTAAATTTTGATTTTATTTTTATTCTTTATATTATTATTTTAAAGTGCGATAAATCATGATGATTTTGAATTTACAAGAAGATTATTATAAAGTCTATATTTGCTCGAAAGCAATATTTCTTCTTCGTTGAAAAATTTGATCATAGACTTCTCCCAATTTCAAGTTACGAAAATTCTTCTTGATCCAAAAAGTTTTATGGGAGACATTCCTTGAAGTGAATGCAAAGCATGATGTTTATTCCATGCGATTATCAATGATGGGGCACTCCCTGAAGTGAATGCAAGCATGGTGTTTATTCCATGCGATTATTGGATCTGTTTCATTCCCTGAAGTGAATGCAAGCATGATGTTTATTCCATGCGATTATTGGATCTGTTTCATTCCCTGAAGTGAATGCAAACATGGTAAATCATTATTCAATTAGAGACATAATTTCGATATAATCCAAGTATAATTGGTTGGACATCCCGTTCTGCGAGGTTACTGGTCTCAAAGGAGGTTTTTAAAGGACCTTGTGGACAGGTTTAACAATGCCGCGTACGAGGATTAAATCTTTGTTCTCTGTGATAAGGATATATGAAAAAGGTTTTAAAGGCCCACTGGCTCTACTCCATTCCCTGAAGTGAATGTGAGATTATATTATGGAATGAATAAAAAATCACATTAAAAGTTGTGGTCGTGGTCGAGGCTATGAATATACACATGAAAAATATAGTCGTTTTAAGAATACTTCTACCCGCTGGTAGCGAAGTTATAAGGATGACAAGAGTGATAAAGATTATTCTAATGAAGTGAAATCCTTTTACCAATGTGATGTTATAAACCATTGGTTTCATATTTGTCAAATGCCAAAGTATTATGGACTTTATCCATAATCATGAATGATAAATGAAATAAAATATAAACAAAATTTGTTTATGGCGAAAATAATTATGGCGTTATTGGTCCAACTCAATTGGATATTGTTAATTTTCTCATAACCTTTGAAGGGAATAATTTACCATTTATTTTATTTCCCTTATAACCTCTAACATGAATAATTGGTTTTTTATTTTATTTTATTTTTTATGTTAATTAGTTTTATTTATTATTTATTTATAGTTTGCTTTATGTTTATTTATTTCACATATTATTTATTTACGCTTTATGTTAATTTATTATTTGAAGAATATGATTACTTTCGGAATAAAATATACAATGAATTGTGGCTATTTATGCCTAGAATTGTGGTTATTTATGCCTAGCAGATAATGCAAGTACTCATATTATACTTAAGCATAAGAAATATTTTCCCATTTAAATGCAAGGGGAAATATGAGTAGTATTTCTCAAAGTACTAAAATATCAATACTTCGAAAGAGCACTTGAAAGTTTATCTCTGATAGATAATCGACTTGATATGATGTGCTATATTTTATATTTTTTATTCCTCGAAGTGAATGATACAAAGTACATATTTTCATTACCTGAAGTAAATGAAACAAAGCACATTTTGAAAGGTGCACAATTATGCATTTCTCAATTAAAATGCAAGAGAATAATGTGAGTACTATATCCGGAAGTACTAATATCACAAAAGGCTCTGGTTGAGCAAATATGTTATTGTCAAATGAAACTTTATTCCATATTCACATTGCGTTATACTCGTCAAAGTCATAAAGAGAGCAATATGAGTTCACGAAATATCCCCTTGGAAATTATAGATAACATATGTTATCAATTGGCATTTGCAATAAGCCAATATGGATATAAGTTCTGGTAGCCAAAAAGTCAGTTGAAAGCTCTAGGAGAGCTATATATTGCTACCAAAAGATAATTTCAATTGAAAGCTCCGAAAGAGCTAAATATATTCATATTTAAAGGAACAATTTTGATGGTCGTACTAGACATGTACGAGTAAGATTGAATTACATGTTATGGTAAACAAGAAATTTACAAATTCAGAGATATATACACACATATATATAGTTGGCATGATCGGTTAGACCATCCTGATCAATAATAGTGCGGAAATTATTGAGATTTACGTGCACATGTATTAAAAGAACCTGTAGTTCTTGTGGTGCTTATTCTTAAAGGAATGAATTAAATTCCACTTATTAAAGAACGTGAAGTTCTTGTGTTGCTTAAAAGAATTGATTAAATTCCACTTACTAAAAGAACCTGAAGTTCTTGTGTTGTTTGTTCTCAAAGGATATAGATGATCCCACTTACCAAAAGAATTATAACTTAAAGTTCTTGTACTGAAGTTAAGACTATATGTCTTGCATATCTGAACGAAATATGGGCCCATATATCCACAAATGTGGAAAGTTTTATATGATTTTAGTAGATGCATCTACATTGTTTTATCGACTTACAACCAGAAGTTTGTGAGATTGATTTTAAAATATTCAGATTATGCAGTTAGACTATTCGTCTTGAAAAGCTAGTGGGTTTATATTTTAGGTTATATCAGTTGTTACAAAGCCTGTTGATTATGAAAAATATAGTTTAGCAAAATTTCAATTTGATGCCTCTTATTTAATAGCTAAACTATGAGAACAAAAGAGTTATTATTATATGGTGTTTCCATATAGCAACACTTATACGCATCAAGCCAACGAGTTATAATAAACTCCCCGTTATGATTGGTTTTTGGTCAGAAACCATACATTTCCCATTTTATAATTTTTGAATGTGCGATATGAATTGCTCCACCACAATGCACAAAATGGGTAAATAAAAAAGGTTGAGAATATATATTGAGTATGAGTCTCCTTTTATGTTTAAATTCTTAAACATTAATTGGAGAATCATTTATGACATGATTTTTCTTAACATCAGGGGGAGATAATAATCAGCTGGATGGAGGAAAATGAATTATCATTATCTAGATCCTCGTATATGAACTAGAAGTTTATAAGATAATTCATGTTATTACATGTCAACTGCCAGACATATTTACTGACCCAATGAGAGTAATTAAGTCTCATATACCAGCTGAAATGCTCTAAGTTTAAATTACATGTTAGAGCGAGAGAATGTAAATCATGCCTGAAGCATGATAGTTGAAATGGTTCCAATGATCAAAATTCTCGTAAATAGAAAGTAATATGAGATGGTCATATATTGGAGGCGGGTGCCCCTGAAGAGACCCAAGACATAACAAATAATAAAACTCTATAAGAGTTACAGGTACCTGAAATAAAGATTGAAATCTTGAAGAGATCTCGATGAGTTATGTCATTACGAGAATGGAACCAGAAAATTGGAAAGTTGTCGACAACGATTTTACAAACAATTTTACATAAAATACTTTTATAGAAGTAAAGAAAAAAATCGAGGATCTTGTATAAAATCTATCCAAAAGTATAGATATTGAATTGGCCAATGTTGAAAGACGCTTTGAACTTCTAAAATAGAAGTATTTGGACCAACAGTCCAAACACCTAAAGGTGTAATGCAAGTGAGGCACAAATAAGTAGTCGTAAATACGACTTGAACTATGATTTATGAAAAGTTTTAATTACTCTATGGTGGATGCAATTACTTTGGCAGTTTTGAAAATTTTACATGCGTCTAATTATTTGTGGATCCATATTTATCCTTGAATGATCTAAAATGCTATAAGCATTTGGAAATTTCTGTGGAAATTTATTTAGACATGTCTCATGAATATTTTGGCGCATTTGGTATAATCGCCTTAGTGAATACTAATTGAGAAAATACTATAAGAATGATCAGATTTCCATATGTATTTCATAAAGGAGTTTGGATCAAGATCCATTATGATAATTTTAGAACTCCTAAAGAGCTTCAAATTGGAAACTCATGAAGTACTTTCAATACAAGTACTTGAATCTTGACATCAAGTTTATCTCGACCTGAAGATCGAGCATTTTTATATATTTCTTTTGTCTATGAATAGACATAAGCTGAAAGAATCTTAAAGAAGATTCAATATGAATAGAGCATATCTATTGAGTATCCCAATAGTTGTAAGATTGTTGGATGTGAATAAAGATAATTATATATTTTCTTGATCTTGAAGCACTATATATTAGTTGGTCAAGAAATATCTATGAATATACAAAGATCATTACATTTAGATCTTCAAACATTCGTTGATGCCTCCTCAAATGTCGTAGAAATAATTGTTATGCACGAGGCAAGCCAAAAAAATGTGTTTGGCTAAGACTATTGACCCAACATATCCAAAAGATATGTGGATTTACTTTTACAAGATATGATAAAAGCTATCTTGTGTAAAGATAACGCAAGATGTATATCTCAGTTTGAAAGTGGATACATCATGGAACATATTACTCCAAAGTTTTCATCCCTCACGATCTTTAGAAAAATGATATTCAAGATTAAATTATGAAGATTCAAAGATCTTCTGTGATGTTTGCATGAGGGGGAGTAAATACGCGTTGCACTCTTTTTCCCTTAACTGAGGTTTTGTCCCTATGAGTTTTCCTGGTAAGGTTTTTAATGAGGCAACATGTTATGCGTATCAAAGATGTGTGTACTCTTTTTCCTTCACTAAAGAATTTTTTCTCACTGGGTTTTTATCTTAGTAAGGTTTTAACGAGGCACATTATCTTCATAGACATCCAAGGGGGAGTGTTATGAATATTTATCTATGTGGATGTCTATCATGATTAGAACTTTATCAAAGGAGTTTAATTTATTTATTATTAGGAATATTATCTCTATGAATTAGAGTTTAATGTATTATGTACTTCTTATGCCTATAAATAGATGATTCATTGAAGGCATTGTATACAAGTCTATATTTGAGAATAATACAAATCTCCCTCTTTCTCTCATCTCTTTGTTCTTATTCTTGTTCTTCTTTATTTTATTCACAACAATATGGTTGGAAAAATTATCGAATCTAATTTATTTTAGAACAAACGGATCATGATTTGGAATTGTAGATTGTTAGTTACATGTTTCTTTTAAATGTAGTGCATGATATTATGTTTCAATAGTTAATATTTTAGTCACGTTTTATAATTTTGAAATAATTTGTTTGTTGTTGGTAAAATTAAATTTGTATGTTTATAATTTTAGAGATTTAATGTTGAATATTTGTTTTAATATATATTTTTTATTTTTTTAGGTACGAGGATTAACTGAAAACCGCAAGAATTTATAAGGAATGAATATGGGGATGAAAAAAAAAATATCTTAAACGTCTAATGAGGAGTCCCCGAAGCCGTAACCGCAAGTGTTGCGGACAAAGTGAAGAATACAAAATCGTCCCCGTCTCGCCCCATTGCCACCCCTAGTTGTGGAGTCCAACAAAGACAAGGGTGACCAGTAGTAGTTGAATCGATCGTGAGAGGAGAAGAATTTAAGATTTTAGAAAAATTAAAGATTTTGAATTTTTAAAAAATATTCTACGTATCGTTTTTTATTCAAATTACGAAATAAAACGTTAAACACTAAAATATTCAAAAAAAAAAAAAAACGTTTAGCACCAAATTATTTGACATCTATGAATTTTTTAATCATACATATAAAAACTAAAATAATTTTAACGTTAATATATGAAATAATAGTCCTTATAATAACAGTTTTTAACTCGGTATTTTTCCTTTTAAGAAAAGCTTCATTAACTTACTGATTAGAATTTAGAGTAGACGGTTTTAGTCTTTACTGCTCTAGTTTTCAACTCTTATTCTTCTGAAATTTTAGTTAATAAAGAAATAATTGCATAACAACTTTCTAAATTAGTTCTTAATCTTTCAAATGTTCCAATTTCATCCTAAGTAATAGCTCAGATTCTAAAATAGTCCTCAAACTTCTGAACATTTCAATTTCATCCATCAATTATGGCTCTCATTCCAATTTCATTCCTAAATTACGACCATCATTCTATGTTTAGGAATCTATTTAAAATGAAAGATCATAATTCGGGGGCGTGCGATGCATTAACTCGACAATAAAATATCGTATCTGAACCAAAATTTAGTAATAAGGGAGAAAACTTACTCAAAAGCACACTATTTCTGATAAGAAGAGAATAGAGTACAAGTAGAACATTTCTGGGCAAACAAGTGACTAGTCAGGGCCACTTAATCAACCAAGAAAAATAAAGCTACCTCTGGGAGAAACTATGGTATTTCTAAGTCATCCTCTGCGCCGCTTCTTTCGCAAGAAGCTTCTCCTTCGCCTTGGTTCTGGCCTGTGACTTCGAGCCCATGATGCCACCTCCCCACTTCTTTCGGTATTCATCATACTTGTCGTTAAAGTTTGCCTGTTATATTAGTTGATAAGTTATTTAGGGGTGGGACAGTATGTGTTTATGGTCAATATTTCGTGGTTGGAGATATTTGAGTGTCAAGTCAGACCAGGAAAAAAGTCCGGGTTGGACGGTTTAAATCCTTAAGTATAACTTGAACAGAAACTAATTGGAATTTGGAAAATATTGCAGGTGTGGTGGAATTTTACCTTGACGGCCTCGAGGATTTTGCTGAAGTCCAACTTATCCTCGTTCTTAACAGTGGTCAAGCATAAGACAGAAGCAGTTTTCTTGTGTACAATCTGCCGTAGTAGTATTAACTTGAATATGTAATCTACTCACTTTAACTTTATAAACGGAAGAAAATAAGAAAAATGCAGAAGGCAATTACCGATCCCAAACGTGATTTTCCCTTGACAATGCAGTAGGGGACCTCCATCTTTCTGCACAATGCGGGGAGCCATACTACCAATTCTATGGGATCCACATCATGAGCAATAACAACAAGTTGTGCCTTGTTCTGTAGAGGACATAGCACAAAATAAATATCATTATTCTTTTTAACTTTGCAATGAACAGAATGCATGGAGCCACACCAGATAAACAGATGAAACTGACGGGCAACCTGCTCAATAAGGTAGGTAACATGGTTAAGCCCGTATTTTACAACAATCGGTTTCTTTGATTCGGGAGCTTTTCCTTCAGCCTCAGCCTGGGCCTTTTTCAGGAGACGTTCCTTCTTGGCCGCCTTATCCTCCGGCCTGTACTTGAGAAGCAACTTGAAGAGACTTGTTGCTGCATCATGCCAGGAAATAACCAATATATAAACTCAAATTCACGATTAAACATTATAAACAGAAAAGAAACTTTGCGGTAAGACAGGTGGAAAGGAATAAAACATGGGATGGAAGAGGCAATTAAAACGAAGAATTAACAATACCAACAAGAGCAGAAGCAGTCTCAGGCTTACATGAATAGATTTAACAGAAATGAAACAAGCATTTCAGTATTAATGCATTTAATTTGAAGAAATCGTAATTCAATCAAACTAAAACTTGAGAATGTGATATGTAAAATGAAGTGAAGATTTTATAGCATACCCAGGTTCTTATCAAGAGTCTTTGTGAACTGGTTCAGTGCTGGTGGGACTTTCAACCTCTGCTTAAGGATCCTCTTTTTCCTTTGAATACGAACAACCTTAGGCCACTTCACAAACCGATGCAAATCCTTCTTTGGAGGTAAAGCCCCTCCAATACCGAACTGCTTTGGACGCTTCTCGAACAAAGGATTGGCAACCTTCTCCTAATACCCAAAATGAAAAAAAGAATAAACAAATAGTGAGACCACAATCAAATTACTCAAGGGATTGGTCCGAATCAGAAAGCAACAAAAACCAGAAATTACTTGTTTCTTCTTGGCCGGCACGGCTACCTTTCCACCTCTCTTCGGGGCCTGCATTTAACAACAAACTAATTAAAAACACAAATTAAACCAAAACCCTTTCGAATAAACACACCCAATCATAACTTGGTTCAAACAATCAAACATATATCACAAAAGCCACTACAGAATTCTTAAAACATCAAATACTAACAAATTTTCAAATTCGAATATATCGGCATTAAAAAATGGCAAATTACTGCAAATGGCTACATGCTTCCACAATTACTTCAAATCTTATTGATCAACAAAACCATTGGTTTCTACAAGCTAAACAAAGATTTAAACTAATCTTTCAATGAAATAACTATTCACCACATTATTCAGAATAAGTTTCTAATGTTCTAAACAACCAATTAAATTCAATACAACGTTTAATCTTAAAAATACCATTCTGGAACCTCCTGAAGCTTTCCCCGAGCTTTTCGTCGTTGAATGAAAACAGCGTAACAAAACCCTAATCGAGAAGAAAACTCGAAAATTTAGGGTTTTATATAAGAACGCGGCCTATGTTTGGGCCAGTGGTACAAAGTTATGGGCTTGTTGCCTTGTTGGACCTTTCTACGTTCAGAAAAATTATTATTTTGATTTTGGCCATAAACAAATAAATAAATCCTCGATCGAGTCGAATCGTATCAAATGAAAAGAATAAGTTAGTGATTTAATAGGCGAATCTTATTTCAACAAATAAAATTAATTTATTTTTTCTCAAATTAAATTGAATGAAATGAAATGTGACTCAAAATGAATAAATTTATTCAAATTTAAGTAAAAGAAAATAAATATATTAAATTAAGGAAAATACTTTGATGCACAAGCTTGTGTAAACTTTAGTTTGCACAAGCTTGTGTAAACTTTAGTTTACACAAGCCCTTTAATTTTAGGGTTTAGGGTTTTAGGTTAGGGTTTAGGGGTTTAGTATGTAAGGTATATAATTTAAGGTTTATGAGTAGAATTTAGAGTTTAGGGTTTATGGCTTAGGGTTTAGGTTTTAGGTTGTTAGGGTTTGTGATTTAAATTTTAAATTTTATAAAAGGATTGTGTAAAAAAAATTTACACAGCTTGTGCATCAAAATAAAACCCTTAAATTAAATCATATTGGTAATCTCCCTAATTTCCAAATTTGAGCACATATTTTATAATTTCTTTAGTTAATACTTAAACCTAATAAAAGTTCAACTGACTCAATAATAAATGAATTTATAACTTATTTTTGACTTCCATGCTACTTCCTAAACATTGTGTCATCGGGTTGTTAACGAGTTAATGGTTCAGTGAAATAATTAAGAATAGAAGCTTATTGCTAAATTTGCAGCAATTGAAAATCCAATGGCAAAAAAGAGAAACCCTAAAATTTGTTTGATGTAATTTACCCTAAAATTATTACAAAATTTGTTCTCCAAAATGATGCAACATGTGACAATGTAAACAAGATAGGTAGGAAAACCATGTTAGCCCTTCGAAAACAATTTATTTGGGTGATTTTATTATAAATTTGATGAGTAATGCACGTAAGATTTCTTTTGGAAAATAATAATTTAACTAGTTCTGTTTAATTTTTTTAAAATATTAACGAATCGATAATCCAATGATTTAATATGTATATATAGTTTATATTTTAAAAAAAAAATCAGAAAACAATTAATCCAATGAAATATATAGGTTATGATCCATTTACACTATGTAAAACAAATTCAGTTTTACATTACTTTATGATCATTGGATGGGTATAAATTAATGATTGAGATTAAATCTTTTTCATCAAGATGTAAAATCTCAATTTGAGCAAAAAAAAAGCTTCATTTTGTGTCGATTCGCTTCATATTCCCAAACCACCATTTCTGATCGATTGACCACACATCTCCCCTCTTTCTAGAGACGGTTTAGGGTGATTCGACAATTTTCCTGAAATGAATTTTGAAGGTACCTAATTTATTTGGTCACAAATGCCTTTGGGGATGGTCACTGTCTACATAAAATAATTTGAAAACGATAAAAGAACCGACTTCACTAAAACGTCTTTGTTTTCATGTGACTGTTAATGCCAAAACGATGATGTTTTGATATAAACCCTTTAGTTTTTGTATCGATCTTGCTACTAAACTTTAAAATGCATTCGTTTTAGGCACTGATCTTTTGGGCCGCAATTGGCAGCCAACCGTGTAACACCCGTGTTTTGGGCCTAGGAGTTAGCCGGATATTTGTTCGAGTCAAATAAAACTTAATTAGAACAATTCAAATTCTAATAATGGCCAAATTGAGTTTTGGGAAAAGGGAAGGGACTAGGGTTGTAATTTTACCCAAAAGTTTAGGAAAGCAAGACCACTTTAACAAAAAAATTGTCTTCCTCCCTCTTTCCTCCCCTTTTCACGTTGAAGGCTCCCCCACCATCTCTAAACTCTTTCAAACTTAGCCACTATTCTATTGAATCTTACCGCCTGATTTTCAACACCAATTCAAGAGGTAATTATGTTTTCTAAACCTCCTCTTTATTCTCTATCTATCCCTTGTTGTAGATTTCAAAAAGATGGTGTTTTAAAAATTAGGGTTTATATGGAATTTGGGGTTTTTAATGGGGCTTTTCATTTTGTTTTGTCAAATCATGTTGGGGGTTTGTTTAAGCATGATGAATTACACCACATACTTTAATTTGGTTGAGTTTTGATAAAAATTCGTAGTATGGTCTTAGGGCTAGATTTAAGGTTGTAAAACTTGAGTTTTTGGTGGAATTTATGTTGAAAGTAAGGGGATGTTGGTCTACCTATGGTATGAGGGTGTTTTGGGATGATTTGGAAGCCATTTGGATGTTTGGAAATCGAATTTTCAGCCTTGAGTTGTGGGAATCCGAAAATGGGATTTTTGGAGATGTTATGTGGTTTGGAAATTGTGGAATTTGGGTTGTGAATGTAAAGTGGGTTGAAGGTTGAATTAGCATTGAATTGGGAAGTAATATATGTGTTTTTGTTTGACTAGAAGCAAGAGGAAACGCGGAAGAGGCTTTGGGACCGAATCCGAGTTCGTAGGAAGATTGGTTCGAATTGCTAAGGAAGGGCGGTGAGTGGTTCAACTTGTTTTTAAGTTTGGCTCGAGCATGTTTAGTGTGTGTGGGTAAAGTGAGCTTGGTAGGCCACTTCCATTTAATTCAAGTTGATAGCTTAGCTTTTGATATCCTTAAATGCTATGTGCTTAATGACTATGCTCTTATACTTGCAATTATATGGTGCATGTGTTTATATATCATGTTGTGGATATATGTGGTGAGCATGAGTGTGGGTGATGACATGTGATTAATGTGGATAATTGGCACTAAATAATTATCGGTTGTAAATGATCGATCATTAGGATAGTGTGCACACAAATTGAGTCAAAACGTACGTGGCCTTGATGGCGTTAAGTCATCAAGGAGGAGTACGGTGATGTAACATTCCACCGGAAGCTATTCATATATTTCTACGGGATGATGAGTGGAATCCCATCCGTAGGGCATGTGGCGATGAGTGGAATCCCGCACATGCAAGGTCCAGTGATGAGTGGAATCCCACCGAGGTAAAGTGTTGTCAAGGTTTAAATCCGCACAATCGGGGTAATTAAAGTGGCCAATTAAACTTAAATCATGTATTGTGATATATGATGGTGATATATGGTTGTGTTATATTTGTTGCTACATGATGATGATATATGAGATTTGAACTTGTTAGGATCGAGAGACCATATATGCCACTTGAAAGACTAGCTAGGTCTACTTGATATTATGCCTATGTTTGATGTGTGTAGACTAGGATTAACATGCTTGGGCCCTGCATTGTTGTTGTTTTTCGTTTTAGAGCACCCTCACTAAGCTTATAGCTTACGCTCTCAATGTTTAACAATGCAGATCCTTAGCGTGGTGTTAGTTCGAGGCAAGGCGAGAAGGGCTTTCCAAGTTGCTGCTCAAGTATGGTTGATTTTGTAGTAGTTAAGCAATGTGGCAATAGGGTGTCTTTATATGAGCTTGTATGACTCATTTGATTGATGATGTTGTTGAGTTTGACTATGGTTTGTAAGCATGCTATACTTTGATGAATGTTGGTGTGTATGATGGTGTGCTTTAGGATGCTTTAGGTTGCCTTATGCTGGGTGCAAACCCCTTTTGAATGACTTGTGGCTTTATGATCCTTTTGAGCCTTTGAGTATGTGCATTTTGGCCTAAATTGCTCTTTCATTAGAATGCTATGTATGAATGCTTTAATCCATGTTTGAATGACACCCTTGGCTTAAATATATGTGCTTGCATGTTGGTATACGCTTAGGTGAGTCGAGAAATGCATTTAGAGTCGATTTGGGGTGGTTTTGGTTGAATTTGAGGAATTGCAGTGCAGGGGGTATCGATACCCCTGGTTAGGGTATCGATACTCTCTTGCCCAAATGCCTCAGATTTTGCCTAGGGTATCGATACCCACCAAAGTTACTGTAATTTGGAATTGGGAGTTAGAATAGAGCGTATCGATACGGGGTCCCCGAGTATCGATACGGATCTAATCTGTTGACCAAGGAAGGTTGACCGAGGAAGAGGGTATCGATACCCCTGGTAAGGGTATCGATACGGTCTTCTCGTGTTGACTTCCTGGGTTGACCTAGAAAGGGGGTATCGATACCCCTATCAAGGGTATCGATACTGCCTGCCTTATAAGCTTAAAGTTGCATGTTTTTGCATGGTTGTGTTTCGAATGTGTTTTCCTTTGTACGTTTTCCGCTGTTGTGAATCATATAGGACCTAATATTCATCTAGGCGAGATTAATATTAAAGTAAAAAAAAATAGGGTTGCTAACCGAGGGGGAACCCTTTGGGTTTCGCTTCGGTTTTCCCCGTGTGGCCCACTCAGACCGGTCATCCGGCCAGACCAGGACGAGGGGGTTACATTTGTTGGTATCAGAGCCTTAGGTTACCGAGACCTCGGGCAGGTAAGTGAGGTAAGGTTAATGTGTTAAATGCTTGTGTTGTTCAATGCATGATTTGCCATGAATCCTTGATGCTTGATTTATCGTATGATGTTTTGAATGCATAAACTGTCGTGTCTGGTATAGAGTGAGTGCCCATTGCTACTATTACTTAATTTGAAAAGATTTTTGAAAAGATGAATACTTGAGCACTATTGGACCCTTGCTTTGACTAACGTAATCCTTATCTGTTCTTGTTGTAGTTTACCTTGCTAGTTGAACCATGAGACCACGTGGGAGGCCTAAGATGGTTCGACCGGAAACACGGGCAGAGGCTCCGAGAGTTGAGCTAGTTGTGAGAGTTGAGGCTCAAGTGGGAGAGCCAGTGGTTGGGGTTGGAGCTCCTCCACCACCTCCACCACCACCACCTCTTCCACCGGGAGTGGGAGGCGAGGCCGGGCCCGAAGGAATGGGACCACAAGGAGGCCAAGGTGGCCAAGGACCGGCCGGGATTGATTTAGCTCTGTTGGTTCAGGCAATAGCCGGGGCATTCCAGGCTGCAGTAGCTGGAGGTCAGGCAGCTCATCATCAGGGTGAGGGCACCGGATTGCCATTAGAGAGACTTCGGGGCATTGGGGCCGAAGAGTTTAGAGGTGCTACTCCAGAGAGGTCAGAGATGTGGTTTGAGAAGACTGTTCGTATTCTTGCTCAGATGGGATGTACTGGTGAGCGCAAGTTGGGATGTGTTGAGTCTCTGCTTCAGGGTGATGCCTACACCTGGTGGGTCACCGTTACTTCGGGGATGGATGAGGCCGAGATCACTTGGGAGTTCTTTGAGACAGCTTTCCTGAAGAAGTATTTGGGTCCGCGATACCTCGATGAGAGGAAGAGAGAGTTTATGGCATTGCTTCAGGGGAGTATGTCCGTGACTGATTATGAGATCCGATTTGTTAGACTGAGTCAGTATGCACATGAGCTTGTACCTACTGAGGTGGAGCATTGTAACCGCTTCTGATATGGGCTGAGTGAGGAGATCAAGACCTATACTCTAGCTTCTGATTACACCGATTTTGATGTCTTGGTCTCGAGGACCAAGGACTTGGAGCACAGTTTGAGTTTGACCAGGCGGTCAGGTGGATCTAGTTCGGGTAAGAGGTCCAGCAACTTTGATAGAGGAGATGCCAAGAGGCATCGGGACAACCGGCATCAGTTTGACCATAGGCGTTGTGGCGGTAACCACGGTAGGGGCCATCAGGGTCAGAGAGCTGGTGGGAAGTTGCCCACATGTGCTACTTGCGGGAGGAACCACACCGGTGAGTGTTGGGGAAATTATCATTCCTGTTGGAGTTGTGGTGCTAGAGACCATATTAGGCGTGACTGTCCACATCAGGTGGGACAGGCACCAGCTCAGGCTCCCGCTAGAGCCAATGATTTTCAGAGAGGCTGCGGGCACGGTAGAGGTAACTTCCAGCCGAGGAACGATGGTCAGAGGAATTTAGCTCATGTAGTTGCAGTCCAGCCGGAGGGCGGAGGACAGGCTAGGGTTTACGCTCAGCGCGGGGAGCAGCATGACACCGATGTGATCGCAGGTAACTTTTCGATACAGTCTTTGGGTTTGCTTTCTTTGATTGACTCTGGGTCTACACATTCCTACATATTGAGTGAGCATGCACAGTCTTTGAATTTGCCTTGTGAGCTGTTAGAGGTAGGAGTTAGTGTTACTAGTTCCTTTGGGGACACGGTAGTGGTTAGAAAGATGTACCGAAGGTGTCCGTTGATGGTTCAGGGGCATGTGTTTCCAGTGGATATGATGGAACTTCCTTTCTATGGTTTTGATGTGATTTTGGGTATGGATTGGCTCACGGAGCATAGAGCTAGGATAGATTTTGAAACTAAACGGATTTCTTTGAGGCTCACAGATGATTATGAGATTGTAGTGGTGGGTGAGAACGTGAAGTTCTTGTCCAATGTGGTTTCAGTGTTAGAGGCTAAGAGATTAGTTGAGTTGGGGTGTGAAGCATACCTAGCGTATGTGATGAACCCTAATATGAGTGAGGTTAGACCTCAGGACATTCGGACAGTATGTGATTTTCCTAGTGTGTTTCCGGAAGAATTGCCAGGGTTACCACCGGACAGAGAGGTAGAGTTCAGCATTGAGACTTATTCTGATTCAGCTCCTGTTTCGATTGCTCCGTATCGTATGGCACCGAAAGAATTGAAAGAGTTGAAGACTCAGTTGCAAGAATTGACAGATAGAGGTTTTATTCGACCTAGTTCATCACCTTGGGGTGCACCAGTGTTGTTTGTGAAGAAGAAAGATGGGAGTATGAGAATGTGTATAGATTATAGGCAGTTAAATCAGTTGACAGTGAAGAACAAATATCCGTTGCCTAGAATTGATGACTTGTTTGATCAGTTGAGAGGAGCATCTGTCTTTTCGAAAATTGATTTGAGATCAGGTTACTACCAACTAAAGGTTAGAGAGGTCGATGTACCGAAGACAGCCTTTAGGACTAGGTATGGACATTATGAGTTTTTAGTCATGCCCTTTGGGTTGACTAATGCACCGGCAGCTTTCATGGACATGATGAATAGGATTTTTCATCAGTATCTAGATCAGTTTGTAGTTGTGTTTATTGATGACATCTTGGTGTATTCGCGAACTGAAGAAGATCATGACCGACACTTGAGACTTGTTTTGAAGACTTTGTTAGATCATCAGTTATATGCGAAGCTCAGCAAGTGTGAATTCTGGATTCGCGAGGTAGTCTTCTTAGGACATGTGGTGTCAGCCGATGGGATTAGAGTTGATCCGAAGAAGATTGAAGCCATTGTTAAGTGGAAGCAACCGAAGTCTGTGACAGAAGTACGTAGCTTCCTAGGCTTAGCCGGATACTATAGGAGGTTTGTAGAGGGTTTCTCTAAATTAGCCGCTCCATTGACACAGTTACTTCAGAAGACTGTTCAGTTTGAGTGGACAGATGCAAGACAGAGAGCCTTTGAGAAATTGAAAGAAGCTTTGACCCAAGCACCGATTTTGATTCAGCCTGAGTCCGGGAAGGACTATGTAGTCTACAGTGATGCTTCTTATGTAGGGTTAGGATGTGTTCTGATGCAAGACAAGAGAGTGGTGGCTTATGCCTCAAGACAGTTGAAGACCCATGAGCGCAACTATCCGACCCATGACATAGAGTTAGCTGCAGTTGTGTTTGCTCTGAAGATTTGGAGGCATTATTTGTATGGTGAGAAATGCACAGTATACACCGACCACAAGAGTTTGAAGTACATTATGACTCAGCGAGATTTGAATCTCAGACAGCGTAGATGGTTAGAGCTGCTAAAAGACTACGATCTTACTATTGAGTACCATCCGGGTAAGGCCAATGTAGTGGCCGATGCATTGAGTAGGAAGATGGCCGTGGACTTGAGAGCTATGTTTGCTAGATTGAGTTTGTCCGGAGATGGTGGCTTGGTAGCCGAGCTTTAGGTTCGACCTACTCTAGGTCAATTGATTCGAGAGAAACAACTCTTAGATAGATCTTTGGCACCTCACGTGCAAGATATAGCCGAGGGTAGATCTTCAGATTACAGCTTCAGCACTGATGGGGTTCTGTGTTTCAAAGATAGAATAGTTGTGCCAGAAGACAGTGACTTGAGACTTACGATCTTGACTGAAGCTCACAGTAGTCCGTTTGCTATGCATCCTGGAAGTACGAAGATGTACCGTGATTTGAAGAATGAGTACTTTTGGGTTGGCTTGAAGAGAGATGTAGCCGACTTTGTGAGTAAGTGCTTAGTGTGTTAGAGAGTGAAGGCGGAACATCAGGTTCCCTCAGGTTTGTTAAAGCCGTTGAGAATTCCGGAATGGAAGTGGGAGAACATCACTATGGATTTTGTTTCGGGTTTGCCTTTGACTCCTACGAAGAAGAACTCAGTTTGGGTGATAGTAGATCGTTTTACGAAGTGTGCTCACTTCTTGGCAGTTAACACTACTTACACCTTGGATAGGTTGGCCGATTTATACATTGGTGAGATTGTTAGACTGCATGGGGTGCCGAAGTCCATTGTATCAGATAGAGATCCGCGGTTTACTTCTAGATTTTGGGAGTGTCTGCATACAGCTTTGGGTACCCGTTTGAACTTCAGCACTTCTTATCATCCTCAGTCAGATGGTCAGTCAGAGAGGGTTATTCAGATCTTAGAGGACATGTTGCGTTGTTGTATCATTGACTTTCAGGGTACTTGGGAGAAGCATTTGCCTCTAGTAGAGTTTGCGTACAATAACAATTTTCAGTCGAGCATTCAGATGGCTCCTTATGAGGCCTTGTATGGCCGAAAGTGTAGAACTCCAGTGTGTTGGGCCGAGGTAGGACAGAAACTGTTACCTATGTCGGATTTGCTCAAGGGGACAACCGAAAAGGTAAAATTGAATTGTGATCGATTGAAGGCTGCTTCGGATAGGCAGAAGTCCTATGCCGATTTGAAGAGGAAGGAAGTTGAGTTCTCAGTGGGTGAGAAGGTATTCTTGAAAGTGTCTCCGTGGAAGAAAGTGATGAGATTTGGCCGAAAGGGGAAATTGAGTCCGAGGTACATAGGACCGTATGAGATTGTGAAGAGGGTTGGTCCCGTTGCTTATCAGTTGCGTTTGCCATCCGAGCTTGAGAAGATACATGACGTGTTCCATGTGTCGATGCTTCGCAAGTATAGGTCCGATCCATCACATGTTATGCCCATAGAAAAAATTGAATTGAATCCGGATTTGACTTATGAAGAAGAGCCAGTGGAGATCTTAGCTTCTGACAGTAAAGTGTTGAGGGGTAGATCGATTGAGTTAGTAAAGGTGCGGTGGCAACGTAGAGGTGTGGACGAGGCCACTTGGGAGAGGAAGGAGGATATGGAAAAGCAGTTTCCATATCTCTTTCAGTCAGGTAATTTCGGGGACGAAATTCCTTAAGTGGGAGAGAGTTGTAACACCCGTGTTTTGGGCCTAGGAGTTAGCCGGATATTTGTTCGAGTCAAATAAAACTTAATTAGAACAATTCAAATTCTAATAATGGCCAAATTGAGTTTTGGGAAAAGGGAAGGGACTAGGGTTGTAATTTTACCCAAAAGTTTAGGAAAGCAAGACCACTTTAACAAAAAAATTGTCTTCCTCCCTCTTTCCTCCCCTTTTCACGTTGAAGGCTCCCCCACCATCTCTAAACTCTTTCAAACTTAGCCACTATTCTATTGAATCTTACCGCCTGATTTTCAACACCAATTCAAGTAATTATGTTTTCTAAACCTCCTCTTTATTCTCTATCTATCCCTTGTTGTAGATTTCAAAAAGATGGTGTTTTGAAAATTAGGGTTCATATGGAATTTGGGGTTTTTAATGGGGCTTTTCATTTTGTTTTGTCAAATCATGTTGGGGGTTTGTTTAAGCATGATGAATTACACCACATACTTTAATTTGGTTGAGTTTTGATAAAAATTCGTAGTATGGTCTTAGGGCTAGATTTAAAGTTGTAAAACTTGAGTTTTTGGTGGAATTTATGTTGAAAGTAAGGGGATGTTGGTCTACCTATGGTATGAGGGTGTTTTGGGATGATTTGGAAGCCATTTGGATGTTTGGAAATCGAATTTTCAGCCTTGAGTTGTGGGAGTCCGAAAATGGGATTTTTGGAGATGTTATGTGGTTTGGAAATTGTGGAATTTGGGTTGTGAATGTAAAGTGGGTTGAAGGTTGAATTAGCATTGAATTGGGAAGTAATATATGTGTTTTTGTTTGACTAGAAGCAAGAGGAAACGCGGAAGAGGCTTTGGGACCGAATCCGAGTTCGTAGGAAGATTGGTTCGAATTGCTAAGGAAGGGCGGTGAGTGGTTCAACTTGTTTTTAAGTTTGGCTCGAGCATGTTTAGTGTGTGTGGGTAAAGTGAGCTTGGTAGGCCACTTCCATTTAATTCAAGTTGATAGCTTAGCTTTTGATATCCTTAAATGCTATGTGCTTAATGACTATGCTCTTATACTTGCAATTATATGGTGCATGTGTTTATATATCATGTTGTGGATATATGTGGTGAGCATGAGTGTGGGTGATGACATGTGATTAATGTGGATAATTGGCACTAAATAATTACCGTTTGTAAATGATCGATCATTAGGATAGTGTGCACACAAATTGAGTCAAAACGTACGTGGCCTTGATGGTGTTAAGTCATCAAGGAGGCGTACGGTGATGTAACATTCCACCGGAAGCTATTCATATATTTCTACGGGATGATGAGTGGAATCCCATCCGTAGGGCATGTGGCGATGAGTGGAATCCCGCACATGCAAGGTCCAGTGATGAGTGGAATCCCACCGAGGTAAAGTGTTGTCAAGGTTTAAATCCGCACAATCGGGGTAATTAAAGTGGCCAATTAAACTTAAATCATGTATTGTGATATATGATGATGATATATGGTTGTGTTATATTTGTTGCTACATGATGATGATATATGAGATTTGAACTTGTTAGGATCGAGAGACCATATATGCCACTTGAAAGACTAGCTAGGTCTACTTGATATTATGCCTATGTTTGATGTGTGTAGACTAGGATTAACATGCTTGGACCCTGCATTGTTGTTGTTTTTCGTTTTAGAGCACCCTCACTAAGCTTATAGCTTACGCTCTCAATGTTTAACAATGCAGATCCTTAGCGTGGTGTTAGTTCGAGGCAAGGCGAGAAGGGCTTTCCAAGTTGCTGCTCAAGTATGGTTGATTTTGTAGTAGTTAAGCAATGTGGCAATAGGGTGTCTTTATATGAGCTTGTATGACTCATTTGATTGATGATGTTGTTGAGTTTGACTATGGTTTGTAAGCATGCTATACTTTGATGAATGTTGGTGTGTATGATGGTGTGCTTTAGGATGCTTTAGGTTGCCTTATGCTGGGTGCAAACCCCTTTTGAATGACTTGTGGCTTTATGATCCTTTTGAGCCTTTGAGTATGTGCATTTTGGCCTAAATTGCTCTTTATTAGAATGCTATGTATGAATGCTTTAATCCATGTTTGAATGACACCCTTGGCTTAAATATATGTGCTTGCATGTTGGTATACGCTTAGGTGAGTCGAGAAATGCATTTAGAGTCGATTTGGGGTGGTTTTGGTTGAATTTGAGGAATTGCAGTGCAGGGGGTATCGATACCCCTGGTTAGGGTATCGATACTCTCTTGCCCAAATGCCTCAGATTTTGCCCAAAGTTACTGTAATTGGAATTGGGAGTTAGAATAGAGCGTATCGATACGGGGTCCCCGAGTATCGATACGGATCTAATCTGTTGACCAAGGAAGGTTGACCGAGGAAGAGGGTATCGATACCCCTGGTAAGGGTATCGATACGGTCTTCTCGTGTTGACTTCCTGGGTTGACCTAGAAAGGGGGTATCGATACCCCTATCAAGGGTATCGATACTGCCTGCCTTATAAGCTTAAAGTTGCATGTTTTTGCATGGTTGTGTTTCGAATGTGTTTTCCTTTGAACGTTTTCCGCTGTTGTGAATCATATAGGACCTAATATTCATCTAGGCGAGATTAATATTAAAGTAAAAAAATAGGGTTGCTAACCGAGGGGGAACCCTTTGGGTTTCGCTTCGGTTTTCCCCGTGTGGCCCACTCGGACCGGTCATCCGGCCAGACCGGGACGAGGGGGTTACAAACCGTCACCCGTAACAGATTGCCATTTGTGGCAAGATCGGTATCAAAATGTTCACATCTCACTCTTCTTTCTTTGCCCGAATTGGTTTTCCACGAAACCTGCTCAAATATGTTGTTCGTCTTCTAGAAAGAAAGCTTCTTACCATTTGAATTTTCGAACAAACCCTCTAAAATGGTGAGGCCTTTATATATAATTTTTTGAGTTTTAAAGAGATTTTAAGGAAATCTAAACTCAAAAGGTGATAGAGGACTATAAGACGAATTAATTGGTATTTAGAGTGGCCGCAAAAGACGTCGCACAATAGTGATTTCAACTATAAATGAATATGGGTGAAACCCCTAAAATTTGTTTGATGTAATTTACCCTAGAATTATTATAAAACATGTTCTCCAAAATAGGGATGCAACATTTGACAATGTAAACAAGATAGGTAGGAAACCATCCATATTAGCCCTTAGAAAACAATTTAGTTGGATAATTTTTTATTATATTGATGGATAAATCGAGTAAGGTTTCTTTTTTTTGGAACATAATGATTGAACTAGTTCTGTTTAATTTTTTAAAATAAAAATATGAATTAATATATCGTTTATGGGTTCAACAAACAACAACAATGATTTCAAAATCAGACGGAACACTCTCGTTTTAGTATGCCAACACCTTCCTTTACCCGCTCTTGATCTCTCGCGTCGTCTGTTCTTAAATTGTAAACGATTAAAGCACCTGAGCTCAACATGTACATGACTCCAAAGCAAGAATTAGGTTAGTGATATAGATTAGAACACTGAATTTCACACCAATATTATAGATATACACCATTGTGATCACATCTACTTAGTTCATCACTATAAGAGAATTATATCACGGTTCACGAGTCAGCGACTGAGACACATGCGCAACGAGTTGTCCAAGAAGTTCTTTCCAAAATCTTGAGCTTTCATAGAAGACCACATGACTTGGCCCGATCGTTGGAGACTGAAAGAAATCCCGATCACATTCAAGCTGGTAATTTAATAGATTGCATCTTATCAAGGCATATTCCAAGAGAAAGAGATATACAACAATGTGAACGCGCGATCCTAAGGAAAGTATTCCAAGGTGGTAGACTTTCTATAGTTAGTTAGGATGTAATTGATAGCTTTTGATCCGAGCAATTGATGTAAACCGATCTCGACCATTCATTGTACATGGATTCAACTATAAATAGAGGCTCCCACCTCATTTGTAAATCATTCATTCTTCAAATAAAAAAGCATTTACTCTAAACTCTCTCTTGTGTTCTTTAGCGTTCTTCTTTCATTCTTAAGTTTCTTTCTCAGTTGTTTGCTTCTGCTAGAACGATTAAGTGTTCTTAGTTAAAACAACAATCATT
The DNA here is from genome assembly GCA_958450335.1 of Hibiscus tridactylites. Lineage (NCBI taxonomy): Eukaryota > Viridiplantae > Streptophyta > Magnoliopsida > Malvales > Malvaceae > Hibiscus > Hibiscus tridactylites. The sequence continues at coordinate 2,862,519 of OY288270.1, forward strand.
GAAACTAGTTCCTATTTTATTTAAAAATTCTCAACAACATACAAAATTAAAGAAATTAATAAAATATCTAATATTTTAATAAAATAATATTATATAACTTACTTAAATTTATGTCGTAGACCTTCGTTTATTTTCTTTCCCGATTCTCTTGAATTAAAGTTGGTGTAGACATTCTTGTTATCCATCCTCATCATTAGTGATGGTGTTGCAATACTTTCATTTAAAAAAAACTCTAAAACTCAGTTTATTATATTAAACACTATATGAATTTCAACGAGAAAAGAATCACAACTCTTTAGAACTTTGTCATCTAGAATTGGCCGTGAAAGAAAATACTTAAAAGTTAACATATCACCATCAGTGCTTTACAAGACACAACCACCATACTTCATACCTTTGACAACGGATCCGTAATAGAAAGGCATAAACACCTGAGATTAACAAAGGTTAGTTTTTTAAATTTATTAAATTATTTAATACAAATTTTAAAATTAAATATTAGTTTACTCGGGACTTAGATCCTTCCAAAAATTAACCGGTGTAGGAACACCACAACTTGAAGTGAAGTAATTTGGTGTATCAATATAGGCACTCACTTCAACTATATTATGAAAAATAAGATTAACATACTGTGGACATGTTTGAGTAACTCAGCTATATAAGCTGCGTACACTAATTCTCCGCAAGAATATATTTTAATTTTTTTTCGTACATCCTAATCACATTTTGTAATTTTTTCTCTTCAAAATTTTGTAAAAAGAGTTTAATCTCGTCTGGTGATACAACATTTACCCTTAACAAATTTTACAAGAACAAAAAAATTGAGTTGTTATTGTAATAGAAAATGAACATAACAAAAAATCTGAAGTTAAAGATCATCATCTAATATTTGGGAGATAACAGAGAAAAAATAGGTTCCCCAAATCTCACATATAGTTTACATATTAAAACTTACTGTATAATTAAAATATTATAGATTGATTTATTGTCATCTTATGCTTAACGAGCTAAAATAAACACCTACCGATGATGTCATAAAGTAAAAAAATGCTAAAATACTCATATAATTAGTTAAATAAATTTAATCAAATAAGTCCGCCGCCACCTTCGTATGTAGGTAATTATTCTCCCAAAACAACCCAATTAAACATATTTTTCTAACAAACCAAACATGTGTTAATATATATAAAAATTTATTCGTTAGTATTTTGTTCTGACTCTGTGTATGTTAAAACCAGAATGATGACATACCCTTTTCCTTTAAATCTCATCTTTTGTCTACCACTATAAAACATAATCATAACTTGGCGACAATACATACGTATGCGTACGTACGTATGTACTATCAAAGAGAAAAAAAAAAGATTTAAAATGTTGGAATATATATAATAGAATGAATGATGGACATAGATGGTGTCTCAATTGTTCAAAATAATGTTTGTATTGGAACATAGATACATTGATTATCTAACATAGATTAGGATACTTGGATTTCATTTACACAAACAGAGGATTTGGGAGTTGTGATTTTCCACAGTCCACCATAGGAAGTATAGTCACTGCTCCAGGAGGATGGCTCCATTTATTTTCAGTTTTAGTTAAAGTTTTCTGAGCATGTTGCTCACGCCTTTATTCATAAAAAAAGTTTATTGCTAAATTTACATCAATTGAAAATCCAGTGATCAAAACGAGTGAAATTTTTAAATTTCATGATGTTTGATATACTTTACCTTTGAATTATTATAAAAGATGTTCTTTAAAATTAGGATGTAACATGTGAAAAATACTTCTCACTGTTTGAATTTTTGAACAATTCCCTTAAAATGGTGAGGCCTTTATATATATTTTTTAATTTTCTAAGAGATTTAAGGAAATTTAAACTCAAAAGGAGATAGAGGACGACAAGACGAGTTAGTTGGTATTTAAGGTGGCCGCAAAAGACGCCGCATAGTAGTAATTTTCGATAAAAAAAAATGAGTGAAAACCCTAACTTAAATGAAGAGGGTGAAAATTGAATAAAAAAGATATTTTTTTTTGGCTTTCATGCCGGCACTTAAATATTATGTCATTAACGATTCAATGACATAATTAATAACCGAAATTTATTGCTAAATTTGTATCAATTGATGTAATTTACCCTAGAATTATTATAAAATATGTTCTTCAAAATGGGGGTGCAACATTTGACAATGTAAACAAGATAGGTAGGAAACCATGTTAGCCCTTCGAAAATAATTTAATTGGGTGAATTTTTTTGATGAATAAAGCGTGTATGATTTCTTTTGAAAAATAGTGATTTGATTAATTCTGTTTAATTTTTAACAATATGAACGAAAAAATTAATCCAATGATTTAATACGTATATATAGTTTATATTTTAAAAAATCATGAAGCAATAAATGCAATGACAAATTTAATTTTATATTAATTTAAAATAATTGAATGGGTGTAAATTAATTGTTAAAATTAAATCCTTCTCTTTGCCCCGAAGAAAATATTTGTTCATCAACAAGTAAAATCTCAATTTGAGCACAAAAAATGTTTCATTTTGTATCGATATGCTTCATATTCTCAAACCACCATTTTCAATCGGTTGACCACACTCTCCCATCTAACTAGAGACGTTTTGGGGGTGATTTGACGATTTTCTGAAATGAATTTTTGAGCTACGTAATTTATAGGCAAAAAGTGATATGCATATATGTCTATTAAGGGAAAGCGTTCAATCGAGTCTAATTGAGTTAAAAAATTTCAAGTTATTCAAATTGACGTGTCATATTTTATAACTCAAATTTTATTTAAAAATTTTCAATTCAAGTTGAATGTATAAAATTCTAGTCAAGTTCGAATTGAGTTTTCGAGTTCCTATACAAATTTAACTATAATTATTTATTTTTTTGAAAGGTATAATACATTAGAAATAAGATAAACACCATTAGCAAGAGCCTCATTAAAAAACCTCCCTAGACCTAAATGGAGGAAAAAGAGTGCCACTTGCTAATGACAAATAATGTCAACAAATCTCAAATGATAGCAACCATTACACACGACCAAGGCATAGTTCAATTACTGGAAAAACAAAAATCAACCTGGTTCTAATATCCCCTTCTGCCTTATTGCGCCAGCATCCGAATTAACCCAGCACAAGTTCTTGCGTCTCCCAATTCCCTTCTTCGCCAGTTTGTCCGCAGTTATATTTGCTTCCCTCGGAATCCACGAAATCTTCCAATCAATTCCGGCGCACAATTGCACACAATCAGCCACCATCGCTGAAAAAGGAGCAGGGGCGATGGCAGGTTTCCGAATCCACTCACAGCATAAGGAGGAATCCGTTTCGATCAGCAGCAACATTGGTTTTTCGAAACTCAGCCTTCGAAACAACAAAACCGCTTCTTTGATGGCCAGAAGTTCTGCCGTTGTCACATCAAAGACTCCAATTGACTTGGAGAACATCGCAATCGACACATTCCTACAATTCCTTAAAATACCGCCAATACCCGCCTCTCCGAACCCACCTATCACTGCTCCGTCAACGTTAAATTTGACAGCATTATCGGGGGGTTCGTCCACACGCATCTGATCATCTCCTGCTTCTTCGACATCCCCCCTTTCAGAATCGAAGGATCTCTTAATAGTGAATCTGCCGACACAAAGGATTCAGGCCACTTATAGCGGCACCACCAGCCTAGTCGAACCAACATACTGTCCATAAGCTATTTTTCGTCAACCAATCTACCTCTAAAAATCACTTCATTACGATATGTCCAAACAGACCAACAATAACAACAGAAAATCAATTTCCATATATCGATTATATCCCCTGCAATTTTGCTTTCATACCACATTACTAGCAAAGAATTGAAATTACTTGGCATCACCATATGAAAACCCCACCAACTTACACAGCACATAAGCACTTTCCAACTCACAAAGCAATGACAGAATAAATGATCCACCGATTCCGATTTGATACTACAAAGAGGGCATACCAAATTCTGCAGATTACTTCCGCCTCTTCTCGCAAGCTCGACTTTGGTAGGAAGTCTATTGTGCACTAGTCTCCACATAAAAAACTCTACGTTGGGAGGGGCAATGTTAGCCCATACATAATTCCAGTTTTTTCCTTTTTGTCTCCCACCTGCACACATAATGTTACAATAATTCTTAACATTGTAAAGTCCATTAGCATTACCTTTCCACCTCACCGAATCCCTTTGAAGCCTTCCGAATCCAGTAGCGTTGATTGCTGCCACAAACTCCTCCCAAATATTAACCTCCCAATCAAACACCTCCCTCCGCAATTTAATGTGCCACTGCCAAGTGTTGTTCACCACATTACCAAAGTTAGCAATAGGCCCAGATTTTTCCACTGCCAACGCAAATATTCTAGGAAACCGTTCCTTTAGAGTCATGCTTCCAGTCCAAACATCTGTCCAAAAAAGGATACTACGGCCATTTCCCACCACTAGGCCTAGGTTCTGCAGAAACATGTCATTTGGGTTTGACATCGGGGCGATAATTTTTTTCCAAACCCAATATTTACGCCTTGAACTCGTGTTCCTTGGGATTATATCTACCGCCTTTTCTGAGTATTTAGCATTGATCAGTTTCCTCCAAAGGCTATCACCCTCCGCTCCAAACCTCCACAGCCATTTGTTTAACAATGCTCTATTTCTCAGGGTAAAGGGAGTTAAACCCAAACCTCCGTACTCTTTAGGCAAAGCAACTATCTCCTTACTAACCCAATGAATCTTCTTTTGTTCCATCGCACCCTAGAGGAATTTTGATATGATTGTTGTTAACTGCTTGTTAATGCTTGCAGGCATTGCAAACATTGACATGAAGAACACCGGTAGGCTGGCCAGTACGGATTTGATCAAAGTTAATCGTCCACCAAAAGACAGTAGCTTCGATTTCCATCCGCTCAGCTTACGCTTAAAATTATCCAGGATAGGGGACCATATGTGCGCGGAATTTCTGATCTCTCCCAACGGAAGGCCCAAGTAAGTGCTGGGCAACTGTTCGACTTGACATTTGATTCTAAATTAAACGATTTTCTCTAATCATATAAGATATGCACATATATATATTTCTTCATATTTGACATATTTCTTCATAATTTTATATCAGTATATATATACCATGAAAAATTAAGGGACTCGACTCGAACTTAAAAATCAATCTACTAATTACTAAAAATTACTGAGTTATTCGAATTTCCGTTTTCCAACTCAAACTTTATTTGAAATTTTATCGAGTCAAGTCGAGTTTAAGAAATTTCAAGTAGAGTTTTTTCGTTTCGAGTCGAGTCGAAAATTTTGATTTTTATCGAGTCAACTCGAACAGATTGCCGAGTGCCATACCAGTTCAAAACATTGCATGTTTTGTAGACTCATGCTCACAACCAAAAATTTTAATTCTCTTATCAATAAAACACATTCACACCAAATTGATCAGCACAATACCATTTATTTTTCTTACCATGGCATCCGCCACATCTTTGCTTTCCAACTCACTGCCTTCATTTTCGCCATGTAATTTACTTCCTACATTAAAACAAAAACTAGGCCTTTAGTGGCATCTTGCATATTGTTTTCTTTAAAACAATTAAAACAACAAATAAAACAATTACCTAATAGTTTCAGAAAGCACTGATGGGGTGTCGGCAATGTCTCGACTGAAATCGATTCGTAAAATTGAAGAAGCAAAATTTCAAACCTTTTCAAGTCTTCCCATTCCACAAACCCTTTCTTGATAAAGAGGCATGCCACTTTTGTAGCCAATTCTTCCATGCTCAACTGTAAATGATTATCGGCAACAAAAGACAAAGAAACTTAAACCATAAGAAGAAAACGATAATATGTTCAAATTACTCTTAGGCCATGAACAAGATTGTAAGGGAAAAGTAGAAATGATGTTAAACCACACTCATTAAATACAAGTCTTGAAAACAAAAAGATCAAGACATAGTCTTTTGAACTTACAAGATGCCAATGCCATGCCATTTAATAAGAGAAACAGAAGCATCGAGGGAAACACACCTCAGGTATGTCTTGACGATATTGGTCAATTTCAGGACCAACACTTTGAACAACTTCAATCAAGTGTAACATAGAATTCATTGTTTCCAACTTATTCCCCAGCTCCAACAAAACCAATTGGTGAAGGGACATGCTCCCACTCGAAGTAAAATCTTTTCTCGACCTACCATTAACAAGGCAGTTGTCTCAAAACGTTTTCCACCCACCACATAGTGGTGTACTTCTTTTTCAACCTCTTTTGTGTGCTCAAAAAGCAGCCTAATAGAATCCAATCGTTACTGACATTGGTTCAAGATAAACAAACTAATAACAATAATAGAAATCTAGGATATATCTAAAAATGCAATAGAGTTAAGAGATAATTACTGACAAAATCTAAGAACAAAAGAACAATCACCAGGCAGATAGATCGTTTCGAAGACCAATCGACATTTTCATACAGCCAACTGCAATAAATAAACATAAATGAAAACGAATTATTAATACACTAGTTCCAATCCCTGATTCTATATGTAATAGATCGATAGAGCAATTCACCAAGTAGCAAAACATTCCAAACCAATACCTCATGTTCCAAAGAGCATGGTTTAAAGGCAACATGCCATCCTGTCTGATGTCCGTCCGAGCTCCACTGCAAATATATAAGTCGACTAACTCGGGAGAACGGAATGAAAAAAGCAGTGGATTTGATCCAAGGTCTGGATTAAGATCATTAATGTCTACATCGAGACCTGTTTCTTCAGATAATAGGGCAGCTGCACACTTAACAGCAGCGTATGTATCGAAATCAAGGAAAATTGAAGTTAAAAACATCTGTTTTGATTGATAAGAAGCACGATAAAGTTCCCTCTCACACTTAATACGTCGAACAAATTCATAGCTCTCATCGTCGGATATGAAATCAGTAAGTGTCCAAAGTATATCAGCTAAAATAGGATCGAGTTTAGGCATCTGTCATCGTAATTAAAAACAAAAGAGAGAATGAATCAAATCATTAGATGGATAAACCCTAAGAATGAATTCAAGCCCAACAAAAACAATAGATTCTAATTCGGAATTAAGCCAAATCCATGCACAAAACAACAATCAACAAGCAGATAGATTCTAATTGGGAATTAAGAATCCATGCACAAAACAACAATCAACAAGCAGATAAATTCTAATTGGGAACTAAGAGTTAAGAAATTTAGATGAAAAAAGAAAATACCTTGGAGCACCAGGAGAGCGGCGCTATTTTTGAAAACAGACGAATAGAGGGCTATCTAATATCATTAATTAAATAGAGGATTCCATTGTTATCTTTAATAAGAACTATTTAATTTAATAAGAATTTTATTTAAGATGGTTTCTTTAATTATTTAAGTCTTTTAACAATATCAATTCTTACCTTGAGTTGTTTAAGGGGTTTAGCCGTTTAGGGCTTTTAAAGCTTATGGTTTAGGTGTTTAAAGTTTAATGTTAATGATTTAATTTTAGAATTTAGGATTTTTAGAGTTTATGGTTTATGAGTTTTAGAGTTTATGGTTTAAAGTTTAATTTTAGTGTTTAGGAGTCAGGGTCTAGGGTTTTTCATAGTTTAAAATTTTAGAGTTTATGTTTTAAGATTTTATGATATTATGGTTTAAAGGTTTTAAAGATTAGATAAATGATATTATTAAATAAAGAAAAGAATATACTTATTAATTGTTTTTTTATTAAATGTTAAAGAAATTCTTAATTTTAGTATGTTGACGTGATACAAAAGTAGCATCTGTTTAATTTCTTTAGTTTTTTTTAATAAAGGCACACACACCGTGTAGAACTGGTGCTCGAACCCGGATCACCTGGATGAATTATATCATCCTTTATCACTGGAACAACAATGAGTGAGCAAGAAATTCGTAATTTAATTAATACTAATGCACCTTAAGCTATGCACCAATGCATTTTTTATTAAATAACTGCTTTTTTAAAAATTTGAAAAATTTGAATATTTTTATTAAAAAATAATAAAATTAATGTCACGTGTCAAGCACCGATTGGTTGACAATTTTTTTTAATTCTCATTTAACAGCCAGACACCTAAAATTGTAACTATAGAAACTTTGGACACTTATTTTTACAAAAAAATATTTTATGCATTTAAATTATTTTAAGAAGTAATATTTTTTAAATATTTTAAATTTAATAATAATAAAATAATTTTATTTTATTTTTGAATTATTTTTAATTTAATAATAATAATAATAATAATAATAATAATAATAATAATAATAATAATAATAATAATAATAATAATAATAATAATAATTTAGAGTGAAAAAATAAGAGCAAAATGAAAGTTTAGTTATTAAATATGAGCAATTGGGCACCTAAAATTTAAAAAATGTATACTTTGGGCACCTATTTTTTATTTAAGCCTTTATAATATTATTGTACTAATTGATTGTAAACTTTTAGGGTTGAAAATTGATTTTTTTAAAAATTAAAGGGTAAAATTCTAAAGAAACCTTTTTAATAGTGATCATAATGTTTATTTTTTAAAATTGGGGAGCAGAATTGTACTTAGGATAAACTTTAGTGGCCATTGCAGTAGTTTACTCTTATTTTTTCTCTGCCAGGTCATCAAACTGTCAATATTTAACGGGCAACAAACGGTTGAGTGACCAAAAGTTTACGCCCCGAAAACGTAAGTGACTTTACTGATCGTTTTTCAAAATCGGTGATCAACTTTGTACTGAGTGAAAATATAAGTGACTATTTCAGTAGTTAACCCTACAATTAATTAAACAGAAACTAGAATAACTCGAATCGAATTTCATAAACCAACTTGAAAAAATATATCAAATAAAGATTGAATTATAGAATATGACTCGTTAACTTAACTAACTCGAACTCTTTTACTCGACTCGGTCAGATACTCACATTAAGTTGATTGATGAACAACTTCTAACAATTAGTAGATTTATTTTCAAGTTCGGGTTGAGTGCCTTAACTTCTTTATATATATATAGCATATGGTTATAAAAATTCATTTAAAAATGATTTACAATTAAATTTAAATAGACATTATATTAACTTAATTTAAAAATATATATTTTTAAATTCAACTAACTCAAATCTTTTTATTCGGCTGGGTTAAATACTCACACTAAACCGATTGGTGAACAGCTTTGGTGGATAGATGGAGCCAATATATATATTCTCATTCTTAAAGGCGCGTGTGAACTATATAAACGCTTAATAAATTCTGTGTTCGACCGCGCGTGACCTTGTCCGCACTTTTATTAGGGTTATAAATAAGATGAGCTAGATTGCAGGTTATTTAAGCTCAACTCAGTTAATGTTTAATTTGATTGAACTCGATTCAGATTATTTAATATCCGACTAAAAAATTTACGAACTACTCGAAAATATAATAAATTATTTTTAAATTTTTAATACTAAAGTTAACTAAATTGTAGGTCATGTGTTTTTAGTTGTTATGTTATGTTAGTTTAATTTTTAGTTTAACTTTCTTTATATTTTCATGTGTAATTTTTTTTCTCCTATTAGGATTAGGGGTTTTTAATGAGTCCTATAGAAATATTTATTTTGTATGATTCTATCTACAATAAAATCATGCAGGTTGATTAATAATAATAGTAAGAGGGTTGTAAATGAAATGAGACAATCACGAGCTACTCGAGTTCAACTCGGTCAAACTTAATTAATATTAAATTTGATTAGACTCGGATCGAGCTCGAGCTCGACTTAAATTCTTAACAAGTCAAATCAAGCTTTGTATACTCAAGATCGAGTTAAATTTGAACTCGACTCCGCTCGTTTATACCCTACTTTTAATCTAATCAACCTTTTCATCATCACCTTTTCCATTAAAAAATGCCACGTGCACTTCTAACTAGTGGCTCTTTCCCTCGTCTTAAATGTCCTACAATAAGCATGCAAAAATACAAAAGAAATACTAGCATTGTTTATTTGATATGGTAAAGGCTGTTCATAACGGGCGAGGCTTAGAACCTAGAGGGTAACAGCAGCAGCGAGCAGCGAGCAGTGACAGTGGCATCGGGACTCAGGCATGTTTCTCCGACCAGTGTGGCATTCGGGTCCAGGACATCACCCCCTATTACTAGGCAATTGATGACACAGTCTCTCTCTCTCTAAACCAAATCAACCAGAAACATAGAAAAGTAAAGCAAAACCCTCTTTTCTCTCTCTAGCTCTGTAGGATGGCTGGAAAATAACAACACTTTTTCTCACTACTTTTTCCCATTGCATGGTCCCCATAAAAGATATAGTGATGGAGACCCTTTTATTACATGCATGTATTATCATATATATATATATATATATATAATCCAGTTACACCGTGTAAAACTCTCTAAGTTTTATACGTTTTTTGGATCGTTGGATGGATGAAACGGATGGATAAGATTAACAGTAGAATATGTAAAGATTATCACTTGGGGAAAAAAGTAAGGGGTTAATTTTAGCCATTTATTTCTCTCATCCAACGATCCAAAAACGTGTAAAACTAGAGTTTTACATTGTGTAAGTTGACCCTAGCCCATATATATATATATATATATATATATATATATATAATGTGAGCTGATGGGTGAACAGCTTTGGTGGATAGAAGGATCCTAATATATATATATAATGCATTCCCATTCGGATCTTTTTGGGATAGTTTGGGTGGGGACTGAATTATAATTTCTAAAATTTTTGGAGGGCTAGTCAAAATTTCTAAAATTTTGGAGGTTTAGTCAAAAATTTTGAAAATCTTGAGGGTCTTAATAAGAAATTATTTTAAAATTCTGAATGTTTAGTTAAAATTTTCAAAAACTTTAGGAGGCTTAATGAAAATTTTAAACAATTTTGAGAGGGCTTAATTAAAAATATTCAAAATTTTAAGACTTCATGAGAATTTCCAACAAAATTAAGGGGCCTAATCAAAATTTCTAAAAACATTATGGGGCGTAATACAAATTTCCACAAAGATTAGGCTCCTCTTGAGCGTGACTATTTTTACTAGGTTCTAGGGGAGAGTATTTGGTCGAGTCTAATAAATTTATTTTAACTAGTCGAGTTAATGAGCCACATTTTATAACTTAAATATAATTTGAATTTTTCTGAACTGAATTGAGTTGTTTATGTTATTGTTTAAATTTAATCGTAAATACCTATAATCTTATGATAGTAATTGGTTCAAATTTAAAATGACTGTTTACAACCATCTATAATATTCACATATATATTTATTCATGTGTTTTCAATTTTCACATGTAGTATACCTATATCAATTAGAATTGAAAAAAACTCAAACTTAAAAACCGATAACTAACTATTAAAATTACTGAATTATTCAAACTATTGTAAAATCAAGTAAAAAAATTAAAATTTTCAATTAAAATCTTTATCGCCCCACTTCTTACCATCTTCCCTGCGCGTGTGAACTATCTAAAGTCTATACGCTTAATAAATTATGTGTTCGGCCGCACGTGACTTTGTCCACACTTTTGATCTAATCACTTTTTCCATTCAAAAACGCCACGTGCACTTCTAACAAAATTTTAAAATATATTTTTTTCTAACTATATAAAACATAATTTACCCGCTGCTTTTTCCCTTGTCTTCTTCTTCTTCCTCCTCACTGGTTCAGCTCGATTCTCAAGCTATAAAAACAAAACCAAGAAACCCTAAAAACGCACGCTTTTCTTAGTTGATTGTACTCCGGGATCGATCCTTTACTCTATCTCCAGTCTCCAAGGTAATGCGAAGAATGAAACCAAAAATGGGGTTTTTTTATTCTAGTCAAAATTTGGATTTCAGTTCAATAAATGCGAACGACTCTTTTGGGATTTTTGCTGTTTTGTCATTTCTGTCCTCCATGATCTTCTTCTGCAAATATTGTCTTTTCAAAAGTATAATAATTTCCAAAGGGGAAATAAATGGATTATCTTTATCATTATTGTTTTTCATGCAATTTCTATCTGCGTTGGTCTCTGCACAGCTGTTCCATCTTTTATGTACTGTAAATCCCTGCTTTGTCGACCATTTCCCTTTCTTTTTTCATTTCTTTGGGCTTCGAGAGTCAATTCTTTTCTTCTTCTTCTCAAACACTTCTTTCGCCTTTTCTCGAGAAAGTTTCCCTTTTCAGCACTTTCGAAATTTGAAATGAAAAATGGGTGTTTGAAAAACTTTTTTGTTTATACTTTATAGAGAGGTTTCTGGCACGAATCGCCGTCGTTTTGGTTTTACTGTTTCGGAAGCCTAGAGTTGAGCTCGTGAACCCTACTTTTGTTGCTAGGTTTTCTTTTTATATAAGTTATAAGTCTTCCCCTCCGTTGTTCTTTTTATGCAGCTTTTCCCAGTAATCTGAAACCCTTTTCGCTGCTAGCTTTTTTTAATGGCGTTTTAAAGGCTAACTTAACTCGCCCGTTTATAGCTCCGGGACTCGTTGACGTTTCTGAGTTTGGATTTTCCGAGTACACGGCGTTGCTTTCACCGATGAATGGGCGTTTCGTTTTGGCACTGTCCTCGGTTTCCATCGGCGTATTATTCCTCCTCCTCGTCGTGCTTTTCCCAGGTGCTTTATTTTCCATCATCTTCCATTTTTGTCTCTTTATCTTCCACAAACACTAATTTCCACTGGTTTCTGCGATTTGAATCGCAGATCAGTGTGGTTCATTCGGGTCGAAACTGATGGAGCTGAGAATCAAACAAGAAAAGAACACACTTTCCACTCCACACCGCAAGCTTCTTCCTGGTAAGTTACAAAAAACGAAATCTTTCATTCTGGGTTTTTGTTAGGGATGATCATGGCATCGGGTCGGGTCGGGCTGACTAGAGTTATGGTGTAATGTTATTCGATCTAGATTAATCGAATATAAGTGATGATATTGGAAAAATTCAAACTTTAAAGCAATTTGCTGCCATTAGTGTCTCCTTATTGGTTTAAATTTGGTCTGCAATTCCTGTAAAGTGTGAAATCACCCTCCTAAAAATGTGTGTTTTGACAGTAAATGTTTCCCCTTATTGGTTTGGTTGGTGGGTTTTTTCACTTTACTTTTTGTGCTGTTTATTGGTGTAAAGAAAAAAGTTGACCAGTTTTGATTGCTTTAATGTGGCTTAAATTGCTAGAAGAATCCCTAAATTTTACAGCTTTACTTAAATAAGCCCCTTGTATTTTCATTTTTGTTCAATTGGTTTTTGTATATAGGAACAACAGTGAAGGAACCGGATCGAATTCGAGGTGAGAAGTGTAGCAAGGCCGACATAGTGATCAACCAGGGAGCAACTTCGCCACTCCCCAGTGGCATTCCGACCTACACCGTCGAGATCATGAACGTCTGTGTCACCGGCTGCGACATCTCGGGAATTCACTTGAATTGCGGCTGGTTCAGCTCCGCTCGGCTCATCAACCCCAAAACGTTCAGACGCCTTCGCTACAATGACTGCCTCGTCAACGACGGCAAGCCGGTGATCAACGGTGGGACACTCTCGTTTCAGTATGCCAACACCTTCCTCTACCCGCTTTCGGTCTCTCGTGTCGTCTGTTCTTAATTCGTAAAAGATTAAAGCACTTGAGCTCAATCTGTACATGACTTCAAAGCAAGAATAGGTTAGTGATATAGATTAGAACACTGGATTTCACACCAATATATACATATATACCACTGTGATCCATCAGTTTAGGTTAATTTTGAGATTTTTGTTATAGCTCTATGTCAATATATGTTAGTTGGACTCGGGTTTGAGTATCTACATTTGATATGAAAAGTTTGGAAAATGAAAATTTAATCCCATAATTTTTTAAAAGTTTTAATTTATTCCTTTAATCTTTCTAGAAATACTTATTAAGTTTCAATAATTTTGAATATTTTAATTAAATTCTCTCCGGTAATTTTTTAAAATTTTCATTAAGTCTATGCTTTAGTTAGATCATAAATTATTTTAAAAAATATAAATTAAACCTTTATAATTTTTGAAAATTTTAATTTAAATCTCAAATAAGTTTGATATTCTCAAACTCTTTCGGAGGTGGTGCCTTCGAACCGATAACATGAGATTCTTACTAAAGAATCAATAATGATTTTTTTAATAATTTAGAAACTTAAAATTTGCATGATAATTGAACTTATGAATTTTTTAATGATTAAAAATTTTTAATCAACATGAGGTTTTAATATAATAATATAGACGAATAGACATAAAATACAGTTGCTATATTTTTCGTATGACTACAGAGTAAGCCATTTTATTAAAATATAAAAAATTTAAAAATACAATTAGAGTTTACAACTCAGGTAAATAAATTTGACCCGGATATATCATAAACATGACCATACAAAGAAAAGGTAAAAATCCTATCTCAAAAGCTCGAAACAAAATGAATATAAGCATTACTAAAACTCGACGATGAAAAATAAAAATCAATAACAAACAACACTAAAAAATGCATATTACAATAATAAGGCACGTTGACAATACAGTGATTGACACAAATCAATCGCGAACCAGAGCAGTGACTGTAAAATATGGAGATCAACATGATTTTCAAAAGAGTGTCATCTTAATCAATCGTGACAACATTAAATCCAATCCTAATAGAAAACAAATGAAAAAAGAAACAACCAAGTCATCGGTTAAAAAAAGAAAATCGTGTCAAAAAGTAGAGGAAAATATAGCACAAAAACAAGGTTATCGAATCAAAATACTAAAAGTTAAAGAACGAAAAAAAATATTATTAGTAGTCGACAACTAATATTAAAACCGAAATTATCACCGATTACATAAAGATAAAAATAAAGAAAAACATTGCAGATGCTAAAGAGAGAAAGGGGACATATAATCTTTATATTAGATAGATATAATTTGTATAAAAAAATATAGGGTAAAGTATACAAATGGTCACTAAACTATCTTTAAAAATATAAAATGGTCATCAAACTTTCAAATGTTACATAATAGACATTAAATTTTAGTTTTTATTACAAAATTAGTCATTGAGCTGTTAATTGTCGTTAATTTGGTAACGTGACAATTATAAAAATTTAAATAATATAATATTTAATCCTCCATGTTGACACATTTAATCAATTTATTCCTAATTTAACCCTCATTATTGATGTCTAAATTGATTGAATGTGTAAATATTGAGGATTAAATATGTTATCATACAAAATTTTGTAACTACCGTGTCTCCCAGTTAATGACAGTTAACGGCCCAATTACTGTTTTGTAATAAAAATTAAAGTTTAATGACCATTATGTAATTTTTGAAAGTTTAGTGACCATTTCATATTTTAGGGATAGTTTAGTGACCATTTATGTACTTTACCCAAATATATTAGTTTTATTTTTAATATATTAATAACGCACATGCTTAACTTATTTGTAGAATATAGATTAGGGTAAACTGCTACATGATCACTTATGTTTTCTTCCGGAACAGTTTTGATCATCGTTTTTTAAATTCGACTATAACTACTTAGACCCGCTTAAACGTTACACCTAAATTTAAGAGGCCATATTAGGGTCATTGGAGCGACCCATATCAAAATTCAGATAAACAATTTGTCAAATCATTTAAAATTATAAAATAAGTTCTGAATTTAAAGTATAAGTTAAAAAATTATTCATTTAACAGAACAATGTTCATAAATACATATTATAAAACAAGTTTTAGATCCATCTGTACTCCGTAAGTAGTGCCGAAAGAAATCTTATATATATGTTGATAAATGACCATGTTCAATCCTTTAGAACATGCGATAGTAAAAACAACATTAACTTGGAGAAGCTCAATAATACAAAACTACCAAATGGTGTTGTAAACATATGTAGGTATAAGGCAAACCATAAAACTGAAATATCGATCATGGCATCATGGTTAGTCAATACTTGAACTTATGAATATCAATCTGACATCCTACACTCCAGAAGATTTAGAAAGAATATATATTTTACAGTAATTGAGACATGAGATTTTGTGTGTCCTAACAGTCGCAAATCGAGAAAAATAAAAAGTTTCAGACAACTAAAGAATTTTGACAGAGACAAAGGAGAAGGCGAGAAAATTTTGATATTAGCTTATTACCCTCCACACAAACTCCGATATGCAATTCCCATAACTGCATCTATACATGCGTTAACCGAGGTCTAATGGGCGTAAGTACCAACCTAAGAGGTTACTTTAGGTCCTATAAGGCGTAAGAGCTTAACAGAAGACATTAGAGCCTAATAGAATGCCTAACATAAAGCGTAAGGGTCTAGCAGAATGCCTAACATAAGGATAAGAGTCTAGTAGAAGTTGTGCGCATATGTACTTATAAGAAACTTCTCATGTTATTCCAGTAGTACCCCAAGTAAACAGTTTCGAGCAGTAACTTTTATATTAGAAATTAGTAGTACTATGTCAAGAATCAAAGTACATACTGATGTTTAATTAGTGGAATCGGAGTATCAGTACCCATGAATCGAGTATACCCGTATCAAACATCAGGAACCATAGGTCATGTTTTTACTTTAGATAACAACATCGCTTGGGATCAAAATGGATAGACTTGATTTTGATCAAGGAAGTTAATCATGTATACACGGTACACACTAGACGATCTAATTTATCACTCAAATGTCTTTGATAGTAAGAGAAATGAGACACTGGACTATAGTCCCTTCTATACTAATTTCATAATCAAGCACCTTATTCGAAGGAATTCGATAAATATCGACTTCATCTAGGTATTTAGGAATTATAACTCAAGATCATTTAAAATTTCTGATATATCATAACTATGCAAAAAATTCAGATATATCAGGATATGTCTTGGGAACTCATGTAGACTAACATCAATCATGATTCCGATTATATCAAGAGAGCTCTAGTCAATTTGGCTTAACAGGGCATTCTGGTCATTTTAATTTTTAGGGCCAAATCTGTTTGTTAGGCTTCCAAGTCCATTCCATTAAACATGTCTCGTCTATGTGTTACTTTTCAAGCATTCGAAAGGTACCTCACACGTGTTCAATTTTTAGTTTTAGCTGTGTGGTATAGTTGAACATCTCACCTTCCCAAATTATCCTGGAACGAACCTCGAATTGTTGAACATGTATTTGTGCCTTTTTCTTTCATTATTGTAACAATATTAAGAATGACTAATTTACATAAGTCATGCTCCAGACCTATAAGGGTATTATAGTCATTTGTGATTTATAAAAAAATTTCAGGATTTTCCAAACGTTCATCTATCTCAAGTCACGTAGGTATTTCGATTATTTAAGTACTCGATGGTGTTTCAATTATTTAGGCACTTCCGGTACATCCACGCAATTCATCCATTTTAGAACTCGAGAGTTTACCCATCATTTCGGTTAATTTGGAAATTTAGGTGCCCAAGGATACTTTAGTGTTTTTGGTCATTACGATCATTTCGATCAGTTCAACCTTTTCCATATTTCCAATTCTTTTTAGTCATCTCAATCAATTCAATATTTTACGCCACTTGATTATTTCAAACTTACAAATAGTTTCCCGTAAATTTATCTTCGGAGATTTATTCAGAACTCAAGAAAATCCAAGTACTTTATAATCTCGAAGGTTTAAGTCTTGTTACCACAACTATCCAAGTACTCCAAATTTTTTAGACAAATTAGTTGTTTTACCATATATAATGTAAAATTCTAGATCGATTTCATTGTCAAGGGTATTTTAGTCATTCTTGCACTTTAAGGGCATTTCTGTCATTTTAAACTTTTTATTTCAGAAGTGAGATCATTAACATGCATACTAGATTAAGGTATAATAATCTTATCAAATATTCTTGGATCTCAAAAGTTCTTACAGGTCACCCATCTTCGTAACCGATAATTTCAGTCTTAATTGGTTTACTATCATTTTTCTGTAATCGAATAAACATTAACATAACTAATCATATACATAATCATGATAATGCAAGCATTTACCGGATACCAATGTGTTTCATAAAGCATACATGAGGTAGTAATGTATTACCTCGGCTCTGAGCTACATCAGTCGATCCATGATACTACATTCGATCACTCTCGAACTCGAATTCGACGTCCTCTACCTCTCGAATACAATGATATGTGAATACCGTCAATTAAACATAATCTTTAATCAATCCTTAGCTTGATCACAACTCTTAAACTGAAAAATTAAACACATATATTCTCGGGTTCAAGGTCAAATTTGGAGGATTTTGGGTTAGAATTTTGCGAAAACATACTTCAAAAACGAACTTAGGATGTTGAAAATATAAAATTGGGGTTTTCAGAAAATTTGACTTTTTGGTCAACGACCAACGTGTCAAATCAAAGTCAATAATGATGTCACCGGTCAACTGGGTTGACACAGGCGAGTCAACTCACTAAGTTGACTCAGACAGGTTGACTCAATCAAACGGGTCGTACTCAGACCGAGTTAGATATCTAAGATCGGGCTTAGACGATAATGGGCTTGGTTTGGTTAGGCTCAAACCGGTTTATCTGGTTTAGGCCGGCTCAGGTTCTTGAGCCATATCCTGAACCGGTTCACTTAGCCCTGATATTTAGGCCATCGAAAGCTCATCAAAGTGTTCGTCAGAAACACCATACGCCTCATTTTAGCTGAAAAAAAGAAAGAAAATAACTTCCCAAAACAACCTTTTCAACTAATAACTGAAATCAAACCAGAATTCTTATCGATCTTACCAAAGCGACGAGAAAACGGTTAGAAATGTCATAGCTTCGATGAGGCTTTTAACGACGACGAACGATCGATCAATCACTTGGGTTTGTTCATCTTAACACAGAGAGCTCGGATCCAGCGGCCATGCGACTAAAAGACGACGAAGGCGGCCGAAATTCGCAGATAATAGTGGAGGTCGAGTGGTATTTCATGCCAGATTCAAATCATCTTTCACTACGAACGACGACACGAATAAGCGCGTGGCTAACAACGTTGGGTTCAGAACGTGACGATGAATAAAGCGAAACTGACGGTGACAGACACGACACGGCGGTGGGGGCTCGCTAGGGTTCGATCAAAGAAAGGGGAATGTAGGTTAGGTGAGAGGTTTGATATTTCATATCTAAACACTTTTCAAATTCAAATGGTACATTGATTGTGGTAGATGGGGGGTCTGATTATCGCTTATTATTGGGTATACTGAAACACAAAAAAGGTAAATAAAAACCAAGGTAAAATAAAACCAGATATGGCTTTAGCCCAAATGGATAAGGCAAGGGGTTATTACACTTGGGTCACAAGTTTGAAACCCCCAGAAAGCACTCTCCCACCTTTCATTCATTTTTATTTTTTGGGAGTTACATCGACTGATAAGATCGCTTACATTATTGATCTGTAAACTTATGGTCACTCGAAGTTAAGTGACGTTAAATGGGTGACGTGGATGTTAAAAAGAAATTTATATAATTACATATTTGGTCCTTATTAATTACCTATTATATCAATTTGATCTTAATTTTAATTTAATAAATAATTAAATTCCTCCAATAAGGTGATGACACATGTCTACACCTAATTGAGTGATTAATTTAATTAATTAAATTAAAATTAGGATCAAATTGATATAATAGGTAATTAATGGGGACCAATTGTGTGTCAGCACCTAATTGAGTGATTAATTTATTTAATTAAATTAAAATTAGGATCAAATTGATATGATATGTAATTAATAGGGACCAAATATGTAATTATATAAATTTCCCTTTAACAACCACGTCACACATTTAACAACACTTAACTTCAAGTGACCAGAAGTTTACAGATCGAAAACGTAAGTGACCTTATCGGTCGAATTTAAAAATCGGTGACCAAAACTGTACTGGGAGAAAACGTAAGTGACCATTGCAATAGTTCCCCTAAAGATTATATTATACATGTAAAAAATTATTCATTTATTATAAAACAACTTTCTCTATCAACAAGTATCGAGTGTAATAACAAAAGACATTATTCTTCCAAGGAAATAATTCAAATTTAAACTTTAAAGACAATATTATAAAAAAATGAGAGCTACAAATCTCGAATATAAACTATAAAATATACATATACTATATATACCTATAAAAAATAAACTTCTCCATCGAGGATAACTTGAAGATGTTACATGTATATACCCTAAAAATAAAAGTACGATATCTTGACATGCACAAGCCATAATGGACGAGAAACATAACAAAAGGCAAACATAACAAAAGAAAAATTAGGCAAACAAAGCATTTACAAGCAAGAAGCCATAATGGACGAGAAACAAGAGGCGCAAGGCCAAACAAACAACAAGAAAGAAGGCCCTGATCGCTGAACAAATCTTTCGGAACAGAAATCTAAGAAACCAAAGGCACCGAAATGAGTCAGACGTCTTAACCCAAGTGTTTTAACACCAAACAGTTAAAAAATTATAATAGGTAACAAGTTAACATGTAATCGAACCGTTAAAAAATAGTTAACTATTTTTTAACGATTAAAATACGATTAATAATCGTTATAACGGTTAATCAACCGTTTAAACTAAACGTACCTACCATGAACAACCCTAATTTAAATTAGCTTTTAATCATTTGGGTATAGATTAGTTAATGGATTAGGTGATGAAATGACTAAGATTACTGAAGTGACATGAAAAAAATAGAAAATAAAAAGGGAAAAAGAGTAATTACAAAAGAAAGGAAATGATAGAAGATAACGAGACAAAATCAAAACATTATGTACATATAAATGGGTAATATATTTTTTAATTACTGTATTTAACATTTACTTTTTTTTACATAGCAAATATCTAATTTAATCATTACATCATTTAACTCTTATTGAAATTATTAAATAATTCTAATGAAAATAAAATTGAAATTGACATTTTTATTTAACACAATTTTCACGTATCATAATCAAATAACGTTTAATTGATTATTTTAATAATTTCTTGTAAGATTTTTTTGAACATTTCATTTAAATAAATTTTTCGAAGGAAAAAATAACTAAATTTCTTATAAATACTAACACAAATATATTTAACTTACCCATTAAACATTATTTATTGATGATGCGTTAAAATATGTTAAATAAAAGTGTCGATTTCAATTTTTTCTTATTTATTTAATAGTTTCATTATAAGTGACTTAACTTATAAGTAATAAAAGTTGAATTATGTATTTTGATTAGATTAAATGTTTGTGATGTAAATAAAAATAAATGTTAAGTTCGGTGATGTAGAATGTAAATTACATGATATAAATAAACAAATAAACTATAGACATATTTGGTTTGGATTAAACCTAATACGTAAATATAGAGATTAAATGTATTATTATACAAAATTTTGTAATTGTCACATCATTCCCTCAGCAACTTAGCGATCATTTTTAACAAAATTTAATATACCTTATGTAATTTTTGAATACGGTGATCATTTTATATTTTGGAATAGTTTAATTACTATTTTTATACTTTTACCCTTTCATTTATATAAGAGTATTTGCGGGAAAAACATATTTTAAAACTTAAAAGCTTAAATTACGATTTTAAATAAGGGTATTTATGCAATTTTAAACATCAAAATTCATTAAAACAACAAATATAGTTATTTAAGGGTATTTATGTTTTTAATAAATATATATTTTCAAAACTTAAATAACTTAAACTACAATTTTTAAATAATATCTCAAAATAAATGAGCGATTAAATTGAAAGATTTAAAATTCTTTGGGAATGCATACGTGGCGTTTACATGAATACATTGTTGATGACGTGGACTGCACTTGCCCTTGAAAAAAGTGGGGTGCAAAATGCCCGAAAAAGTGAAAAAGATTCAAATATATATATAGCATCAAAATTAAAATAAATATTTTTGATGGCGAGATGGCATAATCAACTAGATGTAGCAAACTGATTCGAGACTCGACCTGATTCTATTCCATATTGACTCGAACAAGATAATACGAAATCTGAAACAAATCGATGGAATTAAAACTGACCCGGTTTTTTAGTTGAACTATATGCACCCAATCCGATTTTTCAATCGAACAAAAAAGATCTAAACTGATTTTCAGCCGAATTAATTTCACCCGAACCGAAGGCAACCTGAAATAAAGAAATTATATTAGAAAAATAATGAAAGATTTGATGTGAATCGTCGTACAACTCACAAAAAATTAAATATATTAACTTTATAAAGCCAAATCGATTCCGACCCAAATGACTCGTTTGTCACCTCTATTTAATCAACGTGGATTAATCCATTGTCATTACTTGTATAAATATAACCTAACCACTAACTTCAATTATTGAACCATGTCCAAAGAATTTTAAATGTTTCAATTCAATCACTTATTTACAGATATTATTTAAAATTGTAATTGAAGTTATTTAGGCTGTAAAAATTTATAATTATTAAAAAACTTTATAATTGAAGTTATATTTATGTAGTTTTTAAAATTAAAGTTAAGAAAAATAGTATGTGTGAACATTTTAATTTTAGGGTTTAGAGTTTTAGGTTATATTTTAGGGTGTATGGTGTAAAATTTAAGGTTTATGGTTAGAATTTAGAGTTTGAGGTTTAAGGTTTAAGTTTTAAAGTGCTAGAATTTAGAATTTAAGTTTTAAATTTTATAGAAATGTTGTGTAATTTACTTTTAAATCTTATTATTTTTGGGAATATAAGATTACTTTTGGGAATGAGATTACCGGAATGTTACATTACTTAACATATTACCGAAATGTTGTATTACCTTGTTTGATTTGTTTGGCAAGAATGTAAGATTACATTGTTTGGTTGAAGGAATATAAGATAAGAAAATTGCATATTTTACCAAATTGTCCTTAAAATATATTTTCTTTTTTAACCAACTGAAGTTTTAAGATTAAAGTCAAAATATTTACATAAAAGTTCATAGAAAATATAAAAAATATAATATGAAAACTTTTTTATGAAAATTGATCCTAAATAATAAATGTAATAAAATACATACCAATAATAAAATTTGAATCAAACACATATATAAAAAATCGAAATAAAATAAAAATCTAATATATTTTTATTTTATATGCATCGTATTATTTTATAATAAGTATTAAAACCCTAAACCACTAAAAAATAAAATATATTTGTACTTTTGTAATTATATAAAAAAAGGAAATATCATTTTAAAATAATTATATAATTTAGGGGTATTTTTGTCTAAAGGGGAGGGAATTGTCTAATACCTAAGAAAAGGGAGGGAATGACATTCCTGGGAAAAGACCAAAAACAACTACAGTTGGGAATATTTTATTACCCATGGGAGGGAATGCTCTTGAACCAAACGTGGGTATGTGATTCCGGAAAAAATTATTCCCCTTGGTAATGATCTTTTCCGCGAACCAAACGCCCCCTTAAAGTTAAATAAACTATAATTACGAAAACTTCGTAATAATTAATTTACTTTTATCTTAATTTATATATTTACAACTGTAATATATAATTATTATAAAATCTATATGAGTTGATATCTCGAGTGAGTACCAACTTAATTAAAAAATAATTT
The DNA here is from genome assembly GCA_958450335.1 of Hibiscus tridactylites. NCBI lineage: Eukaryota > Viridiplantae > Streptophyta > Magnoliopsida > Malvales > Malvaceae > Hibiscus > Hibiscus tridactylites. Next base: position 2,886,089 of record OY288270.1, read on the forward strand.
AAATATCTCACTTTAAAACGATAATTAACATTATAATAAAAATTATATATATATTTTTATAATTTTTAAATAAAATAACTAAAAACCACTATTTACGAACACAATGAGTGATCTCAATAATAAAGAATAATGTTGTTTCTCCTAAATAATACAGATTCAAGCAACGCAATTTGTATGTATAAGTGAGTTATTCAAATTTACGACCGAACTAAGTCAGATATTATCTTGTTAAAACGCTACAAAACCACTGCTTACGAACTAAAGACACATCATGTTGGCCTGCAACACAAATTTTGCAAGTTAAAAAACCTTTGTAAAGATCCATCAATACCACACTTTATGAAGGATTCAAACATAAAAACCCAGAAAAGTAGAGATGGGCGCGCGGGGTCGGGTCAAGTTGGGTTTTTGGCCCACCCGAACTCGACCCAAAAATATATACTTCAAATTCACACCTGACCCGACTTCATACTTGAAAAAACTTGACCCGACTCAAAAACTATATACTCAAACCCGATCCGACCCAAGCTATTAAAAATAATAAATTTTAGGAACTTAATTTTTTTAAAAATAAATTTTAGGGGACCTAATTGTAAAAAAAACTAAATTGTAGGGACCTAATTGTAAAATAAAAGTAATTTTAATGACTCATTGTAAAAACATATATAAAGAGTGAGCATTATTGTGAATATCCCTAAAAAAGTTTAAGAGAAAATTACACTATTAGTCTTGAGTCGGGCCAAATTTTTTCCACCCTAAACCTGATCCGACTTTACCCTTTTAAAAAATCCAACCCGACCCTAACACACATTTTCTATGAAAAATCCGACCCGATCAAGCCGGGTCGGATAAAATGCCCATCCCTAAAGAAAAGTAAAGAGGATAAAATACCAATTTAAAGTTTCATCAATCTAAAGAAACTATGTTAAAACAAAAAGAATACTGAAAAATATGATATTAGATTACTCTATAAAATTCCACTTTCAAAGACTTTGAATAACAATACGTAAGTTTCATTAGAAATCACATGAATACAACATTATAACAATACATTTATATACATTGTTTAAATAAATAAATAAATTATTCACTTAGAATTTCAAAATTTAATGATTAAAAATTGCAAATTCTAATATTCAAACAATATGTAAGTGTCGTAATCCAAACGAGTAGGGGTGAGTGTTCGATCGAGTCGAGTCAAAAAATTATAAGTTGTTCGAGTTGGCGAGACTAATTTTATCATTCGAACTTTCATTTAAAAATTTTTCGAGTCGATTCGAGTTGAAGAAATTCGAGTCGAGTCGAGTTTTCGAGTTCCTATAAAAATTTAATTATAATTATTTATCATGTAATAATACGATTTGATTCTAATTTAAATGACTTTCTCTAATCATATAAAATATACATATATATATATATATATTCATCTACCACATTATTTTAACAAATAATCAAACTTTTAAAAACCAGCACATGGTTGTAGTGTTTTAAATACAATATAAAATAGTAACGTCTTCTTTGTCTGCTATTTTTTATTAAAAAGTCTTCCTTTTGAATGGGATAAATTAATTCAGCACGAAATTACCACATTCCATTTCTGAACACAATACTCTATAAATAACACAATATTGGAACCCAAAATCTCACCCGCTCTCTCTATCTCTATCTCCCTCGTCGTTCTTCAAGTTTAAGTGCTCGCGATCTACGATCGAGAGTCGGTAGTTCGTCAGTGAATTAAATACCGGTGGTTATACAAAAAAAAATGTTTGTTTCAACGTTCGCTTTCGAGCGTTCGACGATGACGACCGATAAGCTAGGGAATCACTTCATTTCCCTGCTTTCTGTCGTCTCGAATCTTGCATGGGCGTGGAATTTCTTGCTCCGTTTATCTTTGTTCCCTTATCAAATACCTTCAACCGTTGCCGGCGATGATTTCAAGCTCGGGAGCCGCGATCACAGCTGCAAGCATGACTCGAGTGACGATGATGTCGAATGTGCTATTTGTCTATGCAAGATCGATGAGGACGATGAGATTCGAGAGTTGAGATGCGACCATCTTTTCCATAAAGTTTGCTTGGACAGATGGGTCGGGTACCGGCGATCGACCTGTCCTATTTGCCGCAGCTCTTTAACTCCCCGGCAACTAGTTTCCGGCATGGAAGTCATTCTTTTCAAATATTGTTCTTTCGATGATTCCAGCCACCGGGAAACATGGTGGCTAAGATAGATTTTAAACAAGTTTAAGCTGTCTTTTATTTCATTGTTGATATTTACCACAATTAATTACAATAACATTCGTTATGTACGTATTTACGACAAACTCGAAGTAATTAACGATAGATTTTTGAAGCAAAGAGAGCGGTTGTATTAATTAAACAAAGATGTTGGAAAGAAAAGTGTGCAGTACATGAGTCAATATTGCTGGATTTGAAGTCCAAGAAATACCAATGACTTTTCTTAGCTAGTAGCAAGTGATGGCTGAAAGTTTCCATGGTTTTTCTTTTCTTTATTTTTTTCCTCAAAAAATGATGTCATTTAATTATCTCGTGTTATTATTATGCTAGGTTAAAAATGTTGGAACCCAATTTTATTCTAATAATATTTTTTTGATAAAATTTAAACCAAATCATAATCTTACCTAGAGGGGAGGAGAAGAGAACTCTAAGGGAAGGAAGATGAGTGCTCCTAGTGAGTCTAGAACTCATAACCTAACGGAATATGGATACTGCAAATTTGGATATTTAAAGAACAAAGTTGGATAATATTTGGGATAAAAATTCTCTACCTCTTTTTGGTGCCCCTATATATGCCCCCAGACTAAAAATTAGGTTTAGAGTTTAAGGTTTAAGGTTAGAGTTTGTGGTTAGGATTTAAGGAATTTAGGGTATAATGTATTTTTTTAAGGTATAAGTGTAAGTTTTAGGATTTAGAATTTAAAGTTAGGGCTTGAAATTTAATTTTTTAGTGTTGGGTATAGAAAGAGGCACCAGAAAGGGGCAAAATATTTTTATCCTAATATTTGGACCCAATATTATATTTTTTAAATGAGCTATATTAAATATAACATTTTAAATGATACAACATTTTAGTTTTACAGTTTAAAGATTTGATTGAAAGTAAAAAAGGTAAAAGGTTTAGGTTTATCTGTTCAGAATTTAGGAGTTCAAGAGAATAATCACCCTTATTTTTTTTTATTTTTTGGTTTAACCACATCAACCTTAAATTTGGAGACTTTATATTTTATTTAGACCAAAATAATTTTATTTGATGCTTTTTTAACATTAATTGGTAAAAGTTAAAGTATTTTTATAAATATATTTTTTTAAAAAATAATTTTTAAGTAAATAAAAATAATTAATAATTCATATACAACATTTTAATTTTATTTCACTATTTTTAAGTATAAAACACATGTTTTTACATTATAAAATATTTAAAATTAATTATAAATTTAAAAAATTAAATTTGATTCGGTTAACTATGATTTTTAAAATTGTGAATCATAAACCATTGAAACACTTCAGTTCAGTTTGATTTTCGGTTTAGCATGTTAAGTCCTAATATCAACGGATATTAGTAATTTTAATCCTTTTTTCAAATAATGAAGTTAGATATCAAAATTCATTTTTTATTAAATACACCCTCAGGTTTTAGATGGAAAATGCACATCTTCAAATTTAATATTCAAGGCTCCACTAGAGTGGCGATTTAGTGGCAGCATAGTTTTGAAGTTGCGCAAGCTCTGAGATTTTCACAGGAATTGGATGACACTGTTTCTTTTGGCTACGGAAGCGTTACATCAGCTCCTTCAGAATAGAGAGAATCATGGTTTAATTCATGGTGGGAAGGGAGAAGGTTGCTCGAAATGTAACGCTTACGCATTTACAATTTGCGGATGACACTGTTATTTTTTTACGTGGACAAGTGGAAGAGGTTGTTCAATTAAAGCGTATACTCACTTGTTTTTGGTATGGTTCGGGGCTGGAAATCAACTTTTTCAAGTCCTCTTTGTTTGCGATAGGTGTGTCGGATTCGATCAAGTTGGAAATGGCGCAGGTGATGAGTTGTGAGTGTCGGGTTCTTCCTTTTATTTATCTTGACATCCCTATCGGGGTTAATCTTCGATGTGAAAGTGTGTGGGAGCCTATTATACAACGCTTTCGCCAACGGTTAGCTGGTTGGAAAGGATCTTCGATGTCTTTTGTTACGCATTTGGTATTGGCGAATACAATGCTATCCTATTTGCCATTATAGTCAAAGGGGATTATTAAGAAGTTGGATCGCATTCGTAGACGTTTCCTCTGGAGTGGTTTTGAAAAAAAGTCCTCAAGTTCAATGTGGACGGTTCAGACGATGGTAAATTGGGACCTGCCGACTGTGGGGGTGTGCTTCGTGATTCCTTTGGCCCCCTTGGCGTTCTTGATTCAAATGTGGCCGAGCTTCAAGCGATAGCTCATGCCTTGTCACTTCTTTTACGTTTTCGGTGGTGTGGTGATCATGTTGTTATTATCGAGTTTGATTCTTCAGTTGCTATTTCTTGGGTATTACATTGGGAGCGACGTCCATGGAAGCCGTCACAGTGTTTCCGGCTGATTGATGGGGGCATGTGGTATTACTCATTTTGTTGAGTCTCATTATGTTTTCCGTGAAGCAAATTCACTTGCTGATGCATTAGTCAAAAATGGCATTGGTCGAGCTTCGTGCTTCCAAGTTATCCACTAGTTTACTTCTGCGTCTTTTGTATTGTGCCATATTTGTTTTTTTGTTTTTTTTCTGTCGTGTCTCTTTGCTTGAAAGATATTGTTGAGTAATCTTTCTCCCATTTAAACTTAAAGAGTTTTTAATAAGGTTCAACTAGATATTCTTTATATGATTTCAATAAAATCATAGTTTGCTGGAAAAGAAAGCCACAATTTTTTTTGAACAAATTCTAAACAAGAATCACAAAATAATATGCATTTTATAAAAAAAAAATACAATAATTATGCTTTCATTTTTTGACCGCTAGATGTCTTGGTCTGAAAAATCATGAGCTTTTCAGTACTATGGATTTCCATCACGTGTCGATTTTAAATGGGTATAACTATTTTTAAGTCCCTATCAATTTGAAATTAGACAAAATCTTAAACGTGTGACGGTTTTCAACTATATATATTTCCAATGAAGAAAGTATTTGGTATTTTGTAGTCAACTTTCATGTTTTGTTTCAAAGGGTCAATGGGTCTCTAAGAGGATACCAGGATAGAGTAAAATGAAGGTCACTCAATTAGGCGAATTAATTTAATTTTTAGGATAGGGTTAACCAGAAAAACTCTTTAATTTAATGTTTTTAGATCTTTCACCTGAAATGTTAGGTGAATTAATTAACCTTATTAATGGAAAAATATTTTGATACACAAGCTTGTGTAATTACACAAACCTTTCAATTTTAGGGTTTTAGGTTAGGGTTTAGAGTTTAGGGTGTAGAGTTTAATGTTTATAAAAGGGTTTAGGGTTTAAGGTTTTGGGATTTAGGTTTTAAATTTGATAGAAGGATTGTGTAAAAAAATTACGCAGCTTGTGTATCAAAAAACAACCGTTAATTTATTGTACATAAAAGAGAGAATTAAATCATACATAAAACATACGGATATATATATGTTGAGTTGTGAGGAGCTCGATTCGTTCAACCGATGTGGCTCACCAAGTGGTGGAGAGGTAAATTTTTTGGTGGATTAGGTGTGGAAGCTTAAAAGTAAATGAAACAATGATTTTAGAGTGGTTCAACCTTCTAACCAAGGTCTACATCCACTAACTTAGCTCCCCACTAAGGATTTCCAACAATTCCACTAATTGCTCTTCTCCTTTTCTAGGCTTAGGAGAAAACCCTTTACACAGATCAAGCTTTCTACCCAAAGCCTTGATCAAACCCTCTTTTACAAAGAGAAACAATAAGCAAACTTAAATCCCTCTAATAGGTATTTGTTTGCACAATTTAGCACTCACTCAAAACCTAAAACACTTGAGCAAATTTGACAATTTTGGCTCACTAGTGTTTGTCTATACAATAATTGACAATTTAAGCACTAAGACAATATTTGATCATTTTGTTGATTGAGAATTGAAGCATTAACCATATCTTGATGCTTGGAGGTCCCTTTTATACTCCTTGATGAGTTTATAGCCGTTGGGATTGAATTGGAGCCGTTGAGAACTTTAATTCCCACCATAAATGCAGTTCTGCAGCTCTCCGTTTCGAAACACTCGAACCCGTTTCGAAACACCCTTCAAGTAGAAAGAGCCGTTGCAGTCTGACGTAGGACCCGTATCGAAACGCTCTAGTCCGTTTCGAAACGCCTGTCCCCGTATCGAAACGACCTGCATTTAAAAGTTAGTTGGGAAATAGTTGTTGGGGTTTGTGACCGTTGTGGTCGATGCAACGTAGGTGTATCGAAACGGCATAGCCTGTTTCAAAACGCTACTAAAAAATTTCATCTAGGGAAAGCATGTTTTGATACCAGTATCGAAACGTTTTTGCTACTGAAATCCCCCGTATCGAAACGCCCTAAGGTGTTTCGAAACGCCTGGAAGGTTTTGTGAAGTTTGGCTTTGAAATCATTGTAAAACCTTTTAAAAACATAGTTCTACAATCTTCCCCTTTTTGATATAATAAAACTACATTAAAAAATTGTTTGAGATTCTCCCCCTTTAACTTTAAAAATATGAATAAGAGATTAAAGATATGAAATCAAATAAAGCTCCCCTTATTCATTTGAAAATTAAAATTTTCAAATCATTTCTCCCCATTTTTGTTATATCAAAAAGAATTTAAAACATTAAGTTCAAAATAACAATGGAGGTAAAAACTTGACAAAAATAAGCATTTGGTTTTAAAATGGCTTCCCCTTATTCAAAGCATCATTAAAAATGTTAGTGCAACATATATGATCATCTAGTTGACATAAAAGAAAATAAATCAAATAAAAGCAAAAGCAACTAGATTTTTACCAACACTTGAACCCAAGGGAGGATGTGAAGCCTTCCTTCTTCAAGTGTTCTTCCTTATGTGCATGGAGCTCCCCTCAATGTTTGACTTGTTGAACATCTCCATCACACCTAACAAAAGACAATCAAGTAATTTTTGGTATCCAAATTGCTTTGGATCCATGAACATTAGTAGCACAAATTTTAGTCCCCTTAGGAATCCATTTTTCAATGTCATTTTTTTAATTGAAGTGGTTAGTCCTTTTGGGACCCAAACACTTTTAAAACATTTTCCTTTAATAAATCTAGGGGCACTAGATTGCCTTACATAGAAATTTGATTTTCCAAAATTGTTTTTCTTTTCTAGCTCTTTGGAAATCAAATCATTTTCTTCTTAAACTTTTTGAAGCAAATTTTGTAAATCAAAACATTTTAATTCAAACTCTTCGAGTTTTGCTTCAAGTTTAAGTTTGGTTTTAGAAATCAAGTCATTTTGAATTTTCAACTTTGAAACCAATTTATTATTTTTCAAAATGTGATTTTTAAAGTCTAAAATCAAATCATCGTAGGTAATTCATCAAAAGAGTAAGAACATGGAGTAGATGAATTAGAAGTTACCATTGAATCTTCTTCGATGGACATAAGGCAAAGGTTGGCTTGTTCATCGTCGGTGGAGTCCTCGTCACTCCAAGTAGCCACATGTGCATTCTTCTCATGGCTTGAAGTGCTTGCCCTCTCTTTTTTCTTAGATTCTCGTTCAAGCTCTCTCAAAGCTTTCTTCATGAACGGGGCACATTTCTTGAAGAGATGAACTATCTCTTCTTCTTCATCCTCCTCTTCAATAGAATAGACATGATGGCAAGTGGAGGACTTGAGAGCCATGGCATTGGTGTTGATGCCAAGCCCCTTGAGCTTCTTCTCTCCCATAGCTCTAATTTCTTCCCTCTTCTTCTCATCCTCTTTGTTCTTCTTCATGATTTGATGAGTAAGGGGTGACCCCATGAGTTCATCAAGCTTTAAAGTCTTCAAATTCTTTGCTTCGATGATGGCGGTCCTCTTTGAGTCTCGTGACTCGAAAAGTGAGTAGATGAGCTTTCGAACAAGCTATTCCTCCGGGATGGCTTCTCTATAGCCTTTGAGACCATCTGTGATAGTGGAGAACCTATCAAACATCTTCTCGATGTTCTCTTCCGGATCCATTTTGAAGTTCTCGTACTCTAAGGTTAGGAGCCCAATCTTGGTCTCTTTGACTTCATCGGTCCCCTCGTATGTGACTTCAAGCTTGTCCCATACCTCCTTGGCACTCTCACAATAAGACATCTTCTCATAGATGGTTGGGCCAAAAGCACAAAACAAGATGTGCAAGGCTTTGCAATTAAGCTCCATCTTCTTGCGATCGTCGGCACTCCACTCCGCTTTCCTTCGTTGAGGCACGAACGAGCCATCTTCAACTATGTCTCATAGCTTGTAATCTCTAGATTTGATGAAGAACTTCATCTTTGTCTTCCAATGGGCATAGTGGGTTCCGTCAAAGAAGGGCGATTTGTCAATTGATTGTACCATTGAGCCAGTTGAGTAAAATATCGATTGAGCTTGCCGGATCTTCTCAATAGGATGTGAATCCTCCTCAATTGAGCCAAGCTCTGATACCAATTGTTGAGTTGTGAGGAGCTCGATTCGTTCAACCGATGTGGCTCACCAAGTGGTGGAGATGTGAATTTTTGGGTGGATTAGGTGTGGAAGCTTAAAAGTAAATGAGACAATGATTTTAGAGTGGTTCAACCTTCTAACCAAGGTCTACATCCACTACCTTAGCTCCCCACTAAGGATTTCCAACAATTCCACTAATTGTTCTTCCCCTTTTCTAGGCTTAGGAGGAAACCCTTTACACCGATCAAGCTTTCTACACAAAGCCTTGATCAAACCCTCTTTTACAAAGAGAAACAATAAGCAAACTTAAATCCCTCTAATAGGTATTTGTTTGCACAATTTAACACTCACCCAAAACCTAAAACACTTGAGCAAATTTGACAATTTTGGCTCACTAGTATTTGTCTATACAATAATTGACAATTTAAGCACTAAGACAATATTTGATCATTTGTTAATTGACAATTGAAGCATTAACCATATCTTAATGCTTGGAGGTCCCTTTTTATACTCCTTGATGAGTTTATAGCCGTTACTAGCCGTTGGGATTGAATTGGAGCCGTTGAGGGCTTTAATTCCCACCATAAATGCAGTTCTGCAGCTCTCCGTTTCGAAACACTCGAACCCGTTTCGAAACACCCTTCAAGTAGAAAGAGCTGTTGCAGTCTGACGTAGGACCCGTATCGAAACGCTCTAGTCCGTTTCGAAACGCCTGTCCCCGTATCGAAACGACATGCATTTAAAAGTTAGTTGGGAAATAGCCGTTGGGGTTTGTGACCGTTGTGGTCGATGCCACGTAGGCGTATCGAAACGGCATAGCCTGTTTCGAAACGCTACTAAAAAATCTCATCCAGGAAAAGCCTGTTTCGATACCAGTATCGAAACGTTTTTGCTATTGGAATCCCCCGTATCGAAACGCTCTAAGGTGTTTCAAAACGCCTGGAAGGTTTTGTGAAGTTTGGCTTTGAAAACATTGTAAAACCTTTTAAAAACATCCCTAAACATAGTTTCAAGTTATTTGGACTTTGGAAATAGTTTTGAATTCTTTTTAAATCAGTCCAAAATATTTTTCAATTATTATATCAAAATATTAATTCTACATATATATATATATATATTCTAATAAATATTGTGGATACATACCTCCTGGGTAGGGGTGAAAATGGGGCGGGTCGGGGCCGGTAGGGATGGCAACGGGGCGGGGCGGGTTTTTGGCCGCCCCGAACCCGCCCCGACCTATAAGATACTATACCCGACCTCGTCCCGCCCTGAATTAAAATATTAATTTACCTGCCCCGATACAATAACCCTTAAACCCGACCCCGCCCCGACCCGCCCCGAAAAATTTAAAAATAAATTAATCTTCGTCGACGGTAAATGTTAGATTCGACCAATCTTTCACCACAATCACAAATTATGGTTTCAAAGGACTTCAAACTTATATAAGAAAATAAAATAAAACTAATTTTAAATTATCACGTGTTAAACTACATATTTAAAAGAATAAACTTGAATCATTGACCGTTAGAATCGAATATATTAAAACTTGAACAACATCTAACAAAATTTTACAAAATGTACGAACCAAAACAAAAACAAAAAACAACTTTAAAACACATAAAAATGTTTAAATATAATGATATTTTTTTATAAATATAATAAAAATATATATATAAATATAAAAATATACCGGGGCGGGGCGGGGCGGGGCGGGGAATTTCTAGCAGATACCCGAACCCGCCCCGCCCCGACTTCAAGCTTTTCCCGCCCTGCCCCGATCCCCGAAATTTTAGTAAAAATACCCGGTCGGGTCGGGTCGGGGCACCTCGGGTCGGGTCGGGGCCGGGTATTTTTGCCATCCCTAGGGGCCGGTTTTGTATTTCACATTCCGTCTCCAACACTTGCGGTTACGGTTTCGAGGAATCCCATTAAACGTTTCGGCTATTTTTTCGTCCTCATACCCATCCCTTACGGATCCCCATAGTTTTCGGTTAATCCTCGTGCCCGAAAAAATAAACAAAACTTATTACATTAAAACTAATAATCAACATTAAATCTCTAAAATTACAAACATAAATGATAATTTTAATTTTACCAATAACAAACAAATCATTTCAAAACTATAAAATATGACTAAAATATTAACTAATGAAACATAACACCCTGCAATACATTTAAAAGAAATATGTAACTAACAGTCTACAATTCCATATCATGATTTTTTTGTTCTAAAAAGAACTAGATTCGATAATCTTTCCAACCATATAAATTACCTATGCAAATTTTACTTGTACAATTTTTATGGTGAATTTCTGAAGTCACTGTCATTTTTTTTTAAACAATCTGCAACATTTTCTTCTGACATTTGCTCACTCAAAAATTAATAACTCGAAATCAAGAATTGTTTGTTTTAAAGGAATCGAGACTTTCGTATGGTTATAGAAATATAAGTCTTGCTTCCTAATTTATCTTGTAGAAGTTTTGGGGATTTTTCAAAGTTACTGGTAAAATTGTTTTTTAAGAAATGTGCTGCCAAATTTTTATGACCTTTTAACATTCAAATATTTATTTTTTAAAAATACATATCGAAATCGATCACCTTGTATTTTAAATAAAATTTAATTGAATCATATTTACAATGATGTATAGACAATTTTCTAATCATTTTTATAAAATTTACGGAGAATTTCCAAACTTACTCCAGTTGTCCATACTCAGGTTATGAGATATTAGTTTTTTGTTGAAAAATTGGCAAATTACCCTTATAACCATTCAAATTTGTAAATATATTGGGATTTGTGCGGATATTTTTCGGGGATCCCTACGGTGATTTATACGGGTACAGTTCGATTATCCCCACGGTTCGGATATAACAATCCTCGTCTTCATCCCCATTTGAGCTTCGGTGATAAAATTTCCCCCGTCCTTGTCCCTGTGGGTGAAGATTTCGGTTATTCCCCACACCCGTCGATTCGAAAGCTCACAGTTTTCGGTTATTCTCCACCCGATTGCCACCCCTACTCCTGAACTCTTTTGCAGCTCTTTATAATTTAGTTTTCTAATTTTGTATTTTATTTAATTTAATCTTTTGACTGCATCTTTTTACAAACTCTTTCTTTTCAACAATTTCTTAACTCCTTTATACTCCTAACAATATTTCTCTTGAAATTTTTCCTTTATAATAAATATTATAATTACAATATATAATTTTAGATGGTATTTAGTTTATTAAACAATATTATAAATATTACTCGCACTTGTGAAACAAAAATATGAATATATATATATATATTGTATATGATTATATAAATTTATTTAAATTTAAACTAATCAGTGCCATAACAATAAATATTTACAATTAAATTTTAAGAGTAACATGAACAACTCGATTTGACTTAAATTTCATAAACTCAACTCGAAAATTTTTAAATAAAGTTAAATATGAATTTTCAACTCAACTAACTTAATTTTTTTTTACTTGTCTCGATCGAATACTCATATCTAATTAAAACTATACGAATTGTGGGGTCATATTTATTAGTGGAAAGGAGATTCACACGCGCTCTAAAATAATTTAAAAAGTAGTATTATAAACACAACAAAAGATATGCATCTTCATCAGGTTCCATGGTGTAGTGGTTAGCACTCTGGACTTTGAATCCAGCGACCTGGGTTCGACTCCCGGTGGGACCTCTATTTTTGTTTTAGTTCGGATTGCTTTATAAAATTTCAACAGTGGTAGACCATTAGGCCCATTTCTCTTAGCTTTTGTGTGAATCGGACTAAATTAGTGAGATATTACATTTTCATGTCGAGATTCGAACCTATATAAAATGAGCTAAGATAATTATATTTTCATGCCGAAATTTGAACCTATATAAAATGAGCTAAGATAATTATCCTTAGTTGTTAGGTAATTAGTGGATCTCAATTTGTAACTTGTTTTGTGGGTATATACTAATACTTGTTCAGTCAATTCATTGGAAAAAAAAATTACTGTGTTGATGGCCATCAACATATGATAAATGAATGTAACTTTCACCGCATCCATAAATCGAAAGTTAATACAAGATTAAGTATATTCAGATAGAAAATTTTCAAAATAATTAAAAATAATGATTCGTGATGTAAATTAATATGTTTTGTTTATTCTATTAATATTAATGGTACGTATTTGATGCATTGACAATATATTATTTTATACACCATCAGTGAATCAAATGATTACGCATCATAAAAATAAGCTTAATTTTAAAATTTTGTGATGACATGTGATCATCTAATTCAATGTCTATCTATAGAATTGTTAATATGTCATAGTTTTTATATATTTTTAGAAAGGGTTATTATTTCATGCGTGTAAAAAAATACTCATTCGCTCTAAAAATTAAAACCTAAATCATTAACCCTAAAATCATAAAATTTATCCCTTAAATTTTAAATCTTAAATTTTAACTATAAACTCTAATTTCTAAACTATAGAATCTCAAAACTTCAACCATAAACTCTAATTTCTAAACTATAGAATCTAAAAACTTCAACCCTAAACTAAACATATAAATCTTAAATTTGACCTGCTTGTGAAAAATAATATTTTTAAGGAAGTGCATAAAATATTCTCCTTTAAAAAATATGTTTTATTGTTTTGTTTTAATTCGGTCGAACTTTACGAAATAGTGAAATATAATATGCATGTAACTTTTGATTAGGGATGGACATTTTATCCGATCTAGTCGGGTTCCAACCCGACCCAACCTGATCAGGTCAGACTTTTTAATAACAAAATTCGGTTTAGGTCGAGTGTTTTATTAAGGGTGAAGTTAGGTTCGGGTTTAGGGTGAGAAATATCAGACCCGACCTTGGGCTAATTATGTAATTTCCCCCTAAATTTTTAGGGAGATTTATAATAATAACCCCTCTTAATATTTTTATAATTAGGTCCTTAAAATTGAATTTTTATTTACAATTTAGTCCTTAAAATTATAATTTTTATGATTAAGTCTCTTAAAATTATTTTTTTATAGGACGGTCGGGGTCGGGTTTAGTGTATTTATTTTCAGGCCGGGTCGGGTTTCTTAAAGAATACATTCGGGTGGGTTTGTGTTTAGGGTAATTATTTTCGGGTCTGGTTCAAGTGGGCCAAAAACTCGACTCGACTAGACTTGTGCCCATCCCTACGTTTGTATTCGTTATGTTTAGTATTAATACATGTTTTTAGTATTTTATTTGAATTAATTAACTAATAAATTAAAGTTCGATTAGTAGACACAATTTATTAAAATATTTTATATTAATAATGTAATATAAAATACTAAATTTAGGAGATGGGTTTTCTGATTTCCGAATCAACATTGCGTGGAAAGGGCAAAGATAACTTCTTCGTTGTGAAGAAAAGCACAAAACTCCATTGTCTCTTTCATGGAAGAATTAAAAGCATTCATTTTTTATTCCTTTTCTTTTGAAATCCAAAAAAAGCATAGCTTTTTGTTGGTTTAAAATTTTCAATCTAAACTAATTTTCAAACCTACGACATGAAATTTTCCAAAAAAAATCCTTAAAACATCACGTTTTTATACAATATCGGTTTATGATTATCCATTCGAACATGTAAAAAATTTTAATACACGGACCGTGTCAACTTTAGTTTATATATACCTTTTAGTTTTAGGGTTATAGTTTTAGTTTAGGTTTTAAAGTTTAGGTGTTTAGGTTGTAGAGTTTAGAATCTAAGGTCAATGTTTAGAATTTAGGGAATAGGGTTTAAGGTTTAGGGGTTTAATTTTTTAGGGTTGAGATTATGAATTTAAGATTTAAATTTTATAGTGCAAATATATAGACTTGTCTAAAATTAACTTTACACAATCCATGTGTCGATTTTTTATTTAATTAAATATAATTTAAAATTTAAATACACATGGTAATATTTTAAGGGTAAACTATAATAAAGATCACTCAATTATGGGTAAGTTTACATTTGGGTAACCCAATTATTAAAAGTTATATTTGAGTCACTCAATTATGGGTAATGTTACATTTGAGTCACCCAATTATTAAAGGTTACACTTGGATCACTCAATTATGGTTAATGTTACATTTGGGTCTCCCTTCATATTTAAAAAAATACATATCAATTTGTGTATTAGATTAATTAATGATTTCAAATGAAGTACTTTAATGTTAACGATGATATACAAGTGATTTGGAAGAAAAAATGACTAAGTTGATGTATTTTTTAAAATATGAATGGTGACCCAAATATAACCTTACTCATAATTGAGTGACCCAAGTGTAACCTTTATTAATTGAGTGACACAAATGTAACCTTACTCATAATTGAGTGACCAAATGTAATTTTACCCATAATTGAGTGACCTCTATTGTAGTTTACCCTTTTAACTCTGTTTGTAGAGTTTAAATTTATGTTGATAATGTATCAAATAATTTTTTAAATAAATTTATGGATAATTTATTTATGTTTATTATTTTCAAACAACTTTCTTGGAATTATTTTTAACTTTTGAAATCACATTGATGTTAAAATAATTAAACCAGGTAGCAGATTTGTTCATAATTCAAATTTGGCCACCACACAAAAGTTGAAAAGCTAAAATAAAATGATGAGATAAGTTCTTATTTACAACAAAAGGGTAGATGAAAGCTTTGACCGACTGAAAACCACTTATAAAGCAGAGAAAATGGAGGGATTGATTTAAAAAATATACCAAATTAAAGAAACATAGCACTATCGCGTTGTCTAGTTTGAAACTTGCACATTAAGTAACTTTCTAGACCCTTATATACATGTGTGTGTATATATATGTTTTGTTACCTCTCATCCTGCAGCAGAAGAAAGGGAAAATTCAGGGTATCAACTTACTTAAAAGGATATGAACAATCTGCTGCTGAATGGACTGAAAAAGTTGCCGCCGGGGTTCCGGTTCCAGCCGACAGATGAAGAGCTGGTGTTTCGGTACTTGAAATGCAAAGTCTTTTCGTACCCTTTGCCTGCTTCGATCATCCCTGACCTCAATGTCTGCAATTTTGATCCTTGGGAATTGCCTGGTAACACTTTTGTATGCATTATCTATGGAGGGTTGTTAAACATATTTGTGTCGAACCGATACTTATATTCGAGTTAGAATTACTTTAGTTTCTATACTGGTATGCATACCACAATAAGGAATCACTGATATGAGCTCCCAACCTTTTAGTTAATCTTCTATGCTTGTTTTGTAGGTGCATTGGAGGAAGATAGATATTTCTTTAGCATGAAGGAAGCCAAGTATAGAACCGGGAACCGGATTAACCGAGCAAGTGCATCCGGATATTGGAAGGCAACCGGTTCGGATAAGCAAATTATATCAAGGAGAAATCAAGTAGCAGGGGTGAGAAAAACCCTAGTTTTCCACATGGGGAAGCCTCCACATGGGACCAGAACTGATTGGATCATGCATGAGTATCGTCTGGTCACTATATCAAACAATGATTTCAACTCCCCACATGCAAACAACTCAATAATCCAGGCAAGTCTACATACAACACTATCCGCATTGTCCCGAATAGTACATGCACTCGGTGTTGATATTGTTAACCTCTAATGATTTTAATTCGACATTTCTGCAGAATTATTTGGACCATGAGATGGAAAAGTGGGTTCTATGCCATGTGTTTTTGAAGAAAACTAGGAAAAGTAGTGATGAAGAGGGAATTATGCAGAGTTTTTGTAATAATAATAATAAAGTAAAAAAACCTAGAGCATTGGTTCACAAGATTGAGTCATCTTCTTCGAGCTCGAGCAGTGATATCAGTGAGGTTTCTTCTTGTGCATGCAGCAGACAGTGTTGAAGCAAGCAGTAGTTACTACTTACTGTCATGATATTGTATAATCAGCTGTCTGGTTCACTGGTGTTTTGTCTCGTATTTGAAAAAGAAACTATCAATAAGAACATGACACGTGACATGTTACCGCTAATTGTTGGGGAAAATTGGAAGGAAATAGTAGTTTAGGTATCAAATTAATAGAATTAGAGGCCAAAAAGTAAATAAAACCATTCATATATATATATATGATAAGTATAGCAATCCAAACCAGTTCATACTGCTGGCATCAAAACATTAAAGTTCACACACACTAGCATATGCTTCACAAGCTATGTTTTAATAAACACAGCTAAACACCTTGTGAAATATTAAGTATAATAGCTCATACCTTACACTTGTTCACTAGGAACAGCAGCAGAGAGGAATTCCTCGTCCTCGAGGTACACCTCCAGATTCTTCGATTTCATCAAGAAATCGACAGCATCTTCGTCAAATTTCAGTAAAAAAGCCAGCTTGATTAGCTCGGAGAGCGAACTAATCTGATCTTCCTTTTCCCACAGTAGTCCTTCAGCAACAGTTTCAGAGAAATAAGTAGCATATTCAAGCTGATCCTTTTGCCCGGCAGACTCGTCCATCTTCTGAATGAAAAACTTGGAGCACTCTCTGTCCCAACGCACCATTCGACTTGCTCGAACTTCATGGGTTTCACCTGAAGACAATAACAAAGTATATGCAACTGCAACCGGTTCCGAAGTCTCAAGGACAGTGAGATTGAGAAGGGACTGAACAGCTTCATGCCTTTTGTCAGCTTCCAATTTCATTGAAGAACATGCTAAAAAGCCAAGAATAATTCGGAGCAGCCCTTTTCCAATCATAGCAT
The DNA here is from genome assembly GCA_958450335.1 of Hibiscus tridactylites. Classification (NCBI taxonomy): domain Eukaryota; kingdom Viridiplantae; phylum Streptophyta; class Magnoliopsida; order Malvales; family Malvaceae; genus Hibiscus; species Hibiscus tridactylites. Next base: position 2,903,403 of record OY288270.1, read on the forward strand.
CTCCAAGCTTGATCTGCTTAAGCCCCATGCCATTTGTCATGGACAACTCTTTCTTCTGTACAGAGCTAGATATCACTCGAACTCCGATTTTCATGTACAAATCAAACAGCCAAGTCTGAGGCAAAAAAGGTAAGCTTGGCTGAGGATACCAGACAAACAGACGACGAGAAGAAGATTGCACAAAAAGTTCTCTCAGTCGAAGATCATCAGCTATAAACACATCACTTTTGTCATACAACATAATCCCATCCGAACCTGAATCCACAGGAACTTTCCCCAAACTTTCTGAAAGCATTTGCACCGTCTTCGAACTCATATGGTGCATGACAAACCTCCAAAATGCACAACACTCGTCATGCGACAATCGATGCCCCGAAGTTTCCCAACCTTTCCAGAGATTGCAATAATCATGGAGTGAAGGATTTGATCTGACGCCGAATGCACCAGAGAAGAAATGCAGTGGGACTTTGTTCTTATAGTGTTTCTCCAGAACATTGAACTGCAACCCAAAGAGACCATCTTTATCATGTAGAACACATTCATCAGGTTCTACCCACCTTCCATGCTGATTTCCAGCAGGAATCCAGATTAACCGTTTAGCAACATTATCCGGCAACGGTTCCGCTTTTGCCAAGAAATTATATATTCGAATGATTGTGGCAAAATCCGAATGCATACCAAGGTGGCGGGCTAGCAGTGTGCTTTGCTTCTTAGCATCAACTGTAACACCAATGGAATGTAGCACTTCTTTAAAAGTTCTAATCTCAGAACCATAAAACTCTTCATCTATGAATGGCCCATCTGTTGGTTTTAACTCGGATTTCTTATCAAACAATAAGCAATCACCCGGACTCGCATAACCAACATAGGTTTTCAACCAGTCTTTCGAAACGTTCCTAAGAATTTCTTCTGAGAAGGGATTGTCTTTCGACAAAATCTTCAAGCATTTTAGCAATGAAAGAACACTTCCAGGAGTTATACTGTCGGTTCTTCGGGGGAAACAGAGACAAGGCGGCACGAATTTCACACCATTCTCGAATTCAACAACCACTCCAATGCGCTTCAACTCATGACTATACTTATAAATGTCCTTTCCATAGTAGTTATCATCTATGAAAGGAAGGAGAGAAATTGAAGCAATGGATTCCCATTCTGGACCAAAGAGGATGCACTCTTTCGGAGACCTGAAATCACAAAGCCGAGTCCGCAACCACTTCACTTCATTCATGCATTTCACCAACTCGGAGGGAAACTTATAGGGAGTTCCCTTCAGCTGTCTATAGCATGATAGGAACGAGAAGACATTATCTTTAGTAAAAGATGATAACGAAGCCCGTTGCCTGAAAATGCTGATAAAAGATTTGACTGCTACCTCAAAATCCACCACTGCTCCCAATCTCTTCAACTCATTTTTGTAGCAGGAGAAGTTAATTCCATAGTACGAATGTTCGATTATCGGGAAACAACTGAAAACCTCTAGAAGACAGCCCCACGGTTGATCCAACAGAAAGCATTCAGACGGAGGTTTGAAACCAAGACTTGTCTTCAAACACTTTGAACCTCTAAGTGTTGAAACAAGCCTGTCGGGCGATTTTGCATAGCGCATGCATTCCAGCGATAAAATAAAAGCATCGGCTTTCCAAGACATCAACTGTGAAGATTGTTTCAAGTTATCAACAACAAGCTGATAACATCTACTGAAGCCAACTATAACACCAAGCAGTCCGAGTTCGGCTTTGAAGCTAAGGATTTCATCCCCGTAGAATGCTTGATCAATGAAGGGGACATCACATAATTGTTTGGCAGTTTTCCATTCGTCGTCATACAGAACAGCTCCAACCGGTGATCTATAACCACGAGACGTCTTCAGCCACCTTCCTTCTTTGATACTGCAGATAAATTCATCAGGAGGGAGGTATTTTGTCCTCAAATATTTGATGAGACCAAGTATGGAAAGCACACGATCTTTACTTAAAGTCGACGAGGATGCGAGTCTCATGAGATGGTCTCCAATGAATTTACATGCTTCATCATACTCGAACATGACTCCAATTGTTTGCAGCTCCTCTCTATAAGTACTTATTCTTTCTCCGTAGAAGCTCTTATCGATTAGCGGAATATCAACGAACACCGATCCATTCTGCAAAATATCTCCCCAAGAGGAGGAATAAAAGAATGATTCAGCCGGTTGTTTGTAGGCTGAAGAGCCATTTATGGTGACTCTCAGCCAGGATCCACTTTTTATGCTTGTGAGAAACTTTTCTGGCATAGACGTTCTTCGTCTTCGCAGCTCCCGAATCCAATCCAGCAGCAAGAAAGTGTTTTCCTTTGTTAGTGGCGAAGAGACGGCAGGAATCGCAGCATTCGGGGGAGACAACGAAGGAATGTCCAATGCAGCAACATGTGACTCTAGAAACTTCAAGAGCTTCTCTCCAGGAGTGAACTGACCAGCAAAAGTACTAGAATGCAAGTACTCTTCCCCCAACTCGATGTAGCCTTCCGCTTTAAGTGGATTCGAGCCAACCAAGCTGTTCCATTTGCTTCCCTTAGCAGGAACAAGAATCTTCCTATTCTTGTTCGCATTCACATTGCCGTAGTTATCTACCAGCGGCATGATGCCACACAAATAAACAACTTCTGATCTTGTTACAAATTCCTTCAAGGACGAATGATACACGAAGTGAGCAAAGGTTATAGCAAGCTTCGGTTTGCGTCCAAGTTGGTCAATAAGAGCAGCTGCATAGTTATACACACTCAGGGAAACAACCTGTGCCTGGTTTTGAAGCCATTCCAAAATTGTATCTTTCTTAGAGCATGAAAAAATGGCATCTTGGGTGCTTTTGGGAAGGAAAAAACGGTTCGCAGCCCCACAAAATTCCCTATTCCAACCAATCAACCACGAGACATGGACCGATTGATCTGACCGGCATAATGTCAGCTGACTACTCCGGGCGCGTTCACTGATACTGCACAAAGACACAGATCCAGAAAGATCCACATACTTGAGAATTGGTATGTTATTGATAGTGGTACCATTGAAAACATTCTTCCAATTCTCAGCAAGGAAATGCAGAAGTTCGAGATAAACACCCTCCGAAACTCCCAGCACAAGATTTGAACTTTCGATGCACTTTGCATACCATCCTTTATCAACTGATCCAACTCCCAAAAAGTTCAGAATATTATCATACTCGATTGTATCAAAAGAAGAATGCAACACATATGTTCCATGGGATGAAAGATTATGCAAGGCTACCCCTTCCTTTCTTGCCTTCCCCACAATATCCCAGAAAGCAGGCAAAATTCTACCAATTTCACCGGGCTTATGGAAATACTTCTGCCCCTTGGTTGACTCATCACTCGGAAGAATATCTTCATTCACAAGTTTCGATCTTATAGCTTCTCTAACAGCATTAAAATTTTGGTAGACAGAGCTGTTGACAGGCAAGAAATTGAACATCCGACACAAACAAGATACTTCTACCCCGTCAATCATTTTCACCAGGGAGATGAATGCACTGACAAAAGCAGTAGGAACACAATCAAGAATCCCTTGGTTCCATTTGTTGTCTAACAGAATCGTTTCCCTTGACGATGATAAAACAAAATCGGCTTGAATGATGAAGGGGAAATTGGTCACCATCTCCGTAGGAAGAAATGCATACACACCAGGTAACTTCATCCCTCTTTTTAAACGCTCTTGGTTCGGAAAAGCCAATGTGATCACCAACTCTTCCACATCCATTCTCCTTTCCACTTTATGTTCTAGCTTCACAGGAAACCTCTGCTTCCAAATATGGTAGCTGCATTCTTTCCCAAACTTGTCCGCCGTTTCCTCGGTGGAAAGAAAGAGAGTATAGGACTCGGCATCAATGTTCTTCCTCGTCACGAAATTTGTCTCACTTGTTATAGCAATGCCACTAACAGTATTGAGCCGGGGATCCTCATTGTCTTCCTTGACCGAAAGACGCTTGATCTTCGAAAGGAACAGCAACACTTCAGGTTCAACACTTGAGAGCTGCTGTTTCACAGGCTTCACCTTGTCAGGCTTCAAGGGCAGCACAATGACCGTGGTCGGAAGCGCAGAGTTCGAACCATAAACCTTTCTGATCTCATCCAGTGTTGGATTCTCATCAATCCACTCGGGAACAATGTAGCCGAGACCACAGTGGGGGCAAGGGGCTTCATTGAAACGTATCTGATAGCCATTGCTGAATATGTAAGGCTGGGAACTGATCAAAAAGACACTTTTGAACCCAATTCCTGCAAAGAAAACACAATACACCATTATTAAACAAAACTCCCAAACATTTTAGACTGCAGTAATACATATACATACATATACATACATACACGTGCGCACGCATACATATACACACGCACGCATACATACATATACACACGCACACGTATACATACATACATATACATACACATGCACGCACGCATGCATACATACATACATACACACACATACATGCATACACACTCATACATACACACACACATACATACACACACATACATGCACACACACACACACATGCATACACACACATACATACATACATACATACATACATACATACATACATACAAGGAAGAAATATGTATATGTACCTTTCTCCCCAATATAACCACGTCTCCGGTTGCCTTTCTTAGTAGAACGGCCAACACTGCAAATGGAGTCTATGTTTTTGGAAGAAAAGCCCTTCTCGTTGTTGACAATCAGCAGCGTCGCCGGAGCTCCGGTTGCCGTAATGTCCCGGGATGTTATCACAAACTCCAGCGATGGATCCACCCCTCCCGAATACTCATTGTCCTCAGCGTTCTGCAATATCATCACACAAACTTCCCTCCATTACCAACTTAACAAACGGCAACAAGGACCAAAATCTCAACAGCGTCATTATTTACATGAAAAAACAGTGAAAGAAAAAAAATGAAAGGGAAAAGACCTGGATAAGTTCCATTAGGAAATGGACATCTTTAGTATACAGCTCGGCCGACAAGTTTCGCACAGCTTGGTGAAGGTCTTCGGTTAGTGGGTTGGGTTCGCCTCCGATTGAGAACTTTGTTTTCCTGATCAACTCTATGTGTTCTTTAGGTGTCGCCATTGTTGACACAGCTTTTTCTTCTCTTTTGGTTCTTTTTTTCAGAGGAAATGGAAAGTTAAGAGGAAGTAGAGAACACTGAACAGAGAGTGAGAGTGAATTAATAAGTGAGCTTTCTTTTTGTTTTCTTAGGAAACCCAAACGTCAGGGTAACTTATTGGACAAGTAAATGTTTTTTTTTTTTTGAAAAGAAAATAAAAGAGTAAAATTAATGAAGGAGAAAGAACAAAACCCTACTAAAAATACATGTTTTTTTCTTTATACTGACGTCGAAAAGGAGTGAGATTAACGGCAGGATTCGACACATATAATCTTGGAAGGAAGTTAATGCTCAATTAGACAAATGACTTAGTAAGTTAGGGATAAAATTCGTCTGCCCCTTTTCGATACCTTACATATATCCCAACATTATAAAAATATTACAAAATTAAATTTTAAGTTCTAACCCTAAATTTTAAATCCTAAATTCTACCCCTATACCCTAAAAAATACACCATACCCTAAATTTCCTAAACCCTAACCACTACTCATAACCTAAAACCTTAAATCCTAAACCCTAAAATTAATTTTGAGTGTAGGACATATGTAGAGGCACCGAAAAAGGTAGAGAATTTCTATTCGTAAGTTAGAGGTTGGAAAAGTAGGTTTTTTAATAGATATTCGATTCATCAGTCAATTAACTAATTATTTTTTCTTTGGGAAACCGAGATTAACATGTAAGCCGGCAAAATGTTTAGGATATAAATCTTTTACTTTTTTGGTGTCTCTATTTATATATTACATTAAAAATTAGGTTTAAGATATAGGGGTTAGAGTTAGGGTTTATGAAATTTAGAGTAAAGTGTATTTTTTAGAGTATATAATATAAGTTGTAGAGTTTAAAATTTAAATTTAAAATTAAAACATAAAATTTATTTATTTTTTAATATTTTTTAATGTTAATTCATAAAAATAACACTAAAAAGACAAACGATTTTTATACAAGCAAAAGTCTCGTAATTCTATGACATTTCAATCAGTGACAGTGAAACCCGGACTCCAGTGACAGTGGAATAATAAGAGAGCTTCTCTTTTTGTTTCTCTGGAAACCCAGGCGCTAGGGTAACTTAATGGACAAGAAAACGTTTTTTTTTTTAAGAAATATCAAAATTAAAACAAAACCGTACTATAAATACATGTTTGGTCTTCCTTTTCAACTTTCTTGGAAAAAGGAGTGGGAAGTGACAAAGCAAGTAATGAAGAGTCTTTTCAAAGCCGTCGTTTCTCTTCCCGGAAATTTGGCTAAGCAAATCGGATGGATTTGGTCTTAAGTATGCACTTGTACTTATGCTCCCATCCTAAAAGATAATATTTAGGGTTTATAATCAGTGCCGGGTCCAGAAACTTTTTTGAGGGTGGGCACAAATTAAAACATTTTTTAAGTTTAGTACAAATCATAAAAATCTCAAAATTTTAGGGTGGGCACAAGTCATAAAATTTAAGGACTAATTCATAAAAATTATGAAAATTAAAGCCAAATGTGTAAGGTTTGAAAAATTCAGGGTGAGCACATGCCCACCCAAGGAACCATATACATCCGCCACTGTTTATAATTAAGCTTTTGAAGTTTAAAAAATTAAAGTATGATATATTTTTAAAGTTTAGAATTTAAGTTTATGATATAGAATTTAAAATTTATACTTAAAATTTAATTTTTTAGTATTTTAGTATGAAAAAGGACACTGAAAGAACAAAATTTCAGTCCATATGAAAAACACGCTTATCGACAGCACCTTTCATACTTTTAAAAAAAAATTATATTTAATATATTGGAGCGTCTTAATTTTAGGGTTATGGTCTTAATTTACGGTGTATGGTTTATGGGTTTATAATTTAAGGATAGTGGATAGAATTTAGGGTTTAAATTTAGAATTTAGTGATACTAGTTAGAATTTAAGTTTTAAATTTAAAATATTTAAAATTACAAATAATTTTTTTGACAAAAATTCAAAATTGAAGTTAAAATGAGGTTTTCGCTATTAAAATAACAACAAAACACCTTTTTTTCACCTTGTCAACATGTAAATATCAAAAGGTTATTGTAAATTTAAAAATATTACCTTAATCAGAAATCCAAACACAACATTCCACCTTATAGTTCAAAAAATAATAGGATTTAATTTTTTAAAAAAATACATTGTTTTTCTTAATTTTTTTCAAACCCCTAACAAGTAAACCAAAAAATTTATGTAGAATTTATTGGTTGGACTATCATATAAGAAAAAGGCACGTTCTCACAATCATACTTCTCAAAAGACTTAGTTGACATGATATACATTTATTTATTAAAATTGACGAGTAATATTTTGATAAATAATTTTTAAAAATAATATATTTAGGTAAAAAGACCTAAAATACTTAGTATAAACAGAAAATCAAATGTAAATTTTATAAATTTGATCTCATCATCCTATAGATTGCCAATGTGGGGATTCATTCCCACACTACACCAAACTTGGTATATAACGGTACTTTTAGCGGCGTTTTTAAAACAAATGCCATTAACTTTGTACATCTCACGACGTTTGGTAAAAAACGTCACAAAATAATAAAGTTCGTGGTGTTTATAAGGAAAACGCAGTAATAGACAAATATTAGTGGCATTTGTAAGACAAACGCCACAAAAAGTATCACATTAGTGGTGATTTAATAGAGACGCTGCTATTTTTCAGAATTTAGTGGCGTCTGTATGGACAAACGCCACAATAGGGAACTAGAGTTTAGGTAAAATATAATGTTTTAAATATATTGGACATTAGAGAGACCACTCAGCTCACTCTCAGTCACTCACACCTCAATTCTCAAATTCTTAACCCAGCCGATCGTCTCTCTCAGGCAAGATTTCTTCTCTTTTGTTCTTCAAACACATACTCTAAACAACAAATCAAGATCTTTTCTCTCTTCTCTTAGATTCATGCTTAAAAGTTTTCCCTTTTATTTAAAATTTTGTTTTTTTCTTTTACGTCTGATTTTTTCGAATCTGATTCTATTTTTTTAGGTTCTATTTTTGGTTCTATTTTTTGTCCAACAGAACCAAATAACAAGCGATTATGTTTTTTTGTCCATTGTTTAGTGCATAACGAATGATTGTGCATTTATGTGAACCATTAGGGCTGAAATTTGTTTCCCGTGATTCATTATTACTGTACTGTGGGAATTATTTTGATTGCTTGATACATTGTCCGTCATACCTTCTAATCATGCCATTCAAAATAGGTGTTGTTGGATCCACACGAAAACAATGGGAAGGTCATACCAAAAAAACACTGCATCAGCTACTTGCCTTTAGTTAATCAATAAGACTTTGTCATAAGCCTTTTAACTAATGACATAGAAATTACTTTTATCGCAAAAGAAATGTTCCATTCCTCGTATCAGTTTCACATATAGGAGGTTTGATTTTTTGAAGTATTAGTTTTCAAGATAATTATCTATCATGGTATTCACTATTCATACAGAAATAATGCAAACTGCGACCGAACTCCGTGTCAAAATGTTGGAACTAAATACCAGACATACAGAAAAGATGCAACACGAACGAGCAGAGAGGCTATATAGTTCCTTTGCATATTACTTCACCTTGAATCCGAATCCAAAGAATGGTACAAATTTTTCCCATTTCAGTATGTGCACACTTACTAGATCCTTGTATTTCTTGCTTGTCTTGTAATGTAGTTTTCAGGGTTTTTTCTCATTCGAAATGCAAGCCTCTCGAATGTGAAGTTGGATGATCCTCAAGAATTTCTAGTGAAACTGAAGTAGACGTAGATGTTATATATATACATATGATATGTGCATGTTTGTCTGATAATTTATCTTGTTGCCTACCTATGTATTGCTTTTACAGTAAACTTTTATAGTCCTCCTTTTGTGTTGGATAAGAGATGAGAAACTTTTAAAGGTGGTAGTACTTTGAGACAAGAATTAGTGTAATTCAATTTTGGTAAATTAAATTTTAATTAGTTAGGATTATCTTAGATTTTAATTATTTAATTGGTTTTTTAGAGATCTTGTAAGGTCGAGTGGAATTAGAAAGCTGCAACATTTCATTTTTAACCACTTATTTTAAAAAAAGTAAATTTGTGGCCTTTGTGGCAAAACGTCATTAAATACTGCAATATTCAATTACATTTAGGGACGTTTTGGTGAAAAGCGCCGTTATTACTCAACATTAGCGGCGTTTCAAAATAAAAACGACACTAAATATATGGTATAGCATTTTTAGCGGCGTTTTGAAACTCAAACGCCACTAAAGACGGAGTAATAGCGGCATTTTGATATACAAACGCCACTATAGATAGGGTATTTTTGCGGCGTTTTAAAATTCAAACGCCACTATAGATAGGGTATTAGCGGCGTTTTGATATACAAACGCCACTATAGATAGGGTATTTTTGCGACATTTTAAAACTCAAATGCCACTATAGAACTCGACCTTTTGCGACGGTTTTTTGTTCAAAAACTCCGCTATCTATTGCGGCGCAAGATCTATCGTCACTTCTTTCGACACTTTACCTAGCACCGAGAGGATTTTTAGCGGCGCTTAGAAACGCTGCTATAGAACAAAAAAAACGCTACGAAAAACATATTTTGTTGTAGTGCAGTTGTCTCGGAAATTAAATTGCCATGGCAATTGACTTACCTAAGTATTTAACTTGCCACCACATTTGGCTTGCCACAATAATGTATGGATGTTGGGTGCCTTGGCTGGGCGTCATGGTTGGTAGCTACAACATGGTACTATTGTGCTGCAACGTGTGAGGTTGTGAGAGGTTGTGGTCGTGGGTGGTCTGGTTCGGTTGCGAGGGATGTTGGAGTTAGAGGTGTTGGGTGACTGGAGTTGTTTTTGGCTTTGGGTGTTTGCTATTGGGATAGGCATTGGGGTGTTGTTGTTTTTTGGTTCGAACGTTTGTCTCTGTTTGTGCTTCGGGGTATTGTTTCAGTGTTTTGATTACTCGTTGTACAACATAGTCATATGATACCCTTTTCTTTCATTTAAGCTTAGAGGGTTTTTAATGAGGCCTATGACCATGTCTCAGATTGTATGATTTCCCTTAATAAAATTATACTTTCTTGCTTATCAAAAAAGAGCATAAAGTCAAAAATAGCCCACAGTGTTAGACTTTTTGGTCACTTTAGACCCTATTCTTTTTTTGGTGCAAACAATTACCAAACGTTTCACTTTTGTTCAAAATTCACCATCGGCGGATGGAAATCGTCAGTCAACTAACGATTAACGCCCTTTGATGATGTGACAATGCCATGTGGCACTTTGCTGACGTGGCATAACAATTTTTTTAAAAAATTAATTATTTTTATATTTTTTTAAACATAATTATTTATATATTTTTAACCAATCAATTGATTTCACATCAGCAAAGTGCCATGTGGCATCATTTGATTGGTTAAAAGATAAAAAAAATATAATTTTTTTTTTCAAAAAGTATTTTTTAAATATTAAAAAGTAATTAAAAAATATTTATTTTTAAAAAAAATAATTAAATTTTTTAAAAATTAATTATTTTTAAATATTTTTAACCAATCAGATAATTCCACATCAGCAAAGTGCCACGTGGCATCATATGATTTGTTAAAGTTCAAAAAATAATTATTTTTTTAAACAAAACATTTTAATTATTTCTTAAAAATATAATAAATTGTGCCATGTCAGCAAAGTGCCACGTGAAATCACCACAGACATGTCACGTCATCAAAGGAAGTTGACCTTTAGTTGACTAACGGTTTTCATCCGCTGAGAATGAATTTTGACGAGAATAAAACGTTAAGTGTTTGTTTGCACAAAAAAAAATATTGGTTAAAGTGACCAAAAGATCAAACGTTGAATGTTATTTTTGACTTTATGCAAAAAAAAATCTATAGATTAAACTGATTATCATTAGGATTATTCTGAATATTAATTCAGTCAATGTTTTTTTAAGGTCGTCGAATGCGTTTAAGCATGAATTTTAAAAAATATGTATAGATTTCGTATTAGAAAATTTAATCATAAATAAAAAAAACAAATTGACTTGTTCCAATCGAGTATCAAATAAATAAACTTGATTGATTCAGATCCAATTTTTGAAAATCTTATGAAACACCTGGTCCATATAATCTTGAAGAAAGTGAATCCAGCAAAAGTTTCATAAGTGCAGACTATATTACAACGGCCCATATAATCTCGAACAGAGGATTTTGGTTGCGAAACATGGATAAACCTATTGAGTTCATCTGTATATCTAAATGTTTTTTTTAAAAAAATCTGTATATCTAAATATAACATGATATAATTGTAAATCAATTTCGATATTAAATAAATAAGGTTGATAGATTTGATGTTTTCTAAAAATATTTGTAAATGTTATATGTCATAACTGTAGTGCGTCACGTGACAGTAATATCTAAAAAAAAAATGTCAAACGTTGATGGTCAAAATTGGTCAAATGACTTAATTGATCAATTTATTAGTTCAGCTGCTTAATTGGGTGTAGTTCATGGGCTTAATTAATCTTTTTCTTCAAAAGTTCAAAGACTTTAAGCACTCTTATTCTTAAAATTTTCGTTTAGCTCATAATCCCAATGTCCGAATATATTTTTTATTCTCATGGGATTCGAACCCGTACAAAATGAGCTAACATAAATATCTCTGACCACTCGGTCAATTAGCGACCTCAAAATCCAAATCAAAATCAACATCGAAACAATTAATTAGGTTAAAGATAAGAAGTAAAATAAAAAATTTAATACTCTAAGTAGGGATTTAAATTACAGTCGCAGACAATAACAACCGAATTGTAGTTATAACGGATTGTTGTTTTCACAATAATAATTTCGGTCAGTACTATTACCTCTATATAACAGTCGTTATTACGATTGCATACCGTTATTTAAATCTTTAACTCTAAGAAAGATCAAAGAAGAATGTGAGCATATACATGGATGGTAGCAAATGTCCCTTTGTAAGTAAAGTTCATTTTTTTAAGGCAAAAATGAATCTCAGCTGAATTGAAATAAATGATGGTGGAATCAATATTAAGAGCTCCTATCCAAAATGGTGATGCCTCCAAGAGCTTCAATCCACAACTCCTTTTCTTTTCTATCGGTGGATAAAACAAACTATGCTCAGCCAAGATTTTCAAGTTTCATTAAATTTAAATAGACATAGATAGCACGAACCAACTTGCATCAGTGGTTAAAGGAACATTTGTTATTTTTAGAGGTTACGAGTTCAAGCACCAGCAGGCTCAGCAAGGTGACTGAACGTGCATTATCAAATGGTTGAGAGTATATTTAAAACAAATACTAATTATAATCACCTTTAACTTAAAAAATAGATATAGATATGTAAATAAAAATTGTATCAATAATAAATATTTATTTGAGATTACAAAAGAAGTATAGAAGGTGTGAGATAATACTTAAAAACCCATAAATATACGCATTGTAGTTTTGGACTGAATTGTAGCTTTATAAAAACTGATGTCTAAACAATGTTTTTTTCTCTCCAAATTGATCATTAAATTATACCTTTTATCCATTTTGGAACCTAAACTTTTTTTTTTTCTTTTATCAAGAGCGATGTCTAAACTCTAAACATTATTTTTTATCTCCCAGATTAACCAAAACCGACCTTCATTTTTAAAAGGCCTAATGTCAAAATTAACCGCTAAAATTTTATTAAATTATTATTTTAATACTTATTCTTTTAAAAGTATTTTAATCTAAATATTTTAATTTTTGATTAAAATGATCATTTTTAAAAAAATTATTAATTGACTAACGATCAACGCGTGTTACTGATTAAGCAAATACATGTGGGATTAGAATACTGATAAGTCCAATATTATTAATCCAAACAAAAACCACAATTCACCTACCAATATATTTTTTCAAAAAACAAACAAAAACAAAATAATGTTACGAAATCTTTAAATTTCGAAAATGAACAATAACCATAAAGAAAGTAGGGGAAGAATCCTCACATAATTGTTTTAGGTCTCTGTCTGGGTTTAGGACCACGTGATTAGGTGTATTCATGGGCATGAATTTACACGTAAACTTTAGAAGCTTTCGCCACCACCTTCCAAAATTGATCCCAATTATCGTTTGGCCTGGGTTTCCATTTGCAGGAACAAAGATTGGAATTGATTCTCTCTATAAGAATGCACATTCTTAGTTATTGCAACAAAACTACGACAAAATCTTATTAATTATATGGGCTTATTGGCAGAGACGGACGCATGAATTTATGTTAGTTGGGACGAACTTATAATACTCTAAGAAGTATGAACTTATAAAATTTTAAAGAAACGAAAATAAATTTTACCATATATGAATTTCAAATTTCGAAGGAAGCGACTGCCCCCGAACCAAGAAGGTAAAGTAAAGCAATCATCGACGTTTTATGGGGGAAACATATGTGAAGATAATAAATAGGTTGGTGCTGTTTGATTCCTACGTTCGGATAACATCCAATGTATATGATGTAATGTTTATTTTTTTCATACATATTTTAGATTTTATATCTTGATAGAATCGGATCAAGATAAAATTCAGATTACAAATTCTAACAAAAATAATATGCTCATTTATTTTCGTCAAGGGCCAAATATACAAACAACGAACTTTACACTTGTTTTAAGAATTTTCTTTGGATCTTAACCAGGGACATAGGTAGAATTTTATATTAACGGTGTGAATTTTTAAAAAGTTATATCAGAATTTTAGAGTTGTGAAATTATAAAATTGTATGAGTTACGGAATTATATCATTAATATAAAATATAAAAAAAATTATTTAAGTTATATGAAAAATTGAAAATTAGAGATGTGATCCCTTCCAACACTAAGATTGTGAAAAATATGATACGAGGAAACCAATATAATGGTTTGATCTAAAATTTTAGATATACAATTTATTTTTTTTATTTTGGATTGAAGATCTAAATGAGGATAATAGGATACAAAATTCAATATTTTAGTTTTAAATTATCCGAAAATTCAAAAAAAAAATAATGGGTCTTTAGATTTTAAACTTAGCAAATTTTAAATAGAATTTAGGGATAACTACATATTTGGTACCTCACCTTTACTCGTTTTTTTATTTTGGTACTTCACCTATTTTTTGACAAAATGATACTTAACGTTACATTTTGTTTCTATTTTGGTACAGCGTCGTTAAAAATTTAATAGCATGCTGACTAGGAGAAAAAAAGCACACATGGCATGATGACAAAGAGAAAAAAAAAAAATCACACATGACAAATTGTCACGACATTTTCTCTATCCTAGACATCATGCCACGTGCACTTTTTTTATGATTTTAGTCGACGTGGCATGCTGACTAGGAGAAAGAAAATAACGTGGCAGATTGCCACATCTATTTCTCTCTCTCATAATTAGCATGTCTTTAATTTTTTAACGACAAAGGTACCAAAATGGAAACAAAACGTAACATTAAGTACTATTTTGCCAAAAAATAAGTGGGATACCAAATATATAAATATGCCATTTACAACCCACTAAAACCACCACTATCCTAATCAAAACACAATACCCCGTCGTTTTAAATCTCTCTTCCCTTCCACTAAATCATATGTCCGAAGATAAATCGTTATTATACCAATCTAAAATTTTAAATATTTAATTTTTCTAAATCGAATAAGATTCAATATCTGAAAATACACTGCCCTACCCAACACTCCTCGGTTGATCTCAACCGAAAGTTCAACTATTAACAACATCTAGGGAACCGGGAATTATGAGTAACGGAAACACAAGTCAAACCTTCAATTGCTCATCTGTTTTCCTTTCTCTGAATTGCGATTCCCGCAACAGAACAAACTGAAATCAATTCAAAAATTATGTCAATTTGCCAAATGTGTAAAGAATCTCACTACCACAATTATTATTACATCAGGACAGCAACATCGTCCACTGTTTCACAAACCACTTCACTTTTTAGGTTTTTCAAAGTTACGGTTACCGTCATAAATAATACGGATTCATATTAAGATTTTATTTCGCATTCGAAAATATGAAATACAGACTCATGTAACAAGTTAAAATTATCGAACTCGAACTTAAAAAATATCAAATTAACCCATAGTTTCAAACCAAAAATAATGTATGAATTTGTGGTCCAATTCAGATCAAAACATCCTCTAATAATTCCAATAACAAGTTTACATAAACTTTCCTTCCTCTTTTCTATATAAGTATATAGTATTAATAACGTAGTCCTTTCACGACCGGAAAGTTCAGCTTTTTCCCATGATAATTTGTCAAGAGTCAAATCAACTAGTGTGCCTATATTAATGGCACAAATCTATCATTATTTCGAGCGAATCTAAAGAACGAAATTTTAATTTACGGCTAAAAAATGATAAATTTTAAAATTTGTTCAAGAAATATGAAATGTGATGTTTTTTTAATAATATTTAGATTGTTTTTCGACAAGTTTCGAATAGGGGTGTAAATGAACCGAGCTTGAACGAACAAGCCTCTGTTCGTGTTCGTTTGTTTAATTTTAAAAGTGTTCATGTTCAGTTCGTGTTCGTTTAAATTTTTAATATTGTGTCCGTGTTCGTTTATTTATTTTTGAAGGTGTTCGTTTGTTTAGTGTTCACGGACGTGTTCGTTTAAGTGTTCGCGAACGTGTTCGTTTAAGTGTTCACGAACGAGTTCGTTTAAGTGTTCGCGAACGTGTTCGTTTAAGTGTTCACGAACGTGCTCATTTATTCGTTCGCAAACATGTTTGTTTATATTTTAAGAAATGTTAACTAAATTAACAATAAATAAATAAATAAAAAGCAACAAATTAAAACTTACATTTAAACATGAACTTAATATAATATCCTTAGCAACAACAAAAAGTAGTATTTAGGTACATCCACAAACATTTTCATTCTATAAACGAGCTTATAAACAAGCATGTAAACGAGCCTATAAACAAGCTTATAAACGAGCCTATAAATGAGCTTATACATGAGCGCATAAACGAGCCTATAAACGAGTTTGTTTGTGAACATAGGCGAGCCGAACACACCTTTGTTCGTGTTCGTTCATTTATTAAACGAACATAACAATCTTGTTCATACTCGTTTATTTAGCTTAATAAACGAACGTTATACGAACGGTTCGTCGAACGTTCTGTTCATTTACACCCTTAGTTTCGAACCATCTAACCTTAAAAAACTAAATTTTTTTACAAATTTTAAAATTTATTAATTTTTACCTTAAATTAAGATGTTGTACCGTGTCATTTCACCAAATTTTCTAAGAAATTTTACCCATTTTTCTCATAACAAAATCATTTGTTGGCCTTGATTAAAAGCTGCAACACCCACCATTTTCGTTTTTGGTAACATTAAATCGAATAAATGCACTGAAAATAAAGATTCTTCCACTTTCTTCTTCTTCTATAAATACCCTCACTAACTTCAACTCTGTTCATTTCTATATCAGTTTTCCCCTGTTTTCATCCTCTGTTTTTTCTTTCCTTTTCAAGAGCTGAAGCAGCTGATCCCTTGCAATGGAACGCAGTGAAGCCAAGTTCCCGGAAAACCCACATCAGAAAACAAATATGGTTACCCTCTGTGCGCAAATTGGGTTGAGAATCATGGCGATGTCCACCGCTTTTGCCGCCACATGGACGATCGTCACCGCCAAGCAAACGGTGGAGGTTTTCGGCATGCAGTTCGACGCTCGGTATACGTATTCGTCAGCTTTCAAGTAAGAAAAAACGAACTAACTCGTCATAATTTACAAAACAAAACCATTTTTTTCTATGGATTTTCTTCTTTTTTTTGCAGGTTCTTCGCGTTTGCAAATGCGTTTGCTTGTTTCTTCACTTTTATCTCCTTGATGTTCGTTTTCTTCTACCTCCGCCATGGCTTGACTCCTACGAGCTTCTTCCTACTGTTCCTACACGATCTGGTAGTGTCGGTTTTCAAATTTCAAGCACCGGTTTTGTTTGGTTTTTACTTTTTAATACTCTGTGTTGTTGTACATTGCAGTTTATGATGTTGCTGATGCTTTCCGGCGTGGCGGCGGGGACGGCGATCGGATATGTAGGCCGATATGGTAACAGCCACGCCGGTTGGATGGAAATCTGCGACCGGTTGGAGAAGTACTGTGACAGGGTGACGGCTTCTGTGCTGCTGGCTTATCTGTCGGTGGTTTGTTTGCTGGTGCTTACCGTCATCTCCGCCGGCAAGTCTCGACAAATCTAAGGTTTTTAAAGAAGCTCTGTTTAAGTTGGAGTCACGACTGAAGATGTCGAGAATTCGTGTCTTTGTTAACTTTGTTTAACCCTTCTGTTGGTAAAAAGTAAAACGAAAGTACAAAAAAAAAAGTTAACCTTCTTTACTGTTTACATTTCCTTTCCGTTTACCGCTATAAAAAAATAAAAAATTATTAACTACAATAAAGAATGAATATAATTTCTAACACTGTTGTACTAACCAACTTACCTCAGTGGTTAAAGTAACGATTATTGTTCTTAGAGGTCACGGGTTTGAGCACCAATAATTACAGTAGGGTGATTGAACACGCATTGTCAAATGGTTGAGAGTATATTTAAAACAAATATTACTTGTAATTACTTTAGCTTTCAAAAAAAAATCTAACACTATTAACTTTTTGGACACATTAAATAAGAATAATAATATTCTTTTAATAATAAATACACGTTTTATTTTTTTTAGTCTTTTGGAAATATACATATACTTTGTAAGCAAGTTGTTTAAATTTAGATCTTTTAAAAATAACACCATTCTCTTTTTTACTGAGATTATTTAGAGAGTTCGAATAAAAATAAAATATTAAAATGTACTATAATTGCTTATATTAAAGTGATAACACAAATATAATTCGAGGGTTAAATTGAGTATTAAGCTAAAAATATACAAATATACAAGGTAAGTTTCTGATTAATTGATAGTAACTCTTTATAAGCAATCCCAATTCATCATCATAAGTCTTTAATTAATATATGAAATAAATAAATAAGACAAATAATGATAAATTAGAAACAAACGATAGTAAATTAAAACCGTTTGTGAAAAAATCACCACCAATATATATTACTCTTTGAGGTAAAAAACCATTTGCACCGTTTTTATCTCTATGTGAAATGAAATAGAGGAGAGGGTGACTCTTGCTTATAGAAATAAATATTAATCTGAAATACAATAATGGGTCGAGTGGCCAAAAATACTTATAGGATTTTTATTTAATATATTGGCGGTAGATACTAAAAGTTTTTACAAGCACTTTAATTTTAAGGTTTAGGGCTTTAGTTTAGGGTGTATGGTTTAGGGGTTTAAGTGTAGGGCTTCAGAATTTAGAAATAGTAGTTAGAATTTAAGGTTTATGGTTTAGTTTTTAAGGTAATATGGCGAGGATTTATGTTTCAACATATAAACCCTAAATTATAACCCAAAACATTGACCATTATCCCTAAATTTTAAACTCATACACCTAAATCCCTAAACCCTACCTCATAAACTAAGCACATAAACCCTAAAACTAAAGCGCTTATAAAAACTTTTAGTTTCCACCGCCAGCGTATCAAATAATTACCCATATAAATATGGTCTATAAGTTCAAATATTAACATTTATTTTATAAATATAATATCTATATTTAATAAAAAAAAATATTAGTCCCAAACAGAGGTGTGTGACCAAGATAAGGTTTAATGCATATCCAAAATGGATTTTCACGTGATACTTTTGTTAATGCAAGATCCCCCTTATGAAATATTAGACGTTACCTAAACAATAAGGTAAATTACACTTCTAGTCACTAAATATTTAGAACACTTTCATTTTGGTTATCCAAATTGATTTTTTATTATTATAGTACCTAAAATTTTAATTCATTTTCGTTATGATCATTATCTTTAAAAAATGCCGACGTAGTATATTAAAGTCTTCTTTCTCGAAAGAACTCTATTTTTTAAAATTTATATCCGCCACCAAAGCCAAAAATAAATATTAATATTAAAAATTATTGTGATGTTTGAGTTAAAGAGATAATTGAATTTGAAGTTGAGTGTAAAAAACAATCTCATTTTACACATGAGAAATGATTTTATTGAGGAAGCTGAAGTAGTTCGACTTTTATTTTGATTTAAGCATGAGCATTGAAAATGATTTTAATCAAGTCATAATTAAATTCTAAGGTCGAGTTCGAACACGATCTCTGTATTTATGAGCTTTTAACTAAGTTTAATTATTATTATTATTCCTTGATCTCAAAACAACTATATTATTATTATTATTATTATTATTATTATTATTATTATTATTATTATTATTATTATTATTATTATTATTATTATTAAAGAAAAAAATATGCAAATTTTAAGTTTCCAGTTTTTAAATATTGTTGTGTTCGTGCAGTGACTATAAATGATACGCAAATGGTGCAAGTATACACGTCGAACGAGTAATAAAGTGATGAATGAGTATCGTCTCCACAGAGATTGGAGGTATTCACGGTTACTGTAACAATAAAGCTTGAACTTTTTTGCAGATGACAATGCTATAGTAAAGGAAATGAGGTATAATAATGCTGAAGCAAAATAGTGCAGAGAAAGATGAGATAACAATATGATAGACATGTCCCCTTTCGTATGCGAAACTCAATACGGAATGACATGCTCAGAATGATGGACAACCTAACTCAAGCTTCTTAACGATACTAAGGCTCTTCAGCTACCTTCCATGCTAGGTGAGATTTACTAAGAGTGCTCTTAAAATAGTGCATGATGGACAAACACAAAAGGCTCTAATCAAGCGGCATCTGATTGGCACGCCTCTGTTGATTACCAGCGATAAATGGTTGAGAGAAATAAACGGCAACATCTGACGGTGATAAGAATGAGGTCCGACAAGGTTATTGATGAAGACAATGACAACAATTTTAGGTTAGAGATTTTAGACTATTTTGGAGGATTTTAAGAATTTTGAGATTTTTTAAATTTTTTTATTTTTATCTTTTAAAAAAGTAAAAAATAAAAATAAATACCACATGTCTAAATTCGATTGGATGATAATTTTTTTAACAACACAACCTTAAAATGGTAACCGATTAAAACTTTGGGACCTAAAATCAACAAAAGGAAACGCTTGGCACTTATTTTTATCATAAATAGTTTAGGTACCTAAAATTAGAAAGAAATATGGTTTAGGAACTTAATTGTCTTTTTAGCATGTTTTTAATTAAACTAATATTTTATAACCAATATTTTGTGTGTTGTAATTCGTTTTATAATTGAATAATTTTAAAAAATATTTATTGGTAAAAATGTATTAATTACATTGTATTTATAGTTTTAAAAAATTATTTATCACTAAAAGATGTAGGTCTTGTTTGGTAAATAGCGATTTGAGGTGAAATTAGATGTTTGAGCCAATATTAGAGGTTTGACCGGTTAAATATAGTAATTTAAATGTTTGGTAAATAGCGGATTGGAATAACGGATTGGAGTGAAACCTTTAATTTAAAAAAAACTGCTAATTGGAGCTTTTTGAAATTAGCAGTTTGACACAATACTTGTAAATACCATTTTACCCTTAACATTATAAAAAATCTCTAAATAATCTAAATTTAACTTCTTTTATTTTAATTTTTTACCCTCACGTATTTAAATTGTGACATTTGTAAAGTAATATTTTTTTTATTTTTTATTTATATCCTTATTCATATTTAATAATTAATTACATTGTATTAAAAATAATTATATAAATAATAAGTTAATATATAGATCTTCAAATATGCTTAGTATTGTTATATTATTTTTTTCATGATCTAATTAAATATTAATAGATATAAAATAATATTTTTTCGAACGATAATAGATACAAAATATTGATAACTAATAAACTATTTATACAAGCGTCGATTATAATCATGTCCTTATATGTCATTTTGTTTATTTAAACAATCAAACAACTATAAGCTATCAGTTAATTTTACGAAACACTTTTACACAATCAGCTAATGTAATCTGCTAGTCAAACCAGCTAATGCAATCAGCTATCCGCTAATGTAATCCGCTATCAGCTATCCGCTGATTGTCAAACATTGTCATATTAATTGCATTGTATTAACAGTCTTAAAAATTATTTATTTAGTAAAAGATATTTTAATTTTTTCTTCAATTATATCAATATTAAATACAATGACATGTGCCATCTCAACTGGATAGATGACCTTGTGGGTAGACGTAACATTGACCATATTATTATTGGTACATCATACGGGAGAATGTGAAATCAAATATTTATAAAGACAAGAAAATTTTGTCATATAATCAAACTAGGGGTGCTTAACGAGTTGAGCTCGTGAGCTGCTCGAATTCGACTCGGTCAAAATTCGGTAAATGATCAACTCGGGTTAACTTGAACTCGAACTAGATCGAGACCTTAACGAGTTGAGTCGAGCAAAGTCTAATTCGACTCGATAAGTTCGCGAGCAGCTTGTTAATTTGTGGATTGTTACTTCAGTTTTAATATGATAGTTTTGTGAATTTGTGGATTGTTATTTTAGTTTTAAAATGATAGTTTGGTGTATTTGTGGATTGTTAGTTTGGATTAGGACTTTGAAAGTGTTTTATATACTCTTTAATATTTTTTGTTAAATTTGTTAATTTATCCTAGTATTAAGCCTCATATAGTATTATTAAATTTTACTTTTAGTTAAAAATAAGGTAAATTTTTTAGTGAGCTTAATGAGCAACAAGCTTAACAAGCAATGAGTCGAGTTAAACAACAAATTTTTTAACGAGCACGCGTTGAGCACAATTTTAACGAGCTTAATGAGCAACGTGTCGAGCAACAAATTTTTTTAATGAATACGTGTCGAGCACTGCTCAACTCGCAATCAACTCGTTCGATAAGCAATTTTCAAATAATCAAGCCAAGCATTTCTGTTAAAGATTGAAATTTGAGACGCCCCCATTTTTTCTTTCTGAAGCTTAAACCACAACAAAAATGCATCGTATTTCCATCTCTGACAGATTCCCCTGTTTCGCCATATCTGTTTCACTGTTTGCTTCTGCAGTTTCAAATCAACTGTTTTCGTCTCTGCACTTTGCTCTGTTTCTTCCGATGGAAGCCAAGTTTCTAGAAAGCCCACCTCTCAACGCCCACAAACTTCTCGTCGGTGCACAGATTTGCTGGCGGATGGTGGCCATCACCACCGCATTCGCCGCCACATGGATGGCCGTCACTTCCAAGGAATCCGTCAGCTATTCGTCGGCTTTCAAGTAAGAAAATGAAAAAAAAGTGTAAAAATTCTTGGAACTGCAACCTGCTATCTGCTAATGGTAAAACTAAAATCCTCTGTTTTTTTTTCAGGTTTCTGGCGTTTGCAAATGCCTTTGCTTGTGGTTTCACTTTCCTTTTCTTATTGTCTGTGTTCTTGTTTGGCCGCCGTGGCTTGACTCCGACCAATCACTTGTCGTTTCTGCACGACCTGGTAATGTTGGTTTTGTACCCAAAAAAATGTAAAATTTAAAGAAGATTTCGTTAAACCCAAGTTGTTTTGATATTGATGCTCGGGGTTGTTGGTACATTTGCAGTTTCTGATGTTGCTGATGCTTTCCGGTGTGGCGGCGGGCACTGTCATCGGATACGTAGGCCGCTTTGGTGACGGCGTCGGCCATGCTGGTTGGTCGCTTATCATTTTAACGAATGAACACGAACAAGTTACATTCCTTAACGAATGAATACACACGAGAAATTATGTTTGTTTAGTTGTCTGTTTTCGTTCATTTGTTCAGTTAAAATCAAACAAATAAACATGAACATATCAACATTGGTGTTCGTTCAGTTCATTTACATACCTAATTGCATGCTTGAATATGTTTGTCGTGTGTCTTGAGATAATGTCTTCCTTGTTTTTTCAATCGAAGACGGATTATGATTAACTACCAGAGATAAAGTGGTTAACTTTGGAATAAATAAATATCTTAAAATGATTAAATAAAAGATAATTAAAACTATCAATGACTTAAAATATAATTGAATCATCGAATTTGAAGAATATACACCTCTCATCTGCCATGTAAGTTCATCCCGGATTAAAACTAAAGGTTATACATTAAGGATATTCTTCGAAAACACACACACAAAAATTCGGATCAACCTAAAACCCAAACGAAATTCAAACAAAACTTATCTAGAAAAAAATAAGCTTAGAAAATTCACAGATCTTCATTCGAAGACAAATATCGAATATGATCGACGCCATTCGACTCAAGTCATTTAAATTGAACTTTAACCTTCTCTTTTTTCAAATACAAATAAAATTTGATCCCTCAAAATTTTCAATTTTTTACTAAACTTAAAAAAATTGAATATTTTAACAAATTATTAGGTATCTATTAGTTTGAAATTAGTTAAATTAAACATTGGTCCCCATTTTTTGTTTAATTTTAATTTTGTCACTAATTATGATGTTATCGATCACATGTCACATTCTTATCAACTATAATTAACAATCGGTTTTTTAACACATCTAACTTTGAGGTATATTGAAAAAAAATGATAATTTAAATACCACTTTTGAAAAAAAAATTGAACATTTAAGTGAGAAAAACAAGTATAAGTTAAGGGTCAATTTGTTAATAATACTTCTTGTTGGACACACGGTTGACCATGATTTGATGGATAAAACAACCTTTCATCGTGTTTCTAAGTTTAGGAGACCCGAGTTCAATCACAATATTTGCAAGATGTGTGTGAAATGTCAAATGATTAAAAATATTTATGGACAAATACTACATTGCAATCCCCTTTAGACTATTTTTAATTACATAAAAAAGTAAGTTTAAATGTATTTGAATGCATTATATTTTTTTAATTTAAAGATAAAATATCTAAATAATATACATACATACATATATATATATAAATAAATTAGCTTATGTGTAGTTTTATAAGGATTTAGAAACAAGTATGATACAATACATTTAAGGTGTGATTTTTAATTCAATTAACATTAAATTATAGGTCTAAGTGCATTTAACCATGTAATATTCTTTAAATTAATTAGAAAAACGGATGATCTTCATCTTAGGAGACATAGGTTCAATCGCAATGTCTGTAAGGTGTATACATTATGAAAGGGTTAAGAATATATATGAACAAATACTACATTGTAATCACCTTTAGATTATTTAAAGTTAAAATATTGGAGATTTACTAATAGTTTAAGAAATTAATAAGAAAAATAGATGGAAATAGTTTGAAGTGGTTAACAACAAATAAAAAATGCATTTGATGGATACAATGCAAGGTAAGGAGTGGGTTGGATTTTCAAATTTAGGTTTAAGAGGTAATTTTGTTCATGTAATAGTTAATAACAAATAGCAAATACTTGACGAATATAAATGTAAGGGAAATAATAGATTTTTAAAGGGTAAAGGTCCCTTTTGTTTAGGGGTTGTTCTGTTTTGGTCACTCGATTTGAAAAAAAGATTAAAATGATCACTTACGTTTTTTACCGTTACTATTTTGGTCACTCGACCGTTAACCTCCGTTAACTCTCGTTAATACGATGACGTGGCATGTTATTAAAAAAGTTGATTTTAAAATTGACCCTCAACTTTTAATAATTTATTTTCTTTCCCCTTAATTTCCCTCAAACTTCCATGGATTCTCCCTTTTCTTCTCTCAATACTTAGTTCGATGAAACAAGAAGGAAGAGAGAATTATCATGGAAATCGTTGATGGTGTCCTATTAGATGCGATAAGAATCAATCGTATTGAAGAAGCAGGGCACATAAAGGAATTCGGAAACAATTTTTTTTGTATTGAAAGTTGATGAAGAATTCATTAATGGCGGCATACCATGACAAAAAATTTCATTTTCAAATGAACCAACATTGAGAAGACCTGAAATATGGGTTTTCTTCGCATCAGAAGCCTTCTGAAACACCTTGCAAATAACCCATTCATTCTGCCAAAAAACCAAACAAAAAGACCCATAAACAAATTTCATAGATTTATCTTTAAAAACAGAGAAATAAGCAAGCAGATTCATGTTGTTACCTTGGCAGTTTTAGGCAGATTGTGGACTGAATATTTGCTTCGCAGTCTATATTCACGCATCACCTTCGCTTTCCCACCATTCGAGGCTCTCCCTTTGTAAAATAAAAAAATCACTGCTTTCTTCAACACAACCAATCGTTACCCTTGATAAATCCTTTTGTCTTTGCTTGTTTCCTTCCAATACCCAGAATCAGTGGCCCTGTTTGTCTCCAAACTAATTGAGTATTCCTATCCCTCACACAGAAAAGTACCATTTGTTATCACCTATTTCCACTTCCCCTTCAACCATACAAACCACAATAAAAGTTTTTCAGCAAAATTCATAGAGTTTGACAAAACAAAGATTGAATGAAAAATGAAAAAAACACTCTTACAAGGCAATTTCACTTGGTCGTCTTCTTGACCAACGTTTGTCATTTTCTTGAACAGACTTAGATCCTAAAACTTTAATCTAAAATCTGCAATAATACTGACAAATTTTCAGTTGAAAATTCTTATATGTTTGTCATTTCTTATTGTCTAAAGCAACTCACAGAGGTAACAAAAACAATAAATTGAGATGAAAAGTGATAAAGAGAAGAGATCTGGAGAAAGTTTATATAAAGCTAATGAAAATTAGGGGAAAAGAAAATAAAGCCAAGGATTGAAAGAAGAAAAGGGAGAATCTATGGAAGTTTGAGGGAAATTAGGGGAAAAGAAAATAAATTATTAAAAGCTGAGGGTCAAATTTAAAATTATTTTTTTTAATAGCATGTCACGTCATTGTATTAACGAGGGTTAACGGAGGTTAACGGCCGAGTGACCAAAATAATAACGGTCGAAAACGTAAGTAATCATTTTAATCTTTTTTCAAATCGAGTGACCAAAACAGAACAACCCTTAAACAAAAGGGACCTCCAGTGTAGATTACCCTTTTTTAAATTTAGGCTTAATGGTGCATTTAGTTCACGGAACGTAAGATTACTTTTGAGAATATGATTCACGGAATGTAATATTACCTGAGATATTATTGAGAATGTTAGGTTACCTTGTTTGGTTTATTTGGTAGGAATACAAGATTACATTGTTTGGTTGAGGAAATATAAAATTACTTGAAAGTAAATTTTACTATATTGTCTTTGTGATATATTTTCTTTTTAATAAGTTAAACCTTCAATATTAATTTAAAATATTTGCTTGAAGATTCTTACAATTATACTTAGCATATTACTAATATAATTAGTATAAACAATATGAATTATATATTATTATTAATATTAAAATTCTGACAACTAAATTCAAATAAATAAATACTTAATAGGTAACAATGTTTAAATATTAAACTACTATAAAATATTTTTTAAATAAATATACTTCCCAAATATTAAAGAATAATTGAAATGATAAAATGTATAATAAATTTGCATAAAGTCAATAAAAATGATAAATATGAGATGATGGTCGTATCATGAAACACTGCGTTACGAGGATTTCTACAAAAATAGAACATAAAACCAATAAACTCAAAGGCTCTCCTTGTAATATGTTATGTGTCTATTTTATTTTCTTACCAATTTTTTATAGAAATTTTATAAAATATTTAGACATTTTATCAAAAAATTTCATAGCCGTGATTTTTTATTTTTGTTTAAATATGATTTTTTTTTTTAAATATGTGTAAAACCATTTAAACATTAAAGTAATATGAAATAAAATTATTTAATAAATTTACGCAATTTAAATATGCCACAAATGATCCAAATTAAAAAAATTCATTACTTCAAAGGTAATTTTATCCAAAGTGGTATGAATTGACAAATACCTAAGGGAAGGGTGGGAATCACCTTCCTAGAATGTTGAAAAAAAATGTACTATTGGTAATAATCTTTTCCGAGTTAGTGAGAATGAAGACAAACCAAACATGAGAATAAGATTTAGGAAAAGATTAGGTAATAATCTTTTTCGTGAACCAAACCTCCAATATTGTCCATGAAGTAATTATAAATCAATAATATTTTTCATCTTTCTAATTATATCAATTTAGCATTCGTAGTCCTCCAAAATCAACAATATTTTATCTCATTTTTAATTTTATTAATTTAGCCATCAAACTCTTAAATTGTATCAATCTCTCCATCTGACTGTTATTAATTGTCAGAGTTGTTAAATTATATGCTTGTGGTGGTTATTTGCTTTCAAATAAGTCGTTATCGTCATTTATTTTGTCATATTGATGATGAGAAGTCAATTTTGATGACGCAATAATACGAATCGAGGGCTCTAAAATTAATTAATTATTTTAATATATTTTAAAAAATCAACGTCACTTGTACTGTTACGTCATCAAAATTGACATATCGTCATCTTATTGGATGACACTAGTCTATTAAAGAAAATAACATATAGACATGCTAACTCAAAAGTTGTTAATTATTTAATGACAAAGTGTGTAACATGGCAAAGGATGACTTATGATAATAGTTCTGTTAGTCAACGATAACCAAAAGATTAAATTGATGAAATTAAAAAAAGTATAACATTAATAATTTTGGAAGACTACGAAAACTAAATTGATGTAATTAAAAAATAAATAATGTTTCAATTTAAAATTACTATACGGGTAAAGAAATCCCTTAAACCTTAAATACAAATATAATTAATGTTATATATATATTGGATTTAATTTTAACAATCCAATACATTTCAACTTATTTAGTATTCAATCAATTCACGGTACTAACTCATGATACAACGACTAGAATTTAATGGAATAAACGAACCAACTTCTAAAATTTAACGGTATTTAATTTTAATCTTAAGTTAGTATTCGATTAATTTGTGATACTAAATTCAGTAATAAAAATTATACTGATTAATAATTACCGTCAAACATACCTACTTTTTTACCATACTTTTCATAGCAACGAGAGCGCCGCATCCTCTTTTGCTTTTCCTTCTCTAACCGGTGATCGTCTATTATTTTAATATTAATTGTCGGTCATCAGATTTAATATTTTTTTTGTTTTTTCTCTTTTATTATTTTAATAAGAATTCTTGTTTTTGTGACACATTTTTCTTAGCAACCAGAGCGTCGCATCCTCTTTTGCTTTTGCTTTTCTAACCGGTGATCGACTATCAATTTTTATATTGGTTGTCGACTACCGGGTTTAATATTTTCTTGTTTTTTCTCTCTTTTATTATTTTAATAAGAATCTATGTCCTTGTGTAGAGATGGGCACGAGTCGAGTTTTTGGCCCACTCGAACCCGACCCGAAAATATATACATCAAATTCAGACCCGACCCGACCTTATACTTGAAAAAACCCGACCCGACTCGAAAATTATATACTCAAACTCGACCCGACCGGAGCTATTAAAAATAATAATTTTTAGGGACTTAATTGTAAAAAAATTAGGGACCTAATTGTAAAAAATATATAAAGACTGAGCATTATTGTGAATATCCCTAAAAAATTTAAGGAAAAATTACACTATTAGTCTCGGGTCAGATTTTTTCCACCCTAAACCCAACCCGAACCTGAATTTTCTATGAAAAAATCTGACCCGTTCGGGTCGGGTAAAATGCCCATCCCTTTCCTTGTGACACATTTTCTCTGCTTTTATGACACGCTTTTTATTTATTTTTGTGGTTCGTTTCATCTGTCGTTTGACATGATTTCCGCATACCTTAGCAGTTGTTTGGTACTCGTACAAATATCTTTACGACGCTAGTTTTTGATTTTAATTCCGTCAGTGGTCGTAGAAAGATATCCCCACTCGATTGATAATTGTTTGCCGATGTAATCAGACATAGGTAACGGAGCATTCTGCTTGATAGTATGGTTCGCTCACTACTCATTTTTTATCTCATAAAGCGTCTCGTTGGTTAGAGACAAGAAGATTCAGGAAGGTTTCTGGATTTTAATGGTATGCTAATCTCGATGAAAGCGTATGTTTTTATTTACAACATTGTATGAGATTTTAGTGAATTAGTTTTTTTTCTCTGTTTTAATGCATTATATTTGTAATATCTTTCATAGTGATTAATAAAATTCAGATGCATTGTTCAAACAAAAATTATACTGATGTAGATTAAAAAAACAAATTTAAGAGTGGTACACGTCTCTACCTTGCCTTACAGACCTTGTGAAGCTGAGCATTGGTCAATTTGAAACTAACTACCAACCTTCCAAAGCTTACCAGACCTTATATGGCTCCAGATACCCGTTTCCTGCATGTTCAACATCTGGACCTTTGCCAACTCCCATCACCTAACTAGACACTTACCTTCTATAACTTCCAAACACACGTGTCAACATCCTTCACACCCAAAGTCGAATCGAGGGGTGCTGGAGGAGATGGCCGCACCCTTAAAATTTTAATTTTTTTTAATAATTCGTACTTTTTAC
Organism: Hibiscus tridactylites; assembly: GCA_958450335.1. Taxonomy (NCBI): domain Eukaryota; kingdom Viridiplantae; phylum Streptophyta; class Magnoliopsida; order Malvales; family Malvaceae; genus Hibiscus; species Hibiscus tridactylites. The sequence goes on from OY288270.1 coordinate 2,933,009, forward strand.
ATAAAATCTTGCATATGTTCTGATTCGCATCTTTGACACCATCAAGGACATGTCAATTGAGTTCTCACCTTACAAGTAGAACCTAGTTTAATTATTTCATATGAAAAAAAAAAATGAGAACCCCAAATCGTATAAAGTTGACTGCAACTGACGCATTGATAAGTCAAACTCTTGTGGGGAAAAACATTACTTTTGAACTCAAGAAGCTTGGAATATTGAAAATCATAGCAATTTCAAGTGTCAAAATTATTGATTGTGACAATGGATATTGAAGATCATTTGACATTCATCAATCTGTCATTTTATTTTTGACTAATTGAAAGAATCTTATTAGGGGAAATTCAGAAATGACTTAAAACTTAATTATTTATACTCGAATTCAAATTATAATCGAGATTTTGCCAAACTGAAAAATGCAAAAAATATGTACTACAACAACGTTTCCGTCATGACATTTCTTTTCCTTTTCGATATGAAATTAATATCTTCGCACCGCAGGTTGGTTTAACATGAATATCATACATTCTTTGTTCCTTCATGTGCACGAGGAATGTATTCTGTCAACGGCCACGTTGGATATGTGTCGAAAAAGAAAGAGAAAGCAACAAATAAGGGAAATAGAGATGTTTAGGGCCATGAATTAGCTATTTTGCAGCTGTTGGATTCCCCAGTTTCCATTGCCTATAAATTGGGGTTCTCTCACTTGCTGTTTCATCAAACTCAAAACACAAGGAAGAGAGGTCTTGTATGAAGATTTAGAGTCTGGTAAGGTAGCCAAGGATGACTTGCCTAAATTACCCGATCCCGGGTTTTCGATCGTTCGATCGGGTTTCTAGGCAGTCTCCTTTGGCTATCCTCACTGGCTCTAATCTTTCATGCATGACCTGAATCTCTTCCGTTCATGAAATTCTTGAATCCAGGGTTCCGATCGGGAACTCGTCGGAACCCGAGACACTAACTAAACAAAAGAGACGATGCAAATGGATTGTTTCTTCCGTTTTGTGTTACCTTATCCGGCATAGAACATATCGCCAGGTTCGAACAACGGTTTTTCTTCTATTAACTTAATTGCTTATGTACACAAACACACACATAGAATTAGAATTCCATATGCAAAAGAAGAAAGTTATGATGTGTTGTGCATATTCAACACAAGATTTATATAAACATAAGAAAACATGGCAAAGAAGCAGAGTTTCAGACATCGATATCGATCTGAAAACAGAATTAAAACGGTGAAAATAAGTTAAAGAATACACATGCATCTAGGATCACAACATTTACAGATACAATGCAAGGATCATGAGTGATTGCTTCATTGCTATGTACCCGGACTCGAGGTAAGTGTTCGATACAGTATATGTCGAACACGAGTATATTCGATCTTTTAAAGGAAAAATGAATAGTCTAGTTAAAAAACAGTGCAAATGCAAAGAAACATTCCATTCCATAATCAAGTAAGCATATGATTGAAATTGCCTTATTTTGTCAAACACTTTCCTTTAATGGAGTTTCCAACAATTGTTAATAAGGGCTAAAATTCTCCTACAAAATTCTACAAATTCTCATACTTTCATTACATCAAAAAGAAGATAAGCATGAAAACAGCTAGTAAGGGCTAAAATTCTTACATTGCCTGCCATGGCTGACAAAATTCTGGTTTCAAATTGATGAAAAATGTTAGGAAAAGCCTTTACCGAGCCTCTGGATTGCGCTAAAAAGTTTCCTTCTTGAACCAACCGCATTTATTCCCATGTCCTTCAAATCTTCCAGTGTTAACAATGGCAGAATTTCCTCGTCTACTTCATGGATCTCGAAAACGGGGGCGTATCGGCCAAGACCCAAACTTTCCAACCATGTTCTAATCCCATCGTCGTCTTCCCTGAACCGTCTGGTTCTATTCCGATGATAAAAATCTTGCCTTTCTTTGCCGGCGATGCCCAAATTGTCCGGATAATGAATGTGATGACTCTGGTCTTTCAATGGGCTTTCGCTGTTCTCCCTTTCGAAATCATCGGTATCTTCACTGCCGCTGTCTTTGTCGTCGGATTCTACATTGCTGTTGGAAACCCAATTGGACCGGACCCGTTTGGCTGCGGAGCCCCGTTTCTTCGAATCTTTGACTCTCCAGCCACCGATTGCCACGCCATCTAAATCGGTTGTGTTGTTGTTAGCTTCTCTTACGTCATCAAGGGTTTGGTTCTTTGCATTGAAGTCAGTGCTGAGATTGGTTATGGCGCGACTCTTCGATGACTTACCGCTCGCGGCGGAAGAGGACTGTTTCCGGGTATGAGAATCTTGTTGGTCGCCGCCGATGTCGCCTAATCGAACGCTGGGTCGTCTCTGGCGTTTCGATCCGACGGTGTCGGTTGAACCAACCGGTACGGACCCTCCGCCGGCGTTTGCGTGGTCGTCCGGTGGCTGTATATCCGCCATGTTTAGTTTTTTCTAGGTTTTGTTTTTATTTGTGAAGGGAAAACCGGAAAACGGCGATTAAAGAACGGGGCTTGGAATTGCCGCTTTTCGGTTCAATCAAATCGGATCAGTCCATATCCTTAATGTTTTAAATATTAAATTAATATATTTTAATCATTCACTTCCTGATTAGTGTCCAAATTAGCTTTGAGTTTTTTTAAGGAATATCTTTGAAAAAAAATCATAAATAATTTTGAGTTTGATATTGTTTTTAAAAACTGTGCTAAAAGTAAAATGTATATTTTTTGTATTGTTCAATCAAATGCTATTTTCGTGTTTATTTTCTAAAAAAACAGAAAATACTGAAGAAAAGTATTTGTTTAAAATTTTGAAAATAATTTATAGAAAATAAAAATGTGAAATTTAGAAAACAATAAATGCTGATACTTTTATTTATTTATTTATCATGATTCTATTATAAGGAAATAGATAAGCAAACATATTTTCGTAATTTTATTATTAAAAATAAATTTTTATTTCTATTTATTAATTATGTTTTCAAATTTATAGAAAATAAAAATTATGCTTTTTTATTGAAAACATAAGATGTTTTTGGAACCAAGCTGAAGTGTTTAATATGGCTATTAAAATACATTTAACAAAACCTAATTTTTTTTTCTTAGCCACTGGTTTTTATCAATCGGTAGCTAATTTAGATCGAATTTTACAGAATTTTGTTATGAGATGACTTTCCTAATTTAATTATTTATTCACAACGCCTTTGATATTTTTAACTTAAAATGTTACCTGATCTATATTACTTTTAATTTTAAAAATACTTTTTGACTTTTAAAAACCTCAAAAAAAAATCAACATAATTCGTTTTAAGCCCAAATGACAATCTTTCCAAAAATGAACTTTTTGTTTAAAAAGCCCTTTCGATCATAAATGGGCTTACCCTAAGAACCAACTTCTATATGCTTTCATTGCTCTACCTTAAATCCCTTTCGCAATTAATCTCTTTACGTATGTATAAGACCATGTTTTCTTGACTTAATGAAATTAATCTCTAGTCATTCACAATGTCATTCTTTCTCGGAACCGACGTATATAGAAAATAATCGAAATCTTCACCCATCAAAATAAGATGAAGGAGTTCTATTACCGAAGCTCAAATGGGAATAAGGACGAAGGTTACTCTATCTGAACCGTACTTGTTTAAATCACGTGGAAATCTCCAAAAAACATCCGTATGGATCCCCGATATTTTACAATATTTTACAAAGTTGAATGGTCATAAGCGTAATTTACTCGTTTTTTAATAAAAATATAGGCTCTGTTTGGCAATTAGCGGATAGCTGATTGCATTAGCTAATTTGACTAGCGTATTGTATTAGCTGATTGTATAAAAGTGTTTCGTAAAATTAACTGATAGCTGTTAGATTATTTAAACAAGTAAAATGACATATAAGGGCATGTTTATATTCAATACTTGTTTGAATAGTTTATTAGTTATCAATATTTTGTATCTAATTATTATTAATTAGATCTATAAAATTATTTTTAATATAACTTTTCTAAACATATTCAAATAATTATATATTAATTTATTATTTATATAATTATTTTAATATAATTTAATTAATTAATAAATTTAAATACACATATAAATATGTGATAATAAAAAGAAAAAAGTAAATAGGAGTAGCTTATAAATAGGGTGAGAAAATATTTAATTTACGTTATTTTGAGATTTTTAGTAATTTGTAAGGGTAAAAGAGTCTTTACAACTCTAATATCAAACCTCTAATCTCAAAAAGCTCTTATTATGAGCTTTTTTAAAATTAGCGGTTTCACCCCAATCTGCTCTTTCAATCCGCTATTTACCAAACAATAATATTAGTGGATTTGACTGGTCAAACCTCTAATTATGCCTCAAACCTCTAATTTTGCTCAAACCTCTCTTTACCAAACAGGGTCATAACCTCCCATAATTGGAGTAAGTTTGGATATTATCTTTGTGTATTCTATGAAAATAATTAGGATGTGGTCTATACATCGTTATAAACGTGCTTCAATCTAGTTTTATTAAAAACATAGGGTGCTCGAAATTAAATAAGTATTTTAAAAGATATGAATATTTGAATGTTGAAAGCTTATAAAATTTTGGCAGCAGATTTCTTAGAAAAACGTTTTTAACCGTGAATTTGAAAAATCATAAAAAATTCTACAAAGATAAATCAGGAAGAGGGCCTTATATTCTATAACCATACGAGAGTCTATATTTGTTTACAACAATATTTTCGATTTCGAGTTATATATTATGAGTTATTTATTTTTTGATTGAGCAAAGGTCAGATAAAAAGGTAGCAATCTGTTTTCAAAATAATAATGACATTGACTTCAGAAATTCGTCATAAATCATACGAGTAAAATTAGAAGAGGTAAATTATATGGTTGGAAAGATTATCGAATCTAGTTTCTTATTATGGATCATGGTTTGGAACTATAGATTATCAGTTACATATTTTCTTTTAAAAGTAGTACATGCTGTCATATTTCAATAGTTAACATTTTAGTCATGTTTTATAATTTTGAAATAGTTTGTTTGTTGTTGTCAAAACTAATTTTTTAATTATTGTTTGTAATTTTAAAGATTTAATGTTAGATATTTGTTTTAATGTATTAAGTTTTGTTTATTTTCTTCGGGATGAAGATTAACCAAAACCAGCGGAATCCTTAAGGAATGATAATGAAAAAGAAAAAATAACCGAAACGTTTAATGGGATTCTCCAAAACTGTACCCGCAAGTGTTGGGAACGGAGTGGAGAGTACAAAACCACCTGACCCGCCCCATTGACATCCCTACTATAAACCACCACTATCGCATTTTTACCGTCAACGATTTTCAAACCATATATGCATATTTTACGTGTAAATTGCATGGTTTGGGAACAATGGTGTTGCGACTAATTTTTAGAAAATTCCTCGGTGTCACTTAGAAGAACCGGGTTTTAATGGTTTTCTAAAATTTAATCGGGTTTGTAAAAAATATAGGAGTCGCCACCGGTCATTTAAAAATGGTAGACCGGACACCGAAAAACAAAACCAGAGATTTAAAAGGGTTCGGGAGTCGGTTACACGCGAGGAAGGATTAGCACCCTCGACGTGCCCGAAAATCGGTACCAAAAACATTACCGCTTAATTAATATGAAATTTTGTGAATTAACGTGACCGTTCATATCGGAATTTAGTTATACGAGTGAGTAGATTTTAAAAGTCTTAATATTCGAGAAGGAACGTCCGAACCACCACCACTACGACTGGTACTGGCCTCGTTCGTTCTCGAATAAAAAGACATTCACATTATATTTTAGTATTTCGGATGCAACTTAACATAGTATATTGGATGCATGCCACAAAATATATTCGAACAACATTAAAGCAATTAGGCATGCCACATTACAGAACATATATGCACAACATATATCAAAGCTATATTAAATGCATAAATTAAATGCTAAACATAAAACATATGACCACATACCACATATAAAGGAAAAAATATAACATGGCAAAACATATACTCGAATGACATTAAAAAACAAGCATGCAATATAAATAAAATGCAAGGTAAGTAAAATGCAAACAGATAGGGACCGCAATAGTAATTAACCAATAAAAAGAACAATTAAAACACGAAATAGGGGCTAAATTAAAAGGACGCGGAAAACTAGGGGGACTAAAACGGTGATTTTACCATTCAGATGCCAATCGAAATGAAAATGGTGACGAAATTGAAAAACGTTCAAAAAGCAGAGGGACTTGGGATGGGGTTTTGAAAACGCGGAAGCCCCTAAAAAAACTCAAAAGCACGGGGGGACTCATTAGGGAAATAAACCAATTTTAAAAACATAAGGTAGTATAAATACCATCTTTTAAAACCACTTTGCCTCTTTTGGGGTATTTTCTGAAACCCTAAAAAGAAAAAAAAACCTCCTTCTTTATACATCTGCCCGATTAGGGTTTGAGAAGAAAAAAACTTTTCGGTGCCGTCGGCCGTTAACCGGCGCCGGTGACCTCAAAAAACAAAAAAAGAAAACAACCCCCTCACTTCCTCTTCAAAAAAAGAACAAAGAAAACCCGAAGACAAAAACCCAAAAAAACTCCCTTTCGTTCGAAACGTAAGAAGAAGAGTCATGTGGTAACTCCGGTGGCTCACCCGTCGGTTTCCGAGACGGAAACTAGGGGCTTGTTGCCAGCAACACACGAATCAAAAGGGGTCATGTGATGGCTCCGGTGGCTCACCCGACGGTTTCCGAAGCGGAGACCAAAGGCTTATTGCCGGCGGCACTAGAAAAATCAGAAGGGGGAGAGTTTTTTTTGAAATGTAAAAACAAAAAACCCTCTTTATTTTATGCATGACAATGGATTGACATATTGAGACTTGGATACCTCTGGAAATTGGTATTTTCTATTGCTTTTCTGGAAATCTTCTTCTTTTCGCTTAGAAGAACCGATTACAAGTTGTTCTTCGGGCTTCTTTATATCCGGATTACATAGAGAAGAAAGCCAGACAATATGAATCCCCTCTCTCTCTCTTTTTCATTGTCTGTTTGAAATTTTTCTTTTTTATGTACTCGTTTACACTTTCGGGTCTCTGATTCTTTTTTTCTTTTCTGTTGCATGACGAAACCGCCCCAAAATGGTGTTAGCATAGGGGCGGCCGAGGGTGCGCGGCGAGGCAGACTGGCAGAGGCATGTAGACGAGGGGTCACGGGCATGGCTACGCGCGCGTGGTGGGAGCCGGATCATCTCAGGCGCGCGCGTGGAACACGAACAGGCGTCGGGTGTATTGCACGCGCAAATCTGGTCCGTTAGATCAGATCTTGATCTAACGGTGGGGGAGGCGTGCGGCGCGGATCAATACCCTATTAGGGTTTCCTTCAGACACGATCTGGGCCGTTGATCTCGCCCAGATCGGACGGCAGCGAGCGTGCGGCGCGATGGATAAAGGGCCTCCCTAGGGTTTGTGTTTCTGGGCCTCATCTGGACCGTCAGATCTAAGGCAGATCTGATGGCTGTGGTGTAGCGGCGCGCGGGATAAAGAGAGCTCCTCTCTAGGGTTTCTTCCGGTACGATCTGAACCGTTGGATCGCGGCCAGATCTAACGGCTATGATGAGGCGGCGACTGCACATAAAGGATAAGGGTGTTAGGGTTTTTTTGTTGGGCCTTTTTATTTTTTTGGGCTTGTAATTTTTTAATGGACTGTTTTATTTAATGGACTTGTATATTTTTTTTAAATCAAAGTGGGCTGTGTTTATTTGATTCTAATATATTCTGGGTTTTTCTTTTATTTATCCATTTACTTATTTTATTATAATATCCGGAAATAATAGTAAATAATAATAATAATATACTAGTAATATACCCGATAATGTATAAAAATAATAATAATATTAAGCTAAGTAGCAACACTATTAAATGCCACTAAGTAATGACAATAACATGGGCAAACCAATAAAAGAAATACTATAACAAGATGGTATTGAACATAATACATTAGTAATGTTTAAGGTTTTTTTTTTCAAAAGTATAATGAGTATAAACAATATCAAAAGAGTAATAGTAATATAGTGGCAACACTTATATATATACACGTGTGTATTTTCTCTTTTTCGTTTTTTCTTTCCTTTTTTTATTTTATATTTTAAATGCCCAACAGCCCAATAAGCCCAATAAGCTCATATTGACAAAAACTTGAAGGTGCTCAAGGTTCGGATAAAATTAGTGATTACAGCTGCCCCTCTTTGCTTATACTTGTGTAACAAGAATAAAGCAAAGACCATAAGCACTAATTTTGTCCCACTTCCCTGTTGGTAGGCTTATTGCCGACCACCGCGCGTTAGACTAAGCAACTTCCTCTTTGAAGCCTTCAAGAGTTCTCTTTCTGTGGAACTCCTTTTTTGGCCTATTCCTCGAGTGATAGTTCTTTCTATATAGAACTTTCGTCCTCGTGTTTCAAGGGTCTCCAAGTCCTCTCTCTGTAGGACCCTCCGCTTTTGAGACTTAAGGCTTTAGGATTCTGAGTTCTTTCTCCACAGAACTCCCCTTCCCTTGCATTCTCTTCGAGTAGTCGTTCATTCTCTATTGAACTCTTCTCCGAAATCAAGGATCTACGAGTCCCCTCTCCGTGGGATCTTCCGCTTTCGAGATCCTGAAGCCATACGTTCCCCCTATACGGAACCTCTTCGGATCCTTTCTCTGTAGGGTCCTTAATTCTGGAATCTGAGGGTAAGCTTGAAAGCTTTGATCTGAAATCCTTGAGTGGCGAATATGAAGACTTCGCCTGACATTCTGGAGCGGCGGCTTGAAAAGCTTCGCCTGAAGTCTTTTTTTAGTTCTCGCTCCAACGTTTTCTCCTTATCCCAAGATGTAAAAATCTGTGAAGAGATAAAAATGCTATGATGGTATGAGTTAGTATGCTCCTAACCTAGAGATGCCTAATTACTTGTGATGCATGGTTGGGGTTTGCAAGTCATTTAATCATATTAATTCTATTGACATCGTGTCCTTTGGTGCTGCTCCTTGCTTTGATTTCCTCTCTTCTCGGTTCTCCCGGACCGTTGTTCTTGATCCTTTTCTACGGAATTATCTGCTTCAAAGTGCCCCTTCGGGTTTTCACTTTGGACCCTTCTCTCCTATTTTTTTTGTGTGTGGAGGTCTGAATGGATAGGCAGATTTCAGTTCTCCGAACGGATAGGTGGATTCTATTCTCTAAACGCTCGAATAGATGAGCAGATGTCACATGTCTTTGTCTCGAGCTTTGAGTATCTGCCTCTTTTGCTCTAAAATCTCTTGGGTTTGAGTTTCTACCTCCTTTGCCGTGATCTTGAAGTGTCCTTCTCATTTTTGCTTTACTCGCAAAGTGCCTTTCGGGTTTCCATTGCGTCTCCTCTTTTCTTTGCCTCTCCCCTTTCTTCTATTCTTCGTTAGGGATTTTTTTGTTTTCACTAGGTTTGACTTTTCGTGGTGCCCCTATCCCTTCGGAGATGTTTTACTGACCTTTGCCAGGGCTCTCTTGATTACTTGTTCTGCCTTGGATGTAATTGACGTTGGTGCTTGCCCTTGGACAATCTACTCTTTAAAATGGTTAAATCATAGTAATGCTAGGAAATCTTTTGCATATTATAATCCCTACCTTAGTATACTCATGGAACACTTGGGTGAAAGATAAGAAAAAGACATAATTTTATTGATGATTCCTGGATGATTTAAAAGTCATGGCAAATGAAAAAAGCGAAAAACAAAACAAAAAGGAATGAAAACAAAACAAGACTTCAAGTATTAGTTGCGTGAATGGCCGAGAACCCGTTGACCAAGTTGGATCTTGAAATTCCTCGCACTACACCGAAAGTTCTGGCTTAAGGGTATCAGTGTCCGTGATTTGCCTTGAACATGATCTTCCCCCACCTCCTTCTCCTTTTGTTTGTTTGTGAGCCCTTTTTTGTTTTTTTTTGTTTTTTTGTTTCTTTTTTTTTGAGACGCCCTTTTAAGGGTTTTCGCCTTGGGTACTTTCTTCTTTAAGGAGTGCTTCTTCTTATACGTAGTACTTCTTCACTGCGTCCGAATTTACCGGGTATTTTAGCTCGTTTCCATCCATTTCTGTTAAAATTAATGCCCCTCCAGAGAAGGCCTTCTTGACCACAAATGGGCCTTCCCAATTAGGCATCCATTTTCCTCGAGAGTCCTTCTGATTAAGTAGGATTCTTCGAAGTACTAGGTCCCCTTCCCGAAATTCTCTCGGGCGAACTTTTTTATCATGGGCTCGTATCATTCTCTTCTGGTACATCTGACCGTAGCAGATGGCCCTCAGCCTCTTCTCTTCAATGAGGTTCAAATGGTCGAACCGTGTTTGCACCCACTCGGCATCCTCTAATTTTACTTCATTCAAGATTCGAAGCGACAAGATTTCTACCTCGATGGGCAGAACCGCTTCAAAGCCGTATACCAGAGAGTAAGGCGTGGCTCCCGTGGATGTTCGTATTGATGTCCGGTAAGCGAAGAGGGCGAACGGTAACTTCTCATGCCAATCCTTGAAGGTATCGGTTGTTTTTGAAATGATCTTCTTGATGTTCTTATTTGCCGCTTCCACTGCTCCATTCATCTTGGGACGGTAAGTGGTGGAATTGTGGTGGGTGATCTTGAATTGTTTACACACCTCATCCATCATTTTGTTGTTTAGGTTAGTAGTGTTGTCAGTGATGATCCTTTCTGGCAAACCGTATCGACAGATGATTTCCTTTTTCAAGAATTTGCACACAGTTGCCTTTGTGATGTTGGCGTAGGAGGCCGCCTCTACCCACTTAGTGAAGTAGTCGATGGCCACGAGGATAAAACGATGCCCGTTAGAGGCTTTTGGGTGAATTTGCCCGATGACGTCCATGCCCCAGACAGCAAAAGGCCATGGTGAATTCATGGTGTGCAGCGGTAATGGTGGACAATGGACCTTGTCGGCGTACACCTGACATTTGTGGCATTTTTTCGCATAGTCGATACAATCCCCTTCCATGGTCGACCAAAAATACCCGTATCTCATAATCTTGCGAGCCATAGAGAAACCGTTGGCATGGGTCCCACACAATCCGTCATGCACTTCGGCTAGAATATTCCTGGCCTCCTGAGCATTGACACATCTTAGCATTACCTGGTCTTTGCTCTTTTTGTAGAGAACCTCCCAGTCTAACACGTATCCCGCTGCCATTCTCCTGATGGTCCTTTTGTCATTTTCATTGGCTCCTTTGGGATAAACTTGGAGCTTGATGAATTGGAGGATATCGAAAAACCAAGGATTTCCGTCCGCCTCCTCCTCTAAGGCGCAACAATGGGCTGGTGAGTCGAAAGTCTACATTTTGATTGGTCTCATTTCTGCTTCGGTGCTTGCCTTGAACATGGCGGCCAAAGTGGCCAAAGCATCCGCCATCTGGTTGTCTTCTCTAGGGAGGTATGCGAAGCTGATTTTCTCGAAATTCTGGATTAATCTTTGGATCAAGTTGTAATACTTGACCAACTTCGAATCTCTGGTTTCCCATTCTTTCCTAAGTTGAAAGATTACTAAAGACGAATCCCCAAAAACTTGAAGGACCTTGACCCTCCTTTCGATGGCTGCACGAAGCCCCATGACACATGCTTCGTACTCGGCTACATTGTTGGTACAAAAGAACTCTAATCGACTTGTGAAAGGATAGTAGACGTTCTCGGGCGAGATCAGCACTGCCCCTACCCCATGCCCTAAGGCATTTGAGGCGCCATCGAAATAAAGCTTCCATGATCCCTCCCCTGTGACATCCTCTTCTATTGTGGAGGTATGCATTATGTCTTCATCGGGGAATGTAAAATCCAAAGGTTCGTAGTTCTCGGAGGCTCGACTGGCTAGGAAATCAGCTACTGCACTTCCCTTTATCGCTTTCTGACTCACATACACAAAGTCATATTCAGATAAGAGCATTTGCCATTGTGCCATCTTCCCGGTTAAAGCTGGCGCCTCCATCATAAATTTTAAAGGGTCCAACTTCGATATTAACCACGTGGTGTGGTATAACATATATTGTCGTAGCCTTTTGGTAGCTCATACCAAAGCGCAACACAATTTCTGGATGGGTGGATATCGGGCCTCACAATCAGTGAATTTCTTGCTCAGATAATAAATGGCCCTCTCCTTTCTTCCAGAGTCATCATGCTGTCCCAATACACAACCCATTGAGTTATCAAACACCGTTAGGTATAGAATCAAAGGCCTTCCTGGCGTTGGGGCCACTAGGATTGGTGCCTTAGTCAAATATTCCTTGATCTTGTCTAGAGCTTCTTGGCACTGTTCGTCCCATACTCCAGGATTGTTTTTTCGGAGTAATCTAAAAACGGGGTCACACTTGTTGGTTAATTGAGAAATAAACCGAGATATATAATTTAATCTCCCCAAGAACCCTCAGACTTCCTTTTGTGTTCGAGGTGGAGGAAGGTCTTGAATCGCCTTGACTTTGTCCGGGTCGATCTCGACCCCCTTTCGGCTAACCACAAAACCTAGTAGTTTCCCAGACGTGACGGCAAAAGTGCATTTGGCCGGGTTGAGCTTCAATTGATACTTCCTTAACCTTTGAAAGAGCTTCCTTAGGTTTTCGATGTGCTCCTCCTCGGTTTGTGACTTGGCTATCATGTCGTCTACATACACCTCGATTTCTTTGTGCATCATGTCATGGAAGAGGGTTACCATAGCTCTTTGATACGTGGCCCCTGCGTTTTTTAATTCGAAAGGCATCACCTTGTAACAAAAGGTTCCCCACATAGTGACAAAAGTGGTCCTTTCCATATCTTCGGGGTGCATCTTTATTTGATTGTACCCCGAGAAACCGTCCATGAATGAGAACCATGAGTGCCCTGCGGTATTGTCTACTAGAGTGTCAATGTGGGGTCACGGGAAGTTGTCTTTAGGGCTTGCTCTATTGAGATCTCTATAATCGACGCACATACGAACCTTTCCATCTTTCTTCTGAACCGGGACTATATTAGCTACCCATTCGGGGTACTTGTCGACTTGGAGAAAGCCTGCCTCGTATTGCTTCTTTACCTCTTCTCTGATTTTTAATAGCATATCCGCTCTCATTCGTCGTAATTTCTGCTGAATCGGCCTACACTCGGGCTTTATTGGTAACTTGTGCACCACAATATCCGTGTTTAACCCTGGCATGTCTTGGTAAGTCCAAGCGAAAACATCCTTGAATTCTACGAGTAACTTGATCAACTCATGTTTATTCTGGGATGAGAACACAATGCCAATCTTCACTTCTCTTCTTTCTTCGTCAGTCCCTAGGTTGATAAGCTCTAGGTCCTCTTGATGGGGTAGAATTTGCTTTTCTTCACTTTTCATTAATCTAAGCAATTCATCTGGGACCTCACAGTCTTCATCCTCCTCCCCCTCATCGAACTCGACGGCGTACAAGGGCTGATCAAAATCTACCTTGGCCACGGGTTCAAGGTCATTCACGTGACTAATCATAGGAGTCCTGAAACAAAATTTAAGAAAAACATATATAAGGAATTGAAAGAATAACGTGATTTCGAAATAAATAATGAAAGAATGTAATGAATGAGATGTTTGCCATTTGTGAAAACATTGGGAAGCGTCCCTTTCATTGAATAAGCTAAGATAGGAGCCCTTTACAAAAGATCCCTATCGCTCGCGGGCAAAAGCGGATAGGGTTGATTCCAAGCATTACTTTGATGCTGACCTAGAAATAAAGGTAGATCCATGCTAGTCCAATTATTGAGCGTCTCTCCTGGGCGGCATGGGCGAATTTCGGCTAGCAGTTGGCCACTGTGCTTGTCACTGGTTATGACGTTAATGTCCATTTCTTCAAAAGCCTCATTGAGTCTTTCTTCCTTGAGGAGCTGGGCGACTTCTTGATCATTCTCATTTATCTTCTACTCCACGTTGACTATCCCTCCGGATAAAAAGATCTTTTTCAAATCGACATAAGTCATGGGCTCCCACGGGATATCTGTGCCCTTGAGCCTAGCCTTTCTGCGCTCCTCTCTCTTCTTCCATTCTTGTTTCCTTTGTTGAAAATTGGGCTTAAAGCCCAGCCCGAACTTATCTTGCTTGTTAATCACACTTCTTGCACGCAGGCATCCTTGGAGATTTCTTCCGAGACCTTTTCCCTTCTTGGCCCCTCGTCCCAACGTCTCTTGAACTATCATCTTAGTGCAGTTGGACAATCGATAACGCGGAATTTGACTTCCCTCCGCCACAAAGGTGGCATTGATAAATTCTAAGGCTCTGAATGAACACTCCAAGGCCTCATCGTCTGTTTGCACATAAGGTGCGTCAGTGGTTACGGATGCAATGATGTCTTGCCCAGCTCCCACGCTTACCAACTTTCCGTCGATAACGAACTTGACTTTCTGATGCAATGATGAGGGTACAGCGCCTGCCGAGTGAATCCAGGGCCTTCCCAATAGACAGTTGTAAGTTGGCCGGATGTCCATTACTACAAAGTCAATAACATATTCGGTCGGTCCAATCACTAGTGGTACTTCAATCTTCCCAATCACTTCTCGTTGAGTTCCGTCAAAAGCCCTAACGGAACTATGACAAGGCTTCATGTGTGAACTGTCTATTGGCAACCTTTGCAAGGTGGCCATAGGCAATACATTCAAAGCCGATCCGTTATCGATGAGTACGCCGGGTAAGATATGCCCCTTGCAGTGGGTAGTGATGTTTAAAGCTTTAGTTAATCCCATACCTCCATCAGGGATCTCGTCATCACTGAAAGTAATATAATTGTCGGCAGCGATGTGCCCCACTATTTGGTCCAGCTTTCCCACTGATATGTTATCTGGGACAAAGGTTTGGTTTAACACTTTCAATAGCGCATCTCGGTGCTTATCTGAGCTTAATAGTAACTTGAGTATCGAAATTCTGGCTTGTTGTTTCCAGAGCTGTTCCACGATACTAAATTCACTATGCTTTAGGAACTTCAGGAATTCTTGAGCCTGCGTCTCCGTGACGGGCTGGTGGATCTTGGGTGGTGGATCCTCTCCGAAGATCTTATCGGGTTCACCTCCTTCTTTCTCGTCCTTTTGCTTCGGCTCTTCGGCAGCCTTAGTCATCTCCGGGGAATAGCACCTACCACTCCTTGTGAAATGTCCTACTTCATTTACCGGTCCAGAGTCACACTTTGTTGACTCTTCTTGCATTGGTTCCTTCCCTTTTGATGTTTCTTCGCCCCCTTGCAACTTGGGAGCTTCTGGTATAGAGATTTGGGCGGCGTAATTCCATGGGACACTCCGGGTGTCCTTAAAAGGGAACGACGCTGGTGCCGTTATTACAATCTTGGGAGTCTCCTTGACACATGTCTCTTGGAGTGATTCTTCCCTTGGTTTGACCAAAATTCTAAACGGTCTTTCGACTCCATATGAAATCTTGGGGTCGTCTGAGGTACAGATGTCCCATTCTTTCTTTCCTTCAATTCTCTCGAAGAAAACAATTTCCTTATTGTCCATCATTTTCTGGATTTGTTGTTTGAAATCCTCACAGTCTTGGATGTCATGACCCTGATATTGGTGATACTCGCAATAGGGGCCGCAACCTTTCTGTACGATCACCATGCCTCGATCAATTTGTCGGGCCATGCATAGTTGCTGAAAAACCCATCTCAACGGGGATCTGATTTCGGATACGCTTTGTTTTTCCCTCCTAGCGCAATCCTCTTCAACAGCGTTAACACCTCGTCCCCCGTGGTTGGGCAGGGGGTTGTTAGTTGCGCTTGGTTCGTCTAACTGTAATACTCCCGTCTTGATCAGGTTTTGCACAAATTTCTTGAACGCAATACAATTCTCAATTGTGTGCCCTGGGACACCAGCGTGATATTCACAATTCGCCTTCCCATCGTACCATGCGAGAAACGGGGGTTCAAATGGAGGGACATAATGAGGTCTAACCAAGTCGGCCTTGTGCAATTGCGAGTATAATTCGGCATACGAGACTGGCAGGGGAGTAAATGACATTTTCTCGTTTTCCTTCCTAGGAGGCCTCGAATCCTTATTGTTTGAGCCTGACCCTCCTCCTCTCGCGTTTCTTGGCTGGGAGATAGTGAAGTTTTTCGAGGTATTGTAGGTCCCCACAGTATTTACTTCGCTATCTTTTTTCTTGTAGTTCCTCCGGGAATTCTCCCCGCTATCAATCCTGCCGCTCTTTATAGCTACTTCGATTGACTCGCCGGTCCTTACCATATCGGCAAAGTTTTGAGTGGTGTTGTTTATTAGGCAGTCAAACAAAGTTCCTCTCAAGGTATTCACGAACATGGGAGTAATCTCGTATTCAGGGATCGGGGGCTGAATCTGGGCGGCCACATCACGCCTTCTTTGTGTATATTGGCGTAAAGTTTCGTTCGACCTTTGCTCCATTCCTTTTAACATGATGCGATTAGGGGTCATATCCGTCACGTGCTTGTATTGCTCCACGAAGGCCTTTGAGAGGTCCTTCCATGATTTTATGTTGGCTCGACTAAGCTGGGTGTACCAACGGGTTGCTAAACCTGTCAGGTTGTCTTAGAAGCAGTGGATGAGCAATTTTTCATCCTTAATGAAGGATGCCATTTTCCGGCAGTACATGGTGATGTGGGCAGAAGGACAAGTCGTCCCGTCGTACTTAGCGAAGTCGGGAACCTTGAATTTTGGCGGTATCACCAGATCCGCCACGAGGCTTAGATCGCTAGCGTCACCCCCTTGCTCATCCATTCCTTGCAAAGCTTTGAACCTTTCTTCAAAGAAACGAAACCTCTCCTCGTATTTTCTTTCCAGCTCGGCTCTAATTCGTTCCTCCACCTCATTCATCATGTTCAAATCTGGGACCTCATGTTCGGGGCCCTCACCTACGTCCAATGGTTGGTGAGCCGTGGAGCCCATGTGGCGATTTTGAGGGCCAACCGGGTTGGAGGTCCCTCCGAGATTGATGTGGACTCTCTTTCCCGTGGCAGGCAGTTCTGGCGGAATGTGTGACGTGGTTTCCTCAACTCCTTCCCCTGAGCCCCCTTCCTTACCGAACTTCTTTGTGAGTAGTTCGGTTAATTGGGCGATGATGCTAGTTTGTGACTGGGAGATTTGATCCTTGATGTTGTTTTCAATTCCGTCTAACCGAGTTTCGAGGTCTTTCTGGCCTTGTTCAACCCTTGCCATTCTCTCCTCCATTGCTCTGGATTGTGAACGGGTATCGTACGAGCGCGGAATGATTGTAGATTGAGGTTCTCTAAAAATATTTTTCGATTATTAACTTATTGATGTTAATCAGTCAATGCATGTAATGCCGTGGAATGAGGGATGCAACGAATCTATGCAAACATGTATGTAAGCTAAGGTGTTGATCATAAGGGTGGCTCCTCATAGGCCACATTTCATTAATCGGGGAGTCCCTTTGGAATAAAGGTCATAACATCAAAGTTTTGCCAACGGGCCCCTCGCTTACTAACAAAAGACGTTATCCGATAGGCGGACCAACGTCGACAAAGGGGAGACCCTTCTTACAAAATAGCGAAAATAGTCATTTAAAGATAGGCTGCTGCCCTAACTCCTAACTCTCCCACCGCCTGGAGTAACTGGGTGAATCTCGAGGCTTCGACCATATCGGGAGTGACAAAAGGGCGTAACGCTTCGGCTTCTGCAGACAAGCTCTTCACGTGCCGGGCCACCTCTTGTACCTGCACCATCAGGGTAGTAAAGTAATCGTCTCTATCTTGGATCATCCGGGTCGCATCTCGGAGCCTCCGCCTCCAATAATCATCTCCACCTGTTGCGGCTTCTTCGAGAACCAAAAGCTTAGCCTCGCAATCCTGTACCGTGGCTCTTAAGGTTTCGATTTGCTCTTGGAGAGTAGCGTTCTCTAGCCGGGCGTTCTGGAGCTCGAAGAAACCGTTGCGTTCACGGTATTCGTGAAAGGTGACATCTAATTCCTTCACTCTTGTTTCTAGCTGAGTGATGTAATTTTGACTATGCTCTAAGCTCTCGGTGGTTGACTCATACAAGTTTTGCAGCTCCTGCACTCGATTCTTGTGATCATGTGCCTTTCTCTTCCATGCAACTGAGTTCTCCCTTTCCCTTTCCAATTCTTGTCTTGCCTTTCCCCTCTCTCGGCTAATCACGCTGTTCAGAGCTTTTCTTTCCTTCTCTAACACCAATTTACTTCCCTCTCTCTCTTCTTCCACTTCTCGCTTACCCTTTTTCTTTTCTTCTTCAACCAATCGCATACCATACCTTCTTTCCTTCTCGACCGCCACGAGCTTCCTCTGACTCGCTATCTTTAAGGAGGTTTGCATTCTGACAGCGTCTCGCTGATAAAGGGTAATCTTTTCTTTTAACTCAGCATTTTTCTTCCTCAAATCCTTGATTGTACCTTCTTTAACGTCGATGTCCAAGCTCGACTGAAAAAGTTCGACGGCATGCTTGGTTTGCAAAATTTCTAACTTTTTTCTCATTTCTTCGAGTTCTTGTCTTGCTATGTCCGCCTCGGAGGGCACAACCCTCATATGTTCCTCCATTGTCATGATTGGCCCTTGATCGGGTCTCGGAATTTCATTGTTGGTCCTCCACTTCCTCCAAAAATCGTAGTCTGGGGTAATCATACCGGTCGCATTCTCCTCAATCCGAATATGGTAGCAATGATCCCATGCCCGAGTGGCGTTCACAATTTTCGCCCTAAATTCACCTTTAAAAAGGAATTCGCTTTGGCTCAAACCAGAAGTAAAAGGTACAAATTGCCGGGACCCAAACTGCCTTGATACCAAGAGAGGGGCACAACCAACTCCCCCGTAAAGCCCTAGAAGCATAAGCCAATCATAATCTCCACAACGATAAAGAAAGTAGGAAAACTGACCCAGCCAAGGTGCCCTCCAAACTATATCACCTTCTTGAATATTTCTAAGGATCGTGACCCACTGCGTCTTTTCGATATCCTCCCGCCATTCCTTGCTCAAGTATGCTTGTAACGGAGAGAAATTTTCGAACAACACTCCTTGCAAAACCCTTTTTGGTGTTACGCAGAAATGGCTCTGAATCCAAACTTGGAGTAACTGAGTGCAACCTCTAAAGCGTCCTTCTTCGTGCCTCCGGATTGCATTTAATGAGATGAAGGTTTCGGCTAAGATTGCCGCGACAGGGTTAGCTCTTTTCTTCAGTCGTTCAAAAATATCTAAAACAGCCACGTCAATGCCGTTTAGGGCTCTTGGAAAGATAATCAAACCGTATACTCCTATGGAAAAAAGGTCCATCTTCATTACTTCGTCTGGGTGCGACGGTATCAATTCCCGAATACATTCCCATGAGAAGACCATGCCATCCCCTCTTTGCCGAATCAGACCTTTAACCCAATCCGGGCTCATTCCGGCCGCCTCCAGGAGCTTAGCTGAATAGTTCTGAGATCTGGAAGGTTTTGAATAAATCCAATCCCGGTTTACTTCCTTGTGATGAAGGAGGGCTGTATATTCCTCGATCGTGGGCATCAAATCCTCTCCATTAAAAGTAAAGCAACAGAAAGCGGGATTCCAAAATTCAAACAGGGCACAGAACAAAGGTTCATTGATCCTTACATATATCAGGTCTGCCACATCACCATAATTACTTCGGAACAATCCTTGCAACCTCTCATCCCAACTTTCCCAAATTTCTCTCAACTCGTATAGATCGCTTTGTTGGAGACTTACATACGTGTATCCTGATACAACGCGCTCGCTTGGTGTGCTGTCCCCCTGAACCCTCTGATTCATCTCTGACCACAGCCTGACTTGCGAGTTGACCTCTTCCTTTTTAAGTAACCTCTTGTCCATAATGAATGCCTTGGAACTGAGTAGAACCACCGTGATTCAACACCCCTAGAATATGCAATGCAAATGCCAAAGTAATGCAAAAAGGAAAGAAAAAAAGAAAGACAAAGAGAGCATGTCAGTATCGAGTAAACATAATTTTACACATTAAGTAGAAAGGGAACAAAATACGCGATAAACAAACAACCCTATTAATCTACGAAACCTAGGTTATCCGCATGGCTCTAAAAAGGGTGGGCTTTCTAGTTCTCTACATGCAGTTTTGGTTCTAGGAGGTACTCGAATTGTCCTCGCTGTCCCCTACTAAGGGTAGCAAGGCCCCCGGTCATCACCCATTATAGGCTCCTCTCAACCGAGTTCAATTCGAGGGGACCCTTTCGCTATATCTGCACGGAGAAACAATATTCTCAAGAAGATATAGGGTATTCGAGCCCCGAAGGTACTTACTAGGCCTACACGGAGGAACAATATCCACACGAAAGCACTAGCGTTTTCCCCCCACTTAAACGAACGAGTTTAAATGCCAATTTTAAATGCGTTTAAAATAAACTCGCACTTATAAACAAATATCGATCGACCCGGTCACTTTAATTCGCAACTTCTAATATTAATTGAGCGGTAAAGTTTTTTTTTTGGCTTGACTCTCTTTTTTTGTTTTTGAAAACAAAAATTTTCCCCAGCGGAGTCGCCATCTGTTGCGACTAATTTTTAGAAAATTCCTCGGTGTCACTTAGAAGAACCGGGTTTTAATGGTTTTTGAAAATTTAATCGGGTTTGTAAAAAATATAGGAGTCGCCACCGGTCATTTATAAATGGTAGACCGGACACCGAAAAACAAAACCAGAGATTTAAAAGGGTTCGGGAGTCGGTTACACGCGAGGAAGGATTAGCACGCGAGGAAGGATTAGCACCCTCGACGTGCCCGAAAATCGGTACCAAAAATATTACCACTTAATTAATATGAAATTTTGTGAATTAACGTGACCGCTCATATCGGAATTTAGTTATACGAGTGAGTAGATTTTAAAAGTCTTAATATTCGAGAAGGAACGTCCGAACCACCACCACTACGACTGGTACTGGCCTCGTTCCTTCTCGAATAAAAAGACATTCGCATTATATTTTAGTATTTCGGATGCAACTTAACATGGTATATTGGATGCATGCCACAAAATATATTCGAACAACATTAAAGCAATTAGGCATGCCACATTACAGAACATATATGCACAACATATGGCAAAGCTATATTAAATGCATAAATTAAATGCTAAACATAAAACATATGACCACATACCACATATAAAGAAAAAAATATAACATGGCAAAACATATACTCGAATGACATTAAAAAACAAGCATGCAATATAAATAAAATGCAACGTAAGTAAAATGCAAACAGATAGGGACCGCAATAGTAATTAACCAATAAAAAGAACAATTAAAACACGAAATAGGGGCTAAATTAAAAGGACGCGAAAAACCAGGGGGACTAAAACGGTGATTTTACCATCCAGATGCCAATCGAAATGAAAATGGTGACGAAATTGAAAAACGTTCAAAAAGCAGAGGGACTTGGGATGGGGTTTTGAAAACGCGGAAGCCCCTAAAAAAACTCAAAAGCACGGGGGGACTTATTAGGGAAATAAACCAATTTTAAAAAACATAAGGTAGTATAAATACCATTTTTTAAAACCACTTTGCCTCTTTTGGGGTATTTTCTAAAACCCTAAAAAGGGAAAAAAAACCTCCTTCTTTATACATCTGCCCGATTAGGGTTTGAGAAGAAAAAAAACTTTCCGGCGCCGTCGGCCGTTAACCGGCGCCGGTGACCTCAAAAAACAAAAAAAGAAAACAGCCCCCTCACTTTCTCTTCAAAAAAAGAACAAAGAAAACCCGAAGACAAAAACCCAAAAAAAAGCTCCCTTTCGTTCGAAACGTAAGAAGAAGAGTCATGTGGTAACTCCGGTGGCTCACCCGTCGGTTTCCGAGACGGAAACCAGGGGCTTGTTGCCAGCAACACACGAATCAAAAGGGGTCATGTGATGGCTCCGGTGGCTCACCCGACGGTTTCCGAAGCGGAGACCAAAGGCTTATTGCCGGCGGCACCAGAAAAATCAGAAGGGGGAGAGTTTTTTTTTGAAAGGTAAAAACAAAAAAAACCCTCTTTATTTTATGCATGACAATGGATTGACATATTGAGACTTGGATACCTCTGGAAATTGGTATTTTCTATTGCTTTTCTGGAAGTCTTCTTCTTTTCGCTTAGAAGAACCGATTACAAGTTGTTCTTCGGGCTTCTTTATACCCGGATTACATAGAGAAGAAAGCCAGACAATATGAATCCTCTCTCTCTCTCTTTTTCATTGTCTGTTTGAAATTTTTCTTTTTTATGTACTCGTTTACACTTTTAGGTCTCTGATTCTTTTTTTTCTTTTCTGTTGTATGACGAAACCGCCCCAAAATGGTGTTAGCATAGGGGCGGCCGAGGGTGCGCGGCGGGGCAGACTGGCAGAGGCATGCAGACGAGGGGTCACGGGCATGGCTACGCGCGCGTGGTGGGAGCCGGATCATCTCAGGCGCGCGCGTGGAACACGAACGGGCGTCAGGTGTATTGCACGCGCAAATCTGGTCCGTTAGATTAGATCTTGATCTAACGGTGGGGGAGGCGTGCGGCGCGGATCAATACCCTATTAGGGTTTCCTTCAGACACGATCTGGGCCGTTGATCTCGCCCAGATCGGACGGCAGCGAGCGTGCGGCGCGATGGATAAAGGGCCTCCCTAGGGTTTGTGTTTCTGGGCCTCATCTGGACCGTCAGATCTAAGGCAGATCTGACAGCTGTGGTGTAGCGGCGCGCGGGATAAAGAGTGCTCCTCTCTAGAGTTTCTTCCGGTGCGATCTGAACCGTTGGATCGCGGCCAGATCTAACGGCTATGATGAGGCGGCGGCTGCACATAAGGGATAAGGGTGTTAGGGTTTTTTTGTTGGGCCTTTTTATTTTTTTGGGCTTGTAATTTTTTAATGGACTGTTTTATTTAATGGACTTGTATATTTTTTTTAAATCAAAGTGGGCTGTGTTTATTTGATTCTAATATATTCTGGGTTTTTCTTTTATTTATCTATTTACTTATTTTATTATAATATCCGGAAATAATAGTAAATAATAATAATAATGTACTAGTAATATACCCGATAATGTATAAAAATAATAATAATATTAAGCTAAGTAGCAACACTATTAAATGCCACTAAGTAATGACAATAACATGGGCAAACCAATAAAAGAAATACTATAACAAGATGGTATTGAACATAATACATTAGTAATGTTTAAGGTTTTTTTTTTCAAAAGTATAATGAGTATAAACAATATCAAAAGAGTAATAGTAATATAGTGGCAACACTTATATATATACATGTGTGTATTTTCTCTTTTTCGTTTTTTCTTTTCTTTTTTTATTTTATATTTTAAATGTCCAACAGCCCAATAAGCCCAATAAGCTCATATTGACAAAAACTTGAAGGTGCTCAAGGTTCGGATAAAATTAGTGATTACAAATGGAGACTTCATTTTCATGGAATTGGACCACCTCTATAACTTCCTTAATGTAAAGGGTCGTCAAATTTGAACAGTCATGTGCTTGCATGTGTAGTCTCTCGGTCGCGGAGGGATGGGCATCGATTGGCATTTGTAAAAAGGCCAAAGTGCACATTGAATGTTGCAAGCAAAAACAGCATTGCCCTACATGTTGGATCAATAAATCTTGTCAATCGTTCGAATCGTGTAAAAGCATCATGTGAATGTTAAGCACAATCGAAGTTATACACCGTAATCGACGCGCCATAGATCGAGTTCAAGGAAGGTTTCATTTCCGGGCCTTGTAAATGATAAAAAAATTGTGTTGTAAGAGCTACGTCTCCAGAATAACCAAAACCTAATACGACTACCGGATACCAAAACGCCTCCGAATTCCGAACTAGACTTATAACAAGTAATTTCAAGTATTCATGTTAGAAGTTAGAACTGTACTATATGAAGGGACCATTATGTTGTTTGTCCCGGCAACTTGCCGAGAAATGTTCTTCCGGTCAGAATCAGACATCCCATGAGACTCCAAGGCAGACATTTGATTAGGTTTTTATGGTCCCAGTTTTCTTGTTGCATTTGTTTCAAGTAGATAGCAAATCGAGATATTAAGTAGAAATCAAAAGCAGATTATGTCTTGTTTGTAATAGATTCAATCCGACAATCTATGCATGTCAACCTCGAGTTACTTAAAGTTCCGAAAACAATAATTGGTCCAAATGGTAACCAGCTTGATATCACTTAAGAAAATTTCGAATGTGCAACGCGGGTCGACCTGAATTAGTCGGTAAGAAACCGGGAAGACAACAAAATAATTAAAAACTTTATTTTGAATAAGAAAACAGGGGTTGGGGTTTGTGGTTTTGGACAATTTGGCAAGTTGAATTGAAGTCAAAACATAGATGGACAAATCGAAGGGGCAAACACCTGTACCTAGACAAATATTTATTTGGTCTTGGGGTCGACTAAATTCGACAATAATGGAAAAAGTTCACCTCTATTTTGATTAATCCATTCTTGGTGGGGGCTCTTATTAAACATTTCTGAGTTAAAAACTTATGATGAATGAATCTTGTACATGAACATATAATTACAGCCGAGTTTTGCTTTAATTTGAAGATCCGGCCTGATTCGACTTTAAATATAATTAAAATTTATATAACAATTAGCACCGGAATTCTTAAAACAACGGAGGAGCCTATACCTTATAAGCAATAGAGAAGAACTGGCCTGATTCGACTTTAAATATAATTTATTTATTTGTGCAGCCCATACCTAAACCATCTTCCTCAATTTTTTTATAAGCAAGAGACAAGGTGGTTCAATGGGGGAAGCGACCAAGCCATGCGGGTATGCTGCTCTACATGGACCGACTATTAACAAGTGAAGCCGCTACTGGACCCACTGGTCCGGTCCATTCAGCCTCAACTAGAGGCCGCACCATCCCAAAGTTCATAGCTTTATTGGAAGAATTTAAACTTTAATTTTGTTGTTAATCTTATTTATTTTCTATTTCATGGTATTAACTTTAATTTAATTATTATATTTTTATTTTTAAAAAATTAATTTGATTAAATAAAGAAATTAAAATTATATTAAAAATTCATTTAACGAAACCAAACTTATCTTATGATTAGAGTTATATTTGCGAGTTTTAATTCGTTAAATGAATTTTTAATATAATTTCAAATTTTTTTATTTTAAATCATGAATTAACTATTTTAAATATTATATTTCTATAGCGGTTTAAATGTTTTTTTATGTGTCTCAAGTATGTCATGTTCGAGTCCCCTTATTCATATTTATTTCTTTTTCCTTGCATTAACAACAAACTAAAACATCATCTCTTAATTTTCCAAAAACCATCCGGAGCCTGAAAGATGGTGGAGCGCCGGGAAAATGCTGAGACCGTCAGGAGCAACGCCAAGAACCATCCGGAGCCTGAAAGAGAATGGACTGTCTTCGTCGACAAACTGAGCAAAAGGGTGTCTAGAACAACGCTGAGGGAGCTTTTCAATCACCATGGCAGAGTGGTTAGGGTTTTCATCCCAGAGGTTAATAGGAAAGAAAAGTACAGAAAGGTAACGTTCGCTTTTGTGTCGATGGCAAGTAAGGAGGAGATGAGGAGGGTGAGATCGTTTATGAACAAATCCTTGATTGATGGAGTAGAGGTGAGTGTCACACAGGCTAAATATCCGAGGAGAGGTTATGGTAGCGGAGGTGAAAGGACAAGACCGTTGGAGGACAACTTGAAGGGAACCAATGGCAAACATTCCTCTCCAGAGTTTCTGAAGAGACAAAACTCCAAGGAGTGGGCCAGCGTTAGAACTTACCGCGATGTTTTGCTGAATGGGAGAAGATCCAGTGATCATGGGTCTGATGCGGGGAATAATAACGAGAAAACGACACACTAGAGGGGAGATGGGAAGGGTATTATGGACTTCAAAGTTCCAATCCAAGACACGTTATGAATGAATAACTGTATGGTTGGTGTTCTGAAGGCCCAGTTTGAGGAGGAGTTTGTGCAAAAGGCGTTATTAAGTGACGAGATTGAAGCGAAGATTTTGAAGTGAGGAGGGGATTGTGGTACAGTAGTCATAAGGTATCACTCCAAGGAAGCCATGGAGGAAGCTTGGGAGAAGAAGAGAGAGGCTCTTTGCTACTGGTTCGATTATATTGGTCCCCTTTTGGTTAAGGGTGTGCCACATTTCTTCACCTCGATTATTCTACAGGGTGTTCCATTGTTTTGTTGGCACGAAAGTTTCTTCCAAGCCATAGGGAATAGGTGGGGTTCCTATGTAGGTTTGGAATATCTGACAAAGGAGAAGGAGCGGCTTGATATCTCCGGGATAGTGATTAGGGTTGCTAGCCCATGGAGCATTCCAGAATCATTAACTGTTTCATCGATGGGATATCCGTATAACATCAAAGTAAAAGTTGGCAGAATCCATGAATCAACCAGCCCCATGGATTTTACGATTAACCCTGACAAAGAGGAGAGATATGCGGATGTGTGGTCGGAATCGGAATCAAGCAACGAGG
Source organism: Hibiscus tridactylites (assembly GCA_958450335.1). NCBI lineage: Eukaryota > Viridiplantae > Streptophyta > Magnoliopsida > Malvales > Malvaceae > Hibiscus > Hibiscus tridactylites. Next base: position 2,959,424 of record OY288270.1, read on the forward strand.
TGGTCAGAGAAGAGGAGGTGGTGGTGGGTGACACAGCTCCAGCAAGAAGGGTGATAGACTCTCGTGTGGGTAACGAACCGGCCAGGAACTAGGAGACTTTGGGATCCTCAAATGGTGATATTAATGCTTATAATGGAGGCGCCAATTCCTACGTGCCGGGGAATAACAATATGGAAAGGAACCTAAATGATGACAACAGATTTCCTGGTTTGGGAAGTCTCAACCGACAGAATGTTTCTAATATTGAGGGTGAGGTGGCTGGTCAATCTAATCTAAAAGTGGTTGGTGAGCAGATCAGTGGTGATATGGGTCAGGAAAAGGGGGCCCAGAAGGCCCAGGCGGACACTATGAGGATTGTCTTGCTCTCACACGATCCTTTGGGCAGTGGCACAGTCAACAACAGTATCTCAAAGCCCGTTTGTGTAAGGCTTGTATCGGCAACCCAGAGTAACAGAAGGGTTGGTTTTAATTCAGAGGGGTTATCAGTGAATATAGTGCCTGACAGTATCGAAAGCATCGAGATTGTTATCCCTGAGAACATCTCGTCATCCTCCTTCTGTTTAGCGAAAAATCCCCAGGTTCTTCAGAATCTCCCTTTTCCGAATGGTCTGTTTAGAGCAAACTCAAGAAGAAGATTTAGAAGACTTGTTAGAGTTTCGATTGATGTTGGTCACTCGGTGCCGATCCATAATTTCAGCATTGAAGATGAAGATTCGGTGGTTGGTTTGGAGGCGGAATCTGTTTGGGAGATCAGTAACTTGCTGGAATTCACTTTCAAAGGTGGAAATGAGGAGGTCATTAAGAGGGTTTGCAGTCTTGAGAAGGAAATTCTCAAAGTGTTATAAGGTATTTTTAGGGGTACTAACAACTTTTCTATGGATATTGCAATAGTGTCATGGAATGTTAGGGGATTGAGGAGGTCGGAGAAGAAAAGAGCAGTGTAAGCTTTAATTTGCAAAATATAAATTGTCGGTAGTAATGTTACATGAGACTAAGATGGAAGAGATAATCTGGAGAGATGCACGGAAGGTGTGGGGTTCGGTTAACTTCGAGTTTACTTTCGCACCTGCTTGTGGGTCGGCAGGGGGTTTAATCAGCATTTGGAACCCAGATGTGTTCAAGGTTGAAAACCAATTTACTGCGAGCAGATTTGTTGCTCTGATCGGGACTCTCAAGGTGAATAATGAAAGATGTGGGATGGTTAATGTCTACGGCCCTACCTGCGATGCGGAGAAAGGAATTTTCCTGGCGGAGATTAGGGACTTTCTCAAACAATGGAAGGTGCATTGGTGCATGGGGGTGATTTTAACTCGTTCCTTGACCCAGAGGAAAAATTGAGCTTCTCGTTGAACCATACGAATATTGAGTTCTTCAGATCCTTTGTATCAGAGGCAGGGTTGCTGGATTTACCTTTGATAGGTGGGGAATTTACTTGGGGAAATAATAGGATCCCCCAACTTTCGTCAGGTTAACAGATTCTTAATTTCTGGTTCTTTCAGCTTGATTTTCCAGAACTTAGAACAAAAGTTAGTGGACAAATCGTTATCCGATCACAATGCAATAGTTCTAATCTCTGAAAGAGTCAATTGGGGTCTGAAGCCTTTTAAATGCTTTAATTATTGGTACGATGTTGAGGGTTTTGACGAGATGGTTTTATCGAAAATTTGAGAGAAGAATCTAGCACCATGTGGACTGAAAATTGGTGGGATTCTTAGAGCTACCAAGGCGGCAATTAAGTCATGGCATGGGAAGAATGTTCTTAATTTGAGGTAGCAAATTATGGGGTTGGAAAGAGAGATATCAGAATTGGAATGTCAACTGCAAAATGGGGGTTCTAAGGGTCAGCCACAAATTCGCCTACAAACGACAAGAATAAAGTTGTGGGACTTATATCGAAAAGAGGAAAATGAGTGGTTCCAAAAATCTCGATTACGTTGGCATATTGAGGGAGATAGGAATACTCGTTTTTTTTACATAACAGCGTCTGATAGGAGAAGAGTTAATAATATCTCTAGATTAAAGATTGGGAACTGCTTTGTCTCTAAACCTTGTGATATTAAATCAACAGTCATGGATCATTTCAAGGAGGTGTACAACACGGAAAATTCTTTAGATGTTGCTGATTTGAAGTTAGACTTCAAGAAACTATCTTCTGAACAGTCGAGAGAGCTTAAGGGCATTTTTTCGAGGAGGAAATTCGGGTTGCTCTGTTTTTCGCCGACAGCAACAAGGCCCCTGGCCCGGATGGTTTTAACTTGGGTTTCCTGAAAAAATACTGGCAGGAGCTGAAGGGTGGTATTCTGGATTTTTTTGCAGACTTCTATCAGGGTAAGGAGTGGGATCCGGGCACTAACCATTCCTTTATAACGTTTATTCCCAAAGTAAAGAATCTCATTTCTTTGGAGGAATTCAGACCTATTAGTCTGGTTGGAGTGGTGTATAAGCTTCTTTCTAAAGTGCTAGCTAGAAGACTTCGTGATGTAATGGGAGACTTAATTGGCGAGTCCCAATTCGCCTTTATACCGGGAAGACAGATTCTCGACTGTTCCTTGGTGGCTATCGGAGTCATCGATACTATGTCAAAATCAAGAAATATGGGTTTGGCCTTCAAAGTAGATTTCAAGAAGGCGTACGATACGGTTAGTTGGAATTTCCTTCTTTTTGTGCTTAGTAATTTTGGATTCGGAGATAAATGGAAAGCTTGGATCCAACAGTGCAATTCCACAGCCTCTATATCGGTCATGGTTAATGGATCCCCTACTGAGGTATTTTCTATAGCTAGAGGACTGCGCCAGGGATGTTCCTTATCTCCCGTACTGTTTAATTTAGTTGGTAAAGTTTTAAATTTGATGTTGTCCAAAGCGGTTAATATCGGTCTTTTCAAAGGATGTAAGATTGGGAGGTCAGGGGAAACAATTTCGATATCTCACCTACAATTTGCGGATGACCTCCTAATCTTCTGCGGTGGATCAGAAATGCAACTTCGGAATGTCAAAAGGATTCTAAGGGTCTTCGAACTAGCTTCAGGACTCACACTGAATTTGAAGAAAAGTAAAATTTTCGGGATTAATGTCCCAAATGATTTGCTGTCAATTTGGGCAGACTCGGTGGGATGTTTGTGTGGCCAATTTCCCACAGATTATTTAGGCCTCCCTTTAGGGTCGAGGCGTAATACCGTGGCCTTATGGGAACCAGTTGTCAAGAAGTTTACGACCCGCTTCGCATGATAGAAGAATAGATTTTTATCGTTTGCTGGACGGGTAACACTCATAAAGTCAGTGTTCTCTAGCCTTCCGATGTATTTTATGTCCATGTTTAAAACGCCGGTGGAAGTCTCTACTCGTCTAAATAAGATAATGTCTTCATTTCTATGGGGTGAAGTAGAAGGTAAACATAAAATTCACTGGGAGAAATGATCTAATCTTTGTCGTTCTAAAAGTCAATGGGGGGCTAGGAGTGTCTAATCTGGTTGTTTTGAACCAAGCCTTATTAAATAAATGGTGTTGGAGATATGGTAACGAGCCGAATCAGTTATGGAAGAGAGTCATTGATGCTAAGACCTTCGGTAACAATCCGAGGATTTTACCTAGAGTGTCGACAGCAAATCTAACTTCATGGGTATGAGATGGTATTGCTAAGGCCTACTTTAAAGATGATTCTGCTGCTGCGATATTCCGTTCAAATCTGCTTCTCCAGGTTGGTAACGGTAAACGTATTCTTTTTTGGTCAGATTTATGGCTTGGTAATACTTCTTTAAAGGATAGGTTCCCAAGGATATTTGCCTTGGCGATGAATAAAGTTGGAACAATTGCTGAGTTTGGTCATATGTCGAATTCCTCCTGGTGTTGGGATATCAAATTGCGCAGGAATGTTTTTGACTGGGAAAAGGGTCAGTGGAATGAATTTTTTGAATTGCTCAACAACTTTAGGTCCAGTGGTTTGACTTCGGATTGGGTAAGTTGGAAAGGTGCTGGGGATGGTGCATTTTCGGTGAAGTCAATGCAGAAATTGGTGGACAATAACGTTGAGGATTTAGTGTTTTGGAAGAAGAATTGCTGGCTCGGTTTAGCTCCACCTAAGATTGAGTGCTTCATTTGGGCTGTGATCAGGGGTCGAGTGCCTGTTAAGGTTGAATTATACAAGAGGGGAGTATCATCCCTGACTGATGTTTTATGCCCCTTTTGTAAGGAATGCTCAGAAACTGTATCACACCTCTTCTTTATGTGTGTAGGGTATGGTACGTATGGTGCAAGGTTTGCAGGTGGTTGAGAGTCCAGACTGCTTTTCCGGCTTCACCAGCGGCTTTCTTGGAGGCTTGGGGTGGTCTCGGATCAGGGTATGATAATGGTTGGCTTACTTTATTCACATTCGTTATTATATGGTCCATTTGGATGATGAGAAGTGAGATAATATTTAAGGGAAAGGTAGTGGATTGGCTATAACTTGAACATATTATTAGATTAAGATATGCGACCTGGGCTAATGCGAAATTCAAAGAGGGTGAAGTTCCTGTTGAAGCGTTGATTGCGGATCCGTCCAAAGCCTCTTTTCTAAACAAACAGGTTGTATCAAAGGTGGACATTGTAAAATGGTCCCCACCCCCTTATGGGTTCCTAAAGATGAATGTTGATGGTGCCCTCTCTAGCTCACATTCTAAATGTGGCATTGGGGGCTTGCTCAGGGATAATTCTGTGAATACTTTGCTGAAATTTTTAGAACCATGTGGCAACTGTCCGGTTGCTCTCCTGGAGTTGCTGGCAATCAAGACAGGGGTTTAAAAATTCTTGAAATCGCGTTGGGCAAGTAACTACCGGTTAATTGTTGAAACCGACTGCAGACAAGCATCCCAGTGGTTGCTTGAAGATGCAGGTCCTCCATTATCTTTTGGTGAATTAATGCAGGAGATTAAGCAACTGATCACGGCTTACGGAGTTATCGTTAGATGCATTCTACGGTCGATTAACATGGAAGCTGATTCGCTCGCGAAAGAAGGTATCAGATAGGTGGGGAGCATGTATTAAGCCTTTTTGTTGGTCATAATGTATGAGGGCCCCCTTATGGGGCATTACCATGTAAAACTTTGGTTATGATTGTATAAGAAGTAGCTGAGCACTTTTTTTCCCTTCAATAGGAAGGGGTTTTTAATGAGGCCCCTTACATTTTTTTAAAAAAACAACAAACTAAAACATATATTGTATTTTGTACTTTATATCCTAACTGACCACTTGATTTAGGGGCAAACTCACACTACTTACCCCCAAGGGAACTCCAGTTCAATTTGTAGTCAAGGTAAAATAGTATTTATTATTTCTCAAATAAAAATAAATAATTAAATTCCTCTAATAAGGTGATAACACGTGTCAGTATAATCAAATTGATATAATAGGTAACTAACAGAGACCAAATGTGTAATTATATAAATTTTCCTTTAACAGCCACACCACTCATTTAATTTCGAGTGACTAGAAGTTTACAGATTGAAAACATAAGTGGTCATCGCAGTAGTTAACCCTTACTTTAAATGTTAGTCAAATATAGTCCTTGACTCGCTTCGTTTTTAGATTCTAATTAGTCATTAACTCTTCTTAATATTTGATCATAACTCTATCTTTTTACGTATTTCTTGTTTGAATAATTCTTATCTAAAAGACGTGAGAGAAGAAATTTGTCATAATGAGTATTAAACCCGAGAAAGTCAAGTATCAATTAAGAGCTTTTAACCTTGTATGTAGATTGTTGACTTCTTTGTACGTAATTAAGTTTCTTGTATTCAGACAAAAGCGTTAAAGAAATCCAACCAAAGTGTTTTTTTAATGTCTTTCTTTTGATTTTAAAAAAACGATGAACTATATTTGATACATTAATGATATATTATTTTATTTTCATTTAATGAACTAAATCATAACATATTATTAATAAGGATTTTGTTATTGACAGCCCTAAGGGTGTTTAATGTAATTAATACTCACTTAAAATGGTTTATTGTTTAGGGTTTAGGGTTTTGGGATTTGGATTTAAGGTTAGGGTTTATTGTTTATGGTTTATGGTTTAGGTTTTAGGGTTTGGTGTTTATGGTTTAGGGTTTGTGTTTAGGGGTTGTGGTTAGTTTTTGAGGTTTGTGATTTATGATTTAATGTTTAAGTTTGAGGTTTAGAGTTTGAATTTAGGGTTTGTGGTTTAAAATTTGGGGATTTATTGTTTAATTAAATTAAAAAAATTAAATTAATGAAACATAACTTTTTAGGAATGTAATTAATTACATTCTACTATATTTCTTTAGAAAGCAAAAAAAAATCAATTACAAAAATCTACAGTGTTCTTATTGACAGCCTTAAGGACTGTCAATAGCATAACCCTATTATAAATATTAAAATTAATTTTATCTTATTTTTAATGTTTTACCATTGTTTGATTTACTAGTTTTGTGTACATTATAAATCTACATGCATTAAATATTAAATTATATACTAATAAGTGTGAGATAGTGGCAATGCATGCTTTTCTTCTTGAATCAATAGAGTAAATTGAATTAGAAGGATAACAACATAATATAATTCTATAATATTTGATTTAAATTAATAGATTAATGGTTCATAAATAATAATATATAGGAGTATGTTGTACACAATAAAGTGGTATAATTTTTTATGTGAAATTAAAAAAATATTTCTATAAAAAATCTCAAGTTTAAAATATTAATATTAAATGGTGATGATGATATTATATAAAAAACTATATTTGGTGCACCCAAATTTATTTATATAATATATGTTTTTACTAGGTAAAAGAAATACATGTGGTACACAATAAATTGAAATAATTATTATATTTCTTTTTGAACGTAAAAGGTTACAAATAGTATTTAACTTGGTGTAAGGTACAAATAATTTTTATCTTTAGTTGCCTATTTGGTTTTACTTTGGTATTTTGGTGTCTTATTTACTTAATTAGAGTAATTTCTTTATTTGTAATAGAATTATTACCATAAATATTTTTTTCTCAATTTAAGTGTAAAGAAATTTTTAATGAACATTAGTTTCCTTAATAAAATCATTCTATTGCCGATAAAAAATCGGTTTTAAATCTTATCAACAAGTCAAAAAAATATGGATTAATATCCTATACACTGACGGTGGAAACTGAAAGTTTTCACAAGCGCCTTAGTTTTAGAGCATAAGGTTTAGGGGCTTAGGTGTAGGGGTTTAGAATTTAGGGATAATTATTTCAATTTAAGGTTTAAGGTTATAATTTAGGGTTTAGTTTTTAGGGTAATATGGTGAGGATTTAGGTTTTAACCTATAAACCCTAAATTATAACCCTAAACCTTAAATTGAAACAAATATCCCTAAATTCTAACCCCTACACCTAAACCCCTTCATGATTTTGATGGGTCATGCACATAAATCACATCATCATCATGATCATCATAACAATTAAATGTTTGGATTTGCAAAATAGAGAAGAAAAAAAATCTCTTTTCTATGTTTGAATCAACTGAAAATGAATAAATATAGAGAAACACGAGGGACCATGAAGAACAAGATGGATCAGTTGGTGAGCTTACAAATACGAAGAGCATTTACTCCATTTTTGTAACCTAATAAAACACCTCTTTATCCAGATGGCAGCGCTACAGCCATAATTCATTCGAATAAATTCGAATCAAGCAATGCACAAACCCATTAAGGAGACGACCATCTCAACCTAATTTATTTCATTCACAATGTTATGATTCAAATTTCCGACCTTATTTAAAGAATAAGATGGCAAATAATTGACGGTCCGACCAGCTTTGGAAAGAAGAACTTAAAAGTTTTAGCGCGCTACGTTGCATTAATTAGTAAGCAATCATTTTATGAATTGAATCATCGTTATCAGCTTAACCCGATAAGCATTTGAATAGTTAAACATATTCGTATTAGATATTGTTATGTTTTGACTCAAATTTTAATTGGTAAGTAAACTGAGTTTTATTGTAATTTTGTGGTTAAGAATTACTTGGTAATTAAGGTTTATTTTAATAAGTAAATATTTGGTAAATTTTTATAAATTATGTTTAACTTTTAGAATTGTGGGAGAGAGAAAATTACTCTGGTAAGTTTCTATTGTTTATGTAACCACTCTATAGAGATGGGCCGGTTTTGAGATATATATCGGGCAATAAATTACATGTGATATCATGTATCTATATTTTTCGTGTTTTTTATGTTGATAGTTAATTATTTGTTTCTTTCATCTGTCAAAATTTTTTTGGTGCCCACCATGAAGATCTGAATTTCCTTTATTAGCTAAATATTTTATTGAGTGTGACCACTCTAAAATTTTATTTATAAACTATCCACGTACAAATTTTTTTACGTTGCTAATACTTAATATATATGTGTCTACTTTCAAAAACTTTTCTAGATCTGTCACTAATATCGATGAAAATAAATTATGGTGATTTTGTACAACAAATGCATGCAATGTTGAAGATTTTGTTGATCCATAACCAGACATGGCATGGCAATATTTGGACATTAGAATCTGTTTACAATTATTAGCTTACACTGTTGAGATGTTCATCACTTCAACTTGTAGGAGAAACAACCAAGCATGTGGCAACCTTAAGACTTGGTCACTTGGATCATATTTGTGCTACAAATAAAATTAAATTATGAGACTATGGATAAACTCCAACATATCATTTAAATGAGCATTTATTTTTGCTTTAATATATATATATGTATATTTAAAATTTTAAATCAAATTAATGACATCAAAATAATAATCAACCGCAGATGAAACAATAAATAATTTCTTGATAAAAAATAACAAATAAAAATATGAAAAATATATTTTAAAAACTTTAATATCAACTAGCTTTTAGATGTATATTTTAAAATTTTTAATTAATTAAAATATTTAAATAAAGTATAGTCAAAGTTTAAAAAACTTGACTACAAAAATGTCGACATGTGACAATTTTAGTTTGATTATAAGGTAGTATCTGTTCATACAGAATTTTCACCATTTGACAATGGGCTTACACCTTGTAGACAGAGCGATTTCAACTCGTGTCTCTTAAGATGATTTTGTTGGTAAAATAAATAAAAAGGTCCATATATAAATTTAATATATCAATAATTTAAATACCATTTAAACTCTAATATTTATCTTATTTTTCATTACTTAAATTTTGACCTAGAAGACAGTAGGTGAAATGCGAATTTGCCCTGGAAGAAATATCAAACACGACAACTGTATAAACTAATAATAACTGTAATAACAGCAAAACTGTAATAAAAAACAACAGGAAAGGGTTTTTATAAGGTAAGTTTTTACATTACAGAATATACTACAAAAAAATGGTTCTTTGTTTTCTTCTAGCCAGAATACAGTAAACAGGCGTAAAGTCTAGGAATTTGTGCACGAAAGTGACATAGCGGGAGGGGAGACTCAAAATAGACAGAAACAATGGATCTACATAAAGATATGGTCTTATTTTTGGTCGGTTTTACTTTTACATCTGCCCTTTATGTTCTTCTTCTTCCTCCATTGAATGTTGCTGCCCTTTATTCATCTCCAGATGCTGCTTTTAATTCATGCAGAAAACCCAGAAGCCTTCTTTTCGTTCTTCCTCCGGTTGTTTAATATTTTATTGCATAAGAAAAAGACAGGACATGAGGGCTTTCCTACCAGATGTTTGTAGGGTAATTCTCTCTCTGCATTAATATTAATGGAAAGAACATAAGTTGTCGTTGAGCTCAGATGAGTGGAAAATCTTTTGTCTTTGCTCCTCCATATCCCGCAATAAACTACCATTATCCTGAAATGGATCATGTATGTTGTCAAATAGTTAGCGGAGTATGTATGTATATATATATATATATACGCTGTAGAAACTAAAAGTTCCTACAAGCGCCTTAATTTTAGGGTTTAGAAACTTAGTTTAGCGTGCATGATTTAGGGGTTTAGGTGTATGAGTTTTGAATTTAAGGATAGTGGTTGAAATTTATAATTTAGGGTTATAATTTAGCGTTTATAAATTAAAACCTAAATCCTCATTATACTATCCTAAAAACTAAACCTTAACATCTAAACCCTAAATTATAACTCTAAACCTTAAATTCTAACAATTATCCTTAAATTCCAAATTCCTATACCTAAACTCCTAAACATTACACCCTAAACTAAGTCCCTAAATCCTAAAATTAAGGCGCTTGTAGTTTTCACCGCTAATGTATAGGATAATAATCCATATAGGGTAATTAGTTGATACAATGGCGGTGGAAACTAAAAGTTTTCACAAGCGCCTTAATTTTAAGGTCTAGGGACTTAGTTTAGGGTGTATGATTTAGTGGTTTAGGTGTATGAGTTTTAAATTTAAGGATAGTGGTTGAAATTTACAGTTTTGGGTTATAATATATATATATATATATATTGTGTTATATATGATTATTTTTATGTGGAAATTATACCTGAGGGTGAGAGAAGACACTTGGCCACTGCCCATGTTGAAGAAACAGTGCAGCTGAAACATCCAGAAAAGGAAAGTTATGAGATGGGACAATGGTGGTCTGAAGAGATGGCGCCATTGGAAGTGGTGGGGATGTTTCTGTACTGTTGTTAACTCTCTAGAAAAAAGAACCCAATAATGTCAGAAAGACAAAGATTTCATCAGCTTTGGTAATGAAAAAACAATGGCTTAAACTGAAACAATTACTACTTTAAAAGGAAACATGTGTTCTTACTTCTGGTCTGATCATCAGTGTTTCCAGGTCCACTCCAAAGTCATAGAACATGGGATTGAAAGAAGCCAGCTTCATTGACAGAAACTGAAAAGAAAAACAAAGAAACAACAGATTTTTTGTTGCTTGTTTTTGACCAAACATAAACATAATGTTATCTGAATTAAATTTGTAAATTGTTACCTCAACTTGATCTTGTAAGGACTGAACATAATTGATGATTTCATCCAGCATAAGTGCCTTTCCGGTCACCTTGTCACACCCTGGAACAAGTCGCTGTAATGTCTTCATCTTTTCACTGATCTTCTCTCTTCTTACCTGTAAATTATCAAACGGGACGGACACAATATTTTATATCAGAGTTACGATTATATTAATAACTTAGGTGTGTACCGGTGTGACTGCCCCAGCACCCGTCGGTCCATCTCTGATTTCAGTCCCCTAAAATGTGAGTTGGCTAGAGTGTTTACCCTTTCAGCTAGGCTGTGGCTGTCGGTGGCTTGACCCCTCCTGGCTCGGACATGAATGTAGCCTGTCGGAGGCTCTTCCGAGGCTTTCTTTTGGTCTTTTTTAACAGCTTTGGACTCTTTCTGCTTCTTGGTTTTCCCTTCTTTTGCACCCTAATGGGAAAATTTTGATGGATTAATTGAGAAAAGAACAGTTGAAACATGGATTATTCTAAAATTTGAACCATATTTTTTTAAATTTTTTACCTTAAATTGTGCAGAACTCAAGGCTGTTCCGTTTCTTGTCCTTTTCTTCTGAGTGACATGCTCGCCACTTTCGAGCTTATCCACAACAGTAGAGCGCTCGTCGGTGCTCCGTTTTTTAGTCGTGACGGTCGAAACCTCGTTATCGCTATGAACAACGGAGCTGCTTTCATGGAACACGGGGCCAACAGGGGAAGATTCCTGGTAAAACTGAGAGAAACAATGGGGGGTGATGTTTGCTTCGGCGTCCATGAAACCAGACACTTTGTTGGGTGTGTTTGGTAAGAAAATGGAGTCTAGAAGAAAAGGGTGGGATTGAAATGAAAAGGTCGACATGTTAAAGAATCGATTTTGGAACTCAGAAAGAGAAGAAATTAAAGAGAGTGATGTTTGAAGGGCAGTCAAGAAATTATACTTAACTCAGATGCCCATTTCCAAGGCTTTATATAAACATCAGGAGGGAAGGGATCGGATCAGAGGACGGAAATCGTCTGCCCTTAAACATGTCGTTTTTATGATTCGTATTAAAATTTATAGTTTAAGGTATAAGGCTAAGATTTAGGATAGGGGTATCTTTTAAGGTGTAAGATTTATGATGTAAGAATTAAAATTTAAAATTAAAGTTCATAAATTATTTTTTAGTGTTTTTTAATATGGAGAATTGAGAAGAGCATGTTTAGGGGCCGGCGATTTTTATTACAAATCATATGGGTAACTTTTTCCATGCAAAATTTCTGTATATTTGACTCTTTATCTTATCTCAACTAAAAATATTAATTTAATTTGAACTGAAAATTTAAAAAAATATAATCCTTTCGAATCAACGTTTTTTTAATGTTTCAAGGTATTAATTGAAACGAGGTAAGTGATTAATCTTTCATTTTTTATTCGCTCATACAGAAAGGGATGTTAAGCTTAAATTTTAAAATTATTTTATGTCCTATAAAATAAAAATAAACCCACAACTATTGATTAAAATAGAAACGACTCTCACGAGTGCCACCACGTCCTGTGCTAATGGAATGTGTTTCGTCGCTCTCTACAAAGCTTGATAAGTTGCAAGATACGGGGCAAACGCACGCAGAGATTGCGGATGAGTGTGCGCGTGATCAAGCGATGTGCCTTGATAGGGAGACGGATGTTGGACATGGCATGGATGTAGGGAAGGAAAATCTTCCGCCCTCTCAGTAAGGTTTCTTTTTTCTCAGTTTCCATTGTTATAATGAATATTATGTTTTGGAATACACAGGGCGCGGAAAGTGCGGAATTCCGACGCCATTTTAAAAATTTTGTACGTTCTAATAATCCGCGGATGGTGGCGTTGTTTGAACCACGAGTGAGTTACGGTGAAGCTGATAGAGTAATTCGGAGTTTTGAGTATCCGAATTCATTCCGTGTTGAGGTGCGAGGTTTTAGTGGTGGTGTTTGACTTTTGTGGCGGGATGGGTTGGATGTTACTGTTCTATCTGTGTCTAATCAGTTTGTGCATGGAAAAGCTCGTGAGGTTAGTTCTGAATGTAACACCCGTGTTTTGGGGCTAGGAGTTAGTCGGGTTAGTGGTCCGAGTCGGTAAAATTAAAATTTAATCAATTTGACCTTAACTTGGGCTAATTGGGTTTTAAAATAAAAAGGAGGGACCAATACGGTGATTTAACCTAAATGTTTTAAAAAGCTAGACCACTTTTTGAAAGTTAAAGAGAACAAAAAAAAAGGTGTAGTCATCTTCCTCATTTTCCTTTCTTCACCATGGAAACCCTAACAAACCCTCCCAAATCTCAAATTCGTGTTTCCATCAATTTCTTCATCAATTCAAGGGCGTTTTTAAAGGTAAAATCATTTTCTAAATCTCCTCTTCATTTCCTATTCATACATGGTCTTAGATTTTAAAAATATGAACTTTTGGGAATTAGGGTTTGATTTTAAAGTTTGAGTTTTTATGGGGTTTTCATCTTGTTTTGTTAAATTGAGTTGGGGTTTTGTTTAATCAAGTTGAAATACACATTATATGTTAATTTGGTTGAATTTTGATGAATTTTCGAAGTGGGTTCTTGGACCCATTTTTTAAGGTGTCAAAAAGTTGATTTTTGGTGGGTTTTAGGGTGTAATTAGAGGGCTGATGGTATATGTATGCTAAGGGGATGATTTGGGACCATTTAGATGTTATTTGGGTGTTTAAAAACATGATTTTCTGCTGGGTAAAATATTAGTACGAAAATGGTGTTTTGGAGGGTTTTGGGTGAGTTTTGGGGGTTGTTTAAGGTGGGGTTTGATAGCCCAATGGTAGTACTATGGTTAGGGATTGATTTGGGATCATTTGTGGGTGCAATGGATGTTGGAAACAAGGTTTTTGGAAGAGGTATTAGGGCTGTCCAAAATTGCTAAGTATGGGGTTTGGTCATGACTTGAAATGTTGGGTTTGATATTTGAATTTGTATTCCGGGTTGATATTTTGATGTTGGGCTGATTTGAGGATTATTTGAATTGTATTGAGGTTGTTTAGAAGCGAGAGTTTGTGTTGGAGGAGCTTCGGGAAGAAATCCGGAAACTTGAAGGTGATGCTTGCTTGGTAGTTGAGCTTGGAGCTTGGAAGCTTAGGTGAGTGGTTAAATATTTTTAAAATGGTTTTGAGTATTTGGTTCAAGCATGTGAACCTAGGATGGGCTTGGTAAACCCACCTAGAGTTGGGATTAGAGTGGTAGCCTAATCCCAAGCTTTGATTAGAGACTTTGGTTGCACTTTTTAATGGTTGTATATGCCTCGTATTAAGTTGTGATGGTGTTGATTATGTATATGTTGTATACATGTATGTTGGGGGTATGTTTGATGCATTGTTATATGCATGTTGATGATAGATATGATATGGTTATACACATGTGTAAAATACAATGTAATATGATTGTTAATGATGTACATGTGGTGTTGGCATGTGAAATGATATTATGAGGTGGTTTCATGATCCGAGGATCATGGTGAGTACGTGCTAAGCACGGAAGTGTTATGAATTGATATTATGAATGATTAATGAAATGTGTAGTATTTGGCACTAGTATGCTTGGGTACAAATGATCGATCATTAGGATGTTAGTGTGTACACATGAGTCAAAAGTCGCGCGTGGCCTTGGTGGCGTTGAGTCACCAAGGAGGAGTACGGGTTCGCCCGGAAATTGTATTTATATTAGTCGGTGATGAGTGGAATCCCATCGACGGGGCGTGAGGATGAGTGGAATCCCCTCCGCGTGAACGGTGATGAGTGGAATCCCACCGTCAGGTAATGGTTGAGTTGTTGGATGTGAGTTCCAACGGTTATCCGCGTATTCGAGTCATAGCTAGGTGCCAATACAGATTGTAGTTTATGTTGCCAATATGTGGTTATTTGTGAGCCAATGTGTTTTAGGAGGTGTTGCTAACATGGTTTAATATATGTGATTTCATATGTTGTGGATTTAAACATGTTGAGCATGACATGATATTGAATATATGTTCATGCATCATCTATATTTATGGCTCGCGTGGATCGGAGGTAAGATCATGCATTTTATCTTGGTTGTAGCTCGTGCTTGGACCCTGCATTGTCGAGGTTCGTTTTTAAAGAGCTTACCCTCACTAAGCTTTTATGCTTACGCTCTCTTTTGTTCGACAATGCAGATCAATAGCTTGAGGGTGGCAAGGGGCAAGGAAAGGCCTCCAAGTGTTGCTTACGGTTAGCTCAAGTATGATGTTTAAATTTAAAGATTGTAATAGTAAAGCAATGGGATAGGTATTGTTGGTTTGAGTTTGATGTATGTCTATGGTTGACTTGGTTTGTAAGCATGTTTTATCTTGCCAAATGTTTGTATGATGGATGGCTTATGAATGCTTAAGTTGCTTGAATGACATGTAAACTTATTTGATATGTATGATGCTTATTGGTTCTCTTTTAATGTCTTCAAGCATGCTTGTATGAAAGGCTCTTAATGTGTAATTTGCTATGTACGAAAGATTGTCTAAATCCATGCTTGTATGTGTTTGAGTATGTTAAATCTAGGACGTATGCCTCTAGACTTTGTTTGATGGTTTTGTGTGCCTTTAGGGGTCCTATGGGACCTTCATACTTGTTGAAATACCCTTAAATCTGAATTTCAAAAGGCTGCAGACAGCCCGCGTTTCGAAACGGGCTGGGTCATTTCGGAACGGGTAAGGCTTCAGGGACCCTGTATCGGAACGCGTTTCGATACGGTATGGCCTTTGAAACCCCTGTTCTGATACGCGTTTCGGAACGTTTTGGCTACTGGAATTCTGAGAAATTCACGAGATGAAGGTGTATCGAAACGGGTATAAGGGTTTCGAAACGGTCAAAATCTCGTTGACCACGAGAAGTTGACCGTTGAGGGCGTTTCGGAACGGTTGACCACCATTTCGATACGGCCCCTTGTAGAGGCTTTGGGACAGTTGACCTGGTCAAGGCGTTTCGATACGCCTCAAGGGTGTTTCGAAACGGCCTGTTTAAAATATTAAAAGTGGGCTGTTTAATTACTGTTTTGGGATCGAATGTTTGTCTCATGTATTTTATTCAGTTGTTTGATCACATAGGACTTAAATGGACTTTTAGACAAGATAAATAAAAGAAATTTTTCTAGGGTTGCTAACCGAGGTGAGACCTTAACGGATTTCGCTTCGGTTTTCCCCGTGTGGCCCACTCGGACCGGTCATCCGGCCAGACCGGGACGAGGGGGTTACATTTGTTGGTATCAGAGCCTAAGGTTTCCGAGACCTTGGGCAGGTAAGTGAGGTAAGTTTAAGTTTTGAATTGATATGCACGGTGTTTGCTTGCTTTGTAAGTATGATTGCTTGTATGACAAGTGTGTTGATTGCTTGTTTAAAAGCATGTTGTTTGTTATCCGTATATGTTGTGATGAATGATTGATTGATTGAGAATGCCTGCTGTTTGATAGTACGCTTATGTTTACTTGTTTAGCAAGTAAGCCTTGTTATACGCTTGGTTGAACATGTATGTGTGTTGATTTGTTTGAAACGTGTTTAGTAGAGTCCCATTGCTACTATTACATCGAAAAAAAGAGATTTTTTAAGTGAGGGAAACATACTTGAGCCACTTGGAAGCCTTGCCTTGCTAACCCAATCTTGTATGTTTTACTGTTGATATTGTTGTTGATTTAATTGCTTTTCGGTAAGTAGAAGTCGTAGTTTCTGAAAGGGTGGACTAGGTTGAGGGAGTCCATCACCTCAGTTAGAGAGCTATGGTTGTACCAGAATTGAGGTACAATTCGTCCGTTTGAGACAGTGTGTATATGGGTTGATTCTTGTGGATGAGGGACGGTGTGATCAACTCTGGCTTTAGTTAGTAAGAAGAAGTGAAGGCCTATGGGCGGGGGTCAGAGTGGTGTCAATGTTTTATCGAATGAGCCCTTAGCACAGTATCAAGTTGTTTCCTCCAGTTGATTCTGAATCCGTATCTCTGTACATTGTTAGCAAGTATGCAAATTGAACATGCCTGGTGAGGTGTTAGTTGGTGACCGTTGGGGTTGGCCTATGATTTTAATGCAAGACAGCCGGTCAGTGTCCGTGAGTGGGAGCTAGTTTGTGTGATTGAGTCAATGTACGTTGAGTTGTTTTCTAGCAAGCGGAAGAGGTGAAGTCACTTCCGATATAGTTGAGCCGAGAAGGGAGCCTTGAGCTTTGACTTCAGGATTGTTTGGTAGGGGTAGAACAAGTCCAGCAAGACTGTTTGTGTGCGATCAGAATTGAGTCTTGAAGTTACGAGATGCTCTAAGAACAGTTTAGAAGAGTCAGATTCTGTTGAAGAACCAGTCTGAAAACAAGAGGACCGAAGACTATCAGTCGTGTACATGTGAAGTTGCAATTTCTGCGAATACCTCATTTTGCGTGAGCATGTAAGAAATTAGATAAGTTTGTTGAGACCTTAGATGTAGGGACACATGTGACTAGCCTCTTTGGGAGACAGTAGTGATCAGAAAGATGTACAGAAGATGTTGTTGGTGGTTTAGAGTTACTAGTTTCTCGTAGGTGTGAAGCGATCGTCTTCCTACGGTTTTGATGTACCTTTTGACAAGGTTCAGCTTGAAGAGCACATAGTTAGTGTGTACATTGAGACAAAGAGAGAGTTGCCTTGAAATTGTAGATTTTTGTGTGACTGTAGTGGTAGGTGAGGATGTGAGCTTCTTATTGAATGTTGATCCAGTTTCAGAGATCAAAGGTTGATTGAGTTTAGTTGACAGACTTGCTGAGCAATTGTGATGGATTTGATTTTTGAACGAAGATTAGACCGCAGAATGTTAAAATAGTTTGTGATTCTTCCTAGAAGTGTTTAGAAGAAACGCCCAGTTTGTCTCCTAACAGCGAAGAAGAGTTTATTATTGATGTCGTCTCCGAGTTGCTCGTGTTTTAGTTTGCTCTGTGTCTTATGGTTTCCGACAGAATTGGGAATGTTGAAGAATTAGCTCCGAGACTTGTTAGACCTTAGATTCAGTAGGCCTAGTGTATCATCTCAGAGTTCTACAGTGTAATTTGTGAAGAAGAAAGAGTGACAGTACGCGAATGTGTTCAGTTTACATACAGTCGAAACAAGTGTCAGTGATTTGTTGATCAGTTAGTGTGTGCTTCAGTCTATTTGAAGATTAATTTGAGATCCGTTTCTACCAGATGAAGGTGAGAAATTTGAAGTACCAAAGACAGCTTTAGGGGCAAGATGTAATCGCCTTGAACTCTGAGTTATGCTGTTTTGTTTGACTAGTGTATTAGTTACCTTCATAGAGATGTTGAGCAGAATAAATTTCTGAGTTTCATGATCAGTGGTAGTAGCTCTTCTAGATGTCACGTGAGTATATTCAAGTACCGAGGAAGATCATGGCGAGTTTTGAAGTTAGTGTGGTAGATTCTATTAGAGAATTAATTGTATACCAAGTTGTACAACGTGAACTTCGAGTTAATGAAGATGTCCTCTTAGAACATGAAAATTAGCAGAGTGTATTAGAACAAATCTTGAACAGACAAAGGAAGATGTGAGTTGGAAGAAATTGAAGACTGTGACAGATATCTATAGTTCTAGGCCTAGCATTGTTACTTTCAGAGAATTGTAAATAGTGTTTGAAGATAGTTGCTCCGTTGATAGATTGCTACAGAAGAATGTTCAGTTGTGTGGTTAGATGCGAGACAATGAGCCCTTGAGAAACTGAAAGAAACTTTGAAGAGAGCTTCGACCTTGAATCAACTTATGTCAGAGAAAGGGTTGTGAACCACAGTGATGCATTACATGTAGAGTTAGGTTGTGTGCTTATGCAAGACGAAAGATTGCGACTTGTTCATCGAGTTAGTTGAAAAACCGTGAGAAGAGTTATTCGATATGAGACATAGAGTTAACTACAGTTGTAATTGCTTCAAAGACTTGGAGACAAGCTTGTATAGTAAGAAATGCGCAGTGTATATGTACGTATCATTAGAGCTTGAAATATTTGAAGACTTGGGAATGGTTGGAACTTGAAAAACATGAGTAGTTAGAATTGCTTGAAGACTGTGATCTCAAGATTGAGTACTATCTGAAGAGAGTCTACGTAGCAACCGAGTTCCGAGTTGTATTTGTTGTTAGATTAGTAGTTGAGTTACGAGTTGCAATTGCCGAATTTCGTATATCAAATGATAGTAGTTTTGTGGCCGAGTTTCGGGTTGAGACTACTTTGAGTCAGAATGTTTGATGAGAAACAGTTGCAAGACAGATTCTTGGCACCTCACGTGCAAGGCATAGTGGAAAGAAGACCTTCAGAATACAGTCCAGAGATGATAGAGTTTTGCATTTCAGAGACAGAATAGTTGTACCGACTAACCTAGTGTTTTGAGATGTATTGTTTTGGCCGAAGCGCACGGTGGTTGATTTGTATTGCATCTGAGTAGTATGAAGACGTATTGTGGGTTGAAGATGAGTACTTCCGGAATGAGTGGATGAATAATGTGGTTCAGTATGAGAGTAAGTATGTAAATTGCCAGCGTGTCAAGACTGAGCTTCAGTTTTCTTCTAGTTTGTTACATCCGTGGAAGATTCGCAGTAAAAGTGAGTAATAAAGATCCGAGATTTCAACTAGAATAATTTTGAAGACGTCTGCATAGTGTTTGGTTAATTGATGAAGACAGATGATCAGTCAGAGAAAGTTATGAGTCAAGTGTTCAAGCAGTATTGTATGAGTTTGTGAATCGGGCTGGTTCTGTTGTTATCTGTTGCGGTTACCACCAGAGTTAGAAAGGGGTTTGAGATGTGTTACGTGTATCTATGATTCAGAAATGTGAGTCAAATCGGTTCCGTGCTATATTTGTTGAAGGGATTGAGTTGAGTTTGAAATTGGCATGCCTTGAAGAATCAGTAGAGATCTTAGCATCAGATATCTATTGTTGTGTGGTAAGTCCACCGAGGTTGGTTAGTGTGTTGTGGTGTGAAAGAAAGTGGGTTCCTGTCCGATGAATTTCGGGGACAAAATTTCCTTAAGTGGGAGAGAGTTGTAACACCCGTGTTTTGGGGCTAGGAGTTAGTCGGGTTAGTGGTCCGAGTCGGTAAAATTAAAATTTAATCAATTTGACCTTAACTTGGGCTAATTGGGTTTTAAAATAAAAAGGAGGGACCAATACGGTGATTTAACCTAAATGTTTTAAAAAGCTAGACCACTTTTTGAAAGTTAAAGAGAACAAAAAAAAGGTGTAGTCATCTTCCTCATTTTCCTTTCTTCACCATGGAAACCCTAACAAACCCTCCCAAATCCCAAATTCGTGTTTCCATCAATTTCTTCATCAATTCAAGGGCGTTTTTAAAGGTAAAATCATTTTCTAAATCTCCTCTTCATTTCCTATTCATACATGGTCTTAGATTTTAAAAATATGAACTTTTGGAAATTAGGGTTTGATTTTAAAGTTTGAGTTTTTATGGGGTTTTCATCTTGTTTTGTTAAATTGAGTTGGGGTTTTGTTTAATCAAATTGAAATACACATTATATGTTAATTTGGTTGAATTTTGATGAATTTCCGAAGTGGGTTCTTGGACCCATTTTTTAAGGTGTCAAAAAGTTGATTTTTGGTGGGTTTTAGGGTGTAATTAGAGGGCTGATGGTATATGTATGCTAAGGGGATGATTTGGGACCATTTAGATGTCATTTGGGTGTTTAAAAACATGATTTTCTGCTGGGTAAAATATTAGTACGAAAATGGTGTTTTGGAGGGTTTTGGGTGAGTTTTGGGGGTTGTTTAAGGTGGGGTTTGATAGCCCAATGGTAGTACTATGGTTAGGGATTGATTTGGGATCATTTGTGGGTGCAATGGATGTTGGAAACAAGGTTTTTGGAAGAGGTATTAGGGCTGTCCAAAATTGCTAAGTATGGGGTTTGGTCATGACTTGAAATGTTGGGTTTGATATTTGAATTTGTATTCCGGGTTGATATTTTGATGTTGGGCTGATTTGAGGATTATTTGAATTGTATTGAGGTTGTTTAGAAGCGAGAGTTTGCGTTGGAGGAGCTTCGGGAAGAAATCCGGAAACTTGAAGGTGATGCTTGCTTGGTAGTTGAGCTTGGAGCTTGGAAGCTTAGGTGAGTGGTTAAATATTTTCAAAATGGTTTTGAGTATTTGGTTCAAGCATGTGAACCTAGGATGGGCTTGGTAAACCCACCTAGAGTTGGGATTAGAGTGGTAGCCTAATCCCAAGCTTTGATTAGAGACTTTGGTTGCACTTTTTAATGGTTGTATATGCCTCGTATTAAGTTGTGATGGTGTTGATTATGTATATGTTGTATACATGTATGTTGGGGGTATGTTTGATGCATTGTTATATGCATGTTGATGATAGATATGATATGGTTATACACATGTGTAAAATACAATGTAATATGATTGTTAATGATGTACATGTGGTGTTGTATATGCATGTTTCGGAACGTTTTGGCTACTGGAATTCTGAGAAATTCACGAGATGAATGTGTATCGAAACGGGTATAAGGGTTTTGAAACGGTCAAAATCTCGTTGACCACGAGAAGTTGACCGTTGAGGGCGTTTCGGAACGGTTGACCACCGTTTCGATACGGCCCCTTGTAGAGGCTCTGGGACAGTTGACCTGGTCAAGGCGTTTCGATACGCCTCAAGGGTGTTTCGAAACGACCTGTTTAAAATATTAAAAGTGGGCTGTTTAATTGCTGTTTTGGGATCGAATGTTTGTCTCATGTATTTTATTCCGTTGTTTGATCACATAGGACTTAAATGGACTTTTAGACAAGATAAATAAAAGAAATTTTTCTAGGGTTGCTAACCGAGGTGGGACCTTAACGGGTTTCGCTTCGGTTTTCCCCGTTTGGCCCACTCGGACCGGTCGTCCGGCCAGACCGGGACGAGGGGGTTACACTGAATATTGGATATATTTTACTGATGTTTATACTAGTCCTAAGGCTTGGGTTAGACGACATTTGTGGGATAAATTGAGTCGGCATAGTCCTGAGGTTGAGGCTCCATGGGTGTTGGGTGGTGACTTTAATGCAATTCTTCGTAAGGAGGAGCGGTGTGGTGGTTCGAGTGATGTCTTAGGGACTAGTTCACTCTTTCAGGATTTTATCGACAGTGCAGAGCTGACGAAAATTGATTATAAAGGAGATGACTTTACTTGGTGTCGGGGCAACTTGTATCAGCAGTTAGATCGGTGCTTGGCTAATAGTGCTTGGCTTGTGGATTACCCGATGTCGATTGTTGTACATTTGGATCGTGTTGGTAGTGACCATTGTCCACTTCTCCTTAAGCCGAATGGTGTTCTGGTCCCTAACCTGGAGCGGCCTTTTCGGTTCTTGGCGGCTTGGCAGGATCATCCAGATTTTCATGCTCTTCTTGAGTCTTCTTGGGATGATTCGTCTTCTGTGGTGGATAACGCTCAGAAATTTCAGGATGTGGTTAAACAGTGGAATGTTGATGTGTTTGGCCATATAGGGAAAAAGAAAAAGAGGATTTTGGCGAGACTTAGGGGTATTAAGAAGTCGTTGCAACGATCGTAGTCGGATTTTTTGATTGATCTGAGGAGTAAATTGAGGACTGAGCTCGATGTTATTCTTGAGCAGGAGGAGTCTATGTGGTTTCAGAAATCACGTAGTCAATGGATCTTGTTTGGTGATAAAAATACTCGGTATTTCCATGCATCGACGATGGCGCGTCGACGAGCTAATATGATCGTGGGTTTGAAATCGAGCAATAGATATTGGAATAGGGATCAGAGGTCTCTGCGAGCTGAGGCAATTGACTTTTACAGGAAATTGTTTACAGCTGATCCGAATAGTCATGGACAGTACCATATTCGCGGGTTGTTTCCCAGATTGAGAGACGACACGTTGCGGGCGTTAGGTGTGACAGTTACGGATGTTGAGATCAAGGCTGCTATTTTGGATATGGATCCGTGGAAGGCTCCGGATATTGATGGGTTGCATGCGGCTTTTTATCAGCGTAATTGAGATGTTGTGGGAGACAGTGTGTGCCGATGTATACGAAGTATTTTTTTCGGAGAGCCATTTCTGATAGAGATTAATAGAACTATTATGGTTCTAATTCCAAAGGTTGTATCTCCTGAGACGATGAGCCAGTTCAGGCCTATCAGCCTTTGCACTGTTCTTTATAAAGTCATTACTAAGGTGGTGGTTAATCGGATTAAGCCTTTCCTATCAGATTGGATCTCGGAAAGCTAAACTAGCTTTGTCCCCGGGCGTGCTATCTCTGATAACATCATGATCGCCCAAGAGATTGTTCACTCTATGAATCGGAAAACGGGGAAACGCGGGTGGCGTTGAAAATTGATTTAGAGAAAGCTTACGATAGACTGAAGTGGGCTTTTATCGATGACACCTTGCGAGATGTTGGTTTTCCTGATGATATATGTGAGTTGATTTTAAAATGTGTTTCTAGTGTTTCGACCCAAATTAGTTGGAATGGTTCTTTAACAGAATCCTTCACGCCTTCTCGAGGTATCCGACAAGGTGACCTCATTTCACCGTATTTATTTGTGCTATGTAGGGAAAGACTTAGTCAGGCGATAAACTAGAGAGTGACATTGGGTCAGTGGAAAAGGGTTTTTTACTTCTCCGCGCAGCCCGATTATCTCCCATTTGATGTTTGTGGATGATATGATGCTCTTTGCGGAGGCCTTTATGGAACAGTTGGATGTGATTCGGGAGGTTTTGATTGATTTTTGTAAGTTTTCGGGTCTCAAAGTGAATGTGCAAAAGTCCAGCATTTTTTTCTCCAAGAATGTATCTAGTGAGGTTCGTCATTCTTTGAGCTCGGTGGTGGGTTTTTCTGAGGTTTCCGATCTTGGGCGTTACCTAGACGTTCTGATGTTACATCGACGAGTCACTCGAGCAACTTATTCATATTTAATTCAGAAGGTACGAGATCGGCTGTCAGGTTGGAAAGCTAAATATTTATCGTTTGCGGGTCGGATAACTCTTGCAAAGGCAGTTTTGTCTACTATTCCATATTATGCTATGCAATCAACTAAGATTCCTATAGGTGTATGCGAGGAAATTGAACGATTGATTCACAACTTTATTTGGGGAAGTTGTGCTGATAGGAAGGGTGTTCATTTGGTGAACTGGAATGAGCTATGTAAACCTTTTGAGTTAGGTGGTATGGGATTCAAAAAGTTAAGAGAGCAAAATGATGCGTTTCTGATGAAAATTGGGTTTAATTTGATTAATAAACGAGGACAACTCTGGGTGCGTTTTTTACGTGCTAAATATAAGTGCTTTGAGATTATGTCAGCATCTATTATTCGAAGTAATTGCTCTCATTTATGGCGTGGAGTGTCGACGATTTGGCAAGATGTTCGGGCGGGTGTTATTTGGCGGGTTGGTAATGGGGAGTGCATCGATTTTTGGCATGATCATTGGGTACGTGGGGTTGGTCCGCTTGGGCTGGTTGTGACGGATTCGGAACTGATTTCGGATGATTTTACTCCCCTAACGGAGATGAGCACGAGTGATGGACAGTGGGATATATGTCGATTTCAGCACTGTTTTGACACGGACGTGATCGACCGAATTATAGCCGTTAGAGCCCCAGCCGGTGGTGATGTAGTTGACTCACCGGGGTGGAGGTGGAATGATAATTTGACATTCACAGTGAAGTCCGCTTATTCCACAAGCCAGCCACACAGTGATGCACACGGGAATTAAGTATAGCGACTGTTGCAACGGTTTCAAGGTCCGCAACGGATAAAATGTTTTCTATGGTTGGTGTGTAAGGGTAGGGTATTGACAAATATTGAGCGTGTTCGGAGGCATATGGCAGAGTCAGCCGCGTGTTTAGCGTGTGGGCCGAGTGAAGAAGACGTTGATCATCTTCTACGTCACTGCTCGACAGCGAAGCTGGTTTGGAGGCAATTGGTGCCGCCTGCGAAATGGGTGTGGTTCTACAGTGGATCAGCGGTGGAATGGATCACCTTGAATTTGCAGCACGTTGCTGCTGCATGGGAGGTGAGGACTGCTGGGATTTACTGTTTGGTGTTGTGCTGTGGCACTTGTGGCTTGCGCGAAACAATGTTATCTTCAGGGACGTGGCAAGGGGGAGATGAGGTTATTGCACGAAGTAGGCAGCTGGTTCAGGAGGTTGCGCGCGCCTTATTGAATCGTTGATCACTACAGGTTCACGTGGCGACTAACCGACAGTAGCAGCGGCAATGGTTGCCACCGACGACTACAGTTTGGAAGCTTAACGTCGACGGAGCTTGTGACAAAGTTTTAGGTTTGGCGTCATGCGGAGGAGTTATCCGAGACGCTGCAGGCACATGGGGTGGTGGCTTTTCGAAGTTTATAGGCCGGTGTAGTGCGGTTGATGCGGAGTTTTGGGCGATTCATGAGGGGTTGGTTTACGCCTTACATTGTAATATCGATGTCGTAACCGTAGAATCGGATTGTTCGGAGGTAATCCGCATGTTGCGCAACGGTAATGATAGGATGGGTCAGTCTTCTTTGTTGTACGTGATCCGCTCCTTGATTCGTCGCTTCCAGATTTGTGAATTTCACCATGTTTTTCGAGAAGCTAACCGGATTGCGGATGCTTTGGCTAAGTTGGGGCCTTGGCAGGGTTATGAGGCGACATATTATTGTTATCCGCCTGATGCGGTGTTGGGTTTGTTGCATGATGAATTACCCAATTCGGGTTAGGTTTATGTTTACGTGTTAATTTTCGGTATGATGTAATGCTATGGTGAGTACTCTTTTCCTCCATTTAGGTTAGGGAGGTTTTTAACGAGGCTCGCCATAATACCCCCTTGATTAATCAAAAAAAAAAAGAAACAACTCTTACCATCACACCTAGAAATGTAGCTATTTATGTTAGAGAAGCAGCTGTCTCTCAATTTTTTATAAAAAATAAATAAAGATATTTCTATTTAAACCCTAAAGTTTTATAATTTATTTAGATTGTCCCCTAATTTTTAGGGTTATTTAAATTTTATCCTTTAAATTTTTTTTGACTCCGTCTCGAATGACACCTAAATCTATAATTTTTTAATCAACTTTTAATCCAACTTAAGAAAAATATATTCATAACACCTTGGGTCTATGTCCCTTACACAGGAGTAAAACCTTGATTATTCTAACATAGATATACAACTCTCTTTTTTAATAGAGATATACAACTCTGAAACTACAAAAAAAAATGTGAGAGATTTTGTGGCAGTGGTTTTGCACACTTTTTACTTTTTCAGAGAAATTAAATATTTATACTGTTCGAGAAATCAACAAAAGAAATTGGTGGTTTGAATTGGTTCTTTATTTTATCTATTTGAATTTTATTTTGATCATATAAATTTTAAAAATTACAAATTGATGATAAAAAAATTAAATTATCATACAATATCATTTATACGTTATAAAATTGTAATAAATTCAATAATTTTTTTAAAATTAAAATCCGACAAATTTTAGAATTATTTTACAATAATTTAATAAAAATAATGACTATTTTACATTTTTTTAAAATTGCAGTAACTAAAATAACATTTGTATACTTAAAACAACAGTAAAGGCATGTTGTAAGTTAAAGCAGCTGATGATAGGGCATACACTTTCAGACAAAAGCCCAGTCATTGTCCGTGGAAAATTTAAACCCTGACCCAAATCTCTATTCAATAGTATCTACTGAAACCAAATTCAATCCTCAAGGTGAAGGCCATTCAGCCCATCTTTTCCCTAATCTAAAAATAACAATTCATATTACAGATTCGAATAAGGAAAATATTTTGATACATAAGTTTGTGTAAATTTTAAGGTTTAGGGTTTGGAAATTTAGTGTGTAGGATATTGGATTTAAGGTTTACGGTTAGAATTTAGAGTTAGGGTTTAGAGTTTAGGTTTTAAGGTGTTAGGGCTAGGGTTTTAGGTTTTAAATTTTATAGCTTAAATATAAAAAGTTGTGTAAATTATTTTCACAACTTGTGTATCAAAATATAACTCTTCGAATAATATTCAAAATCAAATGTTAAAATTGTTATTAGTTATAGATTCGAGGTTGATTCGGATGGAACTCTTGAATATCCACTATCTGAGTATGTATTATTTAGGGATAATGGCGTAATTAGGATGTTAGATCCTATTATGCTCAACTCACCACCCGAAATTTTAAAATCCCAAAAGTAGGACCCTAACAGTGAACTCGCCGCACCATCACGACAAATTTTCAAAAAATATTTTTATTTTATTTAAACTCGCCTCACTACCATAACGAGTTTCACTTTTTCCCTTCAAAAATCTCGCCATACAATTGAGGCAAGTCAAATAAAAATAATAATATAATTTTGAAACTCGCCGTAGTAGTATGTCGAGTTTACTGCTAAGGTTATACTTTTAAAAGTTTAGAATTTTAAATGTTGCGTCGGGCATAATAGGATTCCAAGTTGTTATTTTTGACCTTATCCCTATTATTTATGCAAGTTGCCGTACACCAGTTGTCATTCATGAAAAAAAAAGATAATAAAGAACAAAAAGCTATATGGGTAAGTGAGATATTTTTTTTAAAGATCGAATGTGCCATTAAGCTTACATCAAATACGTAAAATCACCTTATCAAAGTTGGAAACAAGACAAATGGAAGAGACAAATTATGTGTAGTGATTATGATTTGGATTAGGGTTGTCTATGATCGATTAATTGTATTGTTTAGTCTAAACAGTTGGTTAATCGTTATAGTTGTTATTAAAATTTTCAAATTATGATCTAATCGTGATTTAATTGTTAAGAAATGGTCTACGACTAGTAGGGAAGTAAAACCCGGGTAAGCTTGGTGTAAGGAGCACGAGTCTACCACTGAGTCAAGTACAATTTTAAGATATAAAACACTAACTTTATTATATATGTCAATTCGTTGTTAATGCAATAAAAATAAAATAAATATAGATAAAAGTGACTTGAACATTACACACTTAGAATGTATAAAAATACTTAAACTACTGAAATTAACATAATAATTAAATTAAAGTTGACAACATTTTATATATATTTTAAACTATTGTTAATATATAGTTTAAAATAAAAATGGTTTTAAGATTTTTTATTTTTAAACCAAATTTAATATAATTTTTTTCACATTTATTTTTATAATTTCACATATATAATGAATGAATTGATTTTTTATTTTAACTAATAATTTCAATATTTATTAAAAAAATTATCGAAATTATTATTATATATGAAATTATATTAAAATTTTAAAATTTTAAAATTATATCAGTTCATTTGAATCATATTTGTGAGCTTAGATTCTTTAATGAATTTTTTTATATTTTTTGATTTTTTAATATAATTTCACTTATATAATAATTAAAATATTTTTAATAAAATATAAAATTATTAATTAAATTTGAAAAATAATTCAATGCTTATAAATGTAAAATTATAAAAAAATAATTGTGGAAAGAAAAACATATTAAATTTAATTTAAAAATAGAAGTATGTCATCTTTAATTTAATTATTAGATTTGTTTTAGTGATTTAGATGTTTTTATGTATTTTAAGTGTGTCATGTTCAAGTTCATTTAATCCATATTTATTTTATTTTTTACTGGTATTAACAAAGAATTAATATATATATATATATATATATATTTATTAAAGTTTGTGTTTTATATCCTAGAATTGTACTTGACTTAGTGGTAGACTCATGCTCCTTATACCAAGCTTACTTCAGTTTGATTCTTGCTAGGGGCGAGTAGTGCATTCTTTTATTTTCATTCTTCAATCAGGTGGTAACACATGTCGTCACCTAATTAAGTAATTAAATTATTTTATTAAATAAAATTAGGACCAAATTGATAAAATGTGTAAATAGCGGGGACCAAATGTATAATTATACAAAATTTTACTAACTGTCACGTCACTCCCTCCGTTAGGTTCTAACGGCAGGTGATCAAATTGAGTCCATTTTAATAGTTGAATAGTCTAATTGCTTCAAAAAAAATATAGTAGTCAAATTGAGACTAAGCTCAAAGTATGGTAATCATTTAAGTAGTTTACCCTTAATCTTATTATATAGGAAAGAAGTGATCTAAAATTACTTCAATGTTGGAAACCCATCTTCCATTAGGACTTAACCCAATATATTTCCAATGCCAAGTCATGAAGCGTGAAGGAGGCTTTGGTGGTCTTCGTTCTTAAGAAAACTTAGTTGTATGTTTCATAGTCAATTTGTCTCCTTTTTTTCTCTCTTAAGGTTTATTAGAGTTTCAGTCTGATTAATTTGAACCGATACATGATGCACACTTAGTTTTATTGGACAAGTTTTCTAGCGAGAATTTTCTGCATGCACATAACTTTAGACTTAAAATTTATTTAAATAATATCAAGTTGCTTACCATTTGGATCAACCTTGTTAGTACAGTCTATTTGTCTTCAATTACATGCACTGATGCACATCTCTTTGTTAAACACAGCTAGCAAGCATTTACTTGGTCTGAAATTGACGGGTTTTTTTATCCCTAATGCCGGTATATATGTATAAGGTTAGGATCCACTTACATAATATAAAATTTTTTAAGTTCTACAAATTTTTTGAATCGTTAGATGGAAAAAATGGATGTTTTAAACATTTTGAATGGGTAAATTGATATTAGAGATTAAAAGAAAAAAGGGAAATTTTAAGGGAAAAAAGAGAAGTGAATATTTAAAATTTAAAAATTTAAAATGTAAACTAAACTCTATACCTAAAAATCATACCCCTAAAATTAACATGTGTGTGTAAACTTCACACCGCCTATATCAAAATATAACATATATATTATATTTTTTGATACACAAATTGTGTAAAAAAAATTTACACAATCTTTTTTAAAATATAAAATCCTAAGCCAGACACCTAAATTCTAATAGTAAATCCTAAACTCTTACTCCAAACCCTTTACCCTAAATTTAATAAACATTTGTAAACTTTAATTTACCCCTTTAGATATTGACTCATAGCTCTGTGCTTGATAACAAATAAAGTACAAAATCTAAACGAAATAAAATACGCTTCTGAAAATTTTCATGGGATGCAAACAAAGTCATTCTAATGATTTCGTGACGTTTATAGCAAACACAAACAGAAAATGCTTGAAAGATTTTCCCAGGAAACAAACAAAGTTGTGTTGATAAATTTTGGACGTCAAAAGGAAAAATTACAAACATGAAATGAAAGCGAAAGGTATAAATATTTTGACACTGTAATCTGCTTGTAATAAGCAGACAAAAAATGATTCTGTCTTTATTTATCAAAACGCGTTTTGTACACATAAACATGAGATTTCACAAGTTCTTTAAGAGGGAAAACTCATATTTTCTACCAATTTGGACGTGCTTTGGACCCCATCAAGGATTTAGACATACATAGCATGCTTCCGTACACAAATTGATGAACCTTTGTAGTTGTCCTTATTATATTTTCGTACGGAGATTTAAGTCCATACAAAATAAGATAATATAAATATTTTTAATCGTTAGGTCAATTTAGTGAATTTCATAGTTATCGTTACTTTAGATAAACAATTTCGGATTCATATGTACAAAAAAAATATTCTGTCTTGGATGAATAGAAATTCTTGAAATAGAAATCTTCTACCCCTTTTCGATATCTCTATTTATGCCCCCACACTAAAAGATAGGTTTAGAGTTTAAGGTTAGGGTTTAGGGAATATGGGGTAGGGTGTATTTTTTAGGGTATATGGTGTAGTGTTTAGGATTTAAAATTTAGGGTTAGGGCATGAAATTTAATTTTTTAGTGTTGGAACATAGAAAGGGGCACCGAAAAGTGGAATAAGATTTTTATCCAATCCCTTGTTCATTGTTGGTGCCCCTATTTTTGGAACAAAATCCTTTACCCATTCTCCCTCTAGGTAGAAGTAGAATAGTATTTAAAAAAATATAATTTCATAGATAAGAAATTAATATATACATCTAACTTTAATAATTATTAAAATTATATTAAAAATATAATTTTACAAATACAATATTAATATGTACATCATCATATATACTCAATAATGATATTAAAAAATTAATTTTTATAATATAATTAATATTAATAGATATAAAATACTAATAACTAATAAATTATTCAAACAAGTATCAAATATAATTATGTCCTTCTATGTCATTTTGCGTGTTCAAATAATCGAATAGCTAATAGAATCATCTAATGTAATCCGTTAGTCAAATAAACTAATGCAATCCGCTATCCTCTATCAGCTATCCGTTAATTGTCAAACAAGACCAAAGTATTTGGTAGGAAAGGACAATATTCACTCATTTGTTCTTTTAGCCAACACCGATAAAAATAGGAAACTATCGTTTGTTTGGTGGATAAAAATCATCTGCCTTTTTTTGGTCTCTTTTTACACTCTAACACTAAAAAATTAAATTTCAAACTCCAACTCTAATTCTAAATTATAAATTCTAAACCCTACTCCATGCCCTAAATTCCTTAAACTCTAACCACAAATTCTAACTTTAAGCCATAAACCTTAAATTTTAGACTTAATTTTTAGTGTGATGGCATAAATAAAAATACCGAAAAGTGGTCGAGGATAGACCTGGTAAACTTGACCCGAGACACGATTTTGACCCGAACATGATGACTCGAAACCCGAAATAAATTAAACCGAACTAAAATTTTTTGTTGAACCGAAATAGACCCGAACCGAATGGACCTGAATAAGCGAACCAAATGTATAATAGCTAATAAAAACCATGGGCTTCTCGGTTGGGTGCGCAACAAAAGTGCAGACTAGCGTCCCTCATTTGGGTGCGGCACTTGGTGTGCTAGCAAAGGTTATTTGGTGTGTGGCCTTCTCGGTCATGGGCTAGAGGCCCGTGACATAATGTTCTAGTATTGTGTGTCATTAGTTTTAATTAATATTTTAAATGATCTAATGAATTTATACTTTTTTACTAAGTTGGTGTCAGTAGTTAGCTCACCACAGCCTGTAACATTTTCAATAGGTTACAAACTTCAATTTTACAGTGAAAATCTCCTTTGAGGTTTTTTTATATAAAAAGATCCCTAACCTTTCTCATATGAGAGTTATTAAGTTGGAAGGGTGATTCTATAATATATCTACAGTATTCGAATTGAATTAATCAGTCAATGAGTTAAATACAAATAACTAAAACAATATAATTTATTATATCGATTACCTATCATTAGTTGTAATATATATTTTTTCTTATACCATTTCGATCAGTTAAATGTTGTAATTTATGTTTCGGTTTGTTCATTTTAACCAAACCAAACCAAAAAAATGATAAACGCCGATAGAGGGTTGTAAACGAACCGAACATTCAACGAACTGTTCGGCGGGAAGTTTGTTTATGTTCGTTTATTTATTAAATGAACAAACATGAACAAGATTTTATTTTGTTTAATTAAAAGAACAACACAAACAAAAGATCGTTCGTTTATTTACGTTCGATAATCCGTTTGTTTATGTTCGTTTAAATTTATTCAATCTGTTTACATTTTTTATTTTTTATAACAAAAGTATTATATTTAAAATAAATAAATTTATTCACATATGTGCGTTTACGTTCGTTTATCATTTTAACAAACGAACATGAACGAACACGAATAAGCTACATTCATTGGCGAACGAACAAAATAAAAAACATAACTCGATCCGACTCTAATATATTGTATTTCCGATCCAACCCGACCCGACATGATAAAAAAACATAACTCGACCCTGATGTTTTAATAAAAAAACTCGACTAAAACCGACCCAACTTGAAAAAACTAATAAAAATATTAAATATAATATATAAAAATATAATAACTATAACTATATATATATATCGGGTCGAGGAATTTTCATCCTAAATGTGAAACTGCCCTGGCCCGAGTTTATTTTTCCAATAACCCAACTCAATCCGACCTGAATTCAATTTTTTAATTAAAAAAAACAGCCCCTATCAGGTTGGGTCGGGTCGGAGCCCGACGGGGACGGATCAAATTGTCATCCCTAAATAGATATGACTCATTGTTGTGCGGGAGAGCAGTATGGTGTTAGCGCATGGGTCTTGACTTGATCACCCGGCTGTTGTTTTTTTTTATCAAAAGGATAACTTCATTTCTTAAAAACCAAAAATACAAGGATTGAGATTGGGGGAGTCCGGTCCCCACAGCATTTGACCCTGAAGATTCTTTGCAAATTTGACTAACCAGTCGGCAGCCTGATTACAACTTTTATGAACAAAAGAAAATAAACAGGAGGAAAAATATTCAACAATAGATTTAATATCCTCCTCGACAGCCGACAAAGTCCAATTGGACGGGGATCCCCCGTTAAGATTATTGATAGCAGCTTTGCAGTCAGCTTCAATAATGATGTTTCTGTAGCCATTTTTAAGGGCCAATGATAGTCCAGTCGGATGGCCAAAACTTCCGCCACGACAGCAGACGGAGCAACACAAGGTTCAAATATTACTTGAATAAAGGAACTAGAGGAATCCCGAGCAACAGCCGCTGCTGAGCCTTTCCCCGAATGAGCGTCATACGCTGCATCACAGTTTATTTTGACTGAATGAGGAGGTGGTGGTGTCCACTGCCACGGCTCCTTGGAGCTGCATGGCTTTTCCGAAGGACTCGAGAAGTTGGACTGTCGATATTTCATAAAAGCTTGTTCTGCCCGAAGCCAGATGTCCCAGGGTACGTATTGCTTTCCTTCGAAAACCGAGACATATCTTGATTTCCACAGAGCCCAAAGAAGAAAGGCAATGAGAGTGCAACCATCTTCAAAGTTTCCTAGCTTCCGGAATTCGTCAATTTTGCTCCACCATTTCGGAAAACCAGGGAAGCCCAAGGGGGACGGAGAATAATTAAAACCAGATGTCTTCCATACTGCATGTGCGAACGGACATA
Source organism: Hibiscus tridactylites (assembly GCA_958450335.1). Lineage (NCBI taxonomy): Eukaryota > Viridiplantae > Streptophyta > Magnoliopsida > Malvales > Malvaceae > Hibiscus > Hibiscus tridactylites. The sequence goes on from OY288270.1 coordinate 2,993,263, forward strand.
AAAACAGGAGATGTTCGATCGTCTCCCTTTTTCCCCACAGCATGGGCAGCAATTAGAGTCCAGAAATTTACCGTGAAAACGAGACGCCAAGAAGACATTGATTGAGACTATATTATGGCACAGCTTCCACAGAAAAGACCTAACTTTGGCTGGAACCCTTAGACTCCAAATTGATTTCTAGAACTCCTGACTCATTCTCGGGTCATCGCTAGAGGATGAAATGGAATTGTTCTCAGAGATTTTCTCAATGAATCTGTATCCTGACTTTGCCGAGTATTCCCCATTCCTCGTGCCAGTCCAGATAAAAGAGTCTTTCACCTGAGGTCCTCCGATTGGTATGGATAAAATAGCATTGGCCCCATCTGGTTCAAATAACTCCTTGACCTTGGCTTCATTCCAAGATCTTTGATCTGAATTAATGAGACAACTGACGATGGAGATAAGGAGTTAGAAGGTGACTGGGAGGATACCCTGAACATAGGAAGCTTTGGGACCCAATTATCTTTCCAGGTTGAAATGAATCTACCATTACCAACTCTCCAAAGACCTCCCTCTCTGATTATCTTCACTCCTTTCCTAATACATGTCCAGGCCCATGAAGGATTAGCACACTTGGGTGCTTCAAAGATGTTGCCATTAGGGTAGTAGATTCCCCAAAGGGTTTGAGCAAGAAGGGAATCCGGATCCTTTATCACCTTCCAAGCAACTTTTGCAATGAGAGCTTTGTTGAATGTTCTGAGGTTTCGAAAACCTAAACCTCCATGGTCCTTTGGGCAGCAAAGGTCCTTCCAGTTGATCCAATGAATACTTCTATCCTTATATGCGCCATTATTCCACCTGAAGATTGCCACAATCGAGCATAGTTCATCGTAAAAGATGACTGGGAGGAGGAAGCATTGCATGACATAAGAGGGGATTGCCTGAGCGACTGCCTTAATTAGAACTTCCTTACCAGCCATATTCAAGAATTTAACTTTCCAACCCATTAGTCTATTCTGAACTCGCTCTTTGATGAAACCCAAAGCTGCTTTCTTGCTCCGCCCCCAAAACAAGGGGAGGCCAAGGTATCTAGAGTCCCCCTTCATTGGTCTGAACCCCGGTAAATTAGGCATGTGAAGTTTGAGATTGGTGCTGACATTATGAGAGAAATAAATCGAGGATTTCTGAAAGTTGACAGATTATCCTGTTGAAGATTGAAAAAGATGGAGGATTCGAAGAGCTGATGTGCAATTTCATTCGTCAGCTTCTGAGAACAACAAACAATCGTCTGCAAACAGAAGATGACTTACAACAGGGCATCGCCTTTTAATTCTCAGGCCAACAAAGTTATCATTCTCGGTTTCTCTGGTTATGATCCACGTCAGAATGCTAGAAATGAAAGTGAACAGAAAGGGAGATAAAGGGTCCCCTTGTCTTAGACCCCTCCCAGCTATGAATTCCCCTGTGCGCTCCCCATTCAAAACAAGGGAGAAAAAAGCATATGTAACACATTCCATGACTCTGCTAATCCACCACTCCCCGAATCCCAGCCTACTCATAACAAAGTGCAGAAGTTCCCAGTCCACTTTATCGTAGGCTTTCTCTAAATCGATCTTAAGGGCCATGAATCCCTTCTTTCCTTTTTTTGTCCTCTTGAGTGCATGAAAAGCCTCATTTGCAAGGATAATATTATCGTGGATTGATCGACCTTGCACAAATGCTGACTGAAAGTTGGGGATGATATCTGGGAGAAAAACCTTTAGTCTCGATGCTAGAATCTTTGTGATAACTTTTAAAGAGAAGTTGCAAAGACTGATCGGTCTGAAATGTGATACTTCAGTTGGATTAGACTTCTTAGAGATTAGAACAATATTGGTCTTGTTTATCCCTGTGTACATAACACCATCCCTGAAAAAATTGGAGACCATTCTGATTAGGTCCTCTTTCACCGTCTCCCAATAAGTTTGGTAGAAGCAACCAGGAAATCCGTCAGGGCCAGGGGCTTTTGTTGCACCTATATTAAAGACCGCCTCTTTTATCTCCTCTTCTGTCACATCTCTGCTAAGCTTAAAATTCATCTCCTCAGTTACCAATCTGGGTATGACATCTCTGAGGCATTGAAAGTTTACTGATTGATCACGTGTGAATACTTTCTGGAAGTGTTGCTGCAAGTAGGAAGCAATATTCTCCCTTTCCTCAATCCAAGTTCCATCATCCCTTTTGAGTTTGATTATTGAATTGGTTTTGCGATGTTGAATGGTGGTAGCATGAAAAAACTTAGAATTTTTGTCTTCCCATTTCAACCAATTGACCCTGGAACGCTGATGCCAGTACCTCTCCTCGTTCTCCCATTCGATATCAAGTTCCTTCTGAAGCATCCTAAGCTCCTTCAGCTCCACCTCGGATAGTTTTCTTCCTTGGAGGAGTTTAATCTTGCCCGTTAACGTCTGTTTCCTCTCATTTTTCCGCTTCGTCTTGTCCTTATTCCATCTGGTAAGGACCGCTCTAGTGCTGCGGATTTTCCTCCCAAATCTCGAGTCCACTCTTTCCCCAGGCGAAATGTTCCATCCTTCCGAGACCATCTGTGAACATTCCTCGTCCAGCAGCCATTTAGTTTCAAATTTGAAATCCTTTTTGTATTTTCTGGTCTGACCCTTAGTTCGCAGAACAATATGGGCGTGGTCAGAGGCGACAACAATCTCCATTATCCCCAAAGCTTTAGGGAAGGCTAGGCTCCATTCTGCTGAACATAAAATGCGGTCAAGTTTCTCATGAATGGAGTTGTCCCCGCTTCTTTGATTAAACCAAGTATAAATGCCTCCCTTAATGGGCATTTCTACCAGGCTCACATAATTGATAAAGTCAATCAAGTATTTCGCCTCCTCAGGTTTAACCGGGTTTCCTCCCTCCTTCTCCTCTTGTCTCAGCACAGTGTTGGAATCCCCAATAATGAGCCATTTAACATTGTTAGATTCTCTGAGATCTGAGAGGCCTTCCCAAAAGGCTTACCTTTCTTCTCTGTACGATGGGCCGTAGATGAAAGTACCAAACCATTTATCCCCCTCATGCAGAACAATCTCCGTATCAATGAAATTTTTCTCATATTTCAGAATGCTAAGATTTGTGTCCCCTGTCCACCATAAAGCTAGACCCCTAGCTAGACCTTGTGGTTCCACATAAAAGGAGTGATCCATTTTCATTTTCATCATCTTTATCTTTTTTAAGTACCGTTTTTTCTGTTTCGTTTTACTAAGGAAGATTATAGAAGGTTTGTGTTTAAACACCGAATTGTGTAGTGCATTCACTGTCTCTTTGTTTCCCACGCCGCGTACGTTCCATGCTAAAATGGACATTGGTCACAAGTTTCAGCTCCCCTCGAAGATCTTCAAAGGCCTCAAGAACAGAACTGCCTCAGATCAGTGATCAATATGAAGAAGGAAAAATAGGCCTATCACAACAAAAAACGGTCGGTATAGATTCCACTGTCTATAATGTGTACCAGAGATCAACCGAATAACCCCAAAAACTCATCATCAGACGAAAACCCGAAGGAAAGCAGATTCACCAAGACTCGCCACTAGCAAAACATCAACAGGAACGAAGAATACAGCACCCAAATGGCAAACAGTGCAAGAAAAAAACCACAAAACTGAGTATTGTCTCAACTTTAGGAACCGCTTTAGCACCCACAAGCCGATTGAGATTGTACCAGCGACCTGTAGGCCCAGTTCCTCATATTCCCATAAAGCATACAACAGCGAGAGAGGCAATTCAGATAGAAAAATTAATCGCAACCGCAAAGCCAAGGCTGATCACCCGGCTGTTGTATGATAAAATCCTGTGGATTGATTATTATACAAAGATATTGGTTGAGATAAAATCTGAAATTTTGTCCGTTTAGTTCATTATATAATTTTAAACGGTAACATTAACCGAGTCTAGAATTCAAATCTTATCTATGAACTTCTTCCTTCATATTCTAAACCAGCAATTGCAAAAAGTTTTCACAAGCAATTCATCAAATAACATGAAATGAACCCCCCTGGCTCCTGTCCCACCAAATCCAAAAATGTTGGTCATATTAGGTAAGGAAACAAACATACCTGATACAAATTATACCTATATTCTTCGGGAAGCTTCAGCAACCAACGATGCATCGAGCATGCCAAAGTAAACCTGAAAGATGACCCAAAAAATCACTTCTCTTCATTCTGCAATTATATTTCACGTTAAATTTTTCTTTTTTGAGCATTTAACTATATATTCACTTTTCCGGTATTCTACGGATGGAAATTCTTTACCGCTTTTCGGTGTCCCTACTTATGTTCCACACTCAAATTTAAGGTTTAGGGTTTAGGGTTTATGGTTTTATGTTAGAGATTATGGTTAGGGTTTAAGGAATTTAGGGTATGGTGTATTTTTTAGAGTACATGGTGTAGGATTTAAGATTTAAAATTTAGGGTTAGAGCTTGAAATTTAATTTTATTATGTTTTTAGTGTTGTGGCATAAGTAGGGGTACCGAAAAGAGGTTGAAGATTTTTATTCGTATTCTACAAGGGACTTGGATAGAAATGAAATCAATCAAAATAACAATCTACTCTCACTATTCTTATCTTCTTATTCTATCTTCTATTCTCTACTCTTCTCTAAACTTTATTTATGTAGAATCAAAGCCAATATCGTCGCCGGTTAAAAAATACTGTTGAACATTGAATTTATTTATGTAGTTTTTGGTTTATGATTTGTTTGTTAATTTTTTTGATTTTTTTATGTATTATTATCCTATGCACTGTCGGTGGAAACTAAAAGTTTCTGCAAGCGCCTTAGTTTTAAGGTTTAGGGTATTAGTTTAGGGGTTTAGGTGTGAGAATTTAGAATTTTAGTATAGTGGTTAGAATTTAGAGTTAAGGGTTATAATTTAGGGTTTATAACTTAAAACTTAAATCCTAACCATATTACCTTAAAAACAAAACTCCAATCTCTAAATCCTAAATTTTAACCACTATCCCTAAATTCTAAACACCTACACCTAAACCTTAAACCCTACACCATAAACTAAGACTCTTGTGAAAACTTTCAGTTTCCACAGGCTATGTATAGGATATGAATTATTTTTTATTACAGTTATTTATTATAATGGCTAATTGATAATTTGTTGAAGGATAATTATTTGATACACTTAGTGGAAACTTTTGGTTTCTAAAAACATCTTATTTTAGGGTTTAGGAACTTAGTTTAAGGTATAGGGTTTATGAGTTTAGATTTAGTAGTTTAGAATTTAGAGACTGTGAATAGAATTTAGTGTTTAGGGTTAAAATTTAAGGTTTATAAGTTAAAACCTAAATCTTCAACATATTACCCTAAAACATAAACCCTAATCTCTACACCCTAAATTATAACTCTAATCCCTAAATTCTAACCATCACTCTTAAATTCTAACCCCTACACCTAAACCCTTAAACCTTACACCCTAAATTAAGTCTCTAAACCCTAAAATTAAAGTACTTGTAGAAACTAAAAATTTCCACCGCGAATACATTCGATATAAATCCTTTGTTGAATATTGATTTATCAAATTTGCAAGTTAAATGTAACTACATTAGTCTACTGGGTCCCAATTTATGCAGAAAATTACTAATTTGGCTAAGGACAAAATGATTGGCCCCAATTTTCACCGTTACCGTTACCCCGCAGCAAAAACATTATTTACTGCGAGAGAGGGTCCTTCGCCACCGGCGCCGAAATGTTGAACCTCACGCGCGCCAATTCAGTTTAACACGTTGTCAACTGGGTCCTTCCCCTTGCTTCGTTTCCTTTCAAGTCTCTCCCGCGAAAGCCGCATTAAGCCTTAAAACGCCGTCGTATTGCTCAATCATCTTCATCCCCTTTTAATTTCAACTTTCTTTCTACCCTTCTTTTTTTTTCTCTCCCTCAAATATTTGCGTCTCTCTCTCTCACCGCCCCTTTCGATTATACCCCTAAATCCAGCCCAACTGAATTAACGGTTAGAATTAAAAGTGAAGTGATGGATCGGAGGAGGACTGGGAGTCCGGTGTACGGACGGCAGTGGAGCGGAGGATCGAACAGCTCGGGATCATCGTCTCCGGCGCATCCTCTGTCGCGGTCGCAGCTGGGTGCGGGTAGTGGGTTCTCAACAATCAAACGCACGCAAAACGTTGCTGCGAAAGCCGCCGCTCAACGACTTGCTCAAGTCATGGCTTCGCAGACCACCGATGAAGACGAGGAAGAAGACGATCTAGGGTTCCGGTTTGGCGGTCCTCCTGTAATTCCCAGCTTCTCAAATAACGGTTTACATCACAGTACTTTGCCGGCGATCTCACCAGCTCGGCCTAATAGATCTCCCTCCCCGGCGGTAATAACTTTGAATTGAAGTGATTTTAGGAGGTTTTCCTTCGCTCCTTTTATGGATTTGAATACTTTTTATCTGATTTTGAGTTTTTGTTTGTTTTGATTAGTTAGGTCGGAATTTTATAGAGCATGCTCCTTCGGTGCGGTCCACGTCAGCAGGGAGGCCGGCAGTGTCGATGAGGTCAACGACGCCAACTTTGATGCCTAGAACTTCAGTTCGCACTCCAGTTACTATACCTCCGATTGATCCTCCTAATCGGAGCAGAGATAAAAGGTTTGCGTTCATGAAATTTATTTCTTGAGAATATCTATAGGTGCTTAGTCAAACTTTAAAACTTCAAGGATGCACTTCATATAAATATTCATGCATTTGATTCTATTTTAATTCTGTTTACTTAAACTTTCCGATCATGAAGTTGGTTTCACCTTACTTTTAGCTATTTGCACAAGTAGAATGGCGGCATTTCACGTGGTGGCATCTGAAGTTTCATAGATGGAAACTTGAAAATTGTTTAAGATTTCTAGTAGCCAAGTTGGTAGTAGATAGCAAAAGATTAGTAGATACTGAGATTTTAAATTGGCTAACTGAGCCAACTGCTTACAATGTAGTACAGGTCGTATTTCATAATATCATTATCGTATTAATTTGAAGCTGCTTGTGGCAATCGCACGTGGTTTTCTGGTCTAGCTTTTTCTTAGTACTGTGATCCAAACCTTCGTATGTCTGACTGGAACCATCAGTAGATCTTAGGATACATGCCACCATCTTTTTGTTTATGACGTATATACTATCTTTTGGTAAAAATGTATAAACCTCAACTCAAATTCAGTTTCCGGTATATAGTTCTTCATTTCTACCTTAGTGACTTCATTCTCTGTATGCATAATCATCCACATGCTCTTGTTGTTCAACCTTTTGCAATACAATATATTTTAAGCAGTGAAATTATGTTACTGCAAAATATTGCAGGTTTTCAGCTGATGTAGGACAACTCAAAGCAAAAGACACCGGAGATCAGCGGGAAGCTTCTGCACTTCGTGATGAAGTAAGTAACTGGCATTTTTCTATTGATGTCTTGACATCTGAATCATACAGCTCTTAAATTTATTCATCTTAAGTAGATTCTATATGTGTGCAATTTAAAATGCAATCTATCATGTGAGCGCAAGCCAATCTTTTTTATATATTTCGTTTGAACTTTAAATCTTATTCTTGAAGCAGTTGATTTGAAGCTATAATATATGCTTTGTTGCAGCTTGATATGGTACAAGAAGAGAATGAGAACCTACTTGACAAGGTGCACTCTAAGAGCCGAAAGACATAAAATTTGATTATTAGGCTTGTTTTATCTGTGACGTAGCATTTATGCCAGCATATGTTGTGCAGCTTCGTTCTGCTGAAGAAAGACGTGAGGAAGCAGAAGCAAGAGCTAGGGAGCTTGAGAAACAGGTCTGTTACTCTTGTCTTTGGCTGCAAGGTCTTATCTCCTACTTGTAACAGTATGTGGTTTATCCCATTAAAATATGCAGCAACATCTGAGTTGATTCCCTTAGGTCATGGATTCTAGATCCACTAGGAGCACTCCCCTTCCTTCCCCTCCCCTATAGGTACGATTAGGATTAGGATTAGATTTAGGATTTGTCAAAAAAATGTTTATAATTTATGAAGCATTGTTGTTGACATGGGGCACTTAAGTAATTTAAACTTGAGGACACAAGATTTCTTAAATGCATATGGGTAATACTTCAGAAGCCTTTCATTTAAGTATTGCATATCATGCAGCTTCTTGTGCTGCTTATTTCTTTAAGGGCCGGCTTAGCATTATGTATTAAGTTCAGTGTTAAAAAAGGCAAAAGGCGCCCTAAGGCGATAGGGGTTTTATATCCGAGGTGCAAGGCGAGAGGCGCACGCCTTATTGAAGTAAGGCGCACATTTTGAAAATAAAAGATATACAAGTTACATAAAACATCACTTGAAAATTCTTTACATTCAATAAAATTTTGGGTAATAAGAATAATGAGATTCTTTGAAATGTTCAACTTCAACATGAAAAATCAAGGAGAATGTATAAATGCACATGACATTGCATTTTAGTACAAAACAAGAAAGAAAATTAGTACTTTAAAAAGAATATAAGTTAAACAAAAGCTCTCCCTTTTATTTACCTTTAACTTTTCAATCAAAAAGCATATGACATTGCATTTTATCATGCAATATGAAATCTTTTATACTGTAAATACACAAAGCTAGTTATATAATAATCTCAAAAAGATATATGACACGAGTAATTATTCCATGCACAAGCGCTTGTAGAAACTTTGTTTACACAATGTCTTAGTTTAGGGTTTAGGGAGTTTATTTAAGGTTTATGAGTTTAAGTTTAGTAGTTTTGAATTTATGGGTTGATAGAATTTATGATTTAAGGTTAAAATTTAAGGTTTGTAGGTTAGAATCTAAATCACTAATCATATTATCCTAAAACCTAAACCCTAATTTCTAACCCTAACCCCTAAATTCTAGCCATAAACCCAAACTTCTAAACCCCTAAACTCAATTAAATTTAGTTCAATTTTTAAAACTCAACCAAAATCATTTGAATTTAAATTTGATCCAATTTAATTAATTTATATATATATATATAGTGTGTTATGCTTTAAGTTCAAATTACACATTAACTCAACCAAATTAATTTAAGTTTCATTTGATTAATGTTATTTTTGTTTGGTCTCACTTTTGGCCCAAGTTAGTATGTAAAAAATAATAAAAATTTTTTTAAAAAAAAGCCAAAAAGAACAAAAAAAGTGAACAGGCGGCGCCTTTCTGCGCCTCGACGCCTCAGCGCCTTGTGCACCTTAGGCGCGCCTTGTGCACCTTAGGCGCGCCTTGCTGTGCCTCATTGAAGTCGCCTCGCCTAGACCTAATTAGGCGTTTCACCCTCGCCTCGCCTTAGCGCCTAGGTGCGCCTCAGTAGCGCCTTTTTAAACACTGATTAGGTTAAATTAGTTGTATAGTTCATATTACACTAGGTGGGACATTGACACAAATTCCTTCCATGGACATATACATGAATAAGCATGTTCAGGTACCCATGTTAAGCATTTCTTTAACATGTGAACATGTTACTTGATTGAGATACAAGTAAATTCAGCGTTTGAGTTGTGAATTGCAAGAATTGCATAAATGATTAATATCCATTGTTCATTAGTTTACTGCATTCATGTATCTGCTTATTAAATTTTATATTAACAGGTTGCTTCCTTAGGAGAAGGTGTATCACTGGAAGCCAAATTATTAAGTAGGTAAGTGTGCCTCTTGTGAATTTGCTAGTTATGTTATTTGTTATTGCTGTATGATTCGGTCTGTTTTTTTCTGCAGGAAGGAAGCAGCTTTGCGTCAAAGAGAGGTAAACAGAATAGAGTATAATAGTCTAAAGATTGGTTGGACCTAGTTTAGCTTATTTCTTTCATGTCATCAGGTTCATGAATTGAATATTATGTTGTTAGTTAACCTGTATTTCCTATTTATGTGTTTTCATGGAATAACAATGTCAGTTACATCTCTGTTTCTCTTATCTCTTTCTCTCCTTATCACCTACATCCCAGCTCTTCATCAGGAACTGTTAATTTTAGTTTTTGTTTATTTACTCTGTGAAACATTCTTCTCACTGTAAACAAAAAAAATGTGAATTGTTCTTCCTTGCAGGCTGCTTTTAAGGCTGCAAAACAGACAAAGGATGGTAGGGAGGAGGAAATTGCAGCCCTTCGTTTAGAACTTGAGGTAAAGTGTGCCTCTGATGCTAGTGCATAGAAGTCAAACGGTTCAGAAAGTAATTCTATGACATTCTTTTGATCAGAACTTGAAGGATGGGGCTGCTACAGCTGTGGAACAACTTCGTGAAGCAGAATCTGAAGCAAAAGCTCTTCGCTCAATGACACAGAGAATGGTTTTGACCCAGGAAGAGATGGTTTGCCTACTCATCTTTAAATTGCTTCTATTGCTACATGCTTATATTCTAATTGGATGCTAAATATACTTTTGTAGGAGGAAGTTGTCCTGAAAAGATGCTGGCTTGCTCGTTACTGGGGATTGGCTGTTCAGCATGGTAATAAGTTATTACCTTCTTCTTAAGCAAGGAAATGATTTACATCTTAATTGTACCAAATAACTTGCAATGGAAGTAAGAATTTGAACTCATACATGTGATGTAGTGCACCTTCAGCATGAAATTTTGACCTTCCCTGAGATTGATGAAGTTCAGGAATCTTCTAATGTGTATGACTTGGTCAGTGTTGCTAATGTATATATTTGTTGTAGGCTTTGGGTACCAACTTTGCTAGTGTTCTTTTTGGGCTAAGATTTTGATGTTTTGTTGGTGGAATTTTCATTTTTCACTCCTTTAGAGTTGATTTATCATGTTGTTTTGTAGTCGTCGTATTTTTATTACCTGAAAGGATTTGTTTTTCTTGTTATTGCAACTGGATTTTGCAGGCATATGTGCAGATATAGCAGTGTCAAAGCATGAATATTGGTCAGCATTTGCTCCTCTTCCATTTGAAGTTGTTGTTTCTGCTGGACAAAAGGCTAAAGAGGAGGCCTGGGATAGAGGCTAGTTGAATTTCTAACCATCTCCCATTTACTCCCTCCCTCCCTCTTTCGTTGTTTTTTATTATTAAATTTGTAGAAGTGATACAGGCGGTGGTGATCCAGACAGGAGTAAACTTGCCCGGGATCTGAATGATCTGACAGGAGAAGGAAATATTGAGAGCATGCTTTCAGTTGAAATGGGCCTAAGGGAATTAGCATCTTTAAAGGTTGATTCGTTTTTGTCACAAATAAAGATAAAATATTTAAACTTCTTTTTTTGCCTGGATGTTATACATTAATTATTCTATCTTAATTTATATATGCTACAGCCATGGTGGTTTATGCTGCACATTAACTTAGAAAGAAAAAAAAGTCAATTCTTCTGTTAGTTCATGTACTATGCTTAAGTTGTAGATTTAGTCTCTACACTCTAATTTGGTCATTTTTAGTCCCTGTACTTTTCAAATTTTGAAATTTCCGTCCTAATCTAGACGGTTGTCGTTAAATCCGTTTAGTCAAATTCTACCATTAGTCTTTGTATCGTGCCGTAAGTTGTAGTTTTAGCCCGTGTAATTTAATCATATTGTCCCTATATTGTTTGGGTGAGGGCTGAAATTTCAAATGCAAGGACTAAAATTGACCAAATTAGAGTATCGGGACTATATCGCAATTTACACATAGTACAAGGGCTAATTATTTATATAATTTGACCCAAGAAAATAGTTGTGGTAATACTTCTTCCTCTCCATTATGCATTGACATGAGGTGCATTTTATTATTGCCTATTTATTTCATGTGCACTTTAGTGAAATACCACTTGATGAAGTTAATTTTTATTCAAAATCTTGCTGTTTTCAGGTTGAAGATGCTGTTATACAAGCATTAGGAAGACAGAGACGGCAGAGTTTGCTTCATAGATCTGTCTCAGGTTTGATTTATCTACATTGCGTCCAAGTCAACTCCCACCCCCCTGTCTTCCGAATCAACCTAGTCGGTTGACTTGATTTCTTAATATTTTTAAGTATGCCAATGTTTTCAGTTTTTGTCAGGCAACCCTAGCTCTTATTCACTTTAGTTTCAATTTAGTTGATGTTTAGTAATATGGAGTGAAACTAGTGATTGTTCTATCCACCTTTTCTTCCCAAAGAAATAGTCTCCTATTCTTTTTGGTTGCATCTGCTGGAAATCATATTCTGACATGAGTGAAATATTATGCTCTAGTATTTATCCTTTTACTTGTTTATTGATTTTCAGATTTGAAACCACCCGATAACCCAAAGTGGATAGATGCATTTGGTAAGAGATGCACTCTTTTTCTGTCATCATGCACTATCATATCTGATAGCACGGTTCACCTACAGCCTCAATTAGTTTAAAGAGTTAATATTTGGTGCACATGCAGTGGAAAACTTCTTTTCCACAAGCATGCCTATTTAAGCTTTAAAACCTAAAATCTAAAACCGTAACCCTAAACTCTAAATTATAACCTTAAACCCTAAATTCAATACCTATAACATAAACTCTTAACCTCTAAACCTTAAACTAAACCCCTAAGCCATAAAACAATTTTGCTCGTGTAAACTAAAATTTTAGTTTACATTGGCAGTGCATCAAATATTTTTCCTAGTTTGAAAAGATTTGCTGCTTTTATATTTTTGGTTTTATTTAAATAGGGTTTCTTTTTTGCCTTTTATCTGCAGAATTAAGTGAAGAGGAGGGAGAAGATGTTCTTTTCAAAGAGGTTAGTTACTCTTTTAATTAAAATATTTTACATACTGATCATAATTGAGCCTTCCAAGAAATGCCTCTTTTCGCATTCTTGATTAAAATTTTAGCTATCTTGGTCACTTTGCCTTCTATTATTATGTTGCTACAGAACCTTTTCCAAATGAGAATAAATATTATTATAACAGTACTTTTATCTTTTTATAGTTTGGAAATTATCCGATACATATGGAAGTTTGTACAACCTTATTTATTTCAGGTTTTCTGGGTCCTATGTAAGGTTTAGAGTGTATGGATTCATGTTTAGAGTTGAAATTTTTAGGGTTTAGGTTCAGAATGTAGGGTTTAAAGTTTAGGTTTTAGGGTTCAAATATGCAGGGTTGTGTAAGCTAAACATGCTGTGTATCAAAAAGTTACTCTTATACTTGTACATAATCTTTAAATAAAGCAAATAAAAACAACATATCCGAGAATCAAACCTGTCTTTGATAAAGATTTGCATACATCTCCTTTCCCACTCCACCTATAATCGTTTGTTAAGTAAATATATATATATATATTATTTACTTTCATCCATTTCGTGGTTATTACAAAATCTAGTGTATGTATACATGTGTGGATTATTATTCTATGCCCTAGTAGTGGAATAAAAAACATCTATAAGCAGGGTTACCGGCTCATATTTAAACACCACATCGAGTTTTAGTGTTTTTTGCATCATAGTAGGTTTGCACTACCTCTTCTCTTGATGTAGAATGCTTGATTTATGTCACAAATTCTTTGTTCTTATAACACTTGTTATTCTTATAGGCTTGGTTAACATATTTCTGGAGAAGAGCAAGAGTACATGGTATAGAAGAGGATATTGCTGAAGACCGGCTTCAGTTTTGGATCAGCCGTAGCGGACAGACCCCTACCTCACACGATGCTGTGGATGGTAAGCCCACCTATTTTGGTCATGCGTTGTGAAACATATACGTGTTAAAACTATTACGTAAATGGGATAAAACTCAACTTGGGTTGTTTCAGTTGGTTGAGTACTCATTAGCACTTTGATAAAGAATCAAAGTTTGAGCCTCCCCGACAGTCTCATTTGGCTTTGCCGAGCCAAAAAAAAAGGGACCAAATATCTGATTGGTTTGCATTAACCTGGCAGTTGATCGAGGTTTGCTTGAGCTGCGGAAGTTGGGGATAGAACAGCAGCTGTGGGAAGCTTCTCGTAAAGAGATCGACCACCCATCGGCTGTTGCTTTGTCAAATCACAATGATTCGGAGAGCTCGTAGTGAAGTGTCTTCCCTTCTCATTTTCAACAATCTTGTTAAGTTTGCATCGAATTTTTAAAGTTTGTATATTTATTGTTCAGTTTTTTTTTTCATATTGATTTTGATTATAGCTCTTTTCTTAAACTTAGTGTGTTTGATATGTTGCGTTTGGTGTAATTTGACGACACGATACATGGTTGAATAGATGTTGATACTTGTTTGAGTTTTAAATGAAGGTAACATTTTGGAACATTAACTTTTAAATCAAAGACTCATAATATCTAGTAAGCACACATGTTTACTTATATTTAGAGTTGAATTAGATTTTTTTTAATCTTGAAACGATATTGAATTTTATTGAAGGAACAACTTTAACAATGAAACCATTCAAAAGGAGGAATTTGAGGACTATGTTTACTAAAAACTTCGAGCAAAGAAAATAAAAAACTTAAAATCGCAATTACAGCTGAAGCATTCTTTTGAATCTGACGTTTATATCTATAGTAATCAAGTAACTGTCAATAGTACTCTTTTCTTTCTATCTTACTAGATGCTTTTGAGATGATGGAGTGGCGAGCGAACCAAAGCAAACTTATAAGTTGCTTCGCAAAAACAGATTTGAATACATCGGCAAACAACCACGAAAAGAAGATCTAACCTTGAAAGAACACCGACAATTATAAATTAGATACGAGCCACGAGAGCAGAGTGAAAGTGTGTCACAAAAGCTGACGAATTTACATGAATATACAAAAAGAAGAAATCAAACAAAAGAGATTTGTATTAAAAATATAAGATAAACTGAGAAAAATAACAAACTAAAACGAAATAGAAAATATATAGAAAATACGGAACGTCGGCGGTTGACAACTAGTATTAAAATTATCGCCGTTGCCGACTAATATAAAATTAAAAAAACGGCTAGAAAAAGAAAAGAGAAGATGAGGCAGAATTGAACTGGATAAATTCTTAGACGGGTGTGTCCCATCCTTATTATTAGAGCAGAGTTGTATTTTGAAATATATGTTGTGCAAAATAAAACCCGTTTATTTTAAGCTTAAATTTTTAACTTTAAAAATTTAAATTTTAAACTATAATCTTTAAATTTTAAAACATTATTTTTTAACATAAATCCCGAATAATTTTTTAAATCTTAAAATTAAAATATTTGTGTAAATTAAAATTTACAAGATATGTATATCAAAATATTTTTAAAAAAATCCAAAATCAACACAAATCCATCACTATGTAACTACATAAAGAAATGGAAAATATTTTATGTATTGACATTAGAAAATTTATTTTCTACAAGTGGGCTTAATTTAAAATTTAGAAGTTTATGTTATAAGATTTAGAGTTTAAAATTTATGATTAAGGTTAAAGTTTAAGATTTAAGATTGTAAGCTTAGATTTGTTAAAAATTAGATTTTAGCTTTTTAGAATGAAATTAGGCATGCTTACTGAGAAAAATAGTTAGCATTGTCTCTGCTTGGGAAAAATTATATTACAAGTCTTTTCATCACATCAACAATGGCCTCAACTAGTTAAAAATTGCTCATTTTCTTTTTAAATAGATTAGGAAACAAAAGTACAGTCTCCAAAGATATATCATATCTTTTTTCTAACACCACTAGTTGGTTTCCTAATATAATTTCTCCAAATGGTGTTGAAATTGTTAAAAAAAAAAACTTGCTTTCTGTTTCCCGCTAAACAAGATCCATGTCATTAAAAGTCATTTTAATGCAAACCATTTTTAAACAAATTTTAATGGTGGTTAATACTGATGGGGGCTCGTGCATATGTAAATTTCCAGAAATCACACAATCTGCAGAAAAACAAAATCTGGGTTTGTACTTTCGGATCAAGAAAAGTTGATCAATCCATCAATTCACTGGAAAAAGAATACTATGGAATATTCACTGTTGGTATCTTTTTTGCTGGTTCAATTCTAGATTTAAAAAAAAAAAGCATAATAAAAAACAAAAGCAGACTCTCTGGTTCAGGTCCCAGATTCCATTCTCTTTTCTCTTTCTAACCTGTGTCATCATATTGCTGAGTCTGACTCGGCCCCCCATTAGCAGCACTCTAAAAAACACTCTCTTGGGGTTCATTTCTCTTGATTTGTTAGAAAAAAATGTGTTCTTTATCATGGAAAACAAAGGCGATTGCTTTAGTGGTATTGCTAAAGCTGTGCTTTTTCATGGAGATTGAATCTTCTTTAGCTGACAGAATCGTTAGGCTTCCAGGGCAACCCTCTAATTTGAGCTTTCAACACTTCTCTGGGTATGTTACTGTGGATTACAAGAAGAAAAAATCCCTTTTTTACTACTTTGTTGAAGCTGAAACTGATCCTGCTTCAAAGCCTTTAGTCCTTTGGTTGAATGGAGGTTTGCAAATTTGATATTTCTTTACTTCAAACTTCAAAGCTGAAACTTAGTGCTGGAAAATTCTGGGTTTTTTGTGTTTTTGGTGCTTTTTGTCACTTTGTTCTTTTCTTCCTACAGGACCTGGTTGTTCTTCACTTGGAGTTGGGGCATTCTCTGAAACTGGCCCTTTTAGACCAAATGGAGAGGTTCTAGTAAGAAATTATCACAGCTGGAACAAAGGTTCTCTTTTTTTAAACAGATTTTTCACTCTTTAATCTCCCATTTTTTGTGTTATATGATTCCTAATGATGATTAATTAACTGAATTTTTTTTTCAGAAGCTAATATGTTGTATTTAGAAACACCAATTGGAGTAGGGTTCTCTTATGCTACTAACAGCTCTTCTTATGTAGCTGTTGATGATGAGACCACTGGTATTTCACATTTCTTTTATAGATAAGCTTTTGTTACTTTCCATGGAGATTCTTAAGGTTTTCCTTTAATTTTTTGAAGCTAGAGACAATCTCGTGTTCGTGCGAAACTGGTATAAGAAATTTCCAGATTACAGGCACAGGGATTTGTATATAACAGGAGAAAGCTATGCAGGTACTGTGAATTTGATGCAAATGGTGATTGAATGTACATGAACTGTTTATTTGTGGGCTAACTTACTGATTATATCAGGACATTATATTCCTCAACTTGCACAACTTATGGTTGAATTCAACAAGAAGCAGAATCTGTTCAATTTAAAGGGAATTGCTGTGAGTATATATTACTATGTTGAATTCAAATTTGCATGATAATGAAACGGTAACGGTAATGATCGGGATTCGGACATCTACCCGGCGTGCATTCTGGGATTTGCTGTCATGTAGTGTATGCTTTCCTTGGTAGAGTCCTTTTGGCCTCACAAGTATCATGTGGGTGCCTAAAGAGGACAATATCTTCAAGGTTGATGACCAAATATCAATGTGTGATGACACGAGGGGAATGATCGGATCTCGAACTTTGCAGTACTCAACTTCAAGTAATGATCGGGATTCGGACATCTACCCCGCGTGCATACGGAGTTTTGCTGTCATGTAGTGTATGCTTTCCTTAATAGAGTCCTTTTACCCTCATGAGTATCATGTGGATATCTTCGATGTAATGACACGAGGGGAATGACCGGATCCCGATCTTTCTGCAGTACTCAATTTCAAGTGATGTATATGTTTTGTATCTAAGAGAATGGTTTCGTACTTGGCAGCTCGGCAATCCGGTTCTGGAATTCGCAACTGATTTCAATTCAAGGGCAGAATATTTCTGGTCCCATGGACTGATATCAGACTCCACCTACAAAATGTTCACCTCGGTCTGCAACTATTCTCGATATGTCAGCGAGTACTATAGAGACTCGGTTTCATCGTCTTGTTCGGAGGTGATGAGCCAAGTAAGCCGAGAAACCAGTAAATTCGTGGACAAATATGATGTCACACTTGATGTCTGTATATCACCAGTGCTCTCACAATCAATGGCTATAAATCCTCAGGTAAAACTCTCCCATGCAAAACTAATTGCATTATGTTTATGTTGCATATCCCCCTCCCCCCAATATGACACATTTTATCTTACCTTACAGCAAGTATCCGAAAGGGTAGACGTATGTGTCGAAGACAAAGTCGTGAATTATCTAAACCGGAAAGATGTCCAGAAAGCTCTTCATGCTCGGCTCGTTGGTGTTCGAACATGGACCGTCTGCAGCAGGTACTAATTCTTCACCGAGCTAAACACACATTGTAACATAAGAAAGTTAATAGGCACAAGTAACCAACTGAACCGGATTTTCTTTGCTGTTGACAGCATACTAGATTATCAGGTGCTGAACCTGGAGATCCCTACAATATCCATCGTCGGTTCACTAATCAAGGCCGGAATACCGGTCTTAGTTTACAGGTAACGAAAATGAAATCCCAATGCTATGCATAGCCATAAAAACATCATCATTCATCCAGGCATTTCAGCTTATATACATTCCACAAATCTTACAGTGGAGATCAGGATTCTGTTATACCACTGACCGGAAGCCGCTCCCTGGTAAGTCGACTGGCAAAGGAGTTAGGACTAGAAACAACTGTGCCTTACAGAGTTTGGTTCCAAGGGAAGCAGGTACTTTCGTTCCATCAACATTGCTTCGACTTTTCGTTTTCGTCTCGAAGTATTCGTATTCGAAAATCGAACTTTTTTTTCCAGGTTGGTGGGTGGACTCAAGTTTATGGCAATATTCTGTCATTTGCAACAATCAGAGGAGCTGCTCATGAAGCTCCATTCTCACAACCTGAGAGGTCACTCATGTTATTTAAGTCATTCCTTGAAGGGAAGCCCCTCCCAGAAGTTTTCTGAATCAAAATATTCAGTTTCATGATAATAGCATAATTTGATCTCGAAATTAATAGTGTTGATTTGAACTTAATTACCGACAATCAGTTGGTCTAATCAGGTCCTTAAGTAAAGCCAGATGTTCGAATCTTTAACATTGTGAATGAAAAAAACTAAATTAAAAATGTCGTCCTCGTAATAAATTTCCCATACCCATTCCCCCAAATGCTCACGGGTTTAGTCCAAAAACAATTAAAGACACTCCACATTCACTACCCATACCCTTACTGCAACTTATTTAAGATGTTGATGTCCATATGTAAGTGTATTAAAACTTATACAAATATAAAATATTATATATTCTAAATAAATAAATAAATAAAACAAAGGCCACTCTCCTCACTTAGAGTACAGGCAGCCTTTATTACACTCAAGTTTGATCCATTGTCTGGTTTGGGTTAGGGTAGGGACTTTAGGGAGATTTTACCGCGAGACACTCTTAGGGTACGGCTAAAATGAAACAATTCTACACAACTATACAAATTCTTAATAAAATAGTAAGAATTTAGGTTATAATATAAGAATTTGTATAGTTATACAATTTCTTACCTAAGACAAAATTTACACAAGTTCTTATCCAGTTGGTAAGAATTTATATAATTACACAAAATTTTGCTCTTAGTAAGAACTTTGGTAGAACCGAAATTCTTACCCAGTCCTACATAATTCCTTATCATTTTTTATAAAAACTTATGTTGGTCATATTTTAGTCGCACCCTAAGGTGCCTTACCTTAGCATGTCTAAGGGTGAGTGTTCGATCTAGTCAAGTCAAAAAATTTCGAGTTATTCGAGTTGACGCGTCATATTTTACAATTCAAATTTTATTTGAAATTTTTCGATTCGAGTCGAGTTTTCAAATCCGTATACAAATTTAATTGTAATTATTTATCATGTTATAGTACAATTTGATTCTAATTTAAACGACTTTCTCTAATCATATATGATATGCATATATGTTTCTTCATATATTTATCATATGTGGTATATAATTTCTTCATATTTTATATATATAGGGGCGGAGCCAGAAATTTATTTAAGGGGTGTCATTTTTTCAACGATATTTAAAGAGGGTTAATTATTTATAAAGGGGTGTCGTTTTATTTATAAATTGGTGTCATTTATTCATAAAAGGGGTGTCATTTGTCTATAATTTTAATTTTTTATAAACAAATTATATAAAAAAAATAAGTTTCTAAAAAATTTTGGGTGTCATGAGACACCGCAATCCACTAAGGGTCTCGACTCGAACTTAAAAGTTAATTTGTTAACTATTAAAAATTTTGAGTTATTCGAGTTATTTAAATTTTTATTTTACAACTCAAACTTTATTTAAAAAAAATTGAGTCAAATTAAAAATTTCAATTTTTTTAAATTAAGTCGAGTTTTGCTCGCCCTATGCATGTACCATGGCCTAAGAGTAAAAGAAGAGCATATGTTTATGGTTTTAGAGAAAAACTAGCAGAAACAGAGTGGAAACTAAGGAGGGACAGAGGTGGAGGTGTCAAAATGGTCCACATATTCATGGCATTCACGAGATACTTGGGAGCCCCCTTCCATATGCACATACTATTATTTTCTGACGTTGACATTTACATTTTGGGAGAATTTTAATTACCATTCCCAAATAAATCTAAATCATTTCACACCTATTTATATCACATTATTAATTACCATTTAATTTGATGAGATTAAAAATACAGAGTTTTTTACACGAATCAACTTATCTTTGTAGTTAAGAGAACAATTATTATTTTTAGAAGTCAAAAGTTCGAACACCATCAATTACAGCAAGATGATTGAGCATTCATAAATGAGTGAAACATTGGAAGGGTCATCACTATAACTATTCCTGTAATATTCAATATAAATTAATCGACTAATAACAATAGTTATAAACCAATAAAATATCCAAGTTTAAATACTCAAATTTTGACTTGGTTAATTTACAATCTCAGATTTAAATTAATCTAATTATAAAAAAAATCATAGTCTGTTTAATTCAATAAATATCAACATTTTGATTTATTATTATTTTTTATATTTGTTATTCAATCTAAAAGCCCTTGCCCTTTCCCCTCTGCAGCTTTCTTCTTCTCTCTCTTTCTTTCAAAGCTGCTTTTTATTTAAGTCCATAACCGCTCAAGCTCGACAAAACAAACTCAGCCTTTGCTTTTCTCACTGTCCCAACAAAGACAATAAAAGAAGAAAAAAACCCAAGTTTTGTTTTGTTTTTTTTGTATATGCAGAACAAAGAGTTATCCAAACACCATGCTTTCAAGGGTGAACAGCGGCGCCGGTGTCATTTGGCCGGAAGATAAAGCAGATGAACACTCAGCTTCATGGACCAGAACCAACACTAACAGCAACAGCAACAACAACAGCAACAGTGTCTTAATGGAGAACAAAGAACTGTTGGGTTCTTTGTCTTCGTTCAAATCCATGTTAGAAGACGAATGGTACGTTCCAAACAACAGTATTTCAACCCATCACCATGATATCAGAGACCTTTCATTTCCGCCGAATCTCGGCGACCATCAAAACAATCTCTTGCTGTACCACCACCACCACCAGCAGCAGCCGGTGGATTCTTCCTCTTCTTGTTCGCCATCTTCCTCTGTTTTCAACAATCTCGACCCATCTCAGGCACAGTTCTTCCTGCAGCCAAAACCGGCCTTATCTTCACTCCTCAATGTCGTTTCCAACAACCCTTTAGACCAAGGGTTTGATTTGTCCGAAATCGGGTTCCTTGACAACCAAGCAACAAATCCTAGTCCTTTGTTGAACAGGGGAAATTCTGGGGTTTTGGGTGGTTTCACTGACTTAGCCTCCGGTAATCAGATTGACACTGCTAATTCATGTTCTGGGTTCGCTGGTTTTCAAGGATTTGTTGAGAATCCTGGGAATTCTCTGTTTTTAAATAGGTCTAAGTTGCTAAGACCGCTGGATAGCTTTCCTTCGGTCGGAGCACCGCCGACTCTGTTCCAGAAAAGGGCAGCTTTGAGGAAGAATTTGGCTGATAATGGAGGGAATTTCGGGGTTTTGGGCGGAGGAAAGATGAGTGCTTTGAGTGGAACCGAAGGGGATAAAGGGAAGAAAGAAATGAATAAAGAGAATGAACAGAAGAAAATTAGCAATAGAGATGATTTAGAAGATGTGAGCTTTGATGGGTCAGCTTTGAATTATGATTCTGATGACTTTACTGAGAATAACAAGGTTGAGGAAACTCTCAAAAATGGTGGGAGTACCTCGAATGCGAATAGTACTCTTGCCGGAGCTGATCAGAAGGGTAAAAGGAAAGGGCTTCCTGCTAAAAACTTGATGGCCGAGAGGCGCCGTCGGAAGAAACTCAATGATAGGCTTTACATGTTGCGGTCGGTCGTCCCGAAGATTAGCAAAGTAAGAATGTTCCTTTCGTTTTCGTTTTCGTTTTTTATCTCGTGAATGTAAGTATGAATTATTGTGTTGTTTTAGATCCTTTGAAATATCAGATATGCAAAACTTGTTGTTTGTATTCATGGTGTGGTATTTGTGTATCATGTGAATGAATGGTATCTTTTGCTTTTACATGTTCCACTAAAATACTTAAGAGGAAGTTGCATTAATGTCTCTCACATGGAGCCTGGTAAGAGTGCTTTAAATGTCACCATAAGACTTCGGACCCGTATCGGGAAGTAATTTCTAGCTACGGATTCATGTTCTATGCTGCACTTGGTTCTCTTTCCTAGTCTTCTGATGATTACTTGCTCTTTATGTTCTCTTGTGTTCGAACTGTTCGGGGTGATTAGTAGCTTTCATCGGTTATTTGGTGGTTTAAGTTCATGATACTGATGTTTAAAATATACGGCCGTAGGCAGAAATAATCGATAATACTAAGTTTCTGCAGTTCATTGATTGTTTGAAAGTATGATTTACAAGTTGCTGTTACTTGCAAAGGAAGAGTTTCGGAGTTTCATATTCTCGGTTTTTGCTTCTTAGGAATTGTATGTTTTAACATCATCCTTTCTGCTAATAGATGGATAGAGCTTCGATTCTTGGGGATGCCATCGAGTACCTGAAGGAACTTCTGCAGAGGATCAATGATCTGCATAATGAACTGGAGTCGAGCCCTGGTAGCTCTTCACTCACACCTACAACCAGTTTCCATCCTTTGACTCCCACTCCGGCAACCTTGCCCTGTCGTATCAAGGACGAACTTTGCCCCAGTTCATTACCGAGTCCCAACGGGCAGCCAGCAAGGGTAAAAAGTTGCTTTCACCTTTCTCTTATCGCATATCATTTGTTCATCATTGATTCCGGCATGCTTGAGCTCCATTTCATATGTGTGTATATATGCATATGTATGTAGGTTGAAGTGAGACTGAGAGAAGGAAAAGCTGTAAACATCCACATGTTTTGTGGGCGCAGACCGGGTCTTTTGCTCTCCACCATGAGGGCTTTGGACAGCCTCGGGCTTGACATCCAGCAAGCGGTCATTAGCTGTTTCAATGGCTTCGCCATGGATATTTTTCGAGCTGAGGTACGAATCTCTGACCATGTATTGCTTCAACTAATGTTGCTCTGAGTCTTCTGTTTCGTTGCAATACTTGTATGTGGCAACCGATCCAACGCATATTTGGACATACGTATGGCGGTATGCGGATATGAATAATATGACCACCCTCTAAAAAATTGAACACATCCATATCTGATGTGTTCATATTTTCCAGCAATGCAAGGAAGGGCAGGACATCCATCCGGAGCAGATCAAAGCTGTACTTTTGGATTCAGCTGGCTTCCACAACATGGTTTAGGATTCTTCAGCAACTCTATCCGAACAAACCAACAACCAAATTGCATTTTGTTTTCCTGAAGTGTTTACAAGTCGATTGTGCCGAAAAGATCAAACGGCGATCGTAGTGAGAACAATATGAAAGCTTCTACATTAATTCGAGCCGGTGGGAAACTCGCCATTAACTGAAACTTTGGAAGCATTTAACTTGCTTTTTTTTCAGGCTTTTCAAGAATTTTTCTTTGAATGGATTTCTGGGTTTAATTATGATAAGCTTCTCATGAATGCTGCATTTGTTTTTGGTTAAAAGAGAACATTCACATATTAAATATGGTTCGGTACACAGGATGATTGGCATTTTCAGCCATAACAATCATCAGTTACAGGTTTAAGCATAAAATTACAGAAATTTTCAGCCAACTGAAGACTTCTGTGTACTAAACCGTAATTTAATAATCATCCCGTTAAATCAACTGATTATTGATAATAGTAGTTCTTGTAGATGCAGGGACGAAACTATATGAGGTGGAGAGGGGCAATTGCCTCCTACCCCTAATTTTTTTTACCTTTGTCTTTGTATATAATTTTTTTAAAATATAGATTATTTATGAATTTATCTTATTTTCAAACATTTATATTTGTCTCCTAACTCTAAATTTTGACTCCGATCTTGAATAAATGTAATTAGAACGCAATAGAAAATATATTATTTTATCTCGTTAGATCAATTGGTGATTGATAAAACTTCATGAAATTTGACTAGAAAATAATCATGACCAAGATCAATGAGTGTAAGATTTTTCTGGGGTTTCCAGAGAGCTTCATGTCTGGAAAAAAGAAATTGGTAACCCATGGTTTTTTCATAGACTTTGACAATAAGAGTTTTGGACCATTTGTAACCCATGGTTTTTTTTATCAAAGGAGAGGGTAAATCTTCATTCAACTGAAACGAAGCATACAAGTTATGACAAAGAAGCCAAAATCAAATCGAATTAAATCAAATCGAACTCTTTACCACTACCAGTCTCGACCCTCGACCCGAACAATCAAATACTATTCTTCATCAGATACTATTATTATCTCCAATTCATGTGGAGCTGCTCCGATGTGATTTGATCCGACCCGGTTTAATGGAAGAGATAATATTAATGATAGAGTTGGAGCATGAGAAAAATAATTGACATTATTTCCCAGTAGAAAGTAGATATTAGCCCAAGAAAAATGTGACAATTTTCATTATTCAAAACCCAACCCCACTAGTAGGCTAATGTCATGGTCAAAAATGGATTGCTTACTTACCAAGCAAGTTAACTCCATACAATGGATCTGGCTAAAAAGCAAATGGAGAGTAGCATTTACTTGAGAAATGGCACCAATTTTTTTCACGATTTAATTAAAAAAAAAGTATGCTTTTCTTGAAAGGACATTAGAGATGGCTGTATTAACCTAATTACATTCACAGCTTGGAAAAAAAGAGTTGGTTGAAACATCTCTGTACAAAGGGTAGGGTTGCAAAAGCATGAAATTCCAGATTCAGGTATACATATTTATGCAACATAAACAAAAATACCATGCTGCTACGAACTCCACAGCATATCGAAAATCGGATCATAGCATTCATGCATGCCAACCGTACCGGATCACGATCTGTGCAGACTCACAAATCAATTTCAACTTTGGTAAGATCATGTTCTAACCAGCAGCAGGAATGTCACTATAGCAACTCCAGATTCCTCCACCAAAAAGCTGAAGCAAGAATAAGCAAACAAGCTTATTACATAGATCGATTTTAGACATCATATTCGAAAGGGATAGTATACGCACCTATAATATTACCCTGAACCATTACATCGAGGTTCATCAATTCTTAGCACTAGATGCTGATGTGCATTGCACTTGTTTTGTGTCAACACCTTCGGGAACTGGATTCTCGTTCACCTTTAAACTCAACGACCCCGGCTTCATCTTCTGGACCTCCTCTCTAGTGTAGATACCGATCTTGCGTACCATGGCACAAAATTCCCTAATGCACAAGCAAGAATCAGACTTGAAAAGGGTGAAAATAAATTACAATGATGATGCAAGAAATTCTTACTGCCATGGATCATCGCCTACAAGCATCATATCACCCTCATCGTCGGTATAAACAACTAGCCAATTCTTTTGAAGGGACATTAATTCACCTCCAAACTCAAATAATTGATCCAATTCAGCGATCAGTTCGTCGTAGTTGTTGAACTTAGTAAGGTCCACCGACCTACCCAGAGAATTCCCCTGCATGAGAACCTGAAAATAAAAAATAACTTTGAGCACGGATATCGTAACAGCAAGCTTAAACATTCAAGAACGTACGGAACAACCTTAGTACAACTCCTAGTTGAAGCAGTAGATGGTTTGCTTTGAACCTCCCTTGTATGGGGCTGACCCAGCTGAAATATTCTCTCCTGCTCGTTAAAAGCAGAACGATCCTCTGCTGCCAACTGCGAGGTCTTTGGTTTTTTAGACCTCTGATCAGATTCAAAGGCATGAACTTGGTGCAACGCAGCTTGCACATTACCAACTGGCTTATTGAAGGCATTAACATTAGAGACTGCAGGATCTGATGCACTAGAATTACTTACGAGCGGAATACCGAAGAGCCTGCAGTTTCCTTCTCTAGACTTTCTATTCTTAGGTTCTTGAACAAATGATGTTTTGGGTATCGAATCTCTTACTTGGACTGAATTCTCATAATGAGATGAGGTTGGGGGAGGCATCAACCAATTACCATGCGAGTGCTCAATCCTACGACCTTCAAGTACAGGGTAGTCACCAAAACCACTAAACCTACCATATCCTCGTGACTGATAAGGCAAATCAGAACCTTGCAAAGGCCGATTTGCACTATTGTCAGCTAAGTTGAGTGAGAGACCAGAATGCGAGAAGGACAAAGAACCAAGCTTCGGTTCTTGATGTAGTAAATGTTTTCCCATTGAAGTACCAGCCACTAAAGATTGATCAACCAAGGACGGACGATATCCACAATATGAATCTACATTTGACCCAAAGCCTGAGAGCAGATCAGTGTATGTTGGTTCATGCCTCCCAGAGGACATCCAATTCTCTGACCCAAATTTTCTTTCACCGGGGACATCATTCTTCTCATCGTCTGCCGAAGGTGGCCACATCACTGACTTTTCAGCAGTGTCAGACTCATTACTCTCAGCAAATGTTCCTCTCAAGGTCGAGAATTCTTGACCTTGCAAGACCCTTGAGAAGGCACTGGCTGGTAAAGGGTCTACAGTAACCTTGGATGAACCTAAAAATGAAACTTGGTCAATAGATCTTTACCGGATAAGCTGTTAGGTGAAAAACACAAAAACATATTACAAATCTATTGCATGAGACAGTGTTTATCACCTACCTTCCCTAGTAAGCACGGATGAATCAGGGGATGAGGATACAGCCACAGATCGAGGCCTTTTTGGCCTCTGCATTGGAAGGGGATTCAGGGCAGGAGGAGTCGATGCATGTTCAATTTTCCATGGAGAAACTCTCTCAGGACGAGGTATGGCCGATGTTTCATCCCATCGCACCTATAAGAGAGATATTAAACATTGTTAAATAATTCCCATACTTGAGAAATTCTACAGCTTCTTTCATTATTCTTAAAAAATATCACACAATCAAATTAAATAAGTATACCTTAAGGCATCTCCATTTGGAATCCTGCCACCTTTTTGGATCAGAATCTTCATTTCCAACTATCGTTCCAGTAAACCTGCAATACAAACATTTGAAAAAACACAATCTCAGACGGTTTTCATATCATGTTGGAAAATTCATACCCTTAGACAATAAAATACTAGAAATGTAATGAACAATGGTTTCAATGTAGTAAGGAAGAAACATGTTATACCTTTGCTCGGGAGATTCTTCACCTTCAAATTTCATTTTGAACCTCATCCCTATCGAGTAATTGTTTTTTACAGACTCCATGTACTGATCAAATGGAACAATAAATTCGGCTGGACTTGTCCTATAAGAGAAAATAGACAAGCTTAAATACAAGAAACTGCAATTAATTCCTCATATCAAACAGAATTGCCACAGTTGAAGTTTTATCACCCAGTAATCAATTTTGAGAAATTAAACTTATCATGCAACAAAAAATTACACAGCATGTCAAAATGATAGTTTGATCTACGGACCTAGGTTTGTAATACACCGTGAATATGGTTCTTGTTGTGTAGGCATGCCATGCTGTAGCAAGAACACCAAGATGCATGCTATGACTTGATATCACTGACGACGGAACATTTCCCTGCTGCCTCAATGCTCGCCGTACACCAACACGTAGTTCTCCATTCTCCCCTCTAGAAAATACATGTCATTTCTACGTTTAAGTCCTCAAGCATAAGCAAAGAATTCAATTGTAAAACATCATATTTCATGGTACATTTGAAGAAACTGATAAAACCTTAAAAATATAAATGCATCCCCAGCAACGAGCTTCTTGGAGCTAACAAAAACACTCCAACCACTTTGAAGCAAGTGTCTCCGTGGCTGACCTGGTATCATCACAGAAGAACCAAACCATATAAACAAAGGGGTTTCTACATACAAAGGCCACAATTCGACTCAAAGTCCCTCAATTCCACTGAGCGTTATTTACAATGCAGAGCATTACCCCTAAAGATGTGACGGAATCGCCACTCATTTCCATGCAAATCCTTGGTAACCAACTCCTGTGTTGGAGGTTGCAAAGACATGTCCTGTCAAAATACAAACTCGAAAGAATCACAACTAAATTATCATAATAACATAGTGGAAAGAAAACAGGAGCTAGACATCTCCAGCAGATGAACACAAACCAACGGGGGAAGACATTCATCCGCATGCCGCCTGAGCACCGAAAACCCCCCATGGGTGCTCGTATCCGATGCAGTCAGGGTCTTGCAAAAGGAATGCACTTGAAACCGTGGGGGTTCAGGAACGGGAGACTCCTTGTCCACCATGTTCTCATCTTGCTAGAAACACCAAATAAATCAAAGAAAAAAACATTAGAAACTCATCTTTTCATCAACTTCTAATCCAAAGCAACAAAGACAGAAACTTACAGTAGGTTCAGGAAGCAAAGTCACTTGTGCGAAGACCTCGTCCGTATCCGGTTCAGCCTAACAACAAAGAGTTGCTTAATCTCATCAGTAAAACAAAAACCATAAAAAATACAAATCGCAATAAAAAGGTGATATGAACCTTTAACTGGACGTTAATCACACGACAAAGGATCTTTGATGGAAGATCATACAGCGGCATCTGCTGGTCCGATGCCTGATTAGTCGACGCCTCAACCTGATTCACCAGAAAACTCAAAATCAAACACAAATCAAAATGGAAGATATTTTCTCATTCTGAACTTGAGGAAGAAGAAAACGGAAGACAAAAAGGAAGAAGGGGAACCTGTTCTATGTGACCTTGAGGGAAGTAGAACACGCGCTCTCCTTCGCGGGGGACAGTCACCAGAGGCCCGGCACATGCATGCCATAGCTCCGTATACAGCGCCGTTTCAGGGTCTATGTTCCCACATACGAAACAAAATAAGTATTAAAACGGCGAGAAAAGGAAAACCGGAACCGGAAGTGAACGGAAGAAAGGGGTTGTACCTCTGACGGCGGCTGAACGAGTAGAATGACCATTCTGCCCTTCCATGGCGTTCCTAGCATCGTTTTGCTCATTAAAACCAGAAGAAAAACTCTCTCTTCCGTTAACACAATTTCCTTTAAAAGATACCTCCGAATTAGCCATTTTTTCAAAACCTTTCAGTTCAGATCTGTCATCTGTTACACTCTCAAACTCCTCAACCGGAAACTAAAAACCTCTACCGGAAAACACCGTCGTTAAAACACTAGCTCGCCTTTTCACCACCGGCCTATATTTCTCTCAGTTCATCAAAATCCACCTTTTTTTCAATCTATAGTCGCTTTCACTCTTCCACTTCTGCAAAACAAACGCCTCAGCCTCTCAATCTTCTTCTCTTCCACCTTCAACAGCTGAAAAATCAGAGCTTGTAAACACCCAACAACCAAAAGGCAAAAAAGAAGAAAAAAAATCTCTTTTTTTTTCTGCCTATCTCTTTCTCTCTGGTTTCCCTTTTTTTCTCGTCTGTGTCTGTCTGTGTCGAATGAGGGGTCGAGACACTTAACCAGGGTGAGTCAAATCAGTGGAAGGGAAAGGACAATCATTTAAACCAGGGTCAGTTTTAACCCAACTGAAAACCGTGAACCGGAATTAACCGGTCCGGCCGGATACTCCCAGTGGACTTGTTGAGGTAGGGATCCAGGGGACCAGATACTAGGGGAGAGAGCCGAGACGGGCAGGCAGATTGAGATTATACTTATCTAATTAAATGATAAAAAGAAAGTGGGTAAACTACAACTAAGGTCACTTTTGTTTTCAGTCTAACTTAATTTGGTCATCAAAATTAAAAAAATAATATATTTCTGTCATCTAAATTATTGATTTATTACATTTTAGTCACTGAATTATTAACTTTCGTTAAATTTGATGACATAATAGATTAAAATAATATTTTTTTAGTTTAACCTTTAAACTTTAAATAATATATTTATGTGATCTCATGCCCCTTGGTTTTCTCGTGGCTTTCCGTCAAGTCGGGATAGTCGTAAGGCTTAAAGGAGCCGACTTGAATTCGAGTAGTGTTAAGCTCAACTCGATTCGTTAAGAACTTAAGTTGAGTTTAAGCTTCAATTTAGTCCAATTTAGTTAAATATTAATCGAATTTTAATCAGTCAGACTCGAATAATTCGTGATCTATCTCATTTCATTTATAATCTTATTTATAATAATAACAATTGTTGAATGAATGAATTCATCGTCATCAACAACAACAACAATATTATTAATAATAATAATAATAATATCTTCTAATAGTATACATTTTAGTTCATTTTAATTTTAAAAAATAAAAATTTAGTATATTATATTTTCGAATAATTCACGAACTTTTCAAGTCGAATATCGAATAGCATAACTCGACGTGTTAAAAACTCGAGCTGAATTTAAGCTCGAATCTAATTTAATCAAATTCAACCTTGACCAAATTGTATTCGAGTATATCGTAATCTATCTCATCTCATATACCAGGGATAAGAGGACATTCGGACAGGGAGTTGGGGTGTAACGGCGTTTGTCCGGACGTTAAAGTTGTTCAGTTTTCACGGGGGCGTTTGTCGTGCTATTGACGGGCAGGTTTGGATGGATGCCAACCGGAATGGGTTGGAGAGATAAAGCTAGGCAGCTAGTGGTTTCAGGTAGGGTTGGGTGTGCGTAGTTAACACTCTCCCTGTGCAATTTAGCAACTTTTGCTTTCCTGCCTTTTCTCTACCCTGCGCACCTAGGAGTGGGATCTCTTTTTTACAAAATATCTCCCTATGATAACTAATGGCGGATCTAGAAATATATTTGAGAGTGTGCACAGATAAAATTTCAAAATTTTAAGGTGGGCACAAGCCTTAAATATTATAAAAATTTAAAGACTAATACATAAAAATTAAGAAAATTGAGGACAAATGTATAAATTTCAAAAAATTCAGGGTGGGCATAGGCCGACCCTACACAATATCTGGATCCGCCATTGTAAGTAACATTAGCTTCAAATTATGGGTTTTTTTTTGTTGTCTCAGTTTCTTAAGATTTTGTTATGATTAATCTAGATCGATTCGCATTGTACAAATTTTTTGTGGTTAAGTCTCTCGAATCGAATACATACATAATATATACAACTTAAAATCTACTTAAGTGATATCAAACTGCTTATTATGTAGGCTAATTTTCGATTATTTTTATAACTTTTTATCCTTTGTAATAATTTAATTCGGTTATTTTATTTTATATTAGTTCTTTTATATTATTTTCTATTCTTAAATTCGGTGACTATACCACTTATTATGTTTTACTTAAACCGATTTGATAAAAATTCAAGAAATAAAAAGTGTCAATTAAAACATTTTAGCGTCAGAAATTTACTTATCCAACCGCGTTTTCTATTTTGTCCTCGCGTGTCATTTATTCCATTTCCATTGCCCTGTCTTTTTATTTTTACTTTATTTCTAGCAAAGTCGAATTCTTCTTTATAATACTTTTTTTGGACAAATTAGTATTATTAATTAGTGTGATGATTTTCATACAATAAAATATTATATTAAATGCAACTTTGACTGGAATATTTGATTCTTACTACGATAACTTTCCTATTTTAGGTTTTTTCCTAAATATAACCTTAAAGTTATTACAAAAATAGTACTCATTAAAGATTGATTTTAGAAATACATATTTTTCCCAAAAAAAAATATAAGTATAACTAATGAAAAATATTTTGATACACAAGTTTATGTAAATTAAGTTTATACAAGTCTTTTAATCTTAGGGTTTAGAGATTTAGAGTGTAGTTTAGGGGTTTAGGTTGTAAGGTGTAGAATTTAATATTGATGACTAAGGTTTAGAGTTTAGGGTGTTAAGGCTACGGATTTATGTTTTAAATTTTATAGCTTAAACATGAAGAATTGTGTAAAAAAATTACATACTTATGTATCAAAAATATAACATTTATTAATAAAGTGTGACTTTCATGTGTTTTAAGTAAGCTGACACAATTCAATGAAAGAAAATGAAAAGTATGAGAAAAAATAACAAAACTTTTAACCAATTTTTCATAAACTTAATTTAAAATCGTTAAACACGTTATTTTTATTTTTATTATTTTCTTAATAAAAAACTGCGTAATTAATAAGTGGAAGAAACGATAAGTTTAAGGAAAATTCTACAACGGGCGACGAACAGTGATGAACACCACTAATGATGAACACCGATGAACACCATTAAATTAATTAATAAAGATTTAAAATTTCAAGGACCCATCATACAATTAATAATTATTTTAAAAAATTTAATTAAATTATTTTTTATATATATTAAAATTTTATTTTTTAATAAGGATAAACTATATATTTAGTACCTCATCTATTTCTGTATTTCTATTGAACCCTCATTATTTAAATATTATTTCAATTTGACCCTATTTTTTATAAAAAATAATTTAACCCTTAACCTTCAACCTAAAACCCTAAACTATTAAACCTTAAACCCTTAAACTCTTCAATCTATACCCTAAACCATGTACCATTAAAAATAATTTCACCATCATCGATTTAATTCAATTCAATGAATTGTTGAATTTTCCTAAAAAATTTAATAATCAACAATTTGAAAGAAAAAAAGTGATGATCAAAGTCGGTACAAGTTCTTCATTATGTGATATCACAAAGATTACTCTTCACTTCGTCTTCCGATTTATTCTTCTCTTTGCGTAGCGCGTCAACCTCGGATTCCAAGTCCATCACCTGCACCTGCAGCCCTTGTTTTTCTTCCACCATTACCTGCTGCTCAGCAGCACTCTTTCTCGCCAATTCCTCCTTCAGGGTTTTCACCTGGACCAAATACTGGGAAATTTCTTTTGATTTGCTCTGCGCCAGAGTTTCTAATTCTCTTGCCTGGTTGTGCTGAGACTCGAGCTCGGTTCTCAAGCCAGCTAACCGCTCCTCTAGAGCAAAATGTCCCTTTTCTATCTCATCCATTTTGTTTCTCAAATCCCCGTTCATGGTCTCTATTTCCTGTATTCTACTTAAGGCATCCCAGTGGTGCAAATCTAAAGCTTCGGTCACAATCGACATGCCTGTAGGAATAATATTCTGAATCTGAGTTGTGGGCATGATTAGACTTTCTTTTACTGTTCCTTCGGCAGCTTCTTACCTTGCCCTTGTTTAAGATGATCATACTGAGCATACATCGAATTTTATCATCACTTTTTTTCTTCAAATTGTTGATTATTAAATTTTTTAGGAGAATTCAACAATTCATTGAATTGAATTAAATCGATGATGGTGAAATTATTTTTAATGGTATATGGTTTA
This sequence comes from Hibiscus tridactylites, assembly GCA_958450335.1. Taxonomy (NCBI): domain Eukaryota; kingdom Viridiplantae; phylum Streptophyta; class Magnoliopsida; order Malvales; family Malvaceae; genus Hibiscus; species Hibiscus tridactylites. The sequence continues at coordinate 3,026,711 of OY288270.1, forward strand.
GGGTATATGTTGAAGAGTTTAAGGGTTTAAGGTTTAATAATTTAGGGTTTTAGGTTGAGGGTTAAGGGTTAAATTATTTTTTTATAAAAAATAGGGTCAAGTTGAAATAATATTTAAATAATGAGGGTTCAATAGAAATACGGAAATAGGTGAGGTACTAAATATATAGTTTACCCTTATTAAAAAATAAAATTTTAATATATATAAAAAGTAATTTAATTAAATTTTTTAAAATAATTATTAATTGTATGATGAGTCCTTAAAATTTTAAATCTTTATTAATTAATTTAATGGTGTTCATCGGTGTTCATCGTTAGTGGTGTTCATCGGTGTTCGTCGCACGTGGTAGACTCATCCTAAGTTTAATGGCAAGTCACATGTAAATGGAAGGTGTCAGCGATCACAGTATGGTGAAACCCGCCTATGTTGTCTAAAAGCAACAAATGGTGAAATCTCTGTCCGAAAAATTATCTACGGAGAAAAAATAAATAATTGTACAATTTAAATTAAAAAGTTTTACGTAATTTCCGAAACCCAAATTTTAATTTACTTTTTATGATAGTTAATTCTATATATAGAATATTTTATTTGATATATTGTATACATGTTAATAATAAATTTAATTATAATAATTAAATGTAAATTAATATATATATACGTTTATAAAAGTTAACAATATTATTAAAAAAGGTATTTTTTTGTTGACTAATCGAAATCGAGTACTGCAGAGGTCCATTATAGAACGATCATCTCAACTCAATTGCTCAATTCACAATGTTAATATTCGAACAACTAGCATTACTAAAAGAATTTAATATCTCATGTCACTAGACGAACTGGTTATAAAAAGACAATGTAACAATAAAGGTCAATATATGTAAAAAAAACAATAAAAGATAAATATATATATATATATATATTAGTAATTTAACTCTATTTCAAAGTTTAAATTGATATTTATGTTTTTTTAATTATGTATCTGAATGTAGATTCAAGGTCCAGTTTGGTATCTATTTTTTTTATCTAAACATAAATTCATTGTTTAATTTCATACCTATTTTTTTTCATATTAGCTAACCTAAACTTGACTATTTTATTCGAATCGATGCTTACATTCTTTAACCAATTTGAACTAAGAAGTAAAATAATTGTACATATTCGAACTAAACAACAATTTCATGTATGGACAACAAAAAGTTTAACTACTAAATTAAACATTAAAGCCGGCTTCAAGTACCTAATTAGGTAAAAAAAAAGAAATAGGTACTAAATTGAACCTTGAAATTAAGTTTATATACCAAAATATTTATTAATCCGTTATACAAAATCCAACAATATATTTTTTTAAAAAATTGTTCCTCTATAAATGAATAAATCTTATTTTAAATAACTTATGACTCGCGTCCCGCCCCAAAACACGAACTCTCCCATCACCATTGAAGGCTCCACGGTTGTCTGTTTTTCCTTCACTTTTGTTTTTTCAAGTTAACGAGTTAAAAACGCATTTATTTTGAATAAATTTATTGAACTAGTATTCAAGTACATTAATCATAATAAATATATTGAAATTATAAGATATATTCATTTATAGAGGAATAAATATTTATAAATGGGTGAAAAAGTAAAAAATATTGTGTATGGTGGAGTGAAACATCAGCGTCGGTGAAGTGGACTTGACGTGTACCTCATGGCTGTAGCAGAGCAGGGAAGCAGGCAGACCCAGACACACAACTTACCATCCCCAATACCCAATAATAAGAGCTGTAGATTTTTCTTTTTCTAAATAAAAACCCTTCAAACTAAATATTAATATATTATTAAAGATGTTCGTATTTAAAAAGAAAAATCATTTCACGTGCCTGTACCCACTAAAAATAATTTCATCTAGATTGGAAAATTAATTGTTGCAAATAAAGAAATTATTTAAAATAAAATTGGACCGTGTTCGCCCCATGATTTATCGAAATCTCTCATAATAATATATATATATATATATAATAAAGAATGGCAATGGAGTACCGAAACAGAGAAAAAGGGCCCCACGACATTGTTTCATATTAGGTTTACAGTATTCAGGTAGTGGGGCCCACTTTACATCTGTCCCCCTGTGCTTAGCATCTTTGGACCGTCCCTTAAAATGTCTCGAAACCTAACCCATAGATCAGTGAATTTTATTTTTGTTTTTGTTGATTTTTTTTTTCAAAGCTTAGTTCTCATTAATTTGAATTGATTCACGTCACATATTTTGTTATGAGGTGTAAATTTTCTAGCGAATATTTTTTACATGCACAATGTTTCGAACTCAAAATATTGCTCAAGCGATACAAAATTGCTTACTACTTAAACCAACCCTGCTGGTTATAGATAAGTGACCATTTGTATTCTTTATCCTACAAATTTTTTAAATGGATAAATATTCTATAAACACGCGGTGGAAGCTGAAAGTTTTCACAAGCACATTAATTTTAAGTATATGAAGTTAGTTTAGAGTATAAGGTTTAGGGTATAAAATTTTCAAACATAAATCGACTAATTTTTAAATCGAGTTGAACATTGTTCGATTCATGATCACCCTATCGCCATCATTATTCACCACGACATGGAGTAGGACTGTAGGACCAACAACGGTTACGGACTCGAAACGGGATTGCATTACGGTTTTGGATTTTTCACATTTTTCTTTTCAACGGTGGTTGGTTGCGGATCTGAAATGAGAATTGTATGCGGTTCAAGGTATGGGAGAAGCTGACAGGAGAGCAATGATCATACGCCACGTGGTCTTCGTGTCAGTATCTGGTGACACGTGGGTATCACGATTAAATGTCGGGAATGGATTTGGATGATTCCTTAACTTAGGTAGAATTGGTTATGTCTTATCACGCAGGTTGCGTGACTTTTTGTTAAGTAGAGGATCGGATTTGTTTATTGTTACGAGATTATGCCACTAAAGCTCTTAAAAGCGAGTTTCAATCTCCTGTCCTATTAAAAGCGATTTCTGTATAAATAAACGTAATAAATTAATTTATTTATTTTATTAATTTACTCAATACGTAATTAGCGTTTTGTTAAATGCGAGTATTAAACTCACATCTTATAAAATTAAATTCACCTTACGTGAATTGAAAATGGTTATTTTTTAAGGATAAATATTCTATACACAGGCGGTGAAAACTGAATGTTTCTACAAGCGCCTTAGTTTTAGAGTATATGGAGTTAGTTTAGGGTATAGGGTTTAGGGGGTTATAATTTAGGGATAGCTGTTTCAATTTAAGGTTTATGGTTATAATTTAGGGTTCATAGGTTAAAACCTAAATCCTCACCATATTACCCTAAAAACTAAACCCTAACCTATAAACCCTAAATTATAACCATAAACATTAAATTATAATAATTATCCCTAAATTCTAAACTCATACACCTAAACCCCTAAACCTTATACCTTAAACTAACTCCTTATACCCGCGAGTGTATAGGATATTAATATTTTTTAAAATAATCAAGTTTAAAGTTATTTTTCTAATTAATTATTATAAGATAATGTTTTTATAAAATTACCAAAGAAAAAATGTATTGGGAGCGGGGGACAAAGAGACAGGCAAGAAAGGGGAGACTAATCTTTTGATTAATAGTTAATTAAAGAGTTAATTATGGAATAGTGGGTGGCACATCCACATTGGGTTTAGGATAACACTTTAATTAAAGAATTAAAATTAAAGGCTTTAGGGGGGAGTTGGGCACCCCTTATCTGTTAATTAAAGCAATGGAAAATTCTACATCACTTGGAAAATGGACCCTTTAGCTAGGGAATGGGGGTCGACTACTCTTTTGTCTTAAACTAAATTAATTTACCCCATTTGTAAATAAGTGGATAAATATCGTTTTAAAGGTTCTAGTTTTATAAACAAACATATGTTTTTGGATCGATTTTAATTCGATAGACATTATTGTTTTCAGTCTAAAAAGTAATTTTGTTCATTACTATTTTTAATTTTATCGTTTTAGTTTGTAATTTTTTAAAACCGGTAAATATTGTCTTTGTTTTTAATTTTATAAATTTAGCACTCGAGCTCATGAATTGCACCAATCTCGTTCTTTAACTGTCGTCGAATAACATAACAGTTAAATTAAACTGTATTGTCATGTCATCAAAATTGATATGTTATAAACTTATTGAATATCATTAGTTTATTATAAAAAATTACGTGTGAACATGTAATTTAACTGTTGTTATTTATTAAACGGTGGAGTACCTGACATGACAAAAGGACGGCTAATAATTAACAAAATGGCACAATATTGTTAATTTTGGACAACTATATAGACTAACTTGGTAAAATTAAAAAGAAAAAAACAAAAATACTTATTTAAGATTATTACAAGACTATCCTGAAACCTTATTATTACAATATTTCTTAATTATAATTAAAATGAATTGTTATAGTGTACGATCCGATTGAGAATTATATTTCCGACGCAGAACATAATTAAATCCATATAAGACCCAAACATTATGGAATTTATTATACTAATTTTAAACTTTGCTAATAATAATAAAATAATATATATTGTTATATTAAAAAAAACAAATGTCCCAGATAAATCAATGCCTGCAGGCTGCAAGGACTTAGTGTGGGTCAATATAAGCATCCACATTTTCGCATTCAAAATTGTATTGCAATTTAAAAAAGGTAAATTACACATAAGGTCATTAAACTATCCCAAAAAATACTAAATGATCACCAAAACTTTTAAAAATTACATAATGACCATTAAATTTTAGTATTTATTTCAAAATAATCATTGAGCGTTAACTGTTGCTAACTGGGAGACATGACAGTTACAAAATTTGTATAATAACATATTTAATCCTCAATATTGACACATTCAATCAATTTAGACACCAATAATGAGAGTTAAATTAGGAATAAATTGATTAAATGTGTCAATATAGATGATTAAATGTCGTATTATTCAAATTTTTGTAATTGTCACGTCATCCAATTAACAAAAGTTAACAGCTCAATAATCATTTTGTAACAAGAACTAAAGTTTAATGCCCATTATATAACATTTAAAAATTTGATGACCATTTTGTATCTTTAGAGATAGTTTAGTGACCATTTATGTACTTAAAACGAGTGGGTTCCTTTTTTTTGTCTTGTGGTTGGCAATTGATTGTAAGAAAACGGTGAAGTCGTTTTCAAGGAACGAGTCAAAACGACAGAACCCCGTTTGTATGGACTTCTCAACGACAACGTAAAACGACATGGACTTGGACTTAAGAGGTGCTGGGCATATTCTAACCCAAAATTGGTATGCACAAGAAGATGCTGTTTGATCAGGCTAAGTTGTGTCACTTCTGTTGGTATATTTATATTTTATCACTATTGTTATTATTTTTCTATTTTTGGAGGAAATTGCAAAATTCCAAACATATTTCCAAAATCCAAACATTATTAAATAAAAACAGCAGATGCCTGTTGAATATATTTTCACAAACACCAACTTTTCAATTCACGTGGAACCATGCCCACTTGATTGACTAAAGAAGTCCAAATAAAAGTACTTTTAATTAACATCGTAAGTACCAATAATAACCGGTTGATATAATGGAACGAGACATTATAACCTTTAAGAAAAATTAAAGTTTCGAATATCGACAATGTGAGTAGAGTAAATTGGTTGTAAGGGTCGTCTCATAATAAGCTTCTACAGTACTCGATTTTAATTAATCAGCCAATACGTTTAAAAGTAATGGCTATACAAAAAATCCCAACTCACAACATATTTTATCTAAACTCGTTCTGATCCAACTCAAATATTTTAATAAAACACTTATTCGCATTTGATCACAATTCATATATGATTAAGTTATTAAAAGCTTAACCAGTTATTTTATCGACAACATCTCGTAAAATGTAAATCATTCTCCGTCAAACGATACTCTCAACACCCTCTATAAGATTACGAGATAAAACCCTAAAGATAATTAAACAAAAACATTTCAATAATATAATATTTTAATCAATTGTTGAAAGTTCGACCAATTGCTTGACAAGCAACATTTTATAAACTTTTTTTCATACAAAATTGAGGGAAATTCTAAAAAGAGACCGCTAAAATGTGGCTAAAAAGGAGGGTACACAAATCTTTATAAAAACCATAAGGATATATATATATATATACTGAAATTCTTACAAAAACAGTAAGAATTTCGGTATATACACAAATGCTTACAACTTTTGTAAGAATTTATGTACATATACATAAATACTTACAAAAATGGTAAAACTGAGAGTATATATAAAAATGCTTACAACTTTTGCAAGAATTTCGGTATGTACATAAAAGTGGTAAGCATTTATGTATATACTTGATTTCTTACTATTTTTATAAGAATTTTAGAACATGTGTATAAACTCTTACAATTTTTTTGTAAAGATTTGTGTACACATTTTTTTAGTCTCTTTTTAACGGGTTTTTTTTAGAATTTCTGGGAAATTGAATGTCCCATTTTAAAATAAAAGGACGGTGTTTTCTAAAACATATTTAACTGTTTCATCTTTGTCAGCAATGACAATAACATGTCTTTGATTATTCAGACATTTCTTCTTTGTCTCCCTCCATAATTAAGTACTTACTTCGGTTTATTTTATCTTTTTGTTTTGGGTAATTGTAGGTTACCCATAAGCTATAATTGCTTCCATTGTTGAAGACAAAAGCAATCTCTTTATGGGGAAGTTATTTAATTAATTTGTTTTCTTAATTAAACATTATTTAATTAATTTGTTTTCTTAATTAAACATTATTTAATTAAGTGTCCAAAAGGAGTTTTGAACAGCCAATTTTCTAAAAAGAAGTGATTAGCATTTCTTTAATGCTCCCTTGAGAGGCACCTAACGCTATAAAACTTATCATTTTTTATGATTAAATAAAATATATTTCAAATTTCTGTATTTTTACCGATTAAATTTGTTCAATTGAACTAATTTCTCATTTTTTATAAAGTACGGTGACCAAATTCTATCAAACTAAACATCTTCACAAATCTTACGAACTCAACAATATTTTTAATAATCATAATTTGATATTAGATACTCTAATATAGGGGTGTTCATTTACCGGGTACTCGAAGTCTCGAGTACTAAATTTTTCGGCCCGTGTCCCGACCTGCTTTAATCGGGTACCCGTTATTTGGGTATTCGAAAATTCGTGTAACATGTACCTGTATTTTAGTTTTTATTAAAAAATTATTTAATTTTATTAAAAAAATCATAACTAATAAAATTTCGAATTATATAATCCTATCATAGAGTTTAAGATCTAAAGTATCAAACTCAAACAGCTTTTGAATATAAATTCCATAATTCTTAAAAATTACATGCATAATTAGGTTGTTTGTTTTGGGAATATAGTGAATATTAGGGGTGTTCAAAAGCACCCGACCCGACGACCCGAACTTAAATAAACCTGGTAATCCTTAAAAAAAATTACTTGAACAGGCTAGGTACCCGACCCAAAATTTTTCCCGAGTAGTTGGGTCGAAGGGATGAAATTTTTGGTAACCGGGTACCGGACTCGACCAGATAATTTTAATATATTTATTTTTTAGTTTTAAATTATATTTCTATTTTAGGTTCTTTAATATTTTTAGCTAAAACTAAATTTAAATATTTAAATTATTTTTATTATGTACTTTTAAGTTTTAAAATTTTCAAATATATATTTTTTATTAAATAGAGATATTATATTTCAATATCGAAATTTGAAAGAAAAAAATGAGATTAATACTTTGGTGATAAACTTATATATATATATATATATATATATATATATATATATATATATATATATCCAAATATTTCATCTTAAAACTAACTTCAATCATTAATTTTTGTGTTTGGATTATGTATTATGACCTTCTAAATTTTTATGTGTTTACAATATGATGTTTTAAAACTTTTAAATTTTAAAAAATAAAAAATAAAAAATGAAAAAGTAAATTGAGTACCTGTTACCCTATTTTCCGGGCACCCGGGTTTCACGGCTACCTGAATAGCGGGTACCCAGATAAAACGGACCGAGACACGAAGTACCCAAAAATCGGGTACCCGAGAATGAACACCCCTAGTGAACATAAGGGTATTTTATTTAAATAATTATTATATTTAAAATAAAAAAAGGGAATCGGGTAATCAATAGTTGGGTACCCGATTAAGACTAATTTTGTGGTCCGGGCCCGACCTGGGTAAATACCAAATTATTTATGTTCGGGTAATCGGGTCGAGTAAGTCGGGTCAGATATTTTTGAACACCCTACTCTAACATATTGCTTTAATTTGTAATTGGTCAAAAAAAAAAATCGTTAACATTTGAGTATATAACAAATCGACCATAGTGACAGAACTATTAAGGGGTGGGAAGGGCTCAAGCCCCGATCCCAAATTTCCTTTTTTTTGAATATGCTAGGTGTGATGCAAGGGTAGCATATGTTCAACTTTCTTAGTCTTTTCAAAGACGGCACACACAGCATGTGCATTACTGATGCTCGAACCCGGGTCCCATTCGCTTTTTAAATATTTATGTTTGTACTCAACTTCCAATCCTGATTTTATCATGGTCGGCTAATATAGGACTCCATCTTCTTAGCTAAGGTTGAATTGTTCATGGAAATTGCAATAATTTATTTGTGTTTTCATAACTTGTTTCAAAGGAAGTTGATCCAACACGACACTATGAACTCGTACAAAATGTGAAGCCCCCCTTTCCCAGATAACGTTGAAATGCATGCATGTAAATGTTGTTACATGATTTGAGATTCTGTGGTCGAATTCGGTTCCGATTGTCAAGGGTGTGTAAAAAATTTGAATTGTAAACGGATATTTAATCCACATTCGATAGGATATCTGAATATTTGAAAATTAAATTTTTTTTATGTATATTCAGCTACGGAGCTAGGATTTGGGTGGGCGGGCGGGAGAGGGGGACAAATTCATAAATAAACCAACTTTTTAAAAAATTTAAACAGAGGGACAAAAGTGAAAAAAAAATCTTTGGATACATATCATGTTATGTGAAAAATTGAATTTTTAATGGATACAGATCTTGTTATATTCAATAATTTGTTGTTTGTTATATTCGAAAATTTAAAAATTTCATAGATAAGACTGCTAAATTTAAAAAATAATTAAATCAAATTAAGTTCGGATATTTGATATCCGATATCCGAAAAAATAGATATTGAATTTTTGTAAGCATGTATAACAATAATTAATTTATGTATTACGTTATATATATTTTTTCAAATATCAATTTTGTAAGTATGAATTTTTTAACACAAATTAAATATGACAAGTACATTGTTTTATATTTCATTATATATTTCTATGTAGTCATATATTGGCTATAGACTATTGTGTTTGCTAGAAGGCGTCTTGATTTCTTTTTTCTTCACTTTATTACGGGCTTTTACTTTCCAAGACGCGTGGAGTGTAGTCTCCTCTCCAGCTCTTCTCATTTTGTTTACTATTAAAAAAAACATAGATCAAACTCAATATTAATATAATATTTTTATATAAATTCTATCATTTCATTTCACTTGTAATTCAGTTGTTGACCGCTCATTTCAAAATAAATAGTTAATAAATTTGAATTTCATTATTTTAAACAAATCACAAGTAATTACAGTGTAAGGAATTTATAGGAGAAGACATTATTATTGTTTTATTTAAATGTAGGGTATGCATTATTCGGTTTTAACTAAATCAATCGATTAAATCGGTTTTTTCTGATTAATTCAGTCGGTTAAATTAGGTAGGATCAGTTAACAGATAATTTTTTCTTCAAATTTCGGTTATCGATTAATTCGTTTTAAAACGGTTAATTAACCGAAATTATTATATATATTAAATATTACATATATTTATTTTTTTTCACTGAACTTTAAAAAGTTATAAAATGATCATTAGTTTTTTGATATATTGTAAAATAGTCATTAAACTTTATTAAATTAGCACAAAATGATCATTAAACTTTTCAAAATTTATCAATAATTTATAATGAGTCAATGACCATTTTGTAATAGTCAATAAGTTTAATGATTGTTTTGTACCTTCTGAAAGTTCAATGACTAAAAAGATCATTTTAGAATAGCTTAGTGACCATTTATGTAATTTACCCAAAATTTTATAACAAATCCATGCTAATTCAAAAATCGGCCAACTTAACCGAACTTTTTTCAGTTCGGTTAATTTAAAAAAAACAATCAGCTTGGTTGACGATTAAAACAAAAAAAAGTTAATAAATTTTGGGTAATTCGTTTCGATCGGTTAACCGAATTAACCTAATGCACACCACTATTTAAAAGTATTTGCTTTGACATTTAAAATGATGTATTGATATTAAATCTATTATAATTTTAATATAATCATTTTCAATCATTTTAAAATTATAAACTCTGACTAAACTATAAATTTTAAAACTATAAACTATGAACAAGACACATTATAATATTAGATGTCTAATTGTTATAGAATTCCACTACTAGTACATAAAATAATTTTCCATGCTGAATCAATATTCACCAAGCCTAAAATGGAAGAAATTTTCAATGGGCCAAAAATATTTGGGTTTTTGAGACATTTGACCCACTACCTTTATCAAACAAACCTAGACCATGGAGCATGAAAGTTCCATTCATGTTTGTTATCATTGAAAGCAAACATAATGTTTGGCAAAAGAATATTGGACCCCCACTTCTTTCCTTTCAAATGAAAAATAAAGAAAATAAATTGTATTCATGGTATAATTGAAACAATGCGACCAAATTGGACCACACTCTCATATCCCCATCACCCACAAGAACCAATCTCATACATACAAATTCACTTGTTTTGCATGGCTCATTTGGTGACACTTTTATCCCTATCTACTAAGGGTGTTCAAATGGTCGGTTAAACCGAATTAACCGACCAATCCGAACTAATTCGGTTAAACGGTCAGTCACCGATTTTTTTTCCGATCGGTGAACGGTTAAAGAATTTTTAAAGTTCGGTTAATTTGGTTCAAAATCGGTTAATTAACCAAATTACCCGAGTTAACCGAAATATAACTAAAAATAAATATATCATACTTATTAAGCCCATACCCATTAAAATTTTAAAACTCACTTCTAACCCAAATGAAAAAATCTAATGTTTAATCTAAAATTTTAATGTTTTATCCATGTTTAGTTGTTGTTTAAATTAAATACAAATTAGCATTGTGAACTAAAAAGTCTTTCCAACGATTTTTATTGTTTAATAATTTTGAATAGGAAAACTAATGATAAATTTTGGTTAATTCAGAAACCGACCGAATTAACCGAAATTTGTTTGGTTCGGTTAATTTCTTTTAAAAAAAGTTCGGTTCAATTAACGGTTAAATGTTTAAAAATTTCAATTAATTCAATTTTAGGTAATTCAATTCAACCATCAACCGAATTAACCGTTTGAACACCCCTACTATCTACACATTCCCAAACTATTTTCCGAAATTAAAAGGGAGACCACAAAAGAATAATTGGAGGCCATAAATGATGATGTGAAGTACAAGTAGTGTATGCATATACTTAACCTACTTGACTAAAAGAGAGAATTATGGGCTTTATGAGGCCCATGGGTATATCCAAAATATGGGCTTGAGTGAAACATGTTTTCCCGCATCTTTGTTGCATTCAGTTTGGATTCATAGAAAATTTCATAATTCATACGTCGGTGTTCTTAATGAAAATTACGATCCATTTGAATTTGATGTTGTGTTGAAAAGTATTGGAATTTTCAGTTTTAATGTTTGAATTCTATGATATATATTTTTTATATACACACATTTTTCTTGAGTTATTTTAAGTCAAATTTTATATTATATACAAGGACGAAGCTAAAAATTAGAGGTGAGAAATAAATCATAAATTCTAAAAGGTGGTGAACAGATTCATAATTAATCTAACTTTTTTAAAAAATAAAAAAATAAAGCTATAAAAAGAATTCTCTTCTCTTGGGAGTGCAAGAGCCCCTCCCATTCTTCCTTTGTCTCCGTCCCTGATTATATACGTTCCATTATATTCATTTTAACATAAACTTATATATTTTAATTTTTTTTATACTTGCATATTTTACATATAAATTGTTCTTTGTTTATTTCTTATAAATATTGAGCATAAAAAAAGTTTTCTTATTGATGTTTTGACAAGGATTTCGAAATTCCAATCGATTTGTTTAAGCAAAGGCAAATGTTCCATGCTTGTTGATAACATAATTAAACATCATTTAAAATGTTTTTCAAAATTCCCAATTTGACTATTAAGTATAATAAATTAAATTTTATGTATTATATATTATCACCGTACTAAGTTTACATAAATATATATTATTTAGACAAATTTAATTTTGTTGGTATCGTCTTGTACAATACACACAAATTCATAGGCTGAGTAACTAAAATTCAATTCGACTTGAAGAAGTATTTTTTATTTAATTTTATGTGAAAAAATTATAGTAATTTTATAAACTCGACTCGAAAAAAGAATTAAGTTATAAAATAGGACTTGAATAAGCCTAATTTTTTAGTAATTAGTGGATCGATTTTTAAATTTGATTCGTGTCCCTCAAATATATTATATGGTTATAAAAAGTCATTTAAATCATAACTAAGTAGTAGCATGTCATTATAAATATTTACAATTGGATTTAAACAGAAACTTAAATAACTCGAACCGGCTTGACTCAACTCCAATTTCATAAGCTAATTCTAATCGAAAAAATTTCAAATAAAATTTAAATTATAAAATAAGTTGATCAACTCGAATAGTTCAAAAAAAATTAACTAAATTTAACTTGATCGACAGGGGTGAGCGTTCGATCGAGTCGAGTAAAAAAATTTTGAGTTATTCGAGTTGACACCTCATGTTTTACAACTCAAATTTTATTTGAAGTTTTTCAATTCAAGTCGAGTTTATGAAATTCGAGTTCGAGTTTTCGAGTTCCTATACAAATGTAATTGTAATTATTTATCATGTTATAGTTAGGGGTGGGCGTTCGATCGAGTCGAGTCAAGTCAAAAAATTTCGAGTTATTAGAGTTGACGAGTCTAATTTTATCATTCGAACTTTCATTCAAAAAAATTTCGAGTCGATTCGAGTTAAAGAAATTCGAGTTGAGTTTTCGAGTTCCTATAAAAATTTAATTGTAATTATTTATCATGTTATAGTACGGTTTGATTCCAATTTAAATGGCTTTCTCTAATCATATAAGATATGCATATATATATATATATGTTCATATTATTTCATATATGACAATATTTCTTCATTTTTTTATATATCGATGTGTATATATCAATAAAAAATTGAGGGACTCGTCTCGAACTTAAAAATAAATCCACTAATTACTAGAAATTTCGAGTTATTCGAGTTATTCAGATTTCCATTTTACAACTCAAACTTTAATTGAAATTTTTTCGAGTTGAGTCTATGAAATTTCGAATCGAGTGAAGACGAGTTTAGTATTTTCGCCTCGAGTCGAGTTTTGCTCACCCCTAGTTATAGTACGATTTGGTTCAATTTAAACAATTTTCTCTAATCATATAAGATATGCTGCATATATATATATATATATATATATATGTGTGTGTGTGTGTGTGTGTGTGTGTGTTAGGATCAACTTACACAGTGTAAAACTATTTAAGTTTACACGTTTTTAGGATCGTTGGATGGGGGAAATGGATGGTTGTGATTAACTCCTTACTTTTTTCCTTATGTGATAATCTTCACATATTCTATTGTTAATCTCATCCATCCGTTTTATTCATCCAACGATCTAAAAAACGTATAAAACTTAAAGAGTTTTACACTGTGTAAGTTGATTATACCCCTATTGTGAAACAAGTATTTTAATTTTGATATAACTAAAAACCTAAGGACTAAATCGAAAAAGTCAAAACGAATTTTAAGTCCTCAAAATATCCCCATATAATTTTAGTATTATGCCCAAGTTAAAAACATACTATTCAAATATTTTTCTAAGTGTTTCAAGCCAAAACAGTGTTTTTCAAGTACCCGTTTCGAAACGGCCCTAAGGCGTTTCGAAACATTTTCACCACTGTCGACCACCGTTCCGAAACGTGTATCGAAACACTTAAAACCGTTTCGAAACGGCACAACTCGTTTCGAAACTGTTCTTCATATAGGATTTAAAAAGGGTTAATTTATTTCAAATAATTCAGATTTTTAAATATAAAAGGGGTGTTTCGAAACGGATCAAGCCCGTTCCGAAACGACCCTTTGACAGTAGCCATTCCGTTTCGAAACGGATCAATCCTGTTCCGAAACAAGGGCTAGATTTTATTTTGAATAATATGATCGTTGTATGTTTTAACTGATTTTCAGAAAGTAGTTAAGGCGTTTCGAAACGACCCTTGACAGTGGCAAAATCGTTCCGAAACGGCCCTAATGCGTTTCGAAACGGGCTCTTAAATGCACCCCAACGGCTCTTTCTATTTTAGTCCGTTCCGAAACAGATTCCCCGTGTTCCGAAACGGGTTGGTGCAGACTGCATTTATGGTGGCAAAAGAGGGTTCCAACGGCTCCATTTATGTTCCCAACCACCCAAACGGCTAGAAATTAATGAGAAGGTATAAAAGAGACATCCAAAAGCATCATCAACAACTATTGATCCTAAAGCAAACATCCAAACATCAAATTCAATCAATTGAGCAAAAATCCCACTTTGTGTAAAAATCCCAATTTGTGTTCTTCATTCATATTTTGTAAAATTGGGTTGAGTGCTTGTATTGGGGCTATCATTTGTATTGAGAGATACCTTATTAGCCTACAAATTTCTTTGTTCTCTTGTGTGAGGGTTGGGTTGATTTTTGGGTAGAAAAATCAACCGATATTGTAAAGGGTTGCCTCCTTGTCCTAGAAAAGGGGAAGATCAATTTAGTGAAATTGTTGCAAATCCTTAGTGAGACTAAGGTAGTGGATGTAGAGTTCATTTGGAACTTGAACCACTCTAAATCCCTTGTTCATCATTTTTAATTTGCCAATTTCCTCTACAATCCTTTAAATTTCCAATTCACCCCCTCTTGATAAATATCGATCTTTCGATCCACTCAACAATTGGTATCAGAGCTTAACTCTTTGAGGATTAACAACCACAAGAGGAGATCCTTGGAAGAGTGTGATCATCAAAATATCAAAAGATGGCTTCAACCTCCGGTTCCGGCATGTACGAGTCACAATCAACCACCAAGCCTCCTTTCTTCAATGGTGACAACTATTCTTTTTGGAAGAATAAAATGAGGCTATTCATCAAGTCAAGTGACTATCTTGTGTGGGATGTCATTGAGGATGGGCCATACATTCCATTGAAGGCAAGATGATGTTGAAGAAGAAAGCCGAAATGAGTGGAGAGGAGAGGAAGAAGATTCAAGTCAACGATAAAGCTCTCCACATGCTTTTTTGTGCTTTCGGTCCGGACATCTACTCAAAGGTCTCATCCATTGAAAGTGCCAAAGAAGTGTGGGACACACTTGAGACCACTTATGAAGGCACCAATGATGTCAAAGAAACTAAGATTGGACTTCTCAATCTTAGTTATGAAAACTTCAAGATGGAGCCCGATGAGACGGTGTCAAAGATGTTTAATCGATTCTCCACAATTGTCAACGGTCTAAAGGGCTATGGAGAGATCATACCGGAAGACAAGCTTGTCCGGAAGCTACTCTATTCACTTCCCGAGTCTTGGGATGGGAAGAGAACCGCTATCATCGAAGTAAAGAACTTGAAGACATTAAAGCTTGATGAGCTTGTGGGTTCTCTCCTTACTCATGAGATCATGAAGCAAGGAAGGGAAGATGAGAAAAAGAAAGAAGAGAAAAGAGTAGAGAAGCTTGAGGTTGAGAAGAAGAAGAAGATGGGTATAGCTCTCAAGGCTAAAGCTTCACAACTTGATGAGAGCTCATCTAGTGATGAGGATGAACTTGAAGAATTGGCTATGATAGCCAAACGGTTCTCACGCTTCATGAGGTCCAACCGGGGTAGAAAAATCCAAAGAAAGATGGACTTCAAAGGGAAGAACAAAGAAGAAGGAAAGGATCCCATCATTTGCTATGAGTGCAAACAACCCGGCCACATCCGTTCGGAGTGCCCTCAACTCAAGAAGAAGGGCTTTGAGAAGAAGAAGAAACTCAAAGCCAAGCTTGCTACTTGGAGTGATGAGGAGCCATCGGAGGATGACGAACAAGAAGTGGCTAATCTTTGTCTCATGGCACTTGAGGAAGATTCCTCCTTGGTAACCTCTAACTCATCTACTTTAGATTTTTCATATGAAAAGTTAAATGATGCATATGATGAGTTACAAGAGGTATATGATGAATTAGTTGAGAAGTTTAAAGAGTCGGTCATTAAAAACAAGAAAATCATTTTAGAGCTAAATGAGAAAAATGACTCACTCACTCAAGCTAATTCTAAATTTGAGTAAAAGATTTTAGGATTAAAAGATGAACTTAAATTTTTTCAAGATGAAAATGTTGATCTTAATAACCTTTTGTCTCAATGTAATAGTGAACACCAAAAGGTGTTGGGTGAGCTAAATGAGCTCAAAAAGTCCTTAAAAAATGTTGGTAGTGTCAAGCATGAAGTAGGAGAATCCTCTAGAACACACCAACCTAAGAAAAGGACTAATTACTACAAACAAGGTAGCTACCCTAGACATAGTAGATCTAAAAGAATTAGAAGTGTATGGGTTCCTAAGGAACTTGTAAAATCTAACAATATTGTTGCTATGTCATCTTGGATTCCTAAGGGAACCAAGGTTTTGGGAGCTAACACTCATGGACCCAAAATGATTTGGGTACCAAAAACCAAGGTTTAATATCTTTGTTTGTAGGGGGAGCATTGCTTCAAGGCTAAAGCACAAAGTCAAAACTCATGGTACCTTGATAGTGGATGCTCGAGACACATGACCGGAGACAAGAGTCGATTCATGGATTTACAGCCAAAAAGTGGAGGAGTAGTAACATTTGGTGACAACTCCAAAGGCCACATTAAAGGTATTGGCTCCATAGGTAATCACTCTACCATTCTTATTGAAAATGTCTTATATGTCGATGGTCTTAAACACAATTTATTGAGCATAAGTCAATTGTGTGATAAAGGATTTAATGTTTTATTTGATAAAAATGGATGCAAAATTGTAGACATTAAATCTAATAATATTATGCTCATAGGTCATCGCATAGGAAACATATACATGGTGCATTTAGATGACATTCATACATCTCATGCATGCTTAGTTGCTCAAAATGAAAATGATGCATGGTTGTGGCATAGGAAGCTAGGACATGCTAGCATTAGTGTTTTGGAAAAACTAGTCTCTTTAAATCTAGTTAGAGGTTTGCCAAAAATAAAATTTTCAAATGATAAAATTTGTGATGCATGCTCAAAGGGTAAATAACACAGGTCTTCCTTGAAATCCATTAATGATGTTTCTACTAGTAGATGCTTACAATTAATTCACATGGATTTATTTGGGCCAATTAGGACTATGAGCTTGGGTGGTAAATCGTATGCTTTTGTGCTAGTTGATGATTTTTCTAGATTTACTTGGGTTCTCTTTTTAAGTATTAAAGATGAGGCTTTGGAAAAATTCATCACATTTTCAAAATTAACCCAAAATGATCTTGAGCTTAAAATCTCTCATATTAGGAGTGATTATGGAACCGAGTTTCAAAATTTAGGGTTTGAAGAATTTTTAAATGAAAATGGTATTAGCCATAATTTTTTCGGCTCCTCGAACTCCTCAACAAAATGGAGTAGTTGAGAGGAAAAATAGAACTTTACAAGAAATGGCTAGAACTATGCTTTGTGAAAATAATTTACCTAAATATTTTTGGGCGGAAGCCACAAACACCGCTTGTTATATTGTGAATCGAGTAATGATTAGGCCAATTTTAAAGAAAACACCTTATGAGATTTTAAAATCTAAAAAGCCTAACATTAGCTATTTTCATCCTTTTGGGTGTAAGTGTTTTGTTTTAAATAATGGAAAAGACAACTTAGGTAAATTTGATGCAAAAAGTGATGAAGCCATTTTTATAGGTTACTCTTTAACCTCTAAAGCCTATCGAGTATTTAACAAAAGAACTTTAGTAGTAGAAGAATCTATTCATGTTGTATTCGATGATAACCTCCTTCCTAGGAAGGATTCTTGTGATGATGATGATGTAGGAATCATAAATGCCTTTGATGGAGGTCAAACTTCAAAGGAGGATGAGATTCCAACAAAAGAAGAAGATACACAAGAACCACCTCTTGAAGCCTTGAAGGACTTGGCTATTGAGGAAAAGGAAGTGAGCTACCCAAGGGAGTTGAACTATGTCAAAGATGGTGAAATCTTGGGTGATCCATCCAAGGGGGTAACCACTCGTTCTTCTCTTAGATTAATGAACCATGTTGCATTTATCTCATGCATAGAGCCTAAAAATATAAAAGAAGCATTGAAAGATGACTTTTGGATTATGGCTATGCAAGAAGAGTTAAATCAATTTGAGAGAAGTAATGTATGAACATTAGTTGATAGGCCTAGTAATCAATCTACAATAGGAACTAAATGGGTCTTTAGGAACAAACTAGATGAGAGTGGTAACATTGTGAGAAATAAAGCTAGACTTGTAGCACAAGGTTACACTCAAGAAGAGGGAATAGATTTTGATGAAACATATGCACCCGTAGCTAGAATGGAAGCCATTAGGATGTTGCTTGCATATGCCTGTTATCATAATTTCAAGCTTTTTCAAATGGATGTTAAAAGCGCATTTTTAAATGGTTTTATAAATAAAGAAGTGTATGTGGAACAACCACCGGGTTTTGAAGATTCAAAATTTCCAAATCATGTTTTCAAACTTACCAAAGCTCTTTATGGTTTAAAACAAGCTCCTAGAGCTTGGTATGAAAGGCTTTCAAATTTTTTGATTGAAAAAGGATTTGAAAAAGGTAAGGTGGACACTACACTTTTCATAAAAATGTATAAAAATGACATCTTAGTAGTTCAAATTTATGTTGATGATATAATTTTTGGTTCTACTAATGAATGTCATTGTCAAGAGTTTGCTAAGTTAATGCAAGGTGAATTTGAGATGAGCATGATGGGGGAGCTCTCATTCTTTTTGGGACTCCAAATCAAGCAAAAGAAGGATGGCACCTTCATCAACCAAGCAAAATACATAAAGGATATGCTCAAGAAGTTTGGCTTGGAGAATGCAAAGCCTCAAGCCACTCCTATGAGCTCATCTACAAAGCTTGACAAAGATGAAGGAGGTAAGTGTGTTGACTCTAAGCTTTATCGTTCTATGATTGGATCTTTGCTTTACCTTACCACAAGTAGACCGGATATCTTGTTTAGTGTTTGCTTGTGTGCTAGGTTTCAAGCTAGTCCTAGAGAGTCTCACCTTATAGTCGTTAAGAGAATCTTTAGATACCTTAGAGACACTCCTTGTTTAGGCCTTTGGTATCCTAGAGACTCTACCTTCAACCTTCATGCTTACTCGGATGCGGATTATGGGGGTTGCAAAATCGATAGGAAAAGTACTTCGGGAACTTGCCAATTCTTAGGTAGTATGCTCATATCTTGGTTCTCTAAGAAACAAAATAGTGTAGCCTTATCTACCACCGAAGCCGAGTACATATCCTTAGGGAGTTGTTGTGCTCAAGTCCTTTGGATGAAGCAACAACTCTTAGATTATGGAATTAAAGTTGGAACCATACCCCTAAAATGTGACAACACTAGTGCTATTTGTTTAACAAAAAATCCCATACAACACTCTAGAACCAAACATATAGAAATAAGGCATCATTTCATTAGAGATCATGTCCTTAAGGAAGATGTGGTTATAGAGTATGTAGACACCTTGAAT
The DNA here is from genome assembly GCA_958450335.1 of Hibiscus tridactylites. Classification (NCBI taxonomy): domain Eukaryota; kingdom Viridiplantae; phylum Streptophyta; class Magnoliopsida; order Malvales; family Malvaceae; genus Hibiscus; species Hibiscus tridactylites. Next base: position 3,046,661 of record OY288270.1, read on the forward strand.
AAATTAGCGTACATTTTTACAAAACCCTTAGACAAAGAGCGTCTTTGGTCCCTTAGGAGAGAGTTAGGTCTAGCTAGCCTATCTTGATCTTTTAGGACCTATTTTGTGCTTAAATATGCTTGATCTTGTGAAATGCCATGTTAATGTGTTTAAACTCCTAATTTCATCCATGCTTATAGTTAGGGGGAGTATGTTTATGCTTAAATATGTTTTGCCTGCTCATTCATGACATTTATGCATGTTAGGCCTCTTAAAATTTCATTTTTCTACATTTTTAGAGCCTCATCTGCACTTCCAGGCCCAGGTGTATCGAAACGGGTGAACCTGTTTCGATACGGATACCTTAAATCCAGCTCTGAGAGAAGGGCGTTTCGAAACGCCTCAAAAGCGTTCCGAAACGTTTTTGATTCTGCCAAGGGGTGTATCAGAACGCGTTCCGATACGGGTCAAAGGGAGTTTCGATACAGTCAACACCGTATCGAAACGATCTGTTTATTATTTTAAAATGGTCAAAACCTTAGCCGCCCGTTCCGAAACGGTCTTGACCGTTCCGAAACGGAATCGCGGACTGCTTTAAATTGGGGCTTTTAATGATAAAGTTTACTTTCTATAAAACTCTAAAACCCTAAACCGCCTCCCTCTCTATAAATACCCTCTCAAACTCTTTGATTTTCACAAAATTGTGAGGGGTTTTTCTCTACAACTCAAGTCTAAGCAAGTTTCATCAATCTTGTGCAAGGATTTTTCTCAAATCATCCAAAATCCCAAACTAAGGTAATTTTTTTTACTTTTCTTTTTTCTTTCAATTTATGTTCGAATCTTAGGTTAGAAAATTTTATTTTTGTATAAGTTATATGTTTTTGTTGTGGGTTTTCAAAATCTTGTAAAAAAAAATTCAAATCTCAAAATTTTTGATTCGAATATAAAATTTTTCAATCGTATTTTTTTAAACTGTTTTTTATTTTAATTTTGTTTTCAAAAAGCTAAGTGGGATTTATTATTGGATTGATTTTAAATATCAATGCATACACTTAATTTTAAACCACTTGCTTAATGTTTTTAGATGGCGGATCAATCGAACAAAAAGCGCAAGGCCGTTCAATCCGGTGATTCGAGCATTCGTCCCAATATTACGATGCTTTTTCAGAAATCTCTTAAAACTCCGGAGGCACGTGCTCGTTTCTCGTATGTCAAGGATTTTGCAATTCGAAAGGAACGTGTCATTGATCTTGAGTTCCTCAATTCCGAGCGATTCCTCTTCCGTTATCTCGCTCGTTTGGATGAGTGGAATCTCATGCATCTCTTGAGCCTTCCGGATGTTCGCTACAAAAACATGGTACTCATCTTTTACTCTAATGCTCGTTTTCTTTATGATGAGACCAAAACCGAGATTATAGGAATTGAGTCATCCTTATTGGGCAAAAAGTTTGTTATAAATGTTGCTCTTTTGGAGTCTGCTCTTAAACTTAAGGATGAGGGTCTTGAGGATGAACGCCACTTTGGCAATTTTACCGGCAAAGCTCTTTTCTTGGATGTCCATGATCGAGTTCTTCACTTGATGGTATCGTGGTTCATTCGACCTTCCGGAGGTAAATACTCCCACATCCGTCAAACCGATCATTTTTGGCTAGAGTGTTTCCGTAAGGGTGAGCGCCCAAATGTGCCTAAGATTATTTTTGCCGAGATAGTCAATAATATTAAGCTTATTGACACAAATGAGTTGAAGTCTTTCACTTATGGCATAGTCTTGAGCGCCTTATTTCATGATCTTGAAATCGATTGTTCTTATGACTCTCCGGAACCTCGCAAGACCAAGATTGGTGAGTCATCCCTTCGCAAGTCCGGGTTCACATATGTGAATGGTGTTTGGGAAAGAGTTGATAGAGAAGCGGATCCTCCTCTCGTTGCTCCTCCACCGCAAGTTCAAGCCGCAAACAATGATGCTCTCACGGCTTTCCTTACCGAGCGATTCAATGCCTTGGACTCTCGGTTCGATGCTTTGGACACTTGCATTACTTCGGGCTTTGAATCTATGGGCAATCGGTTGAAGAATGTCGAGGATCGTCTTCATTCTCTTGAGACTTCTCATTCCAACTTGGACCTATCCTTCTCCACGCTTTATGGGCAATGGACGAAGTTTCACCGTTCTCAAGCCAAGAGCGATGATGACACTTCGGATGATGAGGACGAGGCTTAGGATGTTTATCTCATATCATATCATATTATCTATGCATTTTAGGATTAAGGTTGCATCTTTATGTTTTCTCATGTTTTAGGAACCTATGCTATTTGGCTTTTTTAGTTGGGATTTTATGTTTGAACTTAATGTTTGAATTATGTTTTGGATTTTTTTTATTATGAATTTATAATATGGTTGCTTATTATTGCTTATTGGTACTAATCATTTATCTTCTCTATGAGCTTTTATTGTTCTTTTTGATTTAACAAAAAGGGGAGAATAAATTTAAGAGCCACACTTTAAACTAAAATTCGTTTTTAAATCTTAAAAGGTTTTAAAGGTTTACTTGGATTTCAAATCAATTTTTTTAAACTTTAAAAAAACCTATCTTAAATTAAGGGGGAGTTAGAATATTTTCTAAACTTTCAAAATTCTCAAAAAATTCTAACTTTGGTTTTGTTATATCAAAAAGGGGAGATTGTGAAACAAGTATTTTAATTTTGATATAACTAAAAACCTAAGGACTAAATCGAAAAAGTCAAAACGAATTTTAAGTCCTCAAAATATCCCCAGATAATTTTAGTATTATGCCCAAGTTAAAAACATACTATTTCAAATATTTTTCTAAGTGTTTCAAGCCAAAACAGTGTTTTTCAAGTACCCGTTTCGAAATGGCCCTAAGGCGTTTCGAAACATTTTCACCACTGTCGACCACCGTTCCGAAACGTGTATCGAAACACTTAAAACCGTTTCGAAACGGCACAACTCGTTTCGAAACTGTTCTTCATATAGGATTTAAAAAGGGTTAATTTATTTCAAATAATTCAGATTTTTAAATATAAAAGGGGTGTTTCGAAACGGATCAAGCCCGTTCCGAAACGACCCTTTGACAGTAGCCATTCCGTTTCGAAACGGATCAATCCCGTTCCGAAACAAGGGCTAGATTTTATTTTGAATAATATGACCGTTGTATGTTTTAACTGATTTTCAGAAAGTAGTTAAGGCGTTTCGAAACGGGCTAAGACCGTTCCGAAACAACCCTTGACAGTGGCAAAATCGTTCCGAAACGGCCCTAAGGCGTTTCGAAACGGGCTCTTAAATGCACCCCAACGGCTCTTTCTATTTTAGTCCGTTCCGAAACAGGTTCCCCGTGTTCCGAAACGGGTTGGTGCAGACTGCATTTATGGTGGCAAGAGAGGGTTCCAACGGCTCTATTTATGTTCCCAACCACCCAAACGGCTAGAAATCAATGGGAAGGTATAAAAGAGACATCCAAAAGCATCAACAACAACTATTGATCCTAAAGCAAACATCCAAACATCAAATTCAAGCAATTGAGCAAAAATCCCACTTTGTATAAAAATCCCAATTTGTGTTCTTCATTCATATTTTGTAAAATTGGGTTGAGTGCTTGTATTGGGGCTATCATTTGTATTAAGAGATACCTTATTAGCCTACAAATTTCTTTGTTCTCTTGTGTGAGGGTTGGGTTGATTTTTAGGTAGAAAAATCAACCGATATTGTAAAGGGTTGCCTCCTTATCCTAGAAAAGGGGAAGATCAATTTAGTGAAATTGTTGCAAATCCTTAGTGAGACTAAGGTAGTGGATGTAGAGTTCATTTAGAACTTGAACCACTCTAAATCCCTTGTTCATCATTTTTAATTTGCCAATTTCCTCTACAATCCTTTAAATTTCCAATTCACCCCCTCTTGGTAAATATCGATCTTTCGATCCACTCAACACCTATATATATAAAGAGAGCACTCAATTCTAACTTAAAAATCAATTAACTAATTATTAAAAATGTCGAGTTATTCAAATTTCTATTTTACAACCTAAATTTTATTTGAATTTTTTTGAGCCGAATAAATTTATAAAATTTCGAGTCACATTGATATGAGTGAGTTATTTTGGCTAGAATAACCTAATTTTTTGCTCACCCTAATTATGATGTACTGACCCTAACACGAAGCATATAAAAATGCACTTATGTCTTTGAATTTGGGAAAATAGAAAAAGCGTAGACTAATTGCCTGTTTTCTAAAATTGTCTGAGAACTTCACTAGTCACTACAAAACAGTTCGTCTCGCTCTTTATACTTTACTTTTGATTTTGGTTCATTCGTGTGCATCATTTATCGGGTTGCGAAACAGTCAGTGATGGGAAATTGCTGCTCGGACGTCGGCGGCGGGACGACGGCTGTTGGTGGCACCGCTCCGTCCACTTCCGCTGCCAATCAAAACGACGCTGCCGACTTGTACTTCAGGTCTCGTGGCATACAAGGCCTCTTCTCTCAGATCGAGGTCTCTTTTTTTCTTTTCAGTTACTTCAGCGAATAATGAATAGAATCCTACATTTTGCTTAGAATGAACGGTCGAATTTACTTTGTAATTGAGTGGTTGGTTGATTGTTTCATGGAGTAGGATTTTTAGGTATTTACTATTCAGCATTTAAATTTGGAGTCCTTGATTTTGAACTGTGTTGAATACATAAGCTGGTTTCTGGTTCATTTTCTCTAAATTTTAAGAAATTTGTTAATTATTTTACAAACTCTCTGCTGTTGCATTGACAATTCTGTGCAAATTTGATGTTATGCAGTTATCGTTTTCTGCTACAGATTTGCGAGACCGAGATGTCTTCTCCAAGGTATGTACGTGTAAGAATATACTGCAAAACTGACTCTAGAGCTACAAGCAACGGTGTAGTTAAGAGATTTAGTGCCTTAGTTCTGCTGTACTATATTTGAGTTTGTTGTTGAAATTAAAATTATGGTGAAAAAGGAAGTTCTAAGCTTACGGGGCAACACAATGTCGAATTAGTTGATATCTGGTATTACCGTATTAGAATTTGTGGAGGATCTTTTTTGGTGCGCGGTGACTTAATGATGCCTTTGAGTAAGTGGAACTAGGAAATAAGGTTTGAGGAGTGAGAAGTGGAGAGTAGAAGGTGAGAAGTTGTATTGTACGGACCATGGAGAAAGTATGTGTTAATTTGAAACTTAGATGCCATATAGATCGGTTAAAATTAAATGGTGCGATTAATGCCATCAAAGAAAATATGCTAGCTCACATGTAGTGAAGAAGGGTGTGGCATGTTCTTGCTTGCTTGGCTCTTAAGAGTGGTAGTGTGACAGAAAATTATGTATCATGCTATGTTTCAAGGATGAAATACGCTAGGTACTCATCAAAATACTTAATATACTTAAAGAACTCACCTGTTAATCCCATAAAAAACCGACCAAGCAAAGGCTCTTATCTTAAAAACATCCTAGGAATATGAGCTTGATGAATCCGAGAATCATGTCACTAACTCTAGGGATCCCACCATCATCTTGATCGAATCTTTAGGCAGCAGCTTGATATGGAAGCATAATTCAGAGATAAGGACAGATCAGTAAATCTAACATGCATGAAAAATAAGTCTCCGCTTAGCATTAGCTAGAATGCTTAGTTGGCCTTTTACAATATTTTCAGTTGCCATTTTTGTATCGACTAATAATATTTATGTACTTTACTTTCATGCTTTATTTGCTTTAGAGTGATCCTATGGTGGTGGTTTATATTCAAGAGAGAGATGGAGCATTTACAGAAGTATTTCGTACTGAAGTAGTTCTCAACTCGTTGAATCCTACATGGATCACAAAATATACAATTACTTATCAATTTGAGATTGTCCAAATCTTGCTGTAAGATCTAGTCTTTGAATTATTGTTTTTGGGTTCAGCAAAATGATGATTTTTCACTGTAATTTAACTTGTTTGATTTTCCATTATCTCAGGTTTCGTGTCTTTGATGTTGACACTCAATTTCATAATGTTGCAGTAAAGGTATCTTTGATCTATGCTACTACCTTTTCTTGTCCCTCCCCCACATTTTCCCGCCCATTATTACCATACTTATTTTACATTTCTGTTATTTGGAAATACGGTGTGACGTTGTCAACAATTATAACAGAACATACAAGCACGGAATTTGTTGCTAATGCTTTCATTTCTTCACAGATGCTTAAGCTGGAGCAGCAGCAATATCTAGGTGAGGCAAGTTGTGCATTGTCAGAGGTATACACAAGTATCTTCTTAGTTGTGCTTCCTTATCTAGAGCCTCTCCCTGTTAACCAGGGTGTTTGAATACAAAGTTCTAATAAAATGGAATGTCTTACTTTAGTTGAAATACTTGGATTTAAAATAGAATCTAGGGTTCTGCATTTTCTGTTTCACTTAGTTAAATTACTATTCCCAATATAGTATTCATCAAATAACCATTTCTGTCTTACAGATTGTAAGCAAACCAAACAGGTCATTAACCTTGGATCTTATACAAAGGGAGGATTCTGTCCCATCAACCCATTCCCAACACCATGGAAAGCTTACCGTGCATGCCGAGGAATGCTTTAGCTCAAAGACTACAGCAGAGATGACATTAAAATGTTTAAATTTGGAATCTAAGGATCTTTTCTCAAAAAGTGTATGCATTGCTGATTTCAGTTTCTTACCCTGTCATATTTTATCTGGAACATAGTTATGATTTGGTGCACTTCTGGACTTGTCTTGCAGGATCCCTTTTTGGTAATATCAAAAGTCGTTGAGAGTGGGATTTCTATTCCTGTATGTAAAACTGAAGTCTTAAAGAATGATCTCAACCCAACATGGAACCCAGTGTTTTTAAATATTCAACAAATCGGAAGCAAGGTATAGCAAGTTTTATTCATACTTTTACCAAGATCATCTATTTCTTTATTATGTTACATACCAGTGCAAGGTTGATCTTGGCCAGTCATGCCTCATCGGAAAACAACCAGTTTTCCTTTCCATCTGTTTGTTCATTCTTCCTGTTAGTAATCCTGATCTAGCTCATTTCAGAGGTCTTTAACCATGGAATTGGTTATTGCTGCTGATTCGTCTATAAATTATAATCAGCTATATAAATATGCAGGTGTCTGCTTAACACGTGTAGTGTAGATGTTTTCATCATTGATGTTGACTGTTGAGCATTTGTCTATAAGTTACCCTTTACGGTTTTGTTACTTGATTATTTTCTGAATTTTCATTTTCCAAATGAACTTGCAGGATAGTCCATTAGTGATAGAGTGCTTTGACTTCAACAGCAATGGCAAGCACGAACTGATCGGGTAATTGTTAATCTCACTTTCTTATGTTCCTTTTCTTTTAGACACTTGATGATGTAGCTTCCTTTTTCGGGTTTTATCAGAAAAGTGCAGAAGTCACTAGCAGATTTGGAAAAGCTCCATTCTGGAAGAGAAGGAGAAAATTTATTTTTGCCAACTCAGGTTGGGCATGATAACCAGAACAAGGTTTAACTATTTAAACTGAATTTAATTGCATATTGAACTTTTTATTCAACTTTATTTTTCTAATTTGCTAAATGTCATGTAGGTTTTAAAAAGCAAGCTTTTTGTGGAAAAATATTCTGAGACAGTCCAATATTCGTTCCTGGATTACCTAGCTGGGGGTTTTGAACTGAACTTTATGGTTGCTGTTGATTTCACTGGTACTTTCCTGTTTACTCGCACAATTGACATTAATCCCGCTAAAATTCTGCTAATTGCAATCCTTTATGTAAACCATTAGACTTAGTGTTGTCTCTTCTTCAGTCTTTTCTTATTAAGTTGACAACGAAACATGCCACGTCTTTGGTTTGGATGCCGCTGCAATTCTGCATCCTAACACCCTAGGATTTTCCCATATAAATATGAGACTGTTGAAGTCATACGGATGAATGTGGGAAAGCATCATTGCTGCATGTGCAGTTCTGCAAGTATCATAACACATTCCTATTATTATTATTATTACTACTACTACGATGATGATGATGATGACGATGTTCTTAATTCTGGCCTATCAGCTTCAAACGGAAATCCCCGCCTCCCTGATTCCTTGCATTATATTGATCCAACAGGACGGCTTAATGCATACCAGAAAGTAAGAAATGAATCGCATCAATAGTTTCCTTTTCTTTCTTTTCTTCGTTTACACAAGAAAGTGTTATGCATCTTTTATACCAGGCAATCTACGAGGTTGGAGAGGTATTGCAGTTTTATGATGCAGACAAGCGCTTTCCTGCTTGGGGATTCGGAGCACGGCCCATTGATGGTCCAGTTTCTCATTGTTTCAACTTGAATGGAAGCAGTAACAACTGTGAGGTAAGCAGTTGCAAGCAGCAATATAGTTTCTGTATCTTGTATGCTTTTATCCCGTACTCTGTTCCTCGATATTAACCAAATATCGTTGTCTCCAGGTTGAAGGAATCCGAGGAATTATGATGGCCTATACCAGTGCCCTTTTTAACGTCTCTCTTGCAGGACCAACACTGTTTGGACATGTGATTAACAGAGCTGCAATGATTGCCAGCCAATCCCTGGCTAATGATGCTAAAAAATACTTTGTTTTGTTAATAATCACGGTAAGATATAAAAAAGAACGGGATGGCTTTTCCTAGCAGCCGACCGAAGTTCTATAAACAGTTGTGCATTCGTTGTGTTCTTTTCTGGATTTATCTTTTTGACAGACATGTATATTGTATTAATGTAGCAGAAATTAATTTTTCGTTTTACTTTCTCGTAACAATAGGCTCTTTCTATTATTGAATAAAAAGGTTGTTAATTTTGCGTATGCTTCTGATAGTTGTTAATATTGCTCTAGGATGGGGTAATAACTGATCTCCAAGAAACCAAAGATGCCCTCGTCAAGGCATCGGATCTCCCATTGTCGATTCTCATCGTCGGTGTTGGAGGAGCCGACTTCAAAGAAATGGAGGTACTTATTACTTAACGTCCCCGTTTACATCCATTTGAGAGATAATGATCTCTTTGTAAGTCATCCTTTTGTCGGCAGCACTCGAAAGTTTAATTGGTTTATTAAGTAACGCAGTCTTGTTTACAGATTTTAGATGCAGACAAGGGGGAAAGACTGGAAAGCTCGACCGGACGAGTTGCTTCCCGTGATATCGTTCAATTTGTTCCGTTCAGGGATGTACAGAGTAAGTCGTCTACTCACTCCGATGCTTCCGAAATGTTTCGTAGTAGGGGATGTAACGATCATTTTTTACTCGCAGATGAAGGGACTTCTGTTGTTCAATCACTTCTGGCAGAATTACCAACTCAATTTTTAACCTACATGCGAAGCAGAGATATTAAACCAAACAGTTAGGTTTTTATTAAGACTGTACAATTATCACACACATATATATAGGCGATTTAAAGTTTTTACCGGCGGTGTATGAGATGATAATTCTCAAATTAATTATTTACTTTAGTTTCTTATGATAATTATGAGTGAGGGCAAGGAATGCTACTTCACTAAAACAGTGAGATTATAGGGGTGAGTTAAACTTGATTAGGTTTAATTTGACTTTAATTTTATTTATTGAACTCAATTTTAATAAATTTTACTTGACTTCAAAAAAAAAAATTTAAAATAAAGTTTGAATGATAACATATGAGTTAACTAGAATACTTATATAACTTTAATTTTATTTTTTAAAAAACTATTTTTCCTTTTAATTTAGTCTTTTAACTTTGTAAGTTCTTTTTTTCTATCAATTCATTAACTCTTTTATACTTCCATCAGTATTTTCTCCTCAAAATCATTTCTTTAAAAATAACATTATAAATATATTATATAATTTTAGATGATATTTGATTTATTAAATAATATTGTAAATCTTATTTATATTTGTGAAAAAATTATCAACAAATATATATGTTATTGTAGAAAACTGTTTAAATAAAAAATAATCAATGCAAAATTATAGAAATTCACGATCAATTTTAAACAAAAATTTAAACAACTCAAATCAACTTCATTTTCAAAGTCGAATCTTTAATATATATAAAGGCATCTAAATATTATGTACAACTGAACCCAAGAAGTGGTCCCAGTGGAATAACATATGATGTTCATCCTAAGAGACTTAGACCTGGATTTCAAATCGCTTTATCTGCAAGATATGTACATTCAATGAATTAATAATATGTATGAATAGATACGATCTTCTAATCACCAGACTATTCAAAAAAATTATATGCACCTTCTAGTAGTTTTTTAAAAAAAGGAAGGGCAGTTGGAATTTGGAAACGTATCTGAACTATAAAGAGGAGACTTTGACGAAGGGGTGGGCCTAACTCCTAAGTTCTGTCTTAAAGTTGGGCTGAAAAATAGAAGAATACAAATTCCACATATTGTCTTGGTATTGCATGTCAGTACCTACTACCTAGTCAACCCCAATTGGAGAAAAGAAAATTGAACAAGGATTCCTACTTAAGACTAGAATGTTTTAGAAACAATTTCCCCCCAAAAAAAATCTGTTTTTAGTTTTGAATAAAAATAAATAAATAAATATATATTTCTCCCTTCTAAAAGACTTATTTATAATATTTTTAGTTGTCTTCCCGATTCTTCAAGATTTTATCATTAATTTAGACCGATCTGAGTCGCACACCTGGTTTTGGTGGCTGAGTCTCACAGCAAAGATTTTCTGCATACACAAGCTTAAGCGATATCAAACTACTTACCATCTGAACCAACCCTGTTAGTTGTGTTTTATACATTTATGTTAAACATATAATATGTATAGAAAATAATAATATTCTTAAGAATTATTTTGTTAAACATATTTTTATTAATCATTTATACAATATATTTGATAATTTCACAACACTATTTAGTTCAAGTGGTATCATACTCGTAAAGTGGACTATTATTTGAGACACTCTTTGTTCTGTAAAGTACTGTTCATGACTAAAAAATATATAAAAATTTATTTAACTCTTATTATGTTACATCTTCAATATAGATGAAATGAAATATTTTAGGTTAAAAATATATTTGTAAAAAATTTATTAGATGAATCAATTTTTTGATTTAACTACCGACATTCGATTCATTGACCGATTAATTTGGATTTGATTTTACAAAGATCTAATATGTTACAACCTTTACTGCAATTACTGCAATTCAACAATAAACTGCAGATTTTGGTATTAGAAATAGAGAAAGACGAAGAAGGAGAAGAATATAAGTAAGAGAAGTGTTTTTGATAATTGTTGACATAACAAAATACAATCCTCTTTTTTCTTTGTATATACCCTAAATGGTTATATTAAAAATAAACGGTTATACTAAAATAAATTTTTCCATTCACAACGATAGAATTTAAACTCTTAATATAATTTATTGGACCTAGCGTCTCATCCTGCTAAATCAACTAATTGTTGATATTCGAGGAATTATTTCAATTGAGTGATAATGTATAAATTTTTATCAATTGCATGTTTGATCATTGCTATACCTAAGTAGTGTTTTTTAATTGTTTTATTTAAAGATCATACAAAAGTATAAAAATATTTTTATAATAATATTTATTACCACTTGAAAAATAAATTTTCAATATTTTTCAACTAAATTCGTCCTGTCAACCCATGACAGTAACGTGGTTATAAATTTAATATTAACTAATTTTATCATATTTATAACGCGAGTGAAAGTTAATATTTAATATAGTTTTAAAAAAGAAAGTATACATTTAATATATAAAGTTTGTTTATAATAGATATTTAATAAAATATTATGGCATTGTTTGGTGAAGAGAGGTTTGGGTAAAAATTAGAGGTTTGAGGCATAATTAGAGGTTTGACCAGACAAATCCGCTAATATTGTTGTTTGGTAAATAACAGATTGAAAAAGCATATTGGGGTGAAACTGCTAATTTTGAAAAACTCATAGTATGAGCTTTTTGAGATTAGAGGTTTGATATTAGAGTTGTAAAAACTCTTTTACCTTTATCAGTTACCAAAATCTCAAAATAACCTAAATTAAATATTTTCTCACCCTATTTATAAGCTAATCATATTTATTTTTTTATTATCACATATTTATATGTGTATTTAAATTTATTAATTAAATTATATTAAAATAGTTATATAAATAATAAATTAATATATAAATCATTTGAATATGTTTAGAAAAATTATATTAAAAATAATTTTATAGATCTAATTAATAATAATTAGATACAAAATATTGATAACTAATAACCTATTCAAACACGTATTGAATATAATCATGTCATTATATGTCATTTTGCTTGTTTAAATAATCTAACAACTATCAGCTATCAGTTAATTTTACCAAACACTTTTATACAATCAGCTAATACAATCCGCTAGTCAAATCAACTAATGCAATAAGCTATCAACTAATGTAATCCGCTATCAGCTATTCGCTAATTACTAAACAGGATCTATATATTAGCAAAAATTAAAATATTATAGATAGAGTGGTAAGGAATTTATATCAAATGCTGCAACAAGAAGTCAATATTATAACCTTTTGAAATCAATTTCATCCATCTTTATATATATTAACAAATTTTAAATCTAATCCTACCTAAAGGGAAAGGAAAAGAAAAACTCCATGAGAAGGAAAGAAGTGCTCTTACGAACCCTAGAACCCATGACTTAAGAAAATGTAAGAAAAGAAAAATAAAAAATTTGGTCAACAACCCAAACATGCTTGCTCATTCTTTATATATATTTCTGTTTATATTAGAATAAAAAGATTTTGATTTTATATATTTTCATGACATTTTTATATTTACAATTCAATTATTATAGCTGGTATTTTATGTTCCTGAAAATTAATTACTATTTTTTTGTACATTTTACTCTGTTTGTTCGTTTGCATGGTTTTCGTCAATCTTTATTAATAGTTTGACGTAAAGTAGCAGTTATCACGACGGGCCCTTCTAATTGAGAAAAATCAATTGTCTAATATGATCAAATTTTTTGTGTGTGATAATTTATCGATATAGATAGAATCGTTAACGAAAAAAATTGTTAGATTTATTTTCTCGATTTTGACTCATACATCAATACAACGTCTAATTCAAAGAGAAAAAAATTTAGGTTCAACCAATTTTCTTCATGCCCTTTGTATTGTAATTATTGTATATTTTCTTATTTTGTTTTAATAAAATTCAGTTTCTTCATCTTGTTAAAAATATATATTATAAATATTCGATTACATCATACTATCTAGCTTTTTTTTATCACGTAATAATGATATAATAAATGTCATATATTATCAGTTGATCCAGTAGGACAAGGGATAACAAAATAACCCATCTCTGTCGGGTCTTGACTCGATCCAATAGGGGCGGGTTTTTTAATTAAAAAATCAGGTTCGGGGCGGGTTGAGTTATGAAAAAAATAAAGTCGGAGTGGGGCGGGTTCGGGTTTAGGGTGAAAATTCCCCGCCCGCCCCACCCCGATATATTTATATATATTTTATATATTATATTTAATATTTTTATTAATTTTTTTCGGGGCGGATCGAGTTTAGTTAGATTTTTTATTAAAATATCAGGATCGGAGGGAGGCAGGGTTAGGGTGGATGTTTTAAATTTCGGATCGGATTTGGGGCGGCCAAAACCCTGCCCCATTGTCATCCCTAAGTAGGGCGAGGTCTCAAATAAGATTAGAGATTTTAATTCTAACATTGTGAATGAAGTAAACTGAGTTTAGAGAATCGCTCTTATAATATATCAATAAGTTGAATATTGATAGTTATATCCATAAAATTATGAATATATATTAAAAAAAATCTAAGAATAGTGGTTTGAAATTTTTAAAAATATATTTTCAATATATATATATATATAAAGACAACAAATTAAATAAAAGTGAGAAATAATATATTTGTTTATTTATTTATTATATAGATGGGCTTTTCAGCATTTTCAGCTACCTTCATCCTTTTGTTCACACACTTCAGTCTTAAGCTCTCTTGGCTTCTCTGTCGTGTTGGCCGTAGCCATTGATGTTTTATCTGTAACTATTTCCCTTCATCCGTTATATATATATATATATATATATATATATATATATAATCTTTGCTTTCTTTGTTTTCGGTTTTGCATGAGAGAAAACAGCAGATAAACCAAGGGGAATCGTCAAAATATCTGAAAGTGGATCGCCGACAAGGGAAGAGGCCACTGCCGTCCGATTATGAATCGAAAGAAAAAGAAGAAGCCGCCGCCGCCTCCGCCGTTGCAGCAGATCTTGGCCAGTTCTATACGGCTAGGTCTCAACAAGACACCGACGCCATGGTTCAGGCACTAGCTCGAGTTGTTGCAAACAATGACAATCCACTCTTTCTTCAACTCCATCATCATAATCAGCATCAAGAAACTCAACCTCAAGGTATAACTATTTTAGGGTTATTTTACTTCTTACCGTTCGAATCGTTATTTCTCGTTAATTCGATTAAAATCAAATAACAGTTGTAAACCCTAATAATTATGGTGTTTTAAGATATATTTTAGGGGTTATGTTGTAATTAATTTAAATATTAGTACATTAATTAATGCTTTAAACAAATCCTAATCATATAGTTTATTTTACAAGGTAGTATTTGTTCATATTTTTTCATAATCTTTTAAGTGTTGAAAATAAAACTGCTCGAACTCGAATCTCTCAAGATGAACATCATTTTCTCCGAATCGCAAGTGCAGGAAAGGTGAGGAGAATGCACTATCGAGGTGTTAGGCAAAGGCCATGGGGGAAGTGGGCGGCCGAGATAAGAGATCCGGTCAAGGCCGCTCGCGTCTGGCTCGGAACCTTCGCTACAGCGGAAGCGGCCGCATTGGCTTACGACGAAGCAGCTCTTAGGTTTAAAGGAAGCAAAGCAAAGCTCAACTTCCCTGAAAGAGTTCATCGAATATCCGAATCCGGTTGTCTCACAACTAGCCTTGAAGTCGAACCGGAGGCACCGCCCCCGCCCCCGCCGCTTTCACATCCCAATGTATCCGATCAGTACGCACGGGCACAGGCGGAGCTTCTAGACGGTGGAAGCAATGGTTTAAACTATTGTTTACCGGGTGGTGGCTATGGCGGAGCAGTCAGCAAAGCCTTTACTTCACACTCTACAACCCTATCTTCATCTTCCTCGACGTTAACATCTTCATCTGCCTACGGTGGTTCATCTCCGATTCCGAGTTCGGATCCTCCGAGTTCGTTTGCAGCCTTGCTTCATAATTTTGGAGACAAATTAAACTGTCCAAAATGATCTTTTTGATTTCTATTTAGCTTGGATTTATTTTCCTTATCAACTCTTCTTCTTCAAGTGAAAAATAATAATGCTCTCCTTTAAGATACTATGAACGAAGAGTGCATTAATTTTAGTTTCTTTTGCATGCAAGAAATCCGTGGGGATAAATTCTAGGGGGATAGGAATCCGAATCCCTAACATTTTTTTGGTAATATGCATGTCCGTTTTACGATCCATATTCGGGGTGCGTGGCTGCCCCTCCCAACAATGTCGTCTATAAAGTTCGAACTCACGTACTATCCTTAGGAGTGCAATGTGCCTTACCAATGTACACAACCCTTGTTGGGTCGAATCCCTAACATTATTAGGTTCTGAAGTTAACTTTTCAATATATATGATATAAAAATTTGTATTCGATTCATTGACTGACTAATTAGATCGTATATTATAAATGTTCATTACATGATGATCCTCTCAACCCAATTTGTTCTATTGTATTTTTATGCGTTTTTAGTGAATCAAATGACGATATATCATATAAAAGTTTTAAAAAATCTATTTAAATTCATCTTAGATGATATGTCATTGTTTAATTCACTAATAATATATAATTTTTTATACATCATCTAAGACGAGTTTAAATAGATTTTTTTGATCATAAAATACATACATACGAGAAAGATAACCTATAGGGTATGCTAACTCCTACTAGTACTAAGTATATCTAACTTCATTTAGCACCAAAATATTGGAGAATTTGATTAAGCATTAATGAAATGTTCTCAACACACACAAAATCTTAATCATTTTCTCATTAGGATGATATCTTACTAGTTAATCAAAACAATCCATTCTTTTTATTTAAAAAAAAAGAGAGATGAAACATAAAATATAGTAAAAATGTGTATTATATATATATATATATATTATGTAGCCTAATATCATAAACACATGTATGTATAAATGAAAAAAAAAGTTTGAGCTTTAATGGTATGGTGATTAAAATGTATGTATTATGCATTCTAATATTCTGTCGAATATTTATAATGTCTTGATAATAATTAAGATTCGAGTCTAACATGTTATCTTATTTTATCTCTAAAACCAGAAGGGAAAAAGAAAACTAAAGAACATCGACTTTGTAAGTATCATGTAGGTAAAAGGTTGAATGTAGGACCAGGGTGTTCACGGTAGATTAATGGTATCGTTTCGTCTAAATAGTCGGTTAACCGTTATAGTGGTTATTGAATCATAGCTTAATCGTCAAAAAATTAATTGTTTTAAGTGTTAACAGTTAATCATTATTAATAGTTCGGTTACAGGGTAACCTATATCCTATCACAATTTTTTGAGAATACTGAAATTATCTCTCCGATAAATATTATATTATAAGAGGGCTTCATGATAGACGTAATCAATCTTGTGAACAAAATATATGTACAAATAATTTAATAACGATAAACCTATATGTTAACCATTAATTATCATGTTTAATTGTTCAGTTAACCAAAATTGTTTAGTCTTAATAGTCGATTGATTAATTTGTAAAATATAATGATTACATCAGTTAACTTATTATAGTTTAATATGCACACCCCTAGTTGAATGTGTTTATATAGGTGGAGGAATTTGGGTGATATTTTATAATTAAATAATATATTTTAACATATTATTAAGAAAAAATAAATGAGAAAGAAAAGGTCAAAATATGAAATGGATAATATGGGAGGTGTCGGAGTCGGGAGGGTGGTCACCGAATTCGGCGGCGACGAGATCGATACTGTCGGCTCGGCTCTGATGTTGGCCCGACACGCTTTCTAGCCGAATGCTGCCAAGAAACTTTGACCCCCTCTTAATTATTACAATTCGATTAATTAATATGTAAAAATGTAATGGTTACAACTTTCATGATTTTATAAATATTTTTATCTATTTTTTCTTTTACAAATAAACACAAATATAAAACTTTTCCGAAATTAAAGAATAAGAACTAGTCAAACCCGAGCTTCTCAAAAAAAAAAATACCGATTTTCTTATTTAAACTCAAAAAATAATAATTTATTTCATATAAATAATCATGCTTACAAGTCCATCCTTTCAATTTTCCCTTATTAAGTTATATAAAGCATTGTGGCTTATAAATAAATGTCTTAACGTTTTACCAACAATATGTTGGTCTAACAAGATAAAAAATTATGTTCTTTAAGTAAGATTATAGATTCGAATTCTTACGTTATGAATAGAAAAAATATTAAATTAAAAAAGTCACTCCCATAATGAACATATGCATAATTCGATCTGAATTACAATAAGTCAAAAGTCGATAGTTAAACTAAAATAAATAAATAAATGACTAAGGCTCTGCTTAGTAGAATAAAAATAAAATTAGGAGAATGACAAATTAAAGGGTAGGCAAGTATAAATATAGAAGATTTTTTTCCTTCTATATATTGATGTGCATGGTAGGAAGGATAAAAATAAAAAAATATATACATTTTTTTAATTCATTGTTTGATAGAATTAAAAATAAAATAAAAAAATTGAAGTGATTTATTTTTATACATAAAAATCGAAAATAATCACATCTCTCATTTTCTTTCCTACCAAATATACATAAAATTTATTTTTTTCCCCAACAAAAAGGAAGATTTAAACCATTACATTAATCAAACATTATACATAAATGTAGAGACATGCAAATCCCTATGTAAACCATCTCTTAAAAAGATTGATAGAGGTTCATTTGTGGAGCTATTTATATAAGCACTTAAAATGATTTTTTATTAAAATAAAAATATATTACATTTTCAATCTAAATATCAAGATTTAGACCAATATAAACACTTTAACACTTTGACCACTCAGCTAAAAGGTGGAACTCGTTTAAAATGAAAGTTTTACTTTATAAACATTTAAGAAATCATATAATTAAAAAATAATCTAATACGAAAGTCTCAATTTTATCCCTTCAAATATTTCTAAATTCATTCTAATCCTGAATTCACCTCATACTGATGATCAGATCCGGTGGCAGATGCAAGGCTATGTATGCCCACCGTCAACTTTTTAAACTTCATACATTTGGCTTTTAAATTTTTAATTTTTATAAATTAAATCCTTTATTTATAAAATTTTTAATGTGTTGTGTATACTCTAAAATCTTAAAATATTACGTGTACTCACTTCAAAAATATTTCTGAATCTGTCACTGATTAAATCGTAATGTGATAAATGAGAGTCAAACTTTGCGGCAATAGCCACGTATTCCCTCTTTCTATTTCGGTTTTACTTGTTGACTTCCATATCCATTTGCAAAAACACACTACACTCCATTTCTTTCCCATACATATTGCAAAATCCAAAACTCTTGCATTTCCACATCAAAAATACACATATCAAGCTGCTCTTCTTCTTCCTAAACACCGATATTCTAACCATCAGATTTAGGTGAGAAGATAAGATTTTTTTTTATTTTATTCAGTGGTCGAGATTTTAATCTCAGCTATGAGTATGGAGCAATTTTAAAATTTAAGATAAACTACTTAAAAGACTACTATATTATTATTTAAGATTCGATTTGACCACTATACTTTTAATTGCAGCAATTAAACCACTGAACTATTAAATTGGACTCAATGTGACCACCTACCGTTAAAACTTAACAGATTAGGTGACGTATAGTTAAAAGAAATATGACATTTGGTCCTCACAACTTGCATATTATATCAAATTGATCTTAATTTTAATTTAATTTAATAAGAAAATCAATCAACCAATCGGATGGTGACATGTGTCACCATCTCATTGGTTGAAAATAAAGAAAAGAAATAAAGAAAGCAAACGCCCTGGCGGGTGATCGAACCCAAGCTAATATCTTGGAAAACTGGCACTCTAATCACTAAGCCAACCTACTTTAGTTGTCATGAATTGATAATATATAGTTTTAAAGGTTACTTTGTTGGTAAAAATTAATATAATTAATAATATTTTTATTTTCAAAAAATATTTATATATAATAAATTAATAAGATTAATAACAATATGACCATTGATGCAATGATATCGACGAACATAAATTTTATATTAAAAAATTATTTAACGAATCTAAATTCACGAACATAATTTAATATGAAATTTTAATGAATATACTCACGAACATAAATTTTATTTTTTTTACTTTTAATATAATAATTTAATTAAAAATTAATTTAACGAATCTAAACTCACGAATATAAATTTTTATTTTTAATATAAAATTATATTTAACGAATCTAAACTCACGAATATAAATTTTTATTTTTAATATAAAATTTTATTTAACGAATCTAAACTCACGAACATGAATTTTTAATATAATTTTTTATTTTTTATTTTTAATATAATAATTTAATTAAAAATAAAATTATTAATAAATTAATTAATAGATTTATTTCAGTAGTTTTGATGTTTTTATGCATCCCAAGAGTGTCATGTTTGATTCCCCTTAATTCAAATTTATTTCCTTTTTACTAGCATGAGCAACAAACTAAGATATATATTAGATTTTGTACATTATATTACAATGATATAGTTGGCCTTATGGTAAGCATGCAACCCTTTTACTAAGCTAACCTAGGTTTGATTCCTGCCAATAGCATGTATGCCATGACTTTTTTTAAAATCAAATTTAAATAAGTAAAAAGTCCTTTAATAAGGTGATGACACGTGTCACTACCTACTTAAATAATTGATTTATTTTTTAAATTAAAGTTAAGACCAAATTGATAGAGTCTATAAGTAACGAGGACTAAATGTGTAATTATACAAATTTTTACTAACTGGCACGTCACTTATCCCGTTAGTTTTTAACGACAGGTGGTCACATTGAATTCAATTTAATAGTTCAATGATATAATTGTTAGAATTAGAAATATAGTGATCAAATTAAATCTTAAATGATAATATAGTGTTCTCTTAAGTAGTATACTCTAAAATTTATGACTAGCAACTACTCTAATATAACCCAACAAAATAGAAATGATTAATCAGTAAGTATGCTGGAAGCGTGCAGAATTTTCACAGACTCGGTGTGGAGTAAGTCCCATAATCTCGTCCTTAAGTCAGACTGTGAGTTGGCTATAAATTGAATCAAAAGGCCACAATGCGCACCTGCTGTTTTCTCATCCCTTCCTAAAGATATAGGGGGGAGGATTCTAAGCAATAAATGGCAGTTACGTTTCGCATACAGGGAGGCCAACTCCAAAGCTCACAATTTGGCAAAAATTGGTGCCTCCAGCAAGCACAATCTTGTGGTTCAGAATGTGTGAAAGCAAAGGAACAGGTAGCACAATTTCTTGTGAAAAATATATGCACGACTTAGGTCCAAAGTGCTAGCAAAAGGGTAGGTTTTGCACATGTCTTATGGATTTCTGCCGTAGGTTCGTGTGGGAGGCATCTAAATTCGCCTAAGATGTTTTCACGATGTATGTTCTCCGATATAGTACATATGCGTTTTTGCACTCTTTTTCCTCCATTAGGCTTAGGGAGGTTTTTTAACGAGGCAAGCGTATATGTCTTCATGTATTTCATCTAATCGTCAATAAAATACCGATCTTTCAGAAAAAAAAAATAACTTCTAGAAACATTTGGGAGACGGAATCCATTGTCAACGAAATTATTGGAAAACCCATGTCCTTGTCAAGTGAGCCTACGCGTTTTTTAAGTTGGTCAACACTTTATTTTGATTTTCTTTCACCACAAAGTCTTCCACTAGCCCTAATTTATTTTTTTTATTTTTTAAAAATATTTTTTAATTAACGCTCTTCTAAAAATGTTTAAAGTTCTCAATGATTTTTAAATTTTATAAAAGATTTAGTTAGACTCATATTTTTCAAAAATTTCAAATTAAACCCTTCAGAAAAGTTAATTTAAACCTCCATAAAATTTAGACTTTTTTAAATAGACCTCCATAACTTTGTTGTCAAGATTTGTCATGTATATAATTTACTTGTACTATTATTTAAACATGTGAAATTAAAAGTGATTTTGGGGTTTAGTTTGTAAGGTATATAACTTAAGATTTAGTTTGTACGATTTAAAATTTAAGGTTTATGTATAAAATTTAGAGTTTAAGATTTTAAATTTTAATTTTTAAAGATTAAATATGTACAGTTATTTAATTTTTTATATATAATGTGTAAAAAATACTCCTCAAGGATGAATGTATTTTTTTTTGTAATAGGGAAAATAGAATGGTTATTATTGGGGTTTTGAACTCCAACACAAATTGGGCCCGGTTTACTTGAACCGATGCCCAAATTTAATGGGCTCAGGATGGGAATAAAGTTTGGTTCATTGAATACAGCAGGAAACATAGTTTGGGCTTTTGATTTTCGGTAATATTACTAATTATATTATATGAATTTTGAAGAAAAAAAAATACAATCAAATAATAGGGGTTAAGTTTCATTTAGACCGTGTAAATTTTTTGGACTATTCGATAAGGATAAATAGAAGATTGAGATTATTTTATTTTTTTTTTCTATAAAAATGTTTATTTTCTACTGTTAATTTTAGACATCCATATATTCTTATTTAATGGTCCAAAAAAAGATGTTAAACTGAATGAATTTTACATAGCATAAGATGATAATTACATCTTGAGACGAGTTAATCGAATTTTTGTTCAGAATGGACCATGTAAAGCAATATTTAATCTTGCAGCAATTTTAAATTTAGTTTTAAATTTCTTTTGTTGATATTAATTAATCTTTTTTTCCTAATCTAAGTTCAAAAACTATGGATTTAAAATAAATTTGGGAACCAATTTGGAAACAATTGCTAAGTTGAAGTACTAAATGTTGATTTGTACCATCATATTTTGTGTGTATTATTTCCACTATTTTTTACTCCTATATTCAAATTTATAACTATTCGTTTGTTCGGTGCTGGTTGGCGCCACCGCGCCACCATTACTTCCTGGCGGAGAGGAAGAATTTGCCATCGACGCCGCGCGCCAAACGTGTACTGAAATGAGACAGGCGAGTTTATCTACGGTGGCGGAGGAGAAAATACAAACAAAACCGTACCTTTCAAGGCACCCAAAATATCTAACTGGACCACCATGGTTAGATTCTTTAGAAAATTCAATAAGTTTTTGGAATCTCCATTAATACCGGTGAAAATGACGGCAGAGGTGAAAAAAAGGTATGAGAAAATAATATCTTAATCGTTAAAGCACTTTCTCTGAGTCTCAAGACTTGACTCGCTTCAAATCAGAAAGGAGAGAACGGCGTCGGAACCCAACGGCATGGCGAGTAACGGTGATAGTAACGTCATTAGCCGGGATGCTTTCCGTCAAGCCGTCGTTAACACCCTCGAACGACGGTTATTCTACGTACCATCGTTCAAGATTTACGGCGGCGTTGCCGGGCTTTACGATTATGGGCCTCCGGGCTGCGCTGTTAAGGCTAACGTCCTAGCTTTCTGGCGTCAGGTTAGTATTCAAAATCAAACTTCACTGATCGATCTAATTTGCGAAAATTAGAACTCAAATGGCGAAAGAGCTATTGTTTGGTTAACGATTTCAAGTTGTTTTGTTGCAGCATTTTGTGTTGGAAGAGAATATGTTGGAGGTGGACTGCCCGTGCGTGACGCCGGAAATCGTGTTGAAAGCATCGGGCCATGTCGACAAGTTCACCGATCTGATGGTGAAAGATGAGAAAACAGGAACGTGTTACCGTGCCGACCATTTGCTCAAGGATTTCTGCAAAGATAAGCTGGAGAAGAAGGATGCTAACATCACAGCTAACAAGGCTGCCGAGTTGAACCGTGTTCTGGCTGTTTTGGATGACCTTTCTGCTGAAGAATTGGGGGAAAAGATTAAGGAATATGCCATAGTTTCTCCTGATACTAAGAACCCACTTTCTGAACCTTACCCTTTTAATCTCATGTTTCAGACCTCAATTGGTCCATCTGGGTTCAGCCCTGGGTGAGCTTGTGGTTCAGTTGCAAACCCTTTTTTTGGCTATGTGATTTGTGTCTGTATGATGTCTTGATTTGAATGGTATTGAAATTTGCAGGTTTATGCGGCCGGAGACAGCTCAAGGCATATTTGTTAACTTCAAGGACCTGTATTACTATAATGGGAATAAGCTCCCTTTTGCTGCTGCACAGATTGGCCAGGCGTTTAGAAATGAGGTATAAAAACTGTTTAATACAATGTACATGGTGCATATTGTTTGCATACCTTGCATGTTTTGAGGTCTCTCTGTTTCCAACATCATTCCGAGGTTCGTTTTCGGCTTTTTATTTACCGGTTTTCGTGGCTGAGAGATTCTAAAATCTAGTTACATTTCCTTCTGATCACAATGATGCAAGTTAACTGTTATAGGGGTTATGCACTTATGCTTCAAGTGAAATGGATGACATTCAAAACTGCAGATATCTCCTCGGCAAGGTCTATTGAGAGTCCGCGAATTTACGCTGGCTGAGATTGAGCATTTTGTGGATCCTGATGACAAGTCACACCCAAAATTTCCCCAAGTTTCGGATTTGGAATTCTTAATGTTCCCAAGGGAAAAACAAGTGTCTGGACAACCAGCTGAAAGAACATGCCTTGGTGAAGCAGTTTCAAAGGTCTGTTGGTTTGAGTCCAATTTAATTTCAGTCAAATTTTGCATCATGGGGTGACAGTTTATTGTTTGTTCATAACTGATCAGGGCATTGTCAACAATGAGACACTGGGGTATTTTATTGGGAGGGTGTATCTTTTCTTGACATATCTCGGTATCGACAAAGACCGGTTACGTTTTAGGCAGCATCTGGCAAATGAGATGGCTCACTATGCTGCAGATTGCTGGGATGCTGAAATAGAATGCTCATATGGCTGGATTGAGTGCGTTGGTATTGCAGATAGATCGGCTTATGATCTGCGAGCCCACACGGTAAGCGAACGATATTATAACTTAAAGATATTGATTAACATATTATCATACAAAATTGAGTGATGTGTTCATGAATGTTTGTTATACTTTTTGATAGGATAAGAGTGGCGTTCCCCTTGTGGCACATGAAAAATTTGCAGAACCAAGGGAAGTGGAGGTAACTCACCATTTTATCAGCTATGAATTGTTGTGTCATACTCATGTATGTTGTTGCACGGTTGTTTGATGCTGTGATTTCAGAAACTTGTCATCGCACCCGTTAAAAAGGAGCTAGGCCTTGCATTCAAGGGTGACCAAAGGATGGTTTGCGAAGCACTCGAGGTAAGTACGACGAATTAGTTTACGATTGCTGCACGAGGCAAAAACAGAGGGCGGAACTTCATGCTGCATTTCCTGTTTATATGCAGGTCATGAGTGAAAAAGAAGCTATGGAAATGAAAGCTAATTTGGAGTCCAAGGGAGAAGTGGAGTTCCATGTATGCACTCTTGCTAAAGATGTTACAATAAAGAAGACCATGGTGACAATCTCCAAGGAAATAAAGAAGGAACATCAGAGGGTTTTCACTCCATCAGTGATCGAGCCATCTTTCGGTATCGGACGGATAATCTACTGCCTTTATGAGCATTCGTTCTATACGAGGCCTAGCAAGACTGGTGACGAGCAGTTAAACGTTTTCCGTTTCCCTCCACTTGTAGCACCGATCAAATGTACCGTGTTTCCACTAGTGCAGAATCAAGATTACGAGGACGTTGCTAAACGCATTGCTCATACGTTAACTGCTGCTGGGATATCATATAAAATTGACATGACAGGTATGGACCTAAGTTAACCAATACATAGAGCTAGTATAAACATTGTGATCAAACCAGATAAATTTGGATGCACTTGTCTGTATGTTTCCATCCACAGGTACGTCTATAGGGAAGAGATATGCTCGAACGGATGAACTCGGTGTACCATTCGCCATAACAGTGGATTCGACTTCCTCGGTAACAATCCGGGAGAGGGACAGCAAAGTTCAGATCCGTGTTAACGTGGAAGAGGTAGCGAATATAGTGAAAGAAGTGACTGAAGGTCAAAGCACTTGGAATGATATGCTCTCAAAATATAATGCTCCGTCGGAACCGGAAGATGAATGATCCCGACAGGTTTTAGCTCTGTTAATTGCATGTGAATTGAGTGTTTATCTTGTTAATATGGATATCATACTGCTCTACTAAGATATTGGTTATCATACAGTGAGATTTGGAACTAAAGTTTATGATTCAAATACTTCTTTCCACACATAACACAAATGCCTAGCTAGTTACCCTGCATTGTTCCTTCAATATAAGCAAATCGCGGAATTGTTCGCGATTCCGGAAATGGGGCTAGAACCCGTGGCAGTGGCATTGTTCCGTTCGAGATGGCAAAGTTGCCGAAGCTTGGTGGGAACATACCAAATAGCTAGACGGGGATGCGCATTGAAAACCGCATCGACGTCCCAACCCTGGTGAGCAGCAATGGCCACGAGAGGCTCGTAGCAAGCCTGCCTCCATGCACCGACATTCTCGCCTCGCGCCTTGAAAGCTCTCCTCAGCGCATTCGACGCGTCCTCGTCGAGGCAATGCAGAGCATAGCAGTGCACGTAGTGTCGCATTTTGGGCTTGTTAATGTAGCTCGCCCCAGCCTTCTTAGCATATCTGAAAACCTGGTTGGTCACCTGTATAAACAACAGGGTTAGAATCCAAAAATGGAAGAGCTGTCGGATTAGGGTCAGGCCACCTCAGCCCAAAAAGGACAGACAATTGTGTAAAGACAAAAGTAAAGTACAAAGTTTGGGGCGGAGGGGACCCTACTCTGCAAAAATTTAGACATACTTGTCCCGAGTTTTCAGACCCCATTCCCTCCCCGTATCTGAGTGGTCACATTCTCATTGGCTAGAAATCCTTAGGTTTATAGGGAAGGTTGGTCCAATTCTAAGATTCTAACAGAGCCACCCATGTTTTTAAAGCTAGTCACGTGTCAAGCCCCGTGCATCATGCAAAAACTACACGTGTCTTTATTGTTACCTTGGTGGGGCATTTTTCACCGCGGTCCTTGGCGATGTTTTGGACTTGAATCAAGAACTCCCGGCACTGCTCGTAAAGATGGAAGAGGTAATCGAGGCCGTTCTTTTTGCCACGTGCTACTTCCCCAGGCTCCGTGACGATGAAAGGGTGTTCCCGCTGTCTCTCGTAGCAGCCTCCACCTGTATCACCGTTTTCATCATCTTCATCGCCACCCTCTAATTCATCTTCTTCATCAACTTCGACCACCTTCTTTTGCCCTTTCCGGCGCCGTATCTTCTTCTTTCCGCCTCCTACCGCCATCTCCCACGTGCCCCCTCCGCCGCTCACCGCCGCATCTCTCTCTTGCTGAACTGCCTCCTCCGATAACCCTGTCGATCACACTCTCCTTTCAACCACCACCAACATCCAACAGCAAAAAAAAGAAAGAAAACACTAAGTAATGGATGAAAAACGAACCTTCTTGGGAGAGAGCATCGACGGCGATGCCGGTGTCACCGGAAACCAAGTGTCGGCGCCGTGAATATTCCTGCTCTTCGAGCCTTCTTCTTTCCGCTCTGACGGCGGCTTTAATGCCGTACCGTTCACCGACTAGCAGCTCCCACCTGAATATCTGCGACACGCTGTTCATCATATCATCCAACTCCTCTTCCTTCATGTCTAAAAGGGTGTTCACCGTGAACCCTAACTCGGCTATCGTCGTCGTGGTGTAGTATCTGACCCCGTACGCTTGAAACAACTCTTCCAGTCCTCCGGCATCTCTCTGCCTTCCCATGCAAGCAGCCGTGTGCGGCTGAGGCGCCGTCGCTGCCGCCTCGACAATTCGCGCCGGAGTTGGCGGAAGCACTCCTCTTGGGTCCCACTTGAAGTAGCTTCCGATAGCGAAAATCTCAGGGTCCATTGCTGTTATCAAGTTCTCTTTTCTCCCAAACGTCTACAAGTGAAGTGAAAAGTGAAGAATTTTAGCTGTTGGTCACTATAAAAAAGGAAAGTCTGAATCCCCAAACTGCCCTTAAACTATGACTTATATTCTAAATTGATCATTAAAATATGTTAAGCAAGTCCTCAAATTTTTAATGTATTAATAAGTCCTTCGTTAGCCTAGTCGTCATGTTGAGGATTAAAATTTAGTTCATATATGAAAGAGAATATATGTATCAAAATTTAAACACGCATGCACCTACTACATGAATAAATTGTATTTAATGTGTTAAAAATATAGAATAATTAGGGACAAAGTGAAGATTGATCTTGAGAGCGGTAATTTGATCACCATTCACATAATTAGGGTGTTGAAAGTTTAATTCACTATTTTAAAATCGAAAGGCCTAGAAAAGCAATTAAACCAAAAAACGAGGACCAATGCTTAATTTCATTATTTCTAACTTATAGTGTCCTACAAAATAATAAATTATAAATTTTTAGGATGGATAAAAACTTAATTGTAATATTTTTTAAAACTTTCAGTGACTTAAAATACAATTAAACCATTAAAATTTGAGACAACGGTACTTCCCATCAATTATTGCCTCCGTCCTTTAGAGTGACATTAAACTTGGAAGGGTTAGGTTAGAAATCGTCTGCCTCTAATTTTATTCTTTTTGGTGTCTCATCTTAAAAAGTAGGTTTATGGTTTATTGTCAGGGTTTAGAAAATTAGAAGTACAATGTATATTATATGGTGTAAAATTTATGATGTATAATTTATGTTTAGGATTTAGAATTTAATTTTTAGTATTTTTTAGTGTGGGCATAGAAAATGGCATAATTAGGGGTAGAGGATTTTTGTTCGAAGGGTTACTTCTTTTTTAACATGTATTCAAATTATCTATGGTTATAAGTACACATGTATTTAGAACTTGATATACATGTTTAAAATAAGTTTAACATTATATTTGAGCTAACATTTAACGTTTAATCTAATATTTTGTTCGATAGAATGATTTTATTGATACTTTCAAGACTCAATTAGACTGTTTTGGAACTTAAAAAGACTAATTTAGAGTATGGACTATAGTATGGGGATGTCTGATGAAATTAACCCTTTTGTTTTGCTTTGTTGGAGGGAAACCAAGCTGACTGGCAGTTTGGAACCTAACAAATGAAGGGTAGTCAATTCGGCTTCAACATGCAGGTTTCTGCATAGGGAACCAATAGGAATTAAACACGTCATGGAAGCTAGAGTGTTTAGATTTTCCACGTATTGACTGACTGATGGTCCCTAGGGAAGAGTAGGGCCAGATTTTTGGTGATTTACATGAGGACTTACAGGATTTTAATGTTGGAATATTTTGAGCCATCTGATTGGTGATTAGAGAGGTCCGTAGGATAATTCGGATACATCTGAGCAGCAGCAGATAATGTTTCCTTTGACTTCTCTGGTTCGATTTAAAACTTCGTTGGACTTGTCTGGTCTGATTTCGTTAAGCGAAAGATCAAAATGCAACATCCAGTTGCTTTAATACGTGCCACTAGGGGTGTTTATTGTCGGATATTGGATTGGATCTGATTTGGTTTTTTCGGATATCCAGGTTTTCAGATCAGTAATATAGTGATCCGTATCTGATCCGAAAAAAATCAGATATCCGGTTTTTCGGATATCGGATAACCAGATCGGATATTTAGATATCCGATTATTCGAACATATAATTTGATTCAATTATTTTTTCAAATTTGAAGGTCGTATTTATGAAAATTTCAGAATTTCGAATATAACAAACAACAAATTACTAAATATAACAAGATTCACATCTATGAAATATTCGATTTTTTAAATTTTCGGACATAATAAGCATCTAATTGTTAAATATAACAAGATTAATATTTAAAAAATATTAGATATTCGGATTTTCGGGTTTTCGGATAATCCGAAACTTGCAATATTACAATCCATATCCGATCCAGAAAATCTATAATCGGATCGGATATCAGATCCGAAAATAAAAATCAGATCAAATATCTGAATTTTCGGATCGGATCAACGGATAATCGGATTGGGTCGGTCGGATCGGATATTTTTGAACACCCCTACGTGGCACTCAGGGATGAAACTATGTGGGAGGGCTCATGGTCCTCTATAATTTTGGGTTTAACCCTCCACGTTTTATTTTTTTGTCAAAATGGTTATTCTTTAAATAAAAATTGTTAGTCAACTGGTAATATACAGTTTGAAATGATTTGACAGAAAAACACGTTATCAGAAAAATAATTTTATATTTTATACAGCTTAAAATGATGTGTCATTCAGTAAAGTCAGTACATTTGTCTATATGACACTATAGGTGTTCAAAAATACCCAACTCAAGCTACCTGACTCGTCGACTCGACTACCCGATTGAAAATTATCGGGTATTTATTTGAAAATACCCGATTTTTTTTGCGACGAGTACCCAACCAGTAATTTTTCTCGAGTAGCTGGGCCGGGACATGGCTGAATTTTTTTATAACGTACCCAACTCAACCTGATAATTTTAATACTTATATATTTTTAAATTTTAAATTCATTTTTTATTTTATGTTTCTTACTAGTTTCCCCTAAAATTAATTTAAATCCCTACCTTTTTTTTATACTTGTACTATATACTTTTAAGTTTTAAAATTTTCAAAAATAATTATATTAATTTGTCAATATAAAATTTGAAAGAAAAATAATGTTCGAGATTAATATTTTTAATACATTTCTTTGTCGATAAACTTTAATATATATACATATTTCCAAATATTTCGATCTTAAAACTAACCCCAAATCAATAATTTTTGTATTTGAAATATACATTAATTTTTATGTGTTTCCTATGTATTATTTTAAATAAATTTAAAAATATATAAAAAAGTGAACCGAGTACCTGATACCCGATTTTATGGGTACCTAAATTTTGCAGGGACCCGATTTGCGAGTACCTGGTTCTTATGGGTCGAGTCACGAGCTGACTTTTTGGCACCCGAAAATTTTGAGTATCTGAATATGAACACCCCTATATGACACTGTTATGCCAATGTACATTGTCATGTATGTTTGTCACGTCATTTAATGTAAGTTGACTAACAATTTTCATCTAAAGATGAGCTATTTTGATTCAAAATTAAACGTTGAAATTAAAATGCTTAAAAAACACTAAAATGACATCAATCATATAATTAAGTGGTCATTTATGTAGTTTACCCTAATATTATATGTATAGGCCTTCTTCACGATTAAGTGGTCATCTGTATATACGGCACACGCATTCAACTTTTGCTTCAGTAAAAGATTTTCATCTACTTTCACCCTATCCTCGTTTCATTATTTTATTTTTATTTTTCAATTTTAAATTCGTGTTTATATAAGTACTCTGAAATTATAAATTGGAAGGCTTTTTACTCTCTGCTACTGCTACAGGGGGTACAGTGATTCTGAAAAGGACTTTCAGTTTAAGATAAGATGGGGAAAGGGGCTAAGTCAGTAATTTCACATAAAATTTTTGAAAAAAAAAATATTAAGGCCATGTTTGGTAACACAGAGGTTTGGGCAAAAATTAGAGGTTTGAAGTATAATTAGAGGTTTGACTAGTTAAATCCGCTAATATTGATGTTTGGTAAATAGCGGATTGAAAGAGCGGATTGTGGTGAAAAAACTAATTTTGAAAAAGCTCCTAATATGAGCTTTTTGAGATTAAAGGTTTGATATTAGAGTTGTAATGACTCTTTTACCTTTAACAATTACCAAAAATCTCCAAATAACCTAAATTAAATAATAACATTTTTTAATATAAATAATAACATATTAAATATTGAACTTATTTGTTGTTACTACTAATTTAAATGGTGACATTTGTAAGTTAATTCTATTTTTTTATTATCACATATTTATATGTGCACATATTTTTTTTAATAATTATATAAATATGTTTAGAAATTTTATATGAAAAATAATTTTTACAAATCTAATTAATATTTATTAGATACAAAATATCCATAACTAATAAATTATTCACAAAAGTATTGAATATAATTATGTCCTTATATGTCATTTTGCTTGTTTAAATAATCAAACAGCTATCAGCTATCAGTTAATTTTACCAAACACTTTTATATAATCAGCTAATACAATCCGCTAGTCAAATCAGCTAATGCAATCAGCTATCAGCTAATGTAATCCGCTATCAGCTATCAACTATCCGCTACTTGCCAAACAGGGCCTAAGAATAAATTTCACTTAAAATAATACTTACCATTTGATCAACGGGATTGGTCTAAGTGAAGAGTAATCTGGTATTGTTTAAGTAGGTTTTGAGTTCAAAATTTTGTATACGCAAAAAATCTCTGTTGAAAAACTCACCAATTAACATTAGATATGCAACGAAAATCAATTTAAATTAATCGTAACAAAATCTTTAAAATTTGAAAAAACTAAAACAAAATGTACAACGAATTTCCAGTTATACTACTCTCTTTATATAACGTTGTTTTTCCTTCAGAATTGAAATAAATAAATAATGAAATAAAACAGTACGGTCGTTTTCACTCTGACCAATGCATAGGCGACACGTCATGCGTCTGCTAGATTCTACAAATTCGTCGTCCTATCACTGACTCTGTAGTCTCTACCATTCAAATTACACATTTCTTTAAAACCAGAGTGGAAGAGATTATCCGAGATCGTCTCGATCCTAGAATTTAATATTAAATTAAGATTTTATTTATTATTTATGTAAACACATATATTTAATATATTGATCAATTAATTCTCATAAAGTAGTACAAAAGGATGAATCTACGGCGTTCGGCGAGCACAAATGGGCATCATTAGAGACGAACATCGATGGACACTGTTAATTCAATTTATAAAGATTAAAAATTTAAAGGACTCGACGTATAATTATAAATTATTTAAAAATTAAAAGATAAATAATTAAAATATACTATTTTATTTTTAATTTTATTTTAAACATAGATCAAAATATCTATCTATCCTTAAATTTCAAAACTCTAATTTTTGTTCATTTGAAATTTAAGTCGCCGCTGCCTCATGTGGTCGCCGATGGTAATGCAAAATTGCAATGAAAGGGTTCATGCAGGAACGAAGGCCATGCAGGAGGCATCAATGGCGGCTTGAATTTCAAATGAATAAAAATTAAGGTTTTGTAATTTAGAGGTAGATATGTATTTTGATCTATGTTTAAAAGAAAATTAAAAATAAAATAATATATTTTAATTAATTTACCTTTTGACTTTTAAATAATTTATAATTATACGTTGATTCTTTTAGATTTTAAATATTTATAAATTAAATTAAAAGTGCTCATCGGTACTCATCATTAGTGGTATTCATCGGTGCTCATCGAACGCTGTAGAATTTACCGTACAAAAATTATTATAAAACATTCTTTTAATTTAATTTGTTCCCCTCGCAATGTTTTATTATTGATTTGAATGGAATTTGTAGAGTTGAAGTACCACTTCCGATATTGTATCAATTTAGTTTTTCTATTATTAAATGGCTTAAATATAGCTTTGGTACCTAAACTATACACATTCTCTCAAGTTGGTACCTAAAGAATTTTTTCTCCCAAGTTGGTATTTAAACTATACACTTTCTCTCAAAATGGTACTTAAAGAACTTTTTTCTCTTAAGTTGGTACCCAAACTTTAATTCCATCCAATATTTTAATACTTTTATTAACATTTTTAGTCCCCAAAACTTATACATTCAATCAATTTAGTCATAATTTGATATAATTCAACAAATTTAACATTTCATATTTAAAAATCCCATCAATTTAATCATTTTTGTGAGAATATCAAATCAAGTGAGTCCATCAGATCAAAGCAACAATTGGATAACTAAATTCTATCAAAAAGTTATGTTTAAACTTTTATAATACAAAGAAAGTAATATAACATTTCTAAGAGAAGAACGAACAATTTAGGTGAATAACCCATAGTAAATTGATAGAATTTTTAAATATAGAGAAATATATTTATTGAATTGTTTCAAATTAAGAACAAACTGATAAAATGTATAAGTTTCTAGTTCAGGTACCAACTTGGGAGCAAAAGTTCTTTAGGTACCAAGTTGGGAAAAAGTATAGCTCATGTACTAATGTAGGAGAAAATTTTCTTTAGGTACCAACTTGAGAGAATATGTTAGTTTAGGTACCAAATGTATATTTAAGCCTTATTAAATAAAACATTTTAGTCGCTTTGTTTTTTATGACAATTTTAGTTGCTTTATTATATAGAAGAGAAAGTTGTTTTGGGCTCTTGTATGGGTCGGGAATCCAAATAAATCTTCAGACAAGCTTCAAATCGACAGAAATCAGACAAGCCTTAGATTTCAAGAATTCTATAATTATATTACATTGCTGAACTATACCATGTATACATGATCATTCACCATAAGAAACAACCATAAGAAATCAGGGTTTCTTTCTACGATTTTTTCCGGATTTTTATCGGTTTCGGTCAATTCTAATTTTCTAGTTTAAAGTTGCCCCCAAAACTCTACCACCAAGTTCCGCCACGGGCTATACATAGCTTTTAAGGTCGAACAGAACGCAGCGTTTATTCATATGTTCGAATTCATTTCGTGCTAGGTATGTGACAAATAGCTTCTAAAACAAGTTACTTTCAACTGCTCTAAGCTTGAAATCTTCAAGAACAAAGTAAATCTCTAATAAACTCTACAAATACTAAACTCGATCGACTCAAAAGTTGATTTCTCGTCTCTCTGCAAAAAACTTGCCTGTTATTGCTTGGTCCGACAGCAGGGCAAGCCAGACTCCGGTGTCAGCCGCAACCTCGGGTGGAATATTGCCTTGCCAACCTGTCATTGCAGTCTTCACCCATCCTGGACAATAACAATTGACATATATCTTTTCACCTTGCGGCCGATCAGAGAGTTCTTTAGCAAGCAGTCTAGTGTAAGCATTGACAGCAAGTTTAGATACTGAGTAATCGGTGAACGTTTGAGGCCATCCGCCCGATTGCCAAGTTTCATCTTCAACTTGTTGTAAGAAACTAGACACTGTTCTATCAATCAACTCCTCTGAGAGAGTTTCCAAATTGGTTAGTTTTTCTCTCAAATTTGCATCTTGAATTCTCTGCCAAAAAAATCCTAAATTTAGTTCAAAGTACAAGAGGGTCCTTGGAGGATTATAAACTTATAACCATATTCGAATACGCATCAGACACGGGTGTCATAAATGGATACTGTAAGAAAAATGAAGAGTTAGAGCAACATAGAGTTCAATCAACTTCCAAACAACTTGAAAGCAACAATCCAATTTGTCATAGCCACCTTAGCTCTTATTCACAATGATTATGACATATGCATTTTTATGCACACGTATCGAACACATCGGCAGAGCCAGAATCAAAAGATGCTATTTACTTAGGACAAAGGATTTAGCAAGGAGGTGACCCACAAATCATTGCATTAAGAGATCATTGAAGAGCTTACTTAGGATAAAGGAAGACAATAATTTACTCACATTGCGCCGGCCGTTTAGTCTGCCTAGCCGTGAGCTCACATTAACAATACGAGCACCGACAGCAGAAGGTCGCATCACGGGTATCATTGCTTTGATCATATTTTTGGTTCCATAATAATTGGTCACAATTACCCGCCGCGCAAATTCAACGGAATTATCGTACCCGAGGTTATAGTTAACACCTGCATTACTCACCTGCAAAACATAAGTTCACATGAGAAAACATCAAAAGTAACACAAAACGTTGGCCAAAAGCAGTAAGCTAAGCTAAATAATGAATCGAAAACTAAAAGATCATCTTACCAGTATATCAACCCCACCATATTTGTGTTTAATCCAATCGATAAACGCGGAAATCGATTCGCTATCCAAGATATCAAGCCGATGAACATCCAAATTGAAGCCCATTTCTTGTATAACCTTGGCTGCTTCATTGCCAACACTGGTGTCCCTTGATGTTAAAATCACTGTCAATCCATGACCCGCAAGTTGTTTTGCAATCTCAAATCCAATTCCTCTATTAGCACCGGTTACAACAGCAATAGTTTCTTTCGACCACCACCTGGATGGGGTAAAAATGAACAATTCTGAAATTTCAGTGCAAAAATACAAAAAAAAAAAATTCCTTGTTTTCGCCTAATCTGTTGAAATGCCGATCTGGGTAATTATCAAAATCAAAGAAAAATTACCTTTGATGATCAGAATAAGGAATGGTTCTGAGAAGTGAAATCTCTTGGAGTCTCTTTTCCCTTCTCTCCTTGTTTCTTTCCTTTTTCCCGGACATCTCCGAGTGTTTGCTCTTTTCTTAGAGGTTTTAGGAATTAGGACAATTTTGAGTTGTTGATGATGGGAGCTGTCTGAAACGCAGCTAAGATGGGTGAAACCTGGTTGTGGCGGCTGTTTTCTTGTCCGGCCTCCCTATACTTTGGAGATGGTGAATGTTTTAAGCTCTGTTTTTAGGTCAAGTTTTCGAGTATGGCAAGGTTTTGATGTTTTTGTTAGGGGGGAAAAATCATTGCGGATGTTTTAGAGGAACGTGAAAACAAATTTAACTCTTGAATAATTGGTATAGTTTTCTAATTAAACCCTAACCATTTACTTTATCTTATATTTTTTTAAGGTTAAAATATTTTCAAGTTGATGTAATCTGGAATTTATTTTTTATTCTTATTTATAGAAATTTAGTTTATTAATTTTTAAAACTTAATTTAAGTTTGATTAATAACATTATTCAATTTTTTTTTGTTAATTTCGCTAACCTGATATTTTGACATAAAAAATACTAAATCGATAACTATTTAACAAAAAAATTAAAAAAAATTATAGGCCATGTTTGGCAATTAGCGAATAGCTGATAATTGATAGCGGATAGCTGATAGCATTAGCTGATTTGACTAGCGAATTGTGTTAGTTGATTGTATAGAAGTGTTTGATAAAATTAATTGATAGCTGATAGTTGTTTGATTCTTTGAACAAGCAAAATGACATATAAGGACATGATTATATTCAATACACGTTTGAATAATTTATTAGTTATTAATATTTTGTATCTATATATATTTTTTTTGAACAAGCAAAATGACATATAAGGACATGATTATATTCAATACACGTTTGAATAATTTATTAGTTATTAATATTTTGTATCTATAAATATTAATTGGATTATGAAAATTAATTTTTTAATATCATTACTAAGCATATACGAAGGATGTATATATTATTTTTTATTTGTAAAATTCTCTTTTTAGTATAATTTTAATAATTATAAAATTTAAATATATATATTAATCTATATATTAATTTCTTATTTTCAATAAAATCATACTTACTTACCGATAAAAAATAATTTTTTATTTAAGAAGTTACTTTTTTTAATTTTATTAGTTATTCAAATTTATGTTATTTAGAAAAAATATAATTATCAAGGATAAAATAGTCTTTACAAGTATTTTATTCAAACCTCTAAAAATGTTTCAAACCTCTAATTTTAGCTCAAAATAGCCATGTTTGGTAAACAACTTTTTGAGCTAAAATTAGAGGTTTGACCAGTTAGTTTTATTAATTTAAATGTTTGGCAAATAAATGATTGTAATAACTGATTTAGATAACATTTATCATTTTGAAAAAGTTCCTAAAAAGAACTTTTTGACTTAGAGGTTTGAATAAAAGACTTGTAAAGATTATTTTGTCCTTGATTATTATAAAAAATTCTCTAAATAACATAAATTTGATTAACTAACAAAATTAAAAAATAATTTCATAAATAAAAAATTAATATATAAATTAATAAATACATATAAATTTAATAATTAATAAAATTATATTTTGAATATAATTTTATAGATAAGAAATTAATATATACATATAAATTTAATAATTATTAAAATTATATTAAAAAGAAAATTTCACAAATAAAAAATTAATATGTACATCCTCATAATGCTCAGTAATAATATTAATCTGATACTTAAATAAACTAATGATATTAGCTATTCGTTATCAGCTAATGTAATTCGCTATCTGTTAATTGCCAAACATGGCTAGATCTAATCGAACAAAAGAATTTTAATGGTTTTAACCATTAAACTTAAATTTTTAAATCCGAAAAGAAAAACTTTGAATTCTTAAAAAATGAAATTAAGAATCTTATAAATAAAAATAATAATTTAGAAGAAAAAAAGTTTCACTCTCTACTCATTTCTTAATCCTCATGTAACCATGTAATTTTAAAATTCAACAAATGTAAAATAAAATCACTTCAAGTAATTCATCATGTTTAAATAAGATTATAATGAACTACATATAAGATCAAATGAGCATAATAAAACTAAGTTCTAAAATCATGTTAAACATTTATTTAGAATCAATTTATATAATCTATGTTAATGAAGTATGGACTTCATGACAATATTAAAACTATTTAGATTACATTATATTTATATATTGTTCTTACTTCTCAGTCCAAATTTTGTGGGTTTTGTGATAATTAATTTTAGGATATATATTATGTGGATGAATAGTGTTGGGTTGTGTGGGGCTCGATTCGTTCAACCGATTATGCTCACCAAGTGGTGGAGAGATGGATATTTGGGTGGAAGGGTTGAGGAAGCTATAATGTAAAATTGACACAATGATTTATAGTGGTTCGACCTTCTAACAAGCACCTACATCCACTACCTTAGCTCCCCACTAAGGATTTCACAATCAATCCACTAATTGATTCGTTCCCTTTTCTAGGATTAGGAGGAAACCCTTACAACCGATCAAGCTTCTACCCAAGCCTTGATCAAAACCCTCTTTTACAAAGAGATAAATAAAGCAAACTTAAACCCTCTAATAGGTGTTTGTTTGCACAATGAAGCACTCACCCAAAACCTAAAACACTTGAGCAAATTTGACAATTTTGGCTCACTAGTGTTTGTCTATACAAGAAATGACAAATTAAGCACTAAAACAATTTCTTGATCATTTGATGTTTGACAATATGAGCATTAGCCTTCTCTTGATGCTTGGAGGTCCCTTTTATACTCCCAAATGAGTTTGTAGCCGTTACTAGCCGTTGGGATCAATTTGGAGCCGTTGAGGACTTTATTTCCCTTCATAAATGCACTTCTGCAGCTACCAGTATCGATACACGTGGAACGATATCGATACGACCTTCATAGGAACTAGCCGTTGAGCTCTTGCCAGCTGAGGTGTATCGATACGCTTGAGGGCGTATCGGTACGGGTGCACATTTAAATAGCCGTTGGGAAATAGCCGTTGGGGTAGTTGAAATGGGATCGGTACGCTGACGTGGCGTATCGAAACGACCCCACTCCGTATCGATACACTAAACCCTTGTATCGATACGGGTTTTGACAGTGGCCAAACAAAGGCAAAATGGTATCGGTACGGGTACAACCGTATCGATACTGGGACGTTGAAAATACAAGTTTGACTGTTTAAAACATGAAAAATCTTTGCCAAAAACCTCTTAAAATACCTCAAACATAAATTCAAGTTGTTTGGACTTAAAACAAGTTTTAAATTCTTTTCAAATTAATCCAAAACACTTTTCAATTATTATATCAAAACATTAGTTCTACAATCTCCCCTTTTTGATATAATAAAACTCACTTGAAAAATTGTTTGGGTTTCTCCCCCTTTAACTTTAAAAATGTGAATAAAAGATTAAATGTATGAAATCAAATAATGCTCCCCCTTATTCATTTGAAAATTCAATTTTTCAAACCATACCATTTCTCCCCCTTTTTGTTATATCAAAAAGAATTTAAAACATTAAGTTTTAAAATAACAATAGGGATAAAACTTTGACACAAATAAGAATTTGGTTTAAAATGGCTCCCCCTTACTCAAAGCATCATCAAAAGTGTTAGTCCATCATATATGATCATCTAGTTGAATAAACTAAAAATAAGACAAATTAAATCAAAACAACTAGAAATTTTACCCACACTTGAACCAAAGGGAGGATGTGAAGCCTTCCTTCTTCAAGTGTTCTTCCTTGTGTGTATGGAGCTCCCCCTCAATGTTTGACTTGTTGAACATCTCCATCACACCTACAATAGACAATCAAGTAACTTTTGGTATCCAAATTGCTTTGGATCCATAAACGTTAGTTGCACAAAATTTAGTCCCCTTAGGAATCCATTTTTCAATTTCATCCTTCTTAGTTGAAGTGGTTAGTCCTTTTGGGTCCCAAACACTTCTAAAACATTTTCCATTCACAAATCTAGGGGCACTAGATTGTCTAACATAAAAATTTGATTTTTCAAGATTGTTTTTCTTTTCAAGCTCTTTGGAAATCAAATCATTTTCTCCTTGAACTTTTTGAAGCAATTTTTGTAAATCAAGACATTTTAATTCAAACTCTTCAAGTTTTGCTTCAAGTTCAAGTTTGGTTTTAGAAAGCAAATCATTTTGAATTTTTAACTTTGAAATCAATTTATTGTTTTTCAAAATGTGGCTTTTAAAATCTAAAACCAAATCATCATAGGCATTTTGTAATTCATCAAAAGTGTAAGAACATGAAGTAGATGAATTAGAAGTTACCCTTGAATCTTCTTCGATGGCCATAAGGCAAAGGTTGGCTTGTTCATCGTCGGTGGAGTCTTCATCACTCCAAGTAGCCAATTGTGCCTTCTTCTTATGGCTTGAAGTGCTTGCCCTCTCCTTTCTTTTAGGTTCTCGTTCAAGCTCTCTCAAGGCTTTCTTCATGAACGGGGCACACTTCTTGAAGAGATGAACTATCTCTTCATCTTCCTCCTCCTCTTCACTTGAGTAGACATGATGGCAAGTGGAGGATTTGAGAGCCATGACACTAGCATTGATGCCAAGCCCTTTGATTTTCTTCTCTCCCATAGCTCTTATTTCTTCCCTTTTCTTCTCATCCTCCTTGTTCTTCTTCATGATTTGATGAGTAAGAAGTGACCCCATTAGTTCATCAAGCTTCAAAGTCTTCAAATTTTTGGCTTCGATGATGGCGGTCCTCTTTGAGTCCCAATACTCGGGAAGTGAGTAGATGAGCTTTCGAACAAGCTTCTCCTCCGGGATGGCTTCTCCATAACCTTTAAGACCATTGGTGATGGTGGAGAACCTATCAAACATCTTCTCGATGTTCTCTTCCGGATCCATTTTGAAGTTCTCATACTCCAAGGTTAGGAGCCCAATCTTGGTCTCCTTGACTTCGTTTGTCCCCTCGTATGTGACTTCAAGCTTGTCCCATACCTCCTTGGCACTCTCACAAGAAGACATCTTCTCATAGATGGATGGACCAAATGCACAAAATAGAATGTGCAAGGCTTTGCAATTTAGCTCCATCTTCTTGCGATCGTCGGCACTCTACTTCGCTTTACTTCTTTGAGGCACGAACGGGCCATCTTCAACTACATCCCATAGCTTGTAATCTTTTGATTTGATGAAGAACTTCATCTTTGTCTTCCAATGGGCATAGTGAGCTCCTTCAAAGAAAGGCGGTTTGTCGATTGATTGTGCCATTGAGCCGGTTGATGTAAAAGTGATCGAGC
Source organism: Hibiscus tridactylites (assembly GCA_958450335.1). Lineage (NCBI taxonomy): Eukaryota > Viridiplantae > Streptophyta > Magnoliopsida > Malvales > Malvaceae > Hibiscus > Hibiscus tridactylites. Next base: position 3,087,378 of record OY288270.1, read on the forward strand.
TTGCCGGATCTTCTCAATATGATGTTAATCCTCACCGATTGAGCCAAGCTCTGATACCAATTGTTGGGTTGTGTGGGGCTCGATTCGTTCAACCGATTATGCTCACCAAGTGGTGGAGAGATGTATATTTGGGTGGAAGGGTTGAGGAAGCTATAATGTAAAATTGACACAATGATTTATAGTGGTTCGGCCTTCTAACAAGCACCTACATCCACTACCTTAGCTCCCCACTAAGGATTTCACAATCAATCCACTAATTGATTCGTCCCCTTTTCTAGGATTAGGAGGAAACCCTTATAACCGATCAAGCTTTTACCCAAGCCTTGATCAAAACCCTCTTTTACAAAGAGATAAATAAAGCAAACTTAAACCCTCTAATAGGTGTTTGTTTGCACAATGAAGCACTCACCCAAAACCTAAAACACTTGAGCAAATTTGACAATTTTGGCTCACTAGTGTTTGTCTATACAAGAAATGACAAATTAAGCACTAAGACAATTTCTTGATCATTTGATGTTTGACAATATGAGCATTAGCCTTCTCTTGATGCTTGGAGGTCCCTTTTATACTCCCAAATGAGTTTGTAGCCGTTACTAGCCGTTGGGATCAATTTGGAGCCGTTGAGGACTTTATTTCCCTTCATAAATGCACTTCTGCAGCTACCAGTATCGATACACGTGGAACGGTATCGATACGACCTTCATAGGAACTAGCCGTTGAGCTCTTGCCAGTTGAGGTGTATCGATACGCTTGAGGGCGTATCGGTACGAGTGCACATTTAAATAGCCGTTGGGAAATAGCCATTGGGGTAGTTGAAATGGGATCGGTACGCTGACGTGGCATATCGAAACGACCCCACTCCGTATCAATACACTAAACCCTTGTATCGATACGGGTTTTGACAGTGGCCAAACAAAGGCAAAATGGTATCGGTACGGGTACAACCGTATCGATACTGGGACGTTGAAAATACAAGTTTGGCTGTTTAAAACATGAAAAATCTTTGCCAAAAACCTCTTAAAATACCTCAAACATAAATTCAAGTTGTTTGGACTTAAAACAAGTTTTAAATTCTTTTCAAATTAATCCAAAACACTTTTCAATTATTATATCAAAACATTAGTTCTACAGATAGTTTATTATTTACTTTGGTTTTGATCAGAAGATCATTGATAGACTTCGTATGGGGTGAGGAGGAGGGGCAATTGCCCATAGAACTTGTAAATTTGATCCGAGACTCGAATTAATTTATCTGACTCAATACTTAATATAGACCCGAACATGATGGTCTAAATTTGACTTAAATTTGAACCAAAATCGAACTGAACCAAAACCGACACGAATTTAGTTAAATCGAAAATCAACCCGAATCGAAATTAACCGAAACCAAAAATAACCAAAACCGAAAACAATCTGAACCGAAAATCAATACGAACCGAAAGCAATCCGAATTTAATTTCCTCAAATATGTATGTGTAGAACTAATGTTTTGATATAATAATTGAAAAATGTTTTGGACTGATTTAAAAAGTATTTAAAACATTTCCAAAGTCCAAACAACTTGAAATAATATTTAAGGAATTTTTCATAAAGGTTTTTCATGTTTTCAAAAGCCAATTTTCACAAAACTGACCAAGTGTTTCGAAACACCTTAGGGCGTTTCGAAACAGGTGCCTCCAGTGGCCAAAACGTTTCGATACTCGTATCGAAACGGGGCCAGCGTTTCGAAACAGGCTAGACCGTTTCGATACGCCCACGTGGCACTGACCACAACGGTCATAAACCCCAACGGCTCTTTCCCAACTAACTTTTAAATGCAGGTCGTTTCGATACGGGCTAAGGGCGTTCCGATACGCGTTCCGAAACGACAAGGGTGTGTTCCGAAACGGGTACCCTGACAGACTGCAACGACTCTTTCTATATTGAGGGTGTTTCGAAACGGCTTCGAGCGTTTCGAAACGGGGAGCTGCAGAACTGTATTTATGGAGGGAATTAAAGGCTCCAACGACTCTATTTCAATCCCAACGGTCCTAAACGGCTATAAACTCAATTGGGAGTATAAAAGGGACCTCCAAGCATCAAGAGAAGACTAATGCTTCAATTGTCAATCAACAAATGATCAAGAAATTGTCTTAGTGCTTAAAGTGTCATTTCTTGTATAGACAAACACTAGTGAGCCAAAATTGTCAAATTTGCTCAAGTGTTTTAGGTTTTGGGTGAGTGCTTAATTGTGCAAACAAACACCTATTAGAGGGTTTAAGTTTGCTTTCATTTGTCTCTTTGTAAAAGAGGGTTTTGATTAAGGCTTGGGTAGAAGCTTGATCGGTTGTAAGGGTTTCCTCCTAATCCTAGAAAAGGGGACGAATCAATTAGTGGATTGATTGTGAAATCCTTAGTGGGGAGCTAAGGTAGTGGATGTAGGTGCTTGTTAGAAGGCTGAACCACTATAAATCATTGTGTCTTTAATCTTTCTAGCTTCCACAACCCTTCCACCCAAATATCCACCTCTCCACCACTTGGTGAGCTAAATTGGTTGATCGAATCGAGCCCTACACAACCCAACAATTTGTATCAGAGCTTGGCTCAATCGAAGGGGATTCACATCCTATTGAGAAGATCCGGCAAGCTCGATCACTTTTTCATCAACCGGATCAATGGCACAATCAATAGACAAACCGCCTTTCTTCGACGGAGCTCACTATGCCCATTGGAAGACAAAGATGAAGTTCTTCATCAAATCAAAAGATTACAAGCTATGGGATGTAGTTGAAGATGGCCCGTTCATACCTAAAAGAAGTAAAGCGGAGTGGAGTGCCGACGATCGCAAGAAGATGGAGCTAAATTGCAAAGCCTTGCACATTCTATTTTGTGCTTTTGGTCCATCCATCTATGAGAAGATGTCTTCTTGTGAGAGTGCCAAGGAGGTATGGGACAAGCTTGAAGTCACATACGAGGGGACAAACGAAGTCAAGGAGACCAAGATTGGGCTCCTAACCTTGGAGTATGAGAACTTCAAAATGGATCCGGAAGAGAACATCGAGAAGATGTTTGATAGGTTCTCCACCATCACCAATGGCCTTAAAGGTTATGGAGAAGCCATCCCGGAGGAGAAGCTTGTTCGAAAGCTCATCTACTCACTTCCCGAGTCTTGGGACTCAAAGCGGACCGCCATCATCGAAGCCAAAAATTTGAAGACCTTGAAGCTTGATGAACTCATGGGGTCACTCCTTACTCATCAAATCATGAAGAAGAACAAATAGGATGAGAAGAAGAGGGAAGAAATTAGAGCTATGGGAGAGAAGAAAATCAAAGGGCTTGGCATCAATGCTAGTACCATGGCTCTCAAATCCTCCACTTGCCATCATGTCTACACAAGTGAAGAGGAGGATGAAGATGAAGAGATAGTTCATCTCTTCAAGAAGTGTGCCCCGTTCATGAAGAAAGCCTTGAAAGAGCTTGAACGAGAACCTAAAAGAAAGGAGAGGGCAAGCACTTCAAGCCATAAGAAGAAGGCACAATTGGCTACTTGGAGTGATGAGGACTCCACCGATGATGAACAAGCCAACCTTTGCCTTATGGCCATCGAAGAAGATTCAAGGGTAACTTCTAATTCATCTACTTCATGTTCTTATTCTTTTGATGAATTACAAGATGCCTATGATGATTTGGTTTTAGATTTTAAAAGCCACATTTTGAAAAACAATAAATTGATTTCAAAGTTAAAAATTCAAAATGATTTGCTTTCTAAAACCAAACTTGAACTTGAAGCAAAACTTGAAGAGTTTGAGTTAAAATGTCTTGATTTACAAAAATTGCTTCAAAATGTTCAAGTAGAAAAAGATTTGATTTCCAAAGAGCTTGAAAAGAAAAACAATTTTGGAAAATCAAATTTTTATGTTAGACAATCTAGTGCCCCTAGATTTATAAATGGTAAATGTTTTAGAAGTGTTTGGGTCCCAAAAGGACTTAATACTTCAATTAAAAAGGATGAAATTGAAAAATGGATTCCTAAGGGGACTAAATTTTGTGCAACTAACGTCTATGGATCCAAAGCAATTTGGATACCAAAAATTACTTGATTGTCTATTGTAGGTGTGATGGAGATGTTCAACAAGTCAAACATTGAGGGGGAGCTCCATAAACACAAAGAAGAACACTTGGAGAAGGAAGGCTTCACATCCTCCCTTAAATTCAAGTGTTGGTAAAATTCTAGTTGTTTTTGCTTTTATTTGTTTATTTTAATTTAAATTCAACTAGATGATCATATATGTTGGACTAACATTTTGATGATGCCTTGAGTAAGGGGGAGCTATTTTAAAACCAAATTCTTATTTTTGTCAAATTTTTACCTCTATTGTTATTTTTGAACTTAATGTTTTAAATCTTTTTGATATAACAAAAAGGGGGAGAAATGGTTTGAAAAAATTGCATTTTCAAATGAATAAGGGGGAGCCTTATGTGAATTAAAATTTTAATCTCTTATTCACTTTTTAAAGTTAAAGGGGGAGAATTCCAAACAATTTTTCAAGTGGTTTTATTATATCAAAAAGGGGGAGATTGTAGAACTGATGTTTTGATATAATAATTGAAAATTGTTTTGGACTGATTTAAAAAGTATTTAAAACATTTCCAAAGTCCAAACAACTTGAAATAATATTTAAGGAATTTTTCATAAAGGTTTTTCATGTTTTCAAAAGCCAATTTTCACAAAACTGACCAAGTGTTTCGAAACACCTTAGGGCGTTTCGAAATAGGTGCCTCCAGTGGCCAAAACGTTTCGATACTCGTATCGAAACGGGGCCAGCGTTTCGAAACAGGCTAGGTCGTTTCGATACGCCCACGTGGCACTGACCACAACGGTCATAAACCCCAACGGCTCTTTCCCAACTAACTTTTAAATGCAGGTCGTTTCGATACGGGCTAAGGGCGTTCCGATACGCGTTCCGAAACGGCAAGGGTGTGTTCCGAAACGGGTACCCTGACAGACTGCAACGACTCTTTCTATATTGAGGGTGTTTCGAAACTGCTTCGAGCGTTTCGAAACGGGGAGCTGCAGAACTGCATTTATGGAGGGAATTAAAGGCTCCAACGACTCTATTTCAATCCCAACGGTCCTAAACGGCTATAAACTCAATTGGGAGTATAAAAGGGACCTCCAAGCATCAAGAGAAGACTAATGCTTCAATTGTCAATCAACAAATGATCAAGAAATTGTCTTAGTGCTTAAAGTGTCATTTCTTGTATAGACAAACACTAGTGAGCCAAAATTGTCAAATTTGCTCAAGTGTTTTAGGTTTTGGGTGAGTGCTTAATTGTGCAAACAAACACCTATTAGAGGGTTTAAGTTTGCTTTCATTTGTCTCTTTGTAAAAGAGGGTTTTGATCAAGGCTTGGGTAGAAGCTTGATCGGTTGTAAGGGTTTCCTCCTAATCCTAGCTAGAAAAGGGGACGAATCAATTAGTGGATTGATTGTGAAATCCTTAGTGGGAAGCTAAGGTAGTGGATGTAGGTGCTTGTTAGAAGGCCGAACCACTATAAATCATTGTGTCTTTAATCTTTCTAGCTTCCACAACCCTTCCACCCAAATATCCACCTCTCCACCACTTGGTGAGCTAAATTGGTTGATCGAATCGAGCCCCACACAACCCAACAGTATGTTTTATTCTCATTTTATATTATATTACTGATTAACAACTACCTTTAGTAATAGTTTAACATCATTTTTTTCTCCTTTAAAAGATCATTTTTATATATTGACTTAAATTGAAAGCCGATCGGTTCGATATTGACCCGACATAAAAATCAACTGATCTGATATTAACCCGACCCGATCCGAAATAACATAGACTCGAACTAAATTTGAATCAGACCCGTATCGAACTTAAACTGAAAACAACCCGAACCAAAAATCAACCCAACCCGAAGTGACCCAATTTGAACTCGATCTGAACGACCCAATTGCCACCTCTAATTTCCCCCTATTCCCCAAGAATTTTTTTTCACTTTTATCCCCTTATATTTTTTAAAAAAAAATAATTTATTTATAAATTTGTCATTCCACTTTTTAACATTATATTTTACACTCCAACTTCAAATCTTTAACTCTATCCCTCAAACTTTTACCTAACAATTTACACAAGAACGATGGATGTTTAACATCATGAAGAATCCATTCCTTAGCTATAGCTATAGATATAGATATAGTGTATCAATTACGCTTTTATATATATGGGTTGATTTTGGATTTTGCAGATTCCAGGAAAGATATGGTGGCTGCAAAATTAGTGTTCGAAAAAAAACCGAGAGATATGTTGCATCAGAAATCGTATATCGAATATAAATCCTTAATGAAAAATAAAGAATTGCAGTGTTCATGTTTTGACTTTTTTAGTGTGAGCAGTGAATGAAATAGCAAAGGATTCCATGTGAAAAGTGAGGTATATATGCAGCTCTAGTGGTATATATATATATATATATATATATATATATATATATATATATATATATATATGATTTAACCTAATCGAATATGTAATCTTATATATTATTGAAAAGAAAAAGGCTGAGATTGAGATATTGGCTTGACCCTTGCAACATGGAAAGAGTCAATTACCAAAGAATCATCCAACTTGAAAAAGAATACATGCATCAACCACTGCAATAGTCAATCGACGTTATCGGGGCCGGAGCCAAAAATTTATTTATCAATTGTGCATGTGGCTCCGCAAAGCTACCGATTCTCTCTATATAAACCCCTACCCCAGGCAGGTTTATAATTAAGCATGCATAGGAGTTTTACAATACAAGGGAATAATGTAATCGGAGAAGGTTGCAGTTTCCCTCAAAGGCTTCCAATATTCCTTCATTGGAGCCTGCGAAGGAGACTGAAACGCTTCTTCTTTATTGTCTGATTCTTCAGCTGCTGCATCTGCAGACTGCAGATGATTTGGGGCAATGCTTCCGTTCTTCTTCCGTTCATACCACCCTCATCCAGCTGTTCAAAAACGGAGTTTAAAGGTAAAGCCATGATCCTAATTATTCATTCACGGTTTAGGTCCACTAGACCAGCCTTCGAGTCTACTTTCTCATCTCTAACCTAATACCATGAAGTAGAAATCGTCTTTTTCTTTTCGGTGTCTTGTCCCAAATAAGACAATATAAACATCATTAAACATTCGATCAATTAATAAACCTATGTTACATATGAATTATTTTTTTAAATATTAAATATTTATCACAACAGACCGAAAATAGCTGCTACTTGTTATACCTCATTTACAATAAACCCTATAACTAAGGTGGTTTTAGCTGTTGGTTTTTCTTTTAATCTGAATAATTAATTAGGGCCTGCTGCTGGCAAATTAAGTATCCTAACAAATATACTTTTGTGCAAGGTTGCTATTCCAACTACAATCACTGACAAATCACACAAGAGGAATTCTTGTCCAAAATCGTATGAATTTGTCATTATATATGGTTTTTGCCCTTTTACAAATCATTACTTAATATATAGCCTGGAAAGTCTAGGAGCCACAACATGCAGGACAAAACTCATTTGCATTTTTAGGTGTTTTTCGGAGTTTAGGTGTAAGGGGTTAAAATTTAGGGATAGTTGTTTTAATTTAAGGTTTAGGGTTATAATTTAGGGTTTATAGGTTAGGGTTTAGTTTTTAGAGTAATATAGTGAGGATTTAGGTTTTAACCTATAAACCCTAAATTATAACCCTAAACCTTAAATTGAAACAACTATCCCTAAATTCTAACCTCTACACCTAAACCCCTAAACCATATACTCTAAACTAACTCAATATACCCTAAAATTAAGGCGTTTGTAGAAACTTTTAATTTCTACCACCAGTGTATAGGATATTTATCCTTTTTCAATATGAAAATATAAAGAAAACACCGAACACGGGCAGAGAATTTTTATTCGAAGTATTTATAGCATAAACCCAACTTACACTTTGACATACTCGCCAACCGGTATGGGTTGCGACGTTGAGAAGTGGAACATCGGGTTTGTGAGTGGGGTTTGGTTTTCAATATGCAGCCCCTGGGATGGACTAAGGGCCATTTTCAGCAGTGCACGTGGCAGATTGCAGCTCGTTAAATTCCTTGAGGACTTCACGTCGATAAGCTCACTGCTGCTGCTCTGTGATATATATTTAAAACTTTATTCTACTATAATATCTGGTGGAGAAACAATATCTTAGGGCTGAAACCAAGATCCCTGAAACTTACTTTGCATTGAGATTGTGTGTGTGTTCTTGTCTTTTGGTTTTTAGCAGTTTTTGATGGAACCCAAACCACTTCAACGGTTGGTTCCAAGCTCATCGGATGTTACCAAAGACACTTCCATTAAACAAGAAGTGAAAAGCTTTTGTTGTCTTCCTCCTACGTGTCACAAAGTCTTTGTTAGTTGCTTTCATTGGGTGATGGTTTTTTCTATTTATAAATCTCACGGCTGGTTCAGTGTTTCTCAACACCTCGATCGCCTGGCTTTGTGCTTGCTGCCGGTGAGAGGAAACCAAGGGACCCAGCAATCTCCAACTCTCTCCCTCAACGGTGCTTCGGGTATTCTGGCCTTGTGTTTCGTTTACCCGGAGAACCGTTGAGGCGAGGGCGTTATAGAATGATGGCTCTCCGTCTATTCGGCGCTATCGGAGACGGTAGTCGACGACATTAGTTCGGGATCGATCCTATCGGAGCAAACCAGGTATAATTTTTTTAGAATGCACGCTTAGTTATAGATTATGAAGCTCATATGCTCGACATTTATTCCAACTAGAGCTGCTTCCACCACCTTTTGTCTCTGGATTTTATGCCAGGGTGTAAACTGATAGAGAGTTATATAAAAAGTTAACGAGAGAAATTATAAAAGTTTAGGTGTACAAACTTAGGTTATCGATAAAAAAATATAAAAAAATACGTAAATTATGTACGAGTTTGAAATTTAATACCATCATTATCATAGAGCAAATGTGAGTAAAGTAGCTTCAATTGGGGCATCCAATATTGGAGGCGTGCTAAGGGATCACGAAGAGAATTACATCCTCGCTTCCATGCAATTTAACACTAATAAATAAATTTATTTATTATATATAAATAGTTTAAAGATAAAATTAAAATATTTTAAAATTGAAAAATGAATTTAGAAGGAAGAACATAATTTGAATATAACAATGCAATTAACTCAAAGAATAACAAAAATGATTTTCCAACGTCAATAATAAAGATCATATACTAATACTCCACATACACTCGGTTGCTGGATTGGCTGACGTGGCAATAAAATGGTTGGTCGATTACACGTGGCATAACGTCCATTGCCACGGATATATATCTTCAAAAATCAGCAACATACAGTTACAGCATTAAGAATTAGTATATATAAGAAAGAAATAAAGAAATTTCCGATCATAATCAGAGTGAGTGTTCTTGGATTGATGATAATGCGCCGTTTCGCGCTTCTTCTCTTCTTAGCATTCTCGTCGTTGCAGCTCCTCTGCTTCGCCGCCGGTGATGATGTGGTAATTTGTTTGTATATTCGCATCGATTTGTTGTGAATATTTGAATCTGTTGATGTGATTGTTGTTTGTTTGGGCTGGCTTTAGGTTTTCTATGATTCATTCGAAGAGCCATTCGATGGACGATGGATCGTCTCCAGTAAAGATGATTACAAAGGTGATTTGTTTATTTATGGATCTCGTAATTGGAATAAATTAAGAATCATCTTATAGATTTCTTTTTCCTTTTGTTTTCGATCTTACTTTTACTTTTTTGGAATGAAATTGTTGATTTATTTGGTTATCTGGATGATGATATAAATATTAGAGCCTGAGTTGATTTTGCTGTTGAATTAGAATGATGAAAATGCTCCTTGATAATGTGAAATTACAGAATCAAACTATGCATATAGGAAAGCTAAAATGATGGATTATTAGGAAAGTGGAAATAGTTATATGATACTTTAATGATGTTTACACCATGTGTTTGATCCTGCTGTTTCAACACTGTGATGCATTGGCAATTTGATGATCTTATTCTTCTGATGTCGAATTGTATGCCTCGTGTTCGTATTGTTTTTCGCCATTTAATGTACCTCATGATACACTTCCATCAACAATACCTTCACATTCGAGTTATTGGATGTTTTTCGGAGTGACAAATATATATTGATGTGGTTTTCTGGGTTGCAGGTGCATGGAAGCATTCGAAGAGTGAAGGGCACGAAGACTACGGGCTTCTGGTGAGTGAGAAGGCACGGAAGTATGCAATAGTGAAAGAGCTTGATGAGCCTGTGAGTCTCAAGGATGGGACCACTGTGCTTCAATTCGAGACTCGCTTCCAGAACGGACTCGAATGTGGTGGTGCATATCTGAAATACCTTAGGCCTCAGGAGGCCGGGTGGAAGCCGGAGGAATTTGACAATGAATCACCTTACTCTATCATGTTTGGACCCGACAAATGTGGGCTAACAAACAAGGTGCACTTCATCCTGAAGCATAAGAATCCTAAAAGTGGGGAATATGTCGAACATCATCTTGGTAACACAGCCTTAGTCCCATCTGACAAGCTTACTCATGTGTACACTGCCATCTTGAAGCCAGACAATGAAGTTAGAATTTTGGTCGATGGGGAGGAGAAGGCGAAGGCAAACTTCCTTTCAGCTAAAGATTTTGATCCTCCACTTATCCCTGCAAAGACGATTCCGGACCCGGATGATAAGAAACCGGAGGACTGGGATGATAAATTCAAAATTCCTGATCCAAGTGCTTCGAAGCCGGATGATTGGGATGAGGATGCATCAATGGAAATTGAAGATGAGGAGGCTGTAAAACCGAAAGGATGGTTAGACAATGAGACTGAGGAGATAGATGATCCCGAGGCATCCAAACCCGACGATTGGGATGATGAAGAGGATGGTGTATGGGAAGCCCCTAAAATTGATAACCCGAAGTGCACCACAGCCCCCGGTTGTGGCGAATGGAAGAGACCAATGAAGCCGAATCCAGATTTCAAGGGAAGATGGTATCCTCCTCTAATTGACAACCCCAAATACAACGGTACTTGGAAGCCCCGGGATATCCCAAACCCCAAATACTTTGAGGTCAAGAAACCTGACTCTGAGCCTATTGCTGCAATTGGTATTGAGATTTGGACCATGCAAGACGGTATATTGTTCGACAATATTTTGATAGCCAAAACCGAGAAGGTTGCTAAGTCATACCGGGATACCCAATGGAAGCCGAAATTCGAGATCGAGAAGAAAAAACAAAAGGCCGAGGAACAAGCTGATGGTTCAGGCGATCTCGAAGGCTTCCAGGTAATGCATTTGCATGCTTTCTTGTTTATGCCATTCGAGATCTTACACCGTATGACTTTAAGTTGGTTATACCTCTGTTGCAGAAGAAGTTCTTCGATGTCCTATACAAGGTTGCTGATATTCCTTTCTTAAGCAAATACAAACTTCAAATTCTCGTAAGTTTCTTCAATATGCTCTTCCATATGCAAATTAAGATTTCAATCTGCGGAGTTCGTCTAAGAAAATATTGAGTATTTTTCCTTTAGGATTTCATTGAGAGGGCTGAGACACAACCCAACCTCACCATAGGTCTCCTGGTCTCCATTGTGGTGCTCATCCTCTCGGTTTCCTTCATGCTCATTTCTGGTGGGAAGAAACAAGTGAGTTTTTCGAACCCGTCGTGTCCGGTAACTATGTTCTAGTTTCTGTTTGAATTACTCATTGGTTAAACGGTGTGCAGCCAAGAGTCGAGAAGAAAACAGAGGTCGCCAAGACACCGAAAGATCAAGGAAGCAGTGGAGAGAAGGAAGCTGAAGAGGAAGACAACAAAGAAACTGCTGGTGCTCCCCGCCGAAGGAGGCGCGACACATGAAAAATGTCGAAGAGAGAAACGAGTTTGGCCGGTGATTATCGGTTTCGCTTTCGGGAAAATCTTTGCAATTTAGGTGGGGTTTCCCGTGGCTGAAACATTCCTGGTACTTGTTGAATTCTTTGGTTTCACTCCTGAATGTCAGATGTGTGAATGAGAAGACGAGAGTGTAAATGAGACGTTTGGTTTTTGTTTTTCCCTCCCTAAGCAGACCGAGTTTGAGCATTTGAAGTTTATTTGTTTTTCAATTGATTTCAAAGCATTACTAACATCAGAAAACCCGATGAATGGTTGTTGAATCCACCCCACTCCAATAATTTCAGCCTGAAAATCCTTGGGGGGGGGGGGGGGGGGGGGGGGGGGGGGGGGGGGGGGAACATAATTAAATACTAAAAATTGATTCAATGTTGTATGATTAAGAGTTTTGAAAAAGGAAAAAAATGAAGAGTACAGAAATCAAGGTAAAAAACCCTTTTTTTTTAATTATTATTGGGTAAAATGGCTCTTAAAAAATATTATTTGGCAAAATGACCCCCAAACTTGCCAGGTCGGCAGACATCGCGTTGTGTAGGACGCAAGGTATGATATCGCGTTCTGCACAACGCGATTTCAGTCGACGTGGCATTATTGTCTGTGTTAACGGTTTTACAGTACCTCGCGTTCTGCAGAACTCGAGGTCCCCAAGAAATTGAAACGGTGGTTGAATATATCGCACAGACCTCACGTTCTGTAGGACACGATGTCTGTGCAAATCTGCCCTGAACCAAAAGGGAAAACAAGTGTGGGTAGGCCTGTTCGAGCCCAATTTCGTGCGTGTAAATTGTATATTTTTAGCGATCATCGAGTTTGGGGTCGTAGTACTGAAAATTGTCTATCGTATGATACCAACATGGTTAATTTTCGTCCATTCTACAATGATTTAAAATGACTTAGAAAATCCTATGCCATCATCTTTTTTTATTGAAGTTGCATTTTAACTAATGTCGATTTTCGGTTTAGTAATCCCATTAAATTTATTAAAAACATAAATTAAATAAACATTATAAAGTTTAATTATAATATGCAAACAAAATTATAATAAGTAAACAAAATTATAATATGACATTATAAAATTCAAATGTGTTTTACATAAATATTAAAAACATAAGTACAAAACAGTAAAAAAAAAGACTAAAAATGTCTATGTCCACACGTTCCGCAGTCAGGTGGATGACGCTAACGACCCGGATACTTCCTGTGTCCATCGTGTGGTGGTCCCCGGTCCCTATCATCCTGACCATCGTGCGCGATATGTGGATCTGTGCTGGGCCCAGGCGGGGAGTAAAACAAGTTACCCATCGCCGTACTCTCCACAATGGGAAACCCATATTGAGGGTGCAGCTGTGGATAATCGATAAGCATAAGGTCAGTCGTGGGCGTATGGGGACGATAGGCATCAGTGGAGCCGTACTGGGGTGGAGGCATGGTCTGCTGGAAACTCGATGGACCGCTATGAAATGGTGCGGCAGAAGATGATGCCCCTGGAGTGTCATATCGTGGTCTCGGACCGCGCTGCGTCGACTGCTTCTGGCTCTGGCTCGCTCGACGGCTCCCGCGTGGGCGATTTTGAGGTTGCTGGGGAAGCCCTGCTTCGCGCTCGGCCTGAGTAAGGATATGTGGCATCCCATTGTTCGTATACCACTGGTCATAATTGAAAGCGACCGAATGACCCCCTACCATAATTTGTTGGAGAAACTGTGGGCGTCTGTTAAATCGGTGAGCCCAAAGCGCTATCCAGCTAGCGTGGTGCTCGGCCCAGTCAACCTCCGTCTTCCCCTGGCGCGTAAGATTGTGGAAGGAGTCCATATTTTGCGGAGGGGCTGGAACATTTTGGACGTACCCGAACTGTCGAAGTACCCTATTTGTAGAATGCCACACGCAAATTTCGTAGTTCAGCAGCGGCACGACGGAAATCCAGAGGTCTCGCTCTCGCATAAAAGCTGGTGGAGTAATCTGGCGAATCTCCTCTGAATCGTAGGGCCTCCACACAAACTAAAAAGAATGAAAGCGTTTGTAACGGTTATATGAAATATTATTGGAAAATAGTATGAAAAAAATCAAAATAATCGTTGAATTACCTCGTCCTCCGTCAAGGTATCGAATCTAAATATATATTCTTTCTGGGAGTCCAGCAGGCCGGTGTGGGTCAGTGCGGTGGTCCACCTATAAATAATGAAAAACATCGTTAAATAAAATAATTTAATAAAAAAAATATAGTAGATTATGTAGTACCTCCGTAGAAGCGGAAATAACATAGCGATGGGCTGCCTAAGCTGTGGTCTCAAAGTAGGCATCCGAAACCAAACCCAAGCCTGTAGGAATAAACAACATCCTCCCATCGATGCTCTGGAGGCGTCAACGTTTCTGCAGAGGTCTCTGATAAGAAACGCCAAGACAGCTGACCCCCAAGATTTTCGTCCAGACTCATCTAAATTTGTCAGATGACGAAGCCACATAACATGCACTTTTGTGCAGGATTTGTCGGACATTAATATCCCGCCAATAATGCGCAAGATGTGGGCTCGCGCACACCGCTGTGAAAATATAGATTTAATAAAGACATCCTAATTAAAAAAATCGTAAGTTCATCCTAAATATAGATTTAATATAGATTTAATAAAGACATCCTAAATATTTAATGTAGGCAACCTAAATATTTAATAAAGTCATCATAAATATTTAATAAAAGCATCCTAATTTTGAAGTATTGATTTGTAATTACATCCTAAATTTATTAAAAGGATTCTAAATATTTAATGAAGTCATCCTAAAAATTTCATAAATCATCCTAATGTTCAAATAAATATTTTTAATTTCATCATAAATATAATAAAAGCATAGTAAATATATAATAATGACTTCCTAATTTTTAAATAGAAAAAATACATGAAGTGCAACTTCATCCGCATCGGGGGGAAGGGTTCCAAACTGGTCCTCCAAGTACGATAGATCGATTTTCCCTCTGTCCCACACGTTCTCAGGGGCATCACGCCCATTTCTTCAGCAAATAGGGTTGGCCAATGTGCCATCGCTACACCAGTAATAACGATGTCGTTTGTAGGCAACCCCAGAATGTAGGCAACATTCTCCAACGTGATTGTTGCCTCGCCAAATGGAAGATGAAACGTGTGCGTCTCGGGTCTCCACCGTTCTATCAGCGCGCTGATCAACGGCGTTCTAACCTTCACCCTCCCTATATACCGAGCTATGTGCCCAAAACCAGCGCGCTCAATCCAATGCATAACAGAATCAACGGGTGCGATGTTGATACGGTTAAGGTAACATTGTAAGTTATGTTCGTATCCCTGCAAAAAAATAAAATAAAATAGTTATTAAAATAAAAGAATATAATTTAATTAAAAAATTTAGAAAATAAAAGGGAAAAAAATAATACCTCTGGACTGTTTCGCCAAAATTGACTGTAGTGACTCGCTTGGTTGCGTAGCAAGGGCTCCATGTTATCGAACGACATATAAAAGTTGCTGACAAATTTTTGTAAAAATGCTATAGAACTCGCGTTCTGTGGAGATTTTTAGAAAAAAACCTCCAATTTATAGAAGACCTCACGGCTTTTGGGATTCAAGGTTAATGAACATCGCGTTCTGTAGAACGCGATATTCATTAAAAAGGCGCATCAATGAACAGACGCGTGGACTGAACGGTCAGAAGTGATCTCGCGTTCTATAGAACGCGAGGTTATAAAGTAATCGTGTTCTACAGGACGCGAGGTCGTGGGGTTTTTTAAATGAAGAGTTTCGAGGCGGGAAACTCATTTAATATTACAATTTTTATTTATAATAATAACAATAAAAATAAAAATAATAATAGAAATAATAAAAATAATAATTATAATAATATTATTATTAATAATAATAACAAATAATAATAATAACAACAATAATAATGAATCATACTAATAATAAAAATTATTAGTATGATAGTAGTAATAATAATAATAATAATAACAATAATAATCATACTAATAATTATAATAATAATAATTATTTGTAATAATAATAATAATAACAATAATAATAGTAATAATAATAATAATAATAATAATTATTTGTAATAATAATAATAATAACAATAATAATCGAAAAAAACTTCCTAAATACGTGTTATGTTTTCATTAGTAACTAAAAATAACGACATAGCGCAATATTTTGGAAGTTAGTTTGAAACAAAACTTCCAAAATACGCGCTATGTTGCCATTAGTAGCTGCAAGCGAAAACTGCTTACGTGAATACAGAAAAAAATTTCTGTGGGTGCTCCTTGCCTCTCCAATAGTTTGCTATTTATAGAGGGAGGTGAATATGTTGACGTGGCAACCTCGCGTTCTGTAGGACGCGAGGTCATTCAAACCTCGCGTTGTACAGAACGCGAGGTCTATGAGATGTTGGTATATATATATGCACGGAGATGAATTTTTGTAACCAGTTAAGTTTAGTTTAGGTCAGTTGAATATGAGTTCGTGTAATGCTGCGTTTTTTTCCGTTGAAATTTTTATGTCCGAAATTTTGTTTCTTTATGATAGTTGGAGTTCACTTAAAGATTTGTGTTCCGCGGGGTACATACCCCCGCATGATACGTTCATTGAATAATATTTACCGACATATCGCAATATTTTAGAGGATCCTCGGCTACAGTTTTGAAACGAAACGACTTTTAGGAAGCGATGGCGGATTCAGATCGACATTCTGCCATGTCAGCCAACATTTTTAGATGCGGCCGGTGCCGATTACATTTGTTAATGTGGATCAAAGCTGCTACCATTTCAGAAGAAATCTGATTATCGCGCTCTGCTTCTTTCAGTCGGGACCTCCGATCAAATTTGCCCACCGGAGCGGCTGAATATATTGTTTCGAATTTTGTAGATAATTTATGTAGTTGTCTCAATTTACTTATTAAAGAATACATGTTGAAAGTTTTGTTAAATGAAATGCGACTTAAATTTACTTATGTGGTGTTTTTCTTTTCCTATAAATACCCACGAATTCCACCATCATTTACTCATTCCAAATTCTCTCTAAACACCCAATTTTTGCTCACCTTATGGCAAAATTTCAGGCAACATTTTTTTCTTGATACTTATTTTGAGTCAACAATCACCGGCAAAATGTCACTGAAAGATTTAATACAGTTGACAACAATCGAGGTTAGTAAACACACCGACAAACAAATTTCTTCCATGGAATGTCGAATCCCAACACTGTCAGCTAATGAAACGCACTACGTTATGAAGCTTACGAACGAAACAGACGTTCGTAACATGTATGATTGGCTCAATTTCGTCGGAGCTAGAGACGTTCGAAACGCACTATCTTATGGTGATCTTGATTTTGGTCATGGAAATGAGATTCGTGAGCGATCTCGTGAGAGGTCTTCCGCTCATCGACCCTAATCCTCGCCTCGAAGGGTAGTGATCGACGAAGCTCTACTATTCCAGCTCCCGGAGGATGCTTCTGACGAAGAACCGATTAGAGAACTTGGGCCCGACGGAGACGAGCTGGGGCCATTCTATCCCGAACCAGAAGACTTGACAGAGTTACCGAAAGACACTACCGTTCCACCACCAGATTTGGACGAAGAACCGACTGCCACCAACTTTCCTGTAGACGCAACACCAATTTCTATGTTCCAGCCACCATCCCACTTCACAACAATTGATATGGATGCAATGGACGTCCCTGATTTTCCCCATGACGACACAATAGATGGCCGAGTCAACCGTTCTGATGGTGAACTAAGAATTGGTATGGCGTTCTCGAACAAGGAAATTGTAGTGGCGGCAGTTAAGCAGTACAACCTTCGTCATAATGTTGAGACGGCAGTGGATAAAACCCAATCCACATACTACAAGGCTTATTGTGTCCAAAAAAATCAAGGCTGTAAATGGAAAATCTGTATATCAGAGTTGAAGAGGGCAGGCAACCGTTGGAAAATAACAAAACTTGAGGGGCCCCATACATGCACCGTTGCTAGCCTCAACTAGGATCACAAGAACCTGGATGCAAAGTTCCTCGCGGACATCTTTTCGACACTGGTCAAAATAAATCCCACTGTGTCGGTCCCCACATGTCAGGCTGCAGCTCTAGCTGTCACCGGCTTCCGTCCAGGTTATTCGAAAGCATGGTATGCAAGGAAAAAGGCCAAAGAGGAAATGTATGGCCGATGGGAGGAATCTTACAAAGAGTTGCGCCCGTGGCTTAATCTCCTGCAGAAACACATCCCCAGAATGGTTGTAAAACTTGATATGGTTTTAGCATACGAAAATGATCGTGTCGTCTGAGGTGTTTCTCAATTCCACCGGTTATTTTGGACTTTCCCCCAGTGCATCAACGCATTCAAGCACTGCAAACTGATGGTCCAAATCGACGGCACATGGTTGTACGAAAGATATACACAGATCCTACTTCTAGCTATAGCACAGGACGACAATCGCAAATGCGTTCCTGTTGCATTCGCAATCGTCCCGAAGGAGGATTTGGAGTCTTGGACGTTCTTCCTTCAGAACCTACGAAAATATGTCCTTGATCATGTAATACGAAGAAGGGATGAAGGGGTGTGTGTTATTTCTGACAGAGGCACAGCGCTATTGTGGGCGATAGAAAATTTGGGTGACTATTGGAAGCCTCCATACATTCACCACCGATTTTGCTTGCGGCACATAGCCGCAAACTACCTGCTGAAATACAAGAATCACGATGAACGTCAAATGGTGCTCAATATGGGTACGTCCTTTATGTCATTTTTATTTACTGTATTACTTGTTACTCGCTTTCATTTACGACCTTTTTGCATGTGTTTTTCGCCCATAACTATTCAACTGTCATCCCGTAGGCAACTCGCACTACAAACAAGAGGTGGCTGACATGCTCGAGGAACTAGAGCGAGAAACAAAAAAGGCGCAGAATACCTTGAAAAAATCCCAAAGGAAAAATGGCTTCGATCGTATGACGAGGGTAAACGTTATGGTCACATGACAACGAACTTGGCTGAGATAGTGAACTCATCACTGAAGGGAGTGCGGCAGTTGCCTATCACTTCCATTGTCAAAGTGACCTATTATCGTTTAGCTACCCTTTTTGTAACCTTGGGAAGGCAAGCAACTGAGTACATGGCAGGTGGACACAAAGTCCATCCAGATTTCCGCACAAAACTGCATACAATTGAGCCAATCAAGACAGATGCAAGCAACTCTCTTCTCGCGAGAAGGACACTTGTTTCGTGTTGCGGAATTTTCCAGGCGGTTGGAAGGCATTCAGCAAACGCTTACGTGGTAGATCTGAGGGCAAGAACCTGCGAGTGCGGAATTTTCCAAACTTTCAAATACCCGTGCGCACACGCCATTGCTGCTTGCACTAACCAACGAATAGAATACATGCATATGGTTGATGCGGTATACTTACTCAAAACGGTGCTTAAGGTTTACGAAAAAGAGTTTCCTCCAATCGGAAATGAGGTTGATCCGAATGCTGTGGACACTGAACCAATCATACGCCCAGATCCAGCACTACTACGAGCCAAAGGACGTCCACGTTCTACAAGAATATACTGTGCCGAGGATTTGGTCGAACATCGAGAGAAAACCGGACAAAAGAAGCATTGTTCTATATGTCGAAATCCTGGACACACAGCTCCTAAGTGTCATAATCGCTCAGCCCCTCGTATTAATTAATTATTTTTAATTTGTATATGTGAGTTCACACATGACAATCTAATCAATAAAGTCAGTCCACTTCGATTTATACAATCCGTCATCTTATATTTTCAATCATTCAAAAAATATGTTATGATAGTGTTTTCGAATCAACTTTAAATCAGCGTACAATGAACGAAAATTGACCGTGTCAGTGTCATACGATAGAGAATTTCCAGTACTACAACCCCAAACTCGATGTTACCTAAAAATTTAAAATTTCTACGTATGAAATTCTGCTCGAACATGCCTATCGACATTTGTTCAAATGCAACTTCATTCAAAAAAGGATGATAGCATAGGGTTTTCGAAGCCATTTTAAACCATTGTAGAATGGACGAAAATTAACCACGTTGGTATCATACGATAGACAATTTCCTGTACTACGACCCCAAACTCGATGATCGCTAAAAATATACGATTTACAGGCTCGAAATTGGGCTCGAACAGGCCTACCCACGCTTGTTTTCCCTTGTTGTTCAGGTCAGATTTGCACAGACCTCGCGTCCTACAGTACGCGAGGTCTGTGCGATATATTCAGCCATCGTTTCAATTTCTCGGGGACCTCGCGTTCAGAACGCGAGGTCCTGTAAAACCGTTAACACAAACAACAATGCCACGTCGACTGAAATCGCGTTGTGCAGAACGTGATATCGTACCTCGCGTCCTACACAACGCGAGGTGTGCCGACCTGGCAAGTTTGGGGGTCATTTTGCCAAATAAAAGTTTTTGAGAGCCATTTTCTCTATTAATAATTAAAAAGAGATTTTTTCACCCAAAATTTCCAAATGGGAGAATGCTCAAATGGAAGGTCAGACCACATGGCGGGGGAAGGGAAACCCATCGCATTGGTAACAATTTGTGACCAAATAGTTTATCCTATGATTACTACCCAACCGGTTGCAAACCCATCGTCGAGCGTTAGGGTGTGCAAAAAACTAAATAACCGAAAAAATCGGTTTCGATTCAGGTTTTTAGGGGGCGTTTGGTTTACGGAAAAGATTATTACCTGGATCTTTTCTGAATTCTTATTCCCATGTTTGGTTTGTCCTCATTCCCACCAACCCGGAAAAGATTATTACCAACAATAGCATTTTTTTGTCAACATTCCAGGAATGTGATTCCCACCCTTCCCTTAGGTATTTGTCAATTCCCGCCACTTTGGACAAAATTACCCTTAAAGTAATAATTTTTTTTTTTAATTTGGATCCTTTGTAGCATATGTAAATGATGTAAATTTATTAAATAATTTTGTTTCATATTAGTTTGATATTTAAATAGTTTTACACATATTTAAAAGTAGTTTAATATTTAAATAAAAGAAAAGTTCATGGCTATGAAAATTTTCGATAAAATGTCTAAATACTATGTAAATTTTTTATAAAATTTTATTAATAAAATAAAATAGACACATAACATATTATAAAGAGAAACTTTGTGTTTATTGATTTTATGTTCTAATTTCGTAGAAATCGTCGTAACTTAGCGTTTCATGATACGATCATCGTCTCTTATTTATCATTTTCCTTGACTTTATGTGATTCATTATTCATTTTATTATTTCAATCGTGCTTTAATATTTGGAGAGTATATTTATTTAAAATTATTTTATATAATTAGTTTAAGATTTAAATATTGTTACCCATTAAATATTTATTTATTTGAATTTAATTATAAGAATTTTAATATTAATAAAAATATATATTTCATATTGTTTATAATAATTATATTAGTAGTATGCTAAGTATAAGTGTATGAATCTTCAAGCAAATGTTTTTAAACTAATATTGAAAGTTTAACTTGTTAAAAAAATATATTACAAGGACAATATAGTAAAATTTACTTCCAAGTAATCTTATATTCCCTCAACCAAACAATGTAATCTTACATTCCTACCAAATAAACCAAACAAAGTAATTTAATAATCCCAGTAATATCTCAGGTAATGTTACATTCCGGGAATCCTATTCCCAAAGGTAATCCTATATTCCGTGAACCAAACGCACCCTTATGGTTTTGTTACAAACCGAGTAACCAAACCGACCGATTATATAATATATATTATTATATTATATGGCATTTTAATATTTTATATTAAAAAAATCAGATTTTATTTTATTTTGCCATCCCACCAAAGTAAAATTATAATTTCATCTAATAAAGTTTAAGTATTTACCTTTCCAATATTAAAAAAAAAATACTAATATCATTTTATCGATTTTTAAAAGTATATTTTTTTTCTAACACATTATTAAAATTTATATTTTTAATAAACAAAATAAAAAACATTACCCAAACTGAAGCGAATTTTTCGTTTAACCAAATAAACGTTAACTGGTTGAATAGTTACGGTTTAGGGTCGAGAATTAGATAACCCAAACTTTTCGGTTAACCAAAATAATTTGCTAATAGTTAACCGGACCCGGTTTTGCACACCCCTACCGAGCGTATTAAGTTAAAAGATAGCAAAAAAATATCCACAAAGAAACTCTTGTTAACGGGGAAAACTGGAAAGTCGTCTCTAATGTCTCCCTCAAATGGAAACGGAACAGAAGCGCTACAGTTCACCTTATTTAAACATGTCTAAAAACAAATGTCAGCCTCACTACCAAAAAAGAGTCAAAATTTAAGCAAAGTTTAGGTTGAGAATCTCTTCTAGTTGCTCTCTTGTACTACCTATAACTAAAAAGAACTCATTCGGGGTTAATCCCTAGTCCCAAGTGTGAATTCTTTTTAGGTTTACCTGGAGTGATGAAACATTAATATTTCATCGTTTCGCGGTCCCGGTCTTCTTAGCGACCGCTGCTGAAAGTGGAGGAAGATCCTCATCATCGTCCGACCCCACATCTCCGTACTGCCAAATTCCACGCCTACCGGTTTTTGCCTCCTTTTGGAAGTTCTCTAAATTGTCGAGCACCGATTTTCTATTCCTTGGATTCCCATCTCTTCCTTTTCTCCAGCCTAGCGAGTCCCTCCTGAAACAAGTGACCAACCAGTGAAGAAATTGGATAAGCATGGTAAAATAACATGACCTACTCGAAGGTCGTATTTTGCAATATTAAAAAAATATATAACAAGTATCGAAGTACGTATCACGTGTTTTTTAGTAATATAGAAAAGGGTAATCATTCAAACCTGTAGCATTGCAGCATTAATGCTAAGGTCCGACTTCTCGGCAACGAGAGTTACAATGAGAACGGTGCCAGTTCCTTGTCCCTTGACTTTTCCACCAGAAACATCCCTTTCTTCTATCATAGCAGTAAACTGCAGCGAGCTCCCCAATGTCTGCTCGCTCAAAAACTGAGCAGCCTCGGTACCAAACTCGTCATCAAGGCTTGGGACTTTGAGAAACGCAAGACTGCATAGCTGAGCAAGTCCGGGAGAAACTGCTACTGAAGGATCAAGAGGTCGTAATCTACTGTATGAAACCTCCTCTTGATTCCCGTAATCAATATAAAACACTTCAAACTTGTCGTTTGGAGATTGAACTCCACCTCGAGGTGCATTGACAATCTTCACAAGCCAAAGGAGGAACACAAAAACATGTCAAATGGCATACAAAGATGTATGACAAGTAAGCATGCAGGGAAGTGTAAATGGAAACAGCCACCCTCACAAAAACTTAAAATATAAACCGATATATAAACAGAATTTTGAAAAAACAAATAAAAGCATCGGGCTGAAAATCAAGTAAAAGGAACTAACCATTGCACGATTCCAGGAATTATCCATGCTAAACTGAGCAAGGACAATGTCGCCCTTCTTAGGATTAAAAGCACCAATCACAGGAGCTTCTTGAATATTTAAAGATGCAAGCTGTTTTTGAATAGCTGATACTCTCTGATCTCCCACCGTCTGGACATAAAATTTTCCACCCCCCAATACTTCTGTAACAACCACCTGAAAATAAGGAGAAACGTTATTCACCAGTTCATGACAGTCAGAAAGCTCTATTTAGTTGAGTTCCTAGAGCACCTGCAGCAGTTCTTTTTGTTTGTTCTCGACAGCAGCTTGTCCATTCGAAACTTCCTCCCCTTCAACATAGTTCTCCCAGATCTACAAATAGAAGTTTAAAGATGAATAAACCCAAAAAGTTTAATTAGCATTACCAAAAGAATAGTGGGGAAAAAGCTATAAACTGCTTCTTACTTTCAGCTTTTGCCTCTTGGCAGATTTCTCAGCCTGTTCAAGAAGATGAGCATCAGGAATCCTATCACTACCAAAAGATGTTTGTAGCTTAGCCAGGCCAGCCTCAAGGAGTGTAACAGCCACATTGGCTTTTGACTCCCACAAAGATCCCAAAAATGTTCCGGTTCTATCAACGGTTTCAATTTCAACCTATGTAGAAAACCACACATTAAACAAAAGCACAAAAAATGGCAGACAAGCAGTTCACAGAGAAAGATCGATACCACAACATCTCGCTGCATGATCTTTCTTCTCATCAGTGCTATGGCGTCATTTGAGTAGGGCTCCTCACGACCAGGACACCTGACACCTGAAAATGAGAAGGCGATACTACAAGTTTCCTTTGGAATCAGCAACTTAAAACGATGACCACTTAGGACATATTCCACGACAGCTGGTATCCTGCCCCGATTCAGGAATGGCAGGAAATCTCGAGCTTTCTTGCCCGATGCCTGGTATTAGACAAGACAAGCATATATGGATGTTGGAATTCAGATAAGAAATAGAACTATTCCGGCAAGAAAATAATTAACATAAAAGGAGATGTTGCTAACCAATGTTAGGTCTTGTATGTGCATGACTGGAGGATCCTTTGCAGAATGAATTCCTTTCTTTCCAGAAATAGCACGGGATTCAGCTGCCAGAAGGGCATCATAATAGTTTGATCTTTCCTCAAAATCTCTATGTCTTATCACAGTGCCAAAGCCACGCCCAATCACCAACTCCGCTACGTTCAAGCCAGGCTGTTGGTTGCCTGCTGTGGATGGAGTTGCTGCAGCAACCTCATCACCATCACCCTTGACAGGAGACATGAGGAAGACTGAGCCAAAATCCATTACCCTTGCATCTCCAGGTGCAGCAGAAGCTGCAGCTCCATCTGCCATGGTGACCTTCCTGGAATATTCCATTTGTACATTCACCTGACAAAAGCAAGTTGACGAATTGTAAATATTTGTTCAACACTACCAAAATCAGCTTTAAATGAAAAGGTATTCAAACCTGTTTTCCAATAAGGCGTGTTCTTAAAAACTCCCTTGCTTCACGGGCATAAGCAGCTGGCTTTTCATCTCTACGAGGATTGCCCATTTTTGGACATCTAATGCTTGAAAGATTGACTCGGCGCTCAGCAAGAGGACTGCCATAAGGGATAGAATCATCAGCCACAACAATGCAGTCTCCACTAACAACCTCCACAACCTGAGAAAAATATACTACCATAAATAATTACAAAAGCAAGAACCTGCTAATACAAATAACATGGGAAGTTAATTATGTTACCTTTCCTGTGAAGTTTTGATCATGAATTGCCTTGGAGTTTGTAGCTGGTGGTACATAGTTAGTCCACATCCTCAGCCGAGCCTTCTTGGCTTGAAGCTCTGCAGACTTCAACCGCCGCTTGGCATCCTCCTCCATCATATTAGCACTCCATTCAACATATTTTGCTAGACCCTTTATTTGAGAATAAATGGTTAAGATGAGAGATGAAGAGATGGGGAGATGGAGAGAGAAAAACCAGAATATATCAACACAAATTCGCAAAAAGGATGCATGCATGGTTTGTTTCATAAAAATATAGGTATGAAAAGAACTCTGCTAAACCAAGAAACAGTGGAATTACATATGTAGCATCTTTAAAGGTGTCACAAATACATAAATTGAAAAATTAAGGTTTAGGCATGAACAGCACATACTTATCAAGTGTGTATAGTTATTAGGAAAGAGAAGGTAAGCTAAACCAGAACATTGGACAAAAAAAACAATTAACAATTTGTTTGAGAAAATGGAAATTACAGATTTAAGGTACATGAAAAAAACAGTTTGCTAAAAGATCTGGCAATAAAGGAAAGAAATGTTTCTTTTCCCAACAAAACATGGAAACAAAATGAGAGTTGCACAGCCAAAATTAACATAATGCTCCAATACCATCGCAATGTAAGAAACCTTTACCAGAAGCTTCACTTAAAAAATTAAGTTTAGTCTTTAAAAGATATTTCAAGTGTACAAAATTCTCTAGGAAGGAAAAATGGCCACATTATCATTATCAATAAACTGGTATTTTTGAGGGTACAAGAGATTTCACAAACAAAAGCAGAACAAAAAACTTATGTCAAGCCTAAAACATGAATACTGCAAACCATAATTCAGTAATTGTCCAATGTTGGCATCATTCATTAAAGCATATGTTAAGGTTGAAGCAAAACAAACCCCAAGAACATACATTTTCCACAAGCTCCAAAGCGAGGTCTTTCGCTGTATCACCTTCAGGATAATAAACTGACCCAATCAAATTGCTGAATTTGTCAACACCTTCTAGAACAATACGTACCTACAAAATCAACCTTGAATTTAGCCTATTATTCAAAATGAATGAACACAAGTCATCTTAAAGTATTTATTCCCTCACTTCTCTATTCAAACAGCGAACTTCGGTAAAATGTTTTGCTTCTGGTCCAAAGGGATCAGGGGAAACTTCAGCAGAAGCTGTAGATGAGGCAGCAAGCCTCTGCGCAGATGTTAAGGCGGCCCGTGGCTCAGCTGAAGCATCTCCATTTTGTTCATCAGAAGTAAAATCTGTTTCAACAACAGTTTCGGCAGCAGCCCTTCTACCCATTGATGGGGCCTAAATAAACAGGGTAAAGATATTCAAAAGACAAACTCATACGACAACCAAAAACTATTTTTTTAAAAAGGTCATGAATTAGGTCTTGTACCTGGATACCAGCAACAAATACTTGCACAAACTGGAAATCTGGAAGTAAATAGACTCGAATAGTACTACCATCGCGAACCTGCTCAACAATACCTTGCATTGGACTGCCCTTATTTGCTGCTAGAAGACCCATGGCATCCAAGTTACTTGGATCACCGATGGCAGATGGAGGTAAATTGCGTATAGAAGCCTCAGCAGCACCAGGCACCTACATCCACAATTACAAAGAGTACAGTGGTCATTCAAAAACTACTCTTTGCCAGATCAGTGAGCCAAATATATAATGGACTCTCGCAAAGGGGAAAAAGATTACCTTGCTCCATCGGCCCAGACCTTGTTGTTTGGATTGTTCTTCAAGACGTAGCAATTCAGCAAGAAAAGGACTTGCTTCCCCTTTCTGCTGTCCTTGCTCCCTAACCTGTACAAGCCAGGCTCAGTGAGACTGAGTACAAAAAGAGAGAAAAAAATTGACCTTTACCAAAGTATTTTTACAAACGAAAAAAGCAAATTACCTTCGCCCAGCCTTCAGAGACAACAAGCATTGCCACATTTTTGTCACCACCGAGGAAAACAGACCCAAATTCTCGGCCTATACTCGGTACCGTGTATTCAACTCTAAAAGTGACTTCCTGAGAACAGAATAAATTAATTAGGTCCACAAAAATTTCTAAACAACCAAATGTTATCTATAACAAGTAAAAACAATGACCAAATTAATTAAAGAGAAACAGACTTTTCCAATGCAGAGCTTCCTCAAATACTCTCTGCTGTCCCAGGCAAATGGCTCGTCAACACCTCCTCTACGGGCCTATTATTTAGATAAAAAGGAAAAGCAAAGAAAACATCAGCTGGAAGTTTTCCTCAAAAGACATGCACCAGAAATTTTTATCCTAGACCTTAGCAATTATTCAATCAAAACACATAACCCAGTAAAAACTCTCAGAAGCAACTATCATCCAACAAAATCATGATCCAAACAAAAACTAAATTAGTCAGCAAGAAAAAAAGTCAAACATCAATTTAATAGCGAACCTAGCGTCCTAGCCACTAGCCAGAACCAAACGTGCACTCAAATGAGCTTTACCAGTCTAGGAGCAATGAGAGATGCCAGGGTAATGGTTTTCTCAGGGGGAGGTCCAGGCCTGTTAGTGGTCAAGGCCGTTACCACCAAGCTATCACCCGACGGAACTGCTTTGACTCTCCCTTTGTACCATCCCGTGCCACCAGCTGCTGATGCCGCCATAGTCAACAGCTAAGATCTACATAAAAAACAGCAAACACTCTCACTTACTTCATCAGTATTTCTATAAACAAACAAAAATACTTGCAACTTCAAAAACAACACAATTCAACAAAAAAATCATCCAGATCTATAACATCGGATTACTAAATTCATCGAACCGATCGAAAATTCACCGTTTAATCTTATAACATGCTACATGCAACACAAAAACGTCAAAATTTTAATGAAACAATCGATTCAGAAACTCGATCTGTTAATTTCTCAAACAAAAGCATCCAAAAACAGAATAAAATCAGTGCAGCGAAATCAGATTACAGCAATGCAAACGAAAGAGATCTAATATGAAAAAAAAAGATATGGAAAACTATCGGCACTGAATTTTTACCTGAATCAGCTGAGGAAAACTGAAGCCTTATTGATCTATCACAAATGGCTAGAAAGATCTTAATTAAGCTCCGCTTATTATTTTCTCAGTGTTATTTAGAGAAAATAAATAAATAAATTCAAAATAAAAACACAAGAGAAAATACAGGATAGAGACGGCGATCAGAGATCGTGTTAATAGAAGGGGCCAATATGTAAACAGAAAGGTAGGCGATGTGAGCGATGAATATTTATATACCCTCCTTTTTAGGGAAAATTACATGGACTGCCACGGGATTTACTTGAAATTGACCAAAGTCAAAGCTGAATCTTCCTTCGGGGTTTTGAACTTGTCCACAGATTTCTGAAAATCATAAATCTTATTCTAAATTTTAGAAATTATTTATTAATGTTTTTTTAAACACAATGAAAGATTACTTTTTTGAACTTTTAATTTGACAGTTAAATACGTTTTAAACTTAATTTTCACTGAGAAAAATGTTTTTTCAACTTTTAGTTGTATTTAAACCACTATTTTAACTTTAATTGATATTTATTTAATTCAATTTGTATTTAATAACTTTTGTTGTGTACAAAATAAATGATAATATTTATTTGAGTACAATATAAATAGTTTTTTTATATTATAGTATATGTTTATAGTTTTCAATCATACCTAACCTAAAATAACATATCACAATTCATCCTTATAACGAGCTTTTCAAGGTCCTGCGTGTTCAATTCGTATACAAATAAAATCGACAAGATGAAATTGTGGGTTTTATTTTTATTTTTAACAGTAACGGAACTTAAAGTGAAAATTTGAAATGGACAATTTAAATTTTTTTTAAAAAAAATAGAAGCTTAAACGAAAATTTTTAAAATTTTTGAAGGTTTAACCAATATTTTTAATAATTTTAAGAGATTTAACAAAAAAAATTAAAATTTTCAGATAAAATTTAATTAAAATTATTCAAAATTTTAAAGCTTAATATGAATTTTTTAAAATCTTAAATGAGCCAAATTAAAATTTTCAAAAAATATATAGGGGCAAAATTTAAACTTCTCAAAATTTTGGGAGGGTCAGAGCCCACACTAGCCCTTTAAACAATTCGTCCCTAATTTTTAATGCACGTCTTTATATATTACTGTAGTACGTCTCTTTTTTCTTCTCAAAGTTTAATTGATCGTTTTCTCTCAATTTTACATTTATTTGATTATATTTTAGTTTTTAATTATCTCTCATATTGATAGATGTTCACAACCATTTTAATTAAGTTGTGTTTGAATTGTGATTAAGTAAGTTTGTCAATATGTTGTTATTGTTATATTCATCTTTATATTAGTGTTAATAGTGTTTATCTTCATTGTTGGTTGTGATATTTATTTGTAACTTTTAACTTTTTCATTCAAATTAACGTGATTAATTCACTTTAGTTATCGTATTTTTTTCTTGAATTTCTGATTTTATTGTATTATTTTATTTTTACAATAAAACTAAAAGTAAATATTAACTATGAAATTTTATATTGAAAAAACGATAGTGAATAGTTT
The DNA here is from genome assembly GCA_958450335.1 of Hibiscus tridactylites. Classification (NCBI taxonomy): domain Eukaryota; kingdom Viridiplantae; phylum Streptophyta; class Magnoliopsida; order Malvales; family Malvaceae; genus Hibiscus; species Hibiscus tridactylites. The sequence goes on from OY288270.1 coordinate 3,117,072, forward strand.
TCTAAAATTACAAGTCAGTAATAATGTCTCGTAAAGCCCAAAAATTATTTAGGAGATAATTAATATATTAACTTCGATGTTCAATTTAATACTTTATTTTTGTCTAATTAGACACTTTAACTTAATTTTAATATTCAGTTTGGTACAAACTTTTTTTTTTTAATTTTAGTACTTGAATTTAGTTCCAATGTTCAATTTTCATATTTAAGGTGTTTTATCTTAATTAAGCACATATTTTTTTTTACTTCAAAACATGTGTCAAATATTTATTAGGTCATTTAATATGGGTACCAATACGAAGAGGCTGATCCTCGTTGAAACCATTAGGAGCCATGGCCCCTAAAATTTGAAAATGTCATATTTAGTATTTTAATAATTTTAAAATTTTCAATTGAGCCCCTTAATTTTTTTAAAATAAAATGATATATATTTTAAAATTTTCAAATAATTTTAATTAGATCTCCTCCTAAAATTTTTAGAAGTCTTGATAAGTCTAAATACTTTTTAAAAAGTTTAGTTAAACCCCTACATTTTTATGAGGATTTTAAATTAAAATCTTTAAAAACGTAAATTAAGCTTTCAAAGCTTTAAAAATTTTAATTAGGCCCTCTCAAAGTGAGTTGCCAAGATCTGCCCCTGCTAAAATGAACATTGAAACTAAATTCAAATATTAAATTAGACGTTTAAATGAAACTATATAAACCTTTTCGAAGAAGAATTTGATAAATTATTTATTCTAATTACTTTTTTAATATTATTCTAATTACTTTTTTAAATAGTCTTTTATTCTAATTACTTACTGTTTAAAATTCAGCAAAATCATAATCGAAATAATAAAACATAATATAAAGTCATGAGAAATTCACTTACAAAATGGATATGGTAAATATTCCGGCTTTACTTAATTGACTACACCAAGCAAGTAAAAGACTAAAGTATCTTAGAAAGTAGAAGAAACTGTCTTTGTTACTTGTCCGTAAAGAAAGGCAAAGTGCCACCACACTTTTTTCTGCCCGAATTTGCTGTTTTCCATTACATTTGCCGGCCGGAGGAGTCTAACGTAAACAGGTTTTGAGTGTGGCTAAAAAACGATAATTTATGATATTTATAAAAAAATTAAAGTATTAGACATTTTGATAATATTTTAAGTTAATTTTTCGTGTTTTCTTTTACAAGTGTCGAAATTTATTTTATAAGTATCAATATTTCTCCAAAAACTTAAAATGTTGTAAAAAGAATTTAGTATCTAAATTTATTTTGTAAATATCACAATTTGTCAAAAAAACATGAAAATTCAACCTAAAATATTATTAAAAAAGTCTAATATTTTAAGTTTTTGAATAAATTTCGAAATTTATCTTGGGGAAAATGGAGTAGGCATGTAAACGAACCGAATGAACACGAACGATGGTATGTTTATGTTCGTTCATTTAATTTTAACTTAACAAATGAACGATCTCGAACAACTAAACGAACATAATTTATTGTTCATATTCGTTTGCTAAAGAATGTAGCTTGTTCGTGTTCGTTCATGTTCGTTCGTTAAAATGATAAACGAACGTAAACGAACACAAACGAACGAACATAAAAGAACATATGTGAATAAATTTAAACGAACGAACATATGCGCATATTTTTTTTTAAAATATAATACTTTTGTTATGAAAGATAATAACTATAAATGGACATATGTGAATTAATCTAAACGAACATAAACGAACGAATTATCGAACGTTCAAGAACGTAAATGAACGAACGAGCCCTTTATTCGTGTCCGTTCATTTAAATAAACGAAGGAAAAAAATTTGTTCATATTCGTTTGTTTAATAAATAAATAAACATAAATGGACTTCTCACCAAACGGTTCACGAATGATTCACTGAACATTTGATTCGTTTATAGCCCTACATGGAAGAAATCAGTTTAACAACTAAATTAGCGTTGTTTCAAAAAGTGTACTTTTTTCACGAAAGTATCCTGTTTTGGAAAAATGTATTTGGATTATTGTTTTAAATTTATACTTAGTGGAGGGTTTAAAGAACTGACAATTTAAAAAGATTAAAAGAACGTGTATTCGAAAAAGTCATCAAAATCAAGGATAAAGTCAAAAATTAAAAGTTGACGAGGCTAAAAATAAAATGTTACTGCAAGAGTTATAGAGAAATTCGGGAAAAAATATGATTAAAAATGTCAATAGTAAGATTTAATTTATTAACTTCAAGTAAAACACGTTTACTTTAAGGCAAAAAATATTTTATGATATCAAAATAAGTAAAATAAATTATAACTAGAAATTTTTATAGGGGTCATATTTATAAAAAATGGATCATAAGGATAGAAAAATAGACCATAAGCCGCGGAGCCAGACCTCTGCTAGCCTCTGTGTGGCTACACCCCTGATCAAAACGTATAACTGTTAGGTTGCGCGGAATTACATTTTATGGTGGGTTCTAACGTTTTAGGTGCTACCCAGATCAACCTAAAATGTTATATATTTTAATAATAAGTTTAACTTTTTAACTGTTTTTAGGTTGTCGCATAAAAGAGTGATCATATACTTTGTCAGAGTATTTTTAAATAAAAATAAATAAATGTAAACTTTGAAATATTACAGATTTGATGATATTAATTGGGATAAAATGATTAATTTTATCCAAAAAGTATTGTAACCCCCTAGACCTGTCTATGCGTTACAACGGATCCTAGGAAGTCACATTAGGGTCACAAGAGCGACCCACAGTAAAAATACATGTAAAAACATCTTTTTGCTCAAAACATTTATTAAACTGTAAAACCAACTTCTGTTTAAAATAACATTTCAAAAAGTCATTTAAATGCTTAACAGAAATTTCAAAAAGTGCTTTACAGACTCTATCATAAAAGCAATACATGACATACATGCCCACTAACTAGACATCACCGTACTCCAAAGCAACACCGAGAGAACCCCAAACACTGATGTCACACGTTATACCATGATATATTCTTTTAACATGCGATGGTAAAAACAACGTGAGCTTGGAAAAGCTCAGTAATACAAAACTACCAAAAGATGCTATAAGCTCATGCAGCTATATGGTAGGCATAACATTTTTATGATGTTCCAGGTAGTAACAGTCTTCATTTCCCTTCCGCTATTTCAGGATAATGTTACTTGAGAATAACAGTACTTGTTCTTTATTCAAACGTTGAGTAACAAACAAGAATTATACAAGTTGATATATTACGAAGATGGAACAAAGAGTTTAGTGTTTAGTGTGTTCCAATAAGTGCAGATCAAACAGGCATAAAAACATACCAATCATATCATAAGAACACATAACAGTTCAATACAAATACTCGAGTGCATGCAAGGGTTTACTAGTGTCTACCCTCCAACTTTACACCAAATGCAATCCCCAGAACTACATCCATAAGGACTTACCCTAGGCTCGATGGACATAGATGTCACCTAAGGGGCTGCCTTAGGTCCATAAGGATTTACCTGTGCTAAAGCATCGGTACCTACTCAAGGGGAGACCTTGAGTCCATAAGGATTTACTAGCTGGATTAGGGTTGTACCTACAGAAACTTCGTAACATAACCCAACAGTATACCCCAAATAGTAATCAGTATTCAGATTCCAGACATGAGTAACAGAATAAATGTGACAAACATATTCTATTCAGAGTATTAGAAATGGAAGATTCATGCTTTTGACAGATAAATGAGCATACCATTGAGCAGAGCAGACATTCTCATCATTCATCATGCAAACAGATTGTAACATTATAGGTCAAGCTAACAGATCATACTATCAAGTTCATCAGACAGCCAGACAATACCATCACAACTAAAGCAATCACAATAATAGTTGAAATATTCATCAAACATAACGTTAGTCATGATTAAATCATTATACAATCCATTCAACAGAATATAGCACACATGGAACACACTAGATAGAACAATTTATTTCTTAAAGATACTCAGTACTTACAGAAGGGGACACATTGAACTTTTGACAATTTGGACGAATTTTCAAGAACGAGGTCCCTATTAGAAAGGGTTTGTAAAACGATTCATATCATGTATTCAAGAGTTGGTACATCAAGATCTTAGAAAGTTCAGATATATTATGAGTACTTTAGTCATTCAAGCATACAAGGGCATTATGGTCATTTTATCATACATGGGCATGTTAGTAATTTATACTAACGGGACATGAACAGTTGCTCAAAAAATTCTATTTACTCATCAGACTTTCAACCAGGCATTCAGAGATTTCTATGTCAAGATCTTTTATGATACCGGATACATTCAAGGCTATTTTAATTACTTTGGCCAACAAGGGCATTTTGATCAATTAACTAACATGGGTAATTTGTAAATTAGCCCAAAATGATAAAATGACGATTTACAATATTTAAGGTTTCCAGACATTTTTCGAGGCTCCAAAACCATTCAAACTAACTTATCTTAACCTTGCAGTACTAACCAACCATACTAATGTATCCAGTTGTATCGTATATCTGAACGGTTGTTTTCATATTTTACCACAGGACTCGTCACGGAGTAGTCAAACTTATATTTTGTACGGAAAAACTTCCATCCTTACATTTATATCAGGAGTGATTGACATACAAGAGTCATGCTTCAACCCTTGGGGGCATTTTAGTCATTTTTAGCTTTATTGACATTTCCAGAATTTTATCAAAGGCAATTTACTTCCAGTCAAGGGGTATTTTCAGTCACCTTGAAGCTCGAGATATCCACCATTTTTGTCGAATTTTACTATTTAGCACCTCCATCGTTTACGTACTCGGTAGAGGTTAAGTCGTTTTGATTCTTTCGGCCCTTACAGACGATTTACTCATTTTAGAACTTAAGGGTAAAATTGTCATTCTGATTAATTAAGGATTTCGATGCTCGAATGTACTATAGTCTTTTTGGTCATTACGATCATTCCAATTAATTCATCCATTATTGTCGTAAGGATCAGCTCAAGAATACAACGATATTTCCAGTAAACTCACATTCATGTGTTATAACTTATACAAAGCTCAGGGGAAAAATCCAAGTTTCTTTTAGTATCACACGCATTTGAATAAGGATGCTGAAGTCTTTTCCAATAGAACATACATCTTAGGTAAGGTAATTTTTTAATCAGGTCGAATGTAGATTTTCGGTCACTTCCTTTATTAGGGGCAGTTTAGTCATTCTTATACCTCAAGGGAACTTCTATAATATCATATCTAATATCCTTTACTCCATAGTATGGCATTGAATCTTAGACACCATTGATCGAGTTGCAGATTTAACTGTATTATTTATTACTATTAACTTTCGATACTTCTGGTCTATTAGTATTCTTATTCGAATATTTTGGTTTTAATAATTTCCATACTTATTTCTCGTATCTGATTCAACTTAAGCAGAGTTTACAAAACACTTCATTATAAGCATGCATGCGTTAACCGGACATCAACAGGTACATAAAGCATACAAGGGGTAGTATTGTATTACCTTATCTCTGAGCCATAATGGTCAATTCATGAAACCACAATCGATTGCACTCGAACTCGAATTCGACGTCCATCAACAATTTGTATTCAAGGAGACATTAGTACCTTCAATTACACAAATTCACATTTCAGTCCTTACTCACAGTACTCCTAATTGCAAAATTGAAACTTATAGAAGTTTGGGTTTAAGGTTAGATTCAGAAGCTTTCGGGTCAGAATTTTGCAAAACGAGCTTCAAAAACGAACTCAAGACGTCGAAAAACATAAAATAGGGCTTTTCGGAAAATTTTGACTTTTTGGTCAAAGTCAACGCTGACGTCAGCAGGTCAACGGTCAACATGGGTCAGAGTCAACGTTGACATCATCATAGGTCAGCGCTAACGTCATCAGTCAACTGAGTTGACTCAGACGGGCCGACTCAATGAGTTGACTCGAACGGGTTGACTCACTGAGTTGACTCGGACAGGTTGACACGGATCGGGTCAACGGGTCGGGTTAACGGGTCAGGCCAACAGGTTGGGCAGAAGGGTCGGGTCAACGGGTTGGGCCGGTTCGTGCTTGGACCGAATCAGGCTTGGACTCATAGGTTGGGTCGGGTTCGGTTTAGGTTAACTCGGACCAGTTTGAACCAATTCAGCTGATTTACTTACCCAAAACGAAATGGGTCGTCGGACGATCATCGGAGACACCTTTTTGCGTCGAATCTGCTGGAAAAAGAGCGTTTATCAGACCTCTAACAAAACCCATACATCAGAAACATAAAATAGGTCGGAATCATGTCAGAAATTACCGAAAATGCCAAAATCTCGTCGGAAAGCTTGAAGCTCTGATGAACGTCTTACTAGCGTCGAACGAATGATCAGTTGACTGGGTTTTATCCGTCATGACGTGGGTAAACCAAATATGTTGGTCGTGTCGCGGACAGACGACAGACGACGGCTGAAATGACGGTAAACCAGAGCGGCGGAGCAAGGGTTTTTGACGAATCTTCAAACGAGTCTCCACGGCGAACGACATGGAACGACAACGAGTGGAGCACGGGGTTTTGGTCGGGGTTCGACGGTGAACAAACCCACGGTGGTGGTGAAAGCCACGAAGTGGCGGTGCGGTAGATCAGGGCCGGACGGTGGGGGAGAAGGTGAGGGGTCGAAAGAGGAAAAAAGGGGTCTGGGCATTTTTTTGGGCAAATCGATGAAGACTGGGCTTTTCGATTATTTCATTTTAATATCGACCATCAAGGATAGCTTAATAATAAGTTATAGTAACTCATAACTAGAATTGGCCTTAGCTCAAACGGTTAAGACTCATACACATCATTTTAAAGGTCACAGGTTCAAACCCCTCTAGGCATCATTTTTCATTTTTTTAACATCATAAAACTCAGGGTGTGACAAGTATTGTTCAATGAAAGTTTTAATTTGTAAAAAAAATTATAAGGGGGCGTTTGGTTCACGGAAAAAGATTATTATTAGGGGTAATGATTTTTTTTTCCGAATTTTATTCACATGTTTAGTTTGTCCTCATTCCCACCAACCTAGAAAAGTTTATTACCAATAATAGCGTTTTTTTGTCAACATTTTGAGAATGTGATTCCCACCATTTCCTTAGGTATTTGTCAATTCCTACTATTTTGGACAAAATTGCTCTTAAAGTAATGAGTTTTCTTAATTTAAATCTTTTGTAGCATATTTAAATGGCGTAAATTTGTCAATTCCTGCCACTATGGACAAAATTGCTCTTGGAGTAATGAATTTTATTAATTTAAGTTTTTTTGTAGCATATTTAAATGGCGTAAATTTATTAAATAATTTTATTTCATATTAGTTTAATATTTAAATGGTTTTATACATAAGGTGATTTGGAAGCTTAATGTCACCCAACGTGTTCGCACCTTTATTTGGCTAGTCGCTCATGACCGTATTCTTACTAATGTTGAACGTTGCCAACGGCATATGTCCTCCTCTCACAGTTGTTCTTCTTGCTGGAGTGACTTGGAGGATACGAATCATATTCTTCGTTTTTGCCCCACGGCGCGTCGGGTATGGTCTTACTTTGTTTTCCATTCCCAATTTTATGGATTTATGCATCTACCCTTACATGAATGGCTCTCATCCAATATAATGGGCACGAACGTTAGAGTATCACCGCAGTCGCACTGGTCGTTGTTGTTTGCGATCGTATGTTGGGGTTTGTGGAAGGATCGATGCGCTCGAACTTTCAACAATGACCAACTGCGCATCGGGGATGTTGTGCGTTTTGCTGTGCGTATGAGGGATGAGTGTGCAACTGCTTTCTTGGTGAATCGGATGCCTCCACAACTGCGTACTGGTGTGCCGGAAACTATGAACGTTAGCTGGACCAAACCAAGGCTGGGGCGTGTGAAGATCAACTCCGACGACGCTGTTGGTGAAGCGAATGGCATGGCTGCCATCGAGGGTGTTATCCGCGGTGCTATGGGTTAGTGGTTATTTGGTTTCTCAAAGAGTATTGGCGTTTGTTCGGTGATTATGGCCGAGTTACGAGCAGCGCATAAGGCTCTGAGATATGCTTGGGATCTTGGATATCGCCATGTTGATTTAGAGGTTGATAATGTTACTGTAGTTAAGATTATTGGCAACACCTCTTTGTGCCTTCATGATAATGCTTTGGTGGTGAGCATAAAAAAATATGTGAGTCGAGATTAGGATATCACTGTGAATCATGTCTCTCGGAAGGCGAATATAGTTGCAGATAAGTTGGCGAGCTTGGCTCAGGGGCAACTGGTGAGATAATGGACTTTCACCATACATACCTCTACCTACGGTTGAGGTATTTGTTACTTGGGATCATATGCGAGTACCTTTTTGTTTTTCATGTAGAGTTTTTGCGCATGTCGCTTCTTCTCTTATGATGTATATACCATCATGTGTACTCTTTTCCTCCATTCAGGCTTAGAGGTTTTTAACGAGGAACGTGATGTATTCTTTTTTCATTCAAAAAAAAATATTTTAAGGCTAAAGGGTCACTTTTGCCCCCGTAGTAGACCCGATTTATCAATTTATCCCCTATGGTATTATATTCTCCAACCGAACTATGTAATTTTAGATTCATACCAAATAAACCAAACAAACAAAGTAATCTAATATTTCCAATAATATCTCAGATAATGTTACATTCCGGAAATTATGTTCCTAAAAATAATCTTACATTCCGTAAACCAAACGTACCCTAAATATTTAACCTTACTTATGGTTCTGAGAACACTTTTTAAAAATAATGATAAATACACTCTAAAATCGATCAAATTTTACTAGCCATAGAGGTGCTCATTGTGGGAACAATAATCTCAATATAATTTTCTCATTCACAATATCAAATTTCAAATTAATAAATTTATTGAAGGATCTAATGTCTCGTCTCACTTGGCTAACTGATTCTTATTAAATTTAGGGAAAACTACATATTTAGTACCATAACTATACTCGCATTACTATTTTGGTACCCAACTATTATTTTTGGCAAAATGGTACCTAGCGTTACGTTTTTGTTATGTTTTGGTACACCCGCCGTTTTAAATTAACAGAAATGGTGATGTGGCTTAGGTTAATAACAACTTTAGTCTGAAAATATAATCTATCAATTTAGTCTAAAATTCTATCAATTTAAACATTATTTTAATTTTTGGATTAAAATTGTAAAATCTTATTTTTCTTCTTCATTCAGTCGAGTACTTTTTTGAGTTTTGGAGTTTAAAAGACACGCTAGGGACAATCAAAACTTTAGGATTTATGGATCAATGGGAGATAATGCGGGGTCTATTGGAGGACCCAAACTCCACGATCGAGATACCGACGAAAATACGAGGGGTAAGAAAGAGATGAGCCAAAATTCTATAAAAATTAAGATGATGTTTTACCCCAAACTTAAGATGATGTTTTAAATTGATGAATTTTTGACTAATTAATAATATATATGGATTGGGCATAGTTTTTTCATAAAGGTCCAAATAAGTAAAATAGAGATTTCGGGCCGAAACAAGGACCCGCACGATTCCCACGGGCTTCACCGATCTAACTGATTTTTAGGTTTCGGCTATTCTCATTCTTCTACTAAAACCCTAATTTGTATTCCTATAAATACATAGCCACCATAGTATTCTTTCGTTGCAGCTGCTTATTATAATTCTGAGATTTGTGTTTTTGTTCTTCTTCCTCCGCAAACTCTTGTTATTTTTCATTGTAGAGAAGATCGCAGTGATGACCTCATAAAATTCAAGCTCAACAGACCGGAATGCAGGCTTCTCTTTCTGAGAACTTTGCGTGTCGATAACCCCGCTGAACTGAGCGATCTTTTTTTCTCTCTTTTTTTTAAAAAAAATATTTTGAAATCGTGAAAATTGAGGTTGCGATGAGGAGTCACAGCTCCCTCTTCCGATTAATGTTGAAGAAATCAGCTGGCGGAATCGAACCTATAACTCCATCGCCACCACTGAGCAGCTTCTTTATTTTCACTCATCTTTTATAAATCTGAAGAGTTTTGTTTTTCGAGTTCATTTTTTAGTGGATGATGATGAAGCAAAAATTTTCATATAATCCAACACTTGATCTGAGATATTTCATTATCGAGTGATGTTAAATTCATTGCTTCTGAATCTGCTGGAAACTGCAGTTTTAGGGTTTCAATTGTTTATTTTTCATTGCTTCTTAATCAAATGATGAATTTGGAAAAATTTATCTTAGGACACCTTCCTACATAGCTTGTAAAGCTATGGATGAGAAGAATATTTCCGTTCTGATGATGTTAAGTTCCAGTATTCAAATTTATTTTTCCCATAATTGAAATTTAAAGTAAAATAAAATGATTAATTGGGATAAAATGTAAACTTTGAAATAGTACAGATTTAATGATATTAATTGGGATATAATTATTAATTTTATCCAAAAAGTTTTGTTTAGTGAAAGTTTTAATTTGTAAAAAAAAATTATAAGTGGGTGTTTGTTTCACGAATAAAATTTATTATCAAGGGTAATAATTTTTTTTGAAATTTTATTCACATGTTTAGTTTGCCCTTATTCCTACCAACCTAGAAAAGTTTAATACCAATAGTAGTGTTTTTTACTTTTTAGGAATGTTATTCCTACCCTTCCCTTAGGCATTTGTCTGTTCCTACAATTTTGGACAAAATTACTCTTGATATAATGAGTTTTCTTAGTTTAAATTTTTTGTAGCATATTTAAATAGCGTAAATTTGTCAATTCTTGCCACTTTAGACAAATTTGCTCTTGAAGTAATGAATTTTTTTTAATTTAAGTCCTTTGTAGTATATTTAAATGCCATAAATTTATTAAATAATTTTATTTCATATTGGTTTAATATTTAAATGGTTTTATACATAAGGTGATTTGGAAGCTTAATGTCCCCAACGTGTTTGCACATTTATCTGGCTAGTTGCCCATGACCGTATTCTTATTAATGTTGAATGTTGTCGACGTCATATGACCTCCTCTAGCAGCTGTTGTTGCATGAGTAACTTGGAAGATACGAATCATATTCTTTGCTCTTGCCCCATGGTGTGTCGGGTATGATCTTACTTTGTTTTCCCTTCCCAATTTCATGGATTCATGTAGCTACCCTTATATGAATGGTTCCCATTCAATATAATGGGCACGAACGTTAGAGTATCGCCGCAGCCCCACTGATCGTTGTTGTTTGCGATTGTATGTTGAGATTTGTGGAAGGATTGATGCGCTCGAACTTTCGACAATGACCAACTGCGCATTAGGAATGTAGTGGTTATTTGGTTTCTCAGAGAGTATCAGTGTTTGTTCGGTGATTATGGTCGAGTTATGGGCAACACATGAGGCTCTGAGATATGCTTGAGATCTTAGATATCGCCAAATTAATTTAGAGGTTGATAATCTTACTGTGGTTAAGATTATTGGCAACACCTTTTTGTGCCTTCATGATAATGCTTTGGTGGTGAGCATAAAGAATTATGTGAGTCGAGATTGGGATATTACTGTGAATCATGTCTCTCGGAAGGTGAATATGGTTGCAGATAAGCTGACGAGCTTGGCTCAGGGGCATCCGGTGGGAGAATGAACTTTCACGATACCTCTACCTACGGTTGGGGTATTTATTACTCGAGATCATATGTGAGTACCCTTTTGTTTTTCATGTAGCGCTTTTGCGCATGCCGCTTCTTCTCTTTATGATGTATATACCACCGTGTGTACTATTTTCCTCCATTTAAGCTTAGGAGGATTTTTAACGAGGCACGTGGGGTATTCTTTTTTCAATTAAAAAAATTATTTTAAGGCTAAAGGGTCACTTTTGCCCCTGTAGTAGACTCGATTTATCAATTTATCCCTTATGGTATTTTTGCATCATTTTGGCCCCTAAAGTATACCCAATTTATCACCGTTTGCCCCTTGACCGACGGAAGCCAACGTTGACCGTTATGGTGGTGAAATGTCAGTTTATGATGACGTGGCAGAAGGTAAAATTGATTTTTTTCCAAGCAAGTTCGAGGGCAAAATTTATTTTTGGTTGAGTACGAGGGTAAAATTTATTTTTAAGTAAAAATACGAATTTAAAAAGGGTAAACTACATAAATGGTCCCCTGACTATGCTCTAATTATTTTTTGCATCCTCTGACTATTAGAAGTTACAAACTAGCCGCTAACTTAAAAAAAGTAACAAATTGGTCCGACGTCGTTAAAAATTTAACGGCTGATGATGTGGCAGTTAATATAAATTGATATAATTACATATATAGCCCTCATGTTCAACACTTATTTTAATTTGACCCTAGTTTTAAAAATTAACCCACATAATTTTAATAATCTATCAATTTAGTCCATATTTTTTTCTCCTCTCCTTTAATTCTTCAATTCATTTTCACCCAAATTACATTTAAGATCCCCAAATTAGATCATTTAAAATTATATTTTATTATTATTTAATATAAAAATAATTTAAAATAAAAAATAAAACCCCAAATCATACCCAATCTCCAACCTACAAACCCCAAAACTTTTCCCTTCACTTCTACTGGCCACACCCCTCACCACCGTTCAAATTTGTGAACGACAAAAGCTTGCAGACAGTGGATGCTTTAATCTTAGGACTCGAATTGCTTTCCCTCGAAGTGCAAGGCCATCTCTACTGGTGACCTTGAACGACATGAGATGATTCTTTAGTCCCTAACACATGCAACATTGCTTTTGAGCATAGCCACAAAGATGCTTGAACCATCAATAATGAATCGAACACCCCTTCTTTTCTGCACTTTATCATGTTTTAAAACCAAACCAACATATGTTTTAATCAAAGGAGAAGATTAGTATTTAAGACACAATTTAAGATGTTTGTCCCGAAAAATCCAACATGAAACTACAATGTAAGTAGCTCTTTTACATTTCTCAAATTTGTGTTTTGCCTAAATTGCAGGCTTGCAGTTTTAGCTCCTGGTTTAATGTTATTAGTTAAAATAAAAAGAAAATATAGTTTAAATAAAGCGTAGGAAGAGTTTGTTTTGTTACCTTCGGTACCGAACAAGCATGTTGGCAGCTTTCTAAATGGCTATTTTCTCAAAAGCTTCAATGGGTGTGGCCGGTGGAAGTGAAGGGAAGAGTTTTATGGTTTGTGGGTTGGAGATTGTGTATGATTTGGGGTTTTATTTTTTTATTTTAAATTATTTTTATATTAAATAATAATAAAGTATAATTTTAAATGTTCTAATTTGGGGCTCTTAAATGTATTTTGAGTGAAAATGAATTGAAGAATTAAAGAAGAGGAGAAATATAAAAAAGATGGACTAAATTGATAGATTATTTAAATTATGTGGGTTAATTTTTAGAATTAGGGTCAAATTAAAATAAATGTAGAACTTAAGGGCTAATTATATAATTATATCAATTTATATTAACTGTCACGTCATCAACCGTTAAGTTTTTAACGGCGTCGGACCAATTTGTTACTTTTATTAAGTTAGGGGGATCAGTTTGTAACTTCTGATAGTCGGGGATGCAAAAGATAATTGAAGCATAGTCAGGGGACCATTTATGTAGTTTACCCATTTAAAAATATTAAAATGCTAAAATAATTTAAAAATAATAAAACATTTAAAAATATTTTATTAATATATGGTTAAAAATAAAAAAATCTAAAAATCTAAAAAAACTATAAAATTAAAATATTAGAAGCTATTAAATTATAAATTATTCAAAAATTAAAACTTAAAAATAAATTGTACCCACTAATACTATTTTTTAAAGTTCAAACCCTAAAAAATTCAAACTCTAAATTGCAAACATTAAATCTTAAACCCTAATTAAAAAATTTATCAATATAAAGTGACTATGAATCATAAAAGTATGTGTATAAATTTTATCAAGCAAATGTTTTAAATTTTAGGGTTTAAGGTTTGTGATTTAGAAATTAAACTTAGAGCGTAGAGTTTAATTTTTTAGTATTAAGAGATACGAGCACCAAAAAGGTAAAAATAATTGTTCGGTTGAAAAAATCACATTAACCCTATTTTGAGATTCTTTCTTCCTTACATATTTTGAAAGAAAAGAAAACCAAAATCATTCAAAAAAAAATTTGATAAAGGTTTTTATATATTTTTTAATATTTTATAAATATTTCAAAATTTAATTATTGAATAATTTATAATTCATTATCGATATTTTAATTTTATAATTTTTTTTACTTATTTTTATATATTTTTAATTATTTTATTTTATTTTTAGTCATATATTAATAAAAATATTTATTATTATTTTTAGATACTTTATAAAAATATTTATTATTTTTATATCATTTTAGCATTTTAATGTTTTCTTAAATTCGTATTTTATAATTGGATAGGAACACGTCCAGGTAAGTTCTTTGAACCATTGAACTATACCTCTAATGAACATGTGATTCAAAAGTCTTCCATAGACCATCCACCTGCTTTAGATCTTAAACCACTGTCAGGGCAGCTTAAATACGTTTTCTTTTGTCTTAATGATATGTTGCTCGTAATCATATCTTCTAAGTTGATGCAGAAACAGTAGTTTAATGTTTAAATTGTTTTACACGTATTTTAAAATTATTTAAATAAAAAAATCATGGCTATTAAAATTTTCGATAAAATGTCTAAATATTTTATAATTTTTTATAAAATTTTGGTAAGAAAATAAAATTGACACATAGAATATTACAAGGAGAACATTTGAGTTTATTGGTTTTATGTTCTTTTTTTGTAGAAATCCTCGTAACTTAGTGTTTCATAATACGATCAAAATCTCTTATTTATATTTTTATCGACTTTATGCAAATTTATTATTCATTCTATTATTTCAATCATGTTTTATTATTTAAGGAGTATATTTATTTAAAAATTGTTTTATATTAGTTTATATTTAAACGTTGTTATACATTAAATATTTATTTGAATTTAATATAAGAATTTTAATATTCATAAAATATATATTCTATATTGTTTATACTAATTATATTAGTAATATGCTCAATATAATTGTATGAATCTTCAAACAAATATTTTTAAATTAATATCAAAAGTTTAAGTTGTTAAAATTATAATATATCACAAAGACAATATAATAAAAATTACTTCCAAATAATCTTATATTCCTCAACCAAACTATGTAATTTTACATTCTTACCAAACAAACAACGTAGTAATATCTCATGTAATGTTACATTTCGAAAATTGTATTTCCAAGGATAATCTCACATTATGTGAACCAAACGCACCGTAAATATTTAACCTTACTTATGGACTATGGTTCTGAAAACACTTCCTAAAAATAATGATATATACACTCTAAAATCGATCAAATTTTACTAGCCATAGATGTGCTCATTGTGGGAACAATCATCTCGATATAATTTTCTCATTCACAATATTAATATTCGAATTAATGAATCTATTGAAGGATTTAATGTCTCAAGTCTCATCTCACTTGGCTAACTTATTCTTATTAAATTTAGGAAAAACTACATATTTAATACCCTAACTAGTCTCGCGTTACTATTTTGATACTCAACTATTATTTTTAGCAAAATGGTACCTAACATTACGTTTTTGTTATGTTTTTGGTACAGCCGCCGTTTAAAATTAACAAAAATGGTGATGTGGCTTGGGTTAATAACAATTTTAGTCCCAAAACTTATACACTCTATCAATTTAGTCTAAAATTCCATCAATTTAAACATTGTTTTAATTTTTGGATTAAAATTGTTAATTCTTATTTTTCTTCTTCATCTAGCCGAATACTTTTTTTGAGTTTTGGAGTTTAAAAGACACGCTAAGGACAATCAAAACTTTAAGATTTAGAGATCAATGGGAGACTAATACGGGGTCTATTAGAGGACCCAAACTCCACGATCGAGATACCGACGAGAATAAGAGGGGTAAAAAAAGATGAGCTAAAATTCTATCAAAATTAAGATGATGTTTTACCAACAACTGTCTTGAGCCGGCGGCGATCGTGGCTAAGTTTTGGAGGTCCGACGCTAAAAGGCACATTCGAAAACATGGCTGAGCTTTTTGTGTATGTTATTAGTTACTTTCTTTAAGATTGATTGCAGGACTTGAGGTTTATTTCATCCTAAACCTTGTTTAAAGGACCCCGGGATTTGCCAGACCTATGAATATTATGGATTGGCCATAGTTTTTTCATGAAGGCCCAAATAAGTAAAATAGAGATTTCGGGCTGAAACAAGGACCCGCACGATTCCCACGGGCTTCACCGATCTAACTGATTTTTAGGTTTCGGCTATTCTCATTCTTCTACTAAAACCCTAATTTGTGTTCCTATAAATACATAGCCACCATAGTGTTCTTTCGTTGCAGCCGCTTAATAAAATTCAGAGGTTTTTATTTTTCTTTCAGTTCTTCTTCCTCCGCGAACTCTTGTTATTTTTCATTGTAAAGAAGATCGCGGTGATGACCTCATAAAATTCAAGCTCAACAGACCGGAATGCAGGCTTCTCTTTCTGAGAACTTTGCGTGTCGATAACCCCGCTGAACTGAGCGATCTTTTCCCTCTCTCTTTTTTTTCTTTTTTTATGTTATTTTGAAATCGTTAAAATTGAGGTTGCGATGAGGAGTCACAGCTCCCTCTTCCGATTAATGTTGAAGAAATCAGCTGGCGGAATCGAACCTATAACTCCATCGCCACCACTGAGCAACTTCTTTATTTTCACTCATCTTTTATAAATCTAAAGAGTTTTGTGTTTTATATTTTTTCGAGTTTGATCTCTTTAGTGGATGATGATGAAGCAAAAAATTCATATAATCCAACACTTGATCTGAGATATGTTATTGATATAGTGATGTTAAATTCATTGCTTCTGAATCTGCTGGAAACTGTATTTTTTAGGATTTCAATTGTTTGATTTTTAATGTTTAGGGTTCTAACTTAATTGAGAATTCATCTTCCTTGCAGAATCATCAAATGATGAATTTGGAAAAAAAATCTTAGGACACCTTCCTACATAGCTTTACAAGCTATGGATGAGAAGACTATTTCTGTTCTGATGATGTTAAGTTCCAGTATGCAATTTTTTTCTCATAATTGAAATTTAAAGTAAAATAAAATTAATATGAATAATCATGTCTGTTTGGCTGAGGTTGAATTTAAAAGTTTAGCCCTATTAATCATAGTTCTAGTTTTAAAGTTTTTTTTGAAAGCTTATTTATTTAGTTTATAGGTTTGGATTTAAAGTTAATTAGATTTTAAGGTTTAATTTTATAATTTAATGTTAGTAAGTTAAAACATTAATTTTGAAATTTTTACCACATAATCTTAAAATTTGGGTGCTTTAGTTAACTTCATGTTATTTTCTCATTAAGTAATTAGTTTATAATTTGAGCTTCTAATAATTAATATTAAAAATTATAATTTAAAAATAGGTGAAAGCTAATTGATTTATTTGTAAATTAGTCTTCAGATTGTTTAAAAACTTCTTATTGAAAAAACTTAAATTATAAGAATAATTAAAAATAAACAAATTTGTTTTTAAATTGGACATTTAAACTTTTTAATTAGGGTTGTAAACAAGACAGATAAATTGTGAGCTACTTGAATTTATTTAGTCAAAATTTTGTCAAGTTGAGTTGAGTTACTTAATTTAAAATCTAAATTCTTTAACTTAAAACATTATAACATAGACTCTAAATATAAGTCTTAATCCCTAAAATTTAAATTTTAAATTCAATAATGTAAATCTTTAAACTCTAAATTAGTATCTTTAACCCTAAAATTAACAAGCTTGTGTAAACTAACATAATTTGTGTATAAATTTTTTTTCCTAAGAGAGTTTTAAATAAAATGAGACCTATTCGAGTATGACTTGGTCAAAACTTAATTAACATTTAATTTAATTGAACTTGACTAAATTTTTAACTAAGTTAGATACTACTCAAATTTGATTCAAATTCTTAATAAGTTGAGCTTGCTGAGTCAATCTCAATATCATAATATTTTTGTCATGTAAATGACAACAAATGGATCATTTTTTCCGGTTCGATGATTTCTTTTTAAAATAATCACAATTAATTCATTTGTAGCCTCTGTTCTTCGATAGTATCTATTGAAACTTTCAAGGTTAGAAGAAAAAAAAAAAGAATCACTCAATTGAATGACACAATATATATATATATATATATTTAATTTCTTTTTCTGTCGACCAGATATCAAGCATATCAAAACCCTTTCTAGATTATCCTAATCTTACTCTATTTATTTTAAGGATTAATATCCTATACACTAGCGGTGGAAAATTTTATTTCCACAACCATAAGCGCCTCAATTATAAGGTTTAGGGTTAGTGTTTAGGGTTTAGAGTTTAGGGGTTTTAGTCTAAAGGTTTAGAATTTAGGGTTCATGTTTAGAATTTAGGAATTAGGGTTAGACTTTAGGGTTTAGGGTTAGGGTTTAGTTTTAGGGTAATATGGGTGAGGATTTAGGTTTTAAGCTATAAACCTTAAATTTTAACCCTAAACCCAAAATTCTATCAACAATCCCTAAATTTAAAACTACTACACTTATATCCCTAAATTTTAAACCCTAAACGAAGTCCCTAAACCTTAAAACTAAGGCGCTTGTGTAAAAAAGTTTCCACAAGCGCTTGTGTATAGAACAATTACCCTTATTTTAAGGATAAATTTTCTATACACAGGCGGTGGAAACTGAAAGTTTCCACAAGCGCCTTAATTCTAGGGTATAGGTAGTTAGTTTAGGGTATAGGGTTTAGGGGTTTAGGTGTGGAGGGTTAGAATTTAGGGATAGTTGTTTCAATTTAAGGTTTAGGGTTATATTTTAGGGTTTATAGGTTAAAACCTAAATCCTCACCATATTACCCTAAAAACTAAACCTTAACCTATAAACCCTAAATTATAACCCTAAACCTTAAATTGAAACAATTATCCCTAAATTCTAAACCTCTACACCTAAACCCCTAAACCTTATACCCTAAACTAACTCTTTAAACCCTAAAACTAAGGCGCTTGTGGAAACTTAAAGTTTCCACCGCCAGTGTATAGGATATTAATCCTTATTTTAATATTTCATCAAAGTTTGAAATTCTTTTATAAGTTATGTGCTCCTATTTTGGCTCAGTTACGGCCCTGAACTCTGATACCATATCTAAACCTAATCCAATGAGGTTTTTTGGTTCAATTCGATGATTCAAAAGCAAATTCATAGAGTAGCAAGTTAAGAATCAGAAGCCTCAGCATTTCAAATTATTTAAAACCGTTTGTTGATTCGCACAATCGGCAAGGAAACAAAGAAGCACAATATACAATCAACAATTGTTGCTTCTCTCAATAACGATCTGTCAGTTCCTCGCCACTCTCGTGTTTCTGCTAAACTCAATCCTCTCTGTTTCGCCATGGATCTTCGCTGAATTTGCCCGGTAAGAGTACAATGAAAGCAGCTTATGTTTCATTGTCAGACCTAGATTGGATCAACAAGTTTAGATCGATAATGATATTTTGTATGCTTTAAGTTTTGGAGCGTTAAATTTTGTTTTACATCTAGTATTATGCGAAAGTGAATCGGCATTACCTTGATGATTGAACCCATAAACATTTGCCATTTGCTTGAATGTTCCTGTAAACTCTGCAAATTAATCAAATATGACGGAAGGGACATGCTGGACTTTGTAAAAATATTTGCCTCGAACCCTATCCACGAATGCTTTCGGCAGGGCTTCGATACTCAACTCACGGAGAGCACTGAGTGATTTGGTTTCTTCAGGAAGCCTGTTCAGGTTTCCGCAATTGATTATCCGGAAATTCCTAAGCCTTTGTATTGCACCTTCTTCAAGATTTAATTCTTCCAAGGATTCCAGGGAGTGAAGCTCTAGGAACTCAAGTTGGGGAAAGCCATTGGCTGATACTGCCATTTGTTTTCCATCATAGGAGCTGGCTTTTAGTCTCATAATCAGTAATCGTGGCAAATTCTCGAGTATCCTCACTGAATCTTGCTTTAGATGAGTGTGCTGTAATGTCAACTGAGTCAGATTTGGTGGGATTTCGTTTGAGCTAGGTAATTGACTCACTCTACCTTCTAGACTCAACTTGACGAGCTTTTGAAGACCTGAAAGTTGGGCGAGTGATGGGAAATCAGCATCCTCGGTACGCAGGTACAGGGACTGAAGTTGTTCAAGTGCCAAAAGGGAGTTGATTATTTCATTAGTTTTGAAGCTGAAGTTTCCTCTGATTCCCAATTTTCGCAGGCTGGTTAACTTTGCAGGGTTATTTTGCATCCATTTTTCTACATTCATTTCTGATAGAACCTGGAGATGCTGCAGCCTGTCGATTCGCAGAGGCCCTCCAAATTTATGGCCGCGCATATAAAGATGTCGTAGCTTTATCAGCTTCCATGTTACATTGGGAATTGTTTTTAGATGAGCATTTTCTGCTCTATCAAGTGTCAGCAGGTTTTGCAAAGAACTTATAGCTGGTGAAAGCTCCTGTAAGTTGGTCTTCTTCAATCCTAAGTACTTCAAATGAATTAGTGCCCCAATGATGCTTGAAACCTTAGTACACGGTATACCCTCCAACTCCAGGATTCTGAGCAATCTGAATCTTTTGCCAATATATTCTAGATCACTGCTTTCCATTTTGTAGGGGTCATTTATATAATAAATAGCCTGGCTTTGGTTTTGATCAACTCTAAAGAATAGGAGTGACCGAAGGTGAGGATTTGTGTACTTGCTTTGGGGCCACTGAAACTTTGAGTATATGGCATTACGGCGAGATTTCACTGTAGGGTGGAGACTTTGATGCCCTTGAATCTCATGAAAGCTCTCCGCTTTGGCCTTTGAGATGGAAAGGTCTTGTAGTAGATCATGAAGACGGCATTGTTTAACTCTCTCGTTGACGCTCCACTTTGCTACTTGAACCATGTTCCTCTGAACTAGCTCAGTCAAGTAATCCTCTGCTATGTCCTCCATCCTTTCACCTTGCTGCGGAATCAAACCCTCTGCAATCCACAGTCTAAATAGTTTGTGCGAGGGAATCAATCGGTCTTCTGGGAATTGGCCTAGATGGAGGAAGCAAGATTTGAGGTAATATGGAAAATCATTATAACTCAAAGCTAATATTGCTGACACCTCATCTGTATCTTGTGCGAAGTGTGAGTTCATGTCAGATAGAACCCTTTTCCATTCCCCCAGATTTGGTTTCATTGAAAGCAGTCCTCCTACCACAATGATAGCAAGGGGTAATCCAGCACATTTTGCCACGATTTCTTTCCCGATGTCCTCCAACTGCGGTGAACCGTATGACTTGTTGTTATGAATGAAAGATTTCTTGCAGAACAACATCCAGCCATCTTCATCACTAAGGAAGCGCAATTCATAGGGAACACTTTGAGGGTCTGGTTTCAAAGCAATACCCTTGTTGCGTGTTGTTATCATCACCCTGCTTCCGTTACTTCTGTTTGGGGGGAACGCCCCTGCAATTGATTTCCACGCATCAATACTCCATACATCGTCCAAGACTACCAAATACCGCTGTCTTCTTAGGTGTTCATAGAGAATTGCTTCAAGTTCATCTTCTTTCAACGTTTCCAATTTCCTTCTAGCTGATCCCACTTGCTTTATAATTGCCTCAAGTAGGTCTTTTGTACTGAAGTCCTGGGAAACATAAACCCAAGCTCGAGAAGGAAAACGAGCCTGGATATCACCACGATTGTAAACCTTTTTTGCCAGAGTTGTCTTTCCGATGCCACCCATGCCGACTATTGAAATCGCATGCCACTGGTCATCAGTTTGGATAAGTTGTGTCACAAGCTTATCTATATCATTGTCCAGGCCTACAATATCCTTTTCCTCACCGCGAGGAGATGATCTTCTCAGCTTCCGAAGCCTCTCCCTTGCTGTACTGATTCCCTCCCCAATGTTTCTGATGCCGTAGGTTTCACGACTAGTGGATATTTTAACAATTCTTTCTTGGACGTCACGGAGCTCAACAGCGAGCTTGAAGCGATGTTTCCTTTCTTTAAAAACAAAAGCATACCTTTTGAAGAACTTGTTTCTGTTGACGGCGTCCATTTTGAGGACGAACCTGTCGATGAGATCCTCGGCATCGTAAGCAGCAGTTCGGATTTCAGACACCCAATTGCAGACTCTCTTATCATCATCTTGCTTTTCATCTGCATCCTTTAAGAAACATCTCATCCGAACCAATTCCTCTTGTAGACGCTCCACTTGTTTCCGTACATCTGTGTGAAAATCTATTTCTTGCAGTATGTCTGTTAGCCTTTCTGCAACAAAGGAAACAGCAGCTTCCGCCATGCTAACTGGTCAGAGAAATGGTGGTTGGAATATGGATACAATGAAAGAACAGTATAGAGTAATTTCCTTAATCTGAGAACCAGTGTGTTGTACCAATGATTATTTCTTGAAGATCATAGTAGGTAAACACCATTCATTAGAAAAAAGTCGGTAAACACCAAAGAAGTTTCCTCCTTTTTTGGTCCACACGTAGAAATGACTTTATCATTTGCATTATTTTCTTTGTAATTATGTTTGTGATGTGGGGTCAAATGAATAGACCGAGAAGTTTCCTCCTTAATCTGAGAACCAGTGTGTTGTACCAATGATTATTTTCTTTTTGTCTTGTAATTTTCCTCCTGGCTTTCATCCTTACTGAATTTGTTTTCCTTTATCAGCTAACAATATTTATAGGTTTTCATATTATTGAGCTTCATCTCGTAGCTCTTCAATTCTATAATTGCCCATTTTATATAAAAGTAAAACTGTTCCAGTGCCAGTCATGGGAATTTTTTCCTTTCCAACTCTGGTGTTAGCCCACTTCTTCCTCTTGTTTATAGCACATGTTCATTCATTAAATTCTGATGAGTCATCTGCGCTTTTGGCCTTAAAAGCCTACATCAGTCCTCCTGAATCTCAAAGTGTTTTGGTAAACAACTGGACTACTGCTACTTCAGTGTGCAATTGGATTGGTGTCATTTGTGGTGGCCGACCTCAAGCTCAGAGGGTAGTAGCCTTGAACCTTTCTTCCATGGGTCTAAATGGCACCCTCCCACCAATTGGTAACCTATTTTATTTTGCTACAATGGCATATTTACTTTTATTGTTCTTTTCTTAATGAGTTAGTTCAGTTGTGTACCTTCAAAACAATGGATGTGGATCCAACTTCTTTTACTGTGAGGAGCCTGCCTTCATGGTTCAGGGTTCTAAACTTGGAAAACTATTCTGTAGGTACAATTCCATCAGCTTTAGTCAGCATAACTTCATTGAAGAAGATCGATTTGAGCCACAATACGCTCTCAGGTTCCATTGCTTCTACCATTTTTAATGTGTCCTCACTGCAAATAATTGATCTTAGCTTCAATAGGCTAGATGGAAATCTCCCAACAGACATGGTCAACCGTCTTCCAGACTTAAAGGAGCTTTATCTCGCAAGGAATCAGCTTTATGGACAGATCCCAGGGAGTTTATTCAATCGCAGACAGTTGGAAGTACTATCTTTGTCTTCTAACAATTTCATTGGAAGCATACCAGTTAATCTTGGGAACTTGACCTTTCTCAGTCACTTGGATCTTAGCAGTAACAACTTGGCAGGTACGACTGATGCTATCTCTATTTGATTCAGACCATTTTAGTAAAGCTCCCAACTATTAATCATGTTCTTTTTGTCTTAATTAACTTGTCTGGAAAGTCAATAAGCTTTGATCTTCAGGAATTCATCTACTAGGACTTTCCTTTTAGACGCATTTCCTGTAGGTCACATTCCAAGCAGTATTTGTAACTGCAAATCGCTCGAGGCAATAAACTTCAGTGAAAACAACTTTGAAGGTATTATATCGTGATACTTACCTAGGTCAGGTTTATCTTGTGTCCCAAAACAGAGTGTCATCTTGAAATGGTTTGAGTAAACTACAACATCTGCTCTTGTACCAGTTGATCAAATGGATCTTGACACAAAAACATACCAAGGGAAAAATTGATGTCCAGGGCAGGGGGCTAAAGTCATTTAGCTTAGAGATAGAATCAGCCATTGCCTGTTTTAGCAAGGTTGCATTATGTTGGCCATGATAAAGTCCTAGTGTTTGTGTATTTCCTTTGGTCCCCTTTGTAGAAGTTAAGGCTTTTTCCGGAAATAGCTTGATTGATTAATGGTTAACTTTCTAGTGAAAGCATAAGTCACAACGTGAGTAGAAAGTGCAGAACTTAAGACTCTGACTTAGGCTTGGGTGTTTTGTTTATGGCAGGTGCATTACCATCAGACATTGGTCTTTGCCTTCCAAATCTTCTTGAGCTTCAGCTTCGGGGAAATGAACTTCAGGGAACCATCCCTAGCTCCATCTCTAATGCATCTAAGCTCACTCTGTTGGATTTGTCTGATAACTCATTTACCGGCCATATTCCTACAACAATTGGCTCTCTGAAAAATCTCCAAAAACTTGATCTTGGTCATAATCAGTTAACAAGTGAATCCTACACTCCAGGATCAAGTTTTATAAATTCACTGACAAATAACATGCATTTGAGAAAGATAGTGTTATCAGGCAATCCTCTAGATACCATGCTCCCTATGTCCTTCGGAAATCTCTCCACTTCTCTTGAATATCTTGAGTTAACTGATTGCAGACTTAAGGGCATCATTCCAACTGAAGTTGGCAGCTTAAGCAGCTTGATTTCCTTAAAGCTGGGAAACATTGCATTGACTGGTGTTATTCCAGATACAATTGGACGTCTGAAAAACCTGCAAAGTTTGCAACTTCACCGTAATAAACTGCAAGGACCCATTCCTCATGATCTTTGTATGTTGAGAAATTTGTTTGAATTGTTTCTAGGTGGTAATGAGCTCTCTGGAGCCATACCAGAATGCCTAAGTAATCTCACTGCTCTAAGGAACCTCAGCTTAAGCTCTAACAGGTTTACTTCCACAATACCATCCAGCTTGTGGAGCCTTGTGGATATACTGGCCATAAACCTGTCATCAAATTCTTTACAGGGTTCTCTCTCATCAGGAATCGGTAATTTGAAAGTTGTGACTGAAATTGACTTGTCAATTAATAATTTGTCAGGGCAAATCCCTTACAATATTGGGGACCTGAAAAATCTAGCTAACCTCTCTTTGGCAGTAAATAGATTGCAAGGTCCCATTCCAGAACGCCTTAGTTTGTCTGTAGCCTTGGAATTCTTGGATCTCTCTCGTAACAACCTGTCCGGAGTAATTCCAAAATCTTTGGAAAATCTCCTTTACCTTGTATATTTTAATGTGTCTTTTAATGATCTCGAAGGGGAGATACCCAGTGCAGGATCCTTTACTAACTTCACAGCCCAATCATATGTGATGAACAAAGCCCTTTGCGGTGCAGCACGATTGCAAGTTCGGAGTTGCCAGACTGGTAAAATATCATGGAAAACTATTTTGTTGTTTGGTGGCATGCTTCCAATGATTGCATATGCATCAATTTATATCCTAGCACTGATATACAGGGTGAGAAAACGCCGTATGGAAAAGAAAAAGGAACAACTCTTAACAACAAATAGAACTATTCTGTACCAAGAGATTGTGCTAGCGACAGATGGATTTAGCGAAAGTAACCTACTTGGCACTGGAAGTTATGGATCTGTTTACAAGGGAACAATGAAAGAAGAGAAGAATGTTGCCATAAAGGTTTTCAATTTGAATCTAGAAAGGGGATTGAGGAGTTTTCAGGTTGAATCTAAATTACTGACTGAAGTTTGTCATCCTAATCTTGTCAGGCTCATGAACAGTTGTTGTGATGATGATTTCAGAGCCTTGGGGCTGGAATACATGCCCAATGGGACCCTAGACAAGTGGCTTTACACTCAATTATTTTTTGAATCTCTTGCAAAGACTTGATATAATGATAGAAGTTGCTTCAGCTATGAGCTACCTTCATTCACAACATATCATCCACTGTGATTTGAAACCTAGCAATGTCCTGCTAGATGAAGACATGGTTGCTCGTGTAAGTGATTTCAGCATTGCCAAACTTGTAGATGCTGCAGTGCAAACAAGGACAATGGCCACTATTGGGTACATGGCACCAGGTACTAATGTTTGTAATTTGCATTTTGATTCATGTGCATAATTTCTTTGCGGTTTGTATTTTGTAAGTGAATTGTTACTGATGCAATTACTTAACTGTAGAGCATGGATCGAGTGGAATTGTATCTGAAAAAACAGATGTCTACAGCTTTGGTATTCTACTGATGGAAACATTCACCGGAAAGAAGCCCACAGATGATATATTCAATGGAGAAATGAATTTGAGGCGTTGGGTACACGAGTCATTACCTCATGCAGTGGACACAATCATTGATTCCACTTTGCTGCAAAGTGATGAGGAAGACATAGCAGCTAAAACAAGATGTATAAATTCGATCTTGAAACTTGCTTGGTTTTGTACTGTAGGGTCATTTTCTGATCAGAAGACTATGGCAGAAGTCGAGTATGAGCTCCTTAAGATTAAAAAACATTTTCTAATACACTCAATTGATGGAATGCAATGATATGGGAATTGGCAGAGGTCGAGTCAGATCATGTTCTCTAAGAGACAATGAATTGACAGAAATCGAAGAATTGAGAATAGATTCTAGGATTTCGCTTCAAGAGCTTAAGTTAGCAACAGATGGATTTAGTGAGAGAAACCTGCTTGACTTGGGGAAATCTAGTTTTGTGTACAAAGGGACACCAAAAGACATGCCCCTTGTTGCAATAAAGATTTTTAACCTACAGAAAGGAGGGTTAGAGAAGTTTAAAGTTCACTTCCGAGCACTCTCATCTATTCGTCATCGGAATGTTGTCAAAATCGTGAAATATTGCAGTGATGTTGATTTCAAAGCCTTGGTGGTGGAGTACATGTCCAACGGGTCTCTCCAAAGCCACCTCCTCTCTGGCAGGAATACTTTGAACTTTCAGCAAAGGCTTGATATAATGATTAATGTGGCATCTGGTTTGTGCTATCTTCACTCTATGCCATGTCATTCACTGCAATTTAAACCCCACGAATGTCTTGCTAGATAAGGATATGGTAATTAATGTATACCCCTTATTTCCTTAGACATTTGATTTGTCTTATGAATATCCGATGCCTGATATGCAGTGATTTTTTTTTGGTTCGGGACGTGACAGGTTGCTCGCATAAGTGGCTTCAGCTTTGCCAAATGCTTAGAAGAAGGGATTGATGTAATTAAAACCTCTAGAATGGTGGCGGCTCCTGGATATATGACACCAGGTAATCATGTTTCTTGAGTTTTAGTCCATCCTTGTGATGTTTTCAACTATGGATTGGGTACAGTTTTCTTTGAAAGCTTATTTCTTAATGTCAAATTCGATTTGTTCTTTCTTTTTGCAATCTAAGCCATGTGAGTGGCTAAAAACTACCAAGTGAAGTTAGTATTTTCTTCAATGCAAGCAAATTTTCTTCAATTGAAAGAGGAACATGAGATGTCCGCAACCAATTTTGAGCACAAAACATGAGTCACTATTGTTATATCATGTTTATGTCCTTCGTTTTAGGTAGTTGATGATATTTTTAATATTCTATTCGAGTACAATATAATATATGTATTTAATTTAAATACGTATAAATTTGTATACCAATAAACTGAACTGCTTAAATTTTAGTCATTTATGTAAATCACGCCATCTTTTTATTGGGACCACTCTTTAAATTAAGATATTTCATGATATATTATTCTTTTAGTTTTAAATATTGACAAAAAATAAATATACATGATTAATGTTGACCAACTTTAAAATAAAGTTAATTAAATAATAGATTCAATAACTAATAAAATAACCCTAGGGGACGTTCCCCTTTATTTCTCAAGCAGTCATAACCTTTATGTTTAATATTTCCATATTTCTTAATAAAAATCAACTGTTAACTGCCTATTTCTTCAATCATGTCTCCTTGCTCTTCCAATCGTCGTCGTCCAACTGTTTTTTCCGAACATTTTCTGGTAAACTTTTCCTTTTCCCTCTCTAATTTTCCATAGTTTCTTGAGCACTTCAGATCCAAATTTAAGAGTGGTCTTTGTAGTCTTAACGTTGTAAAGAATTCTCTCCCTCTCTATTGTTGCATGATTAAGTACGTAGTAGCCTTGTGTTTTTTTTTTTTTTGCTATTTGGTTACAGAAAATCTTGAAATATAGAAATGCTTGATTATTGCCATTAGGTGCTGAAAAGCTTACAAGAAAATAGATTTCGTTATTTAATTCTTTTGCGTTCTTTCTTTTTCTTGATCTTGAAGTAAAAAAAAACCCTAGATTCGGATATATGGCTCGTCAACTGATATTATTTAATCTTTTGAAGAAAAAAAATTGAACAATTGAATGTTTGAAACGTTTCCCAGCTTAATCTAGTAACTTGGTTTTGACTATCTGTGGTTAAGATGAGATTGACTTAGAAATTGCACTTTTAAAGTTTAAGCATGATTCGATATAAAGATCAAATTGTTTAATCTCGTTTGATTAGATGAAAGTTTAGCTTGATTATCATGTTTAACTTCAAGTTCGATTATTTGTATTTGAGTTTGAGTTTGAGTTCTAGTCCGATTTGAAATTCCTGACATGTATATGGTGAGTTGGAGAATTCTTGTAATCTTGTATTTTACTGTCCATAAGATTTCTGCAAGTAGTTGTTCATGAATCCATTCATAGAGTTGAGACAAGCTTGGAGAAATTCAGTAGGACATCTCTGCAGTGAAAGTACCCAAGTCAAGATATTCGAGTAACCCAAGTCGTCCTCATAGTCTCCACGTTGCTACAATACTGGTAGCAACACTCTGTTAACCTTGCTTTGCATAATCTATACCACTTAGAGGTTTGCGATGCAGGCCAACAATATTGAGCTCGATAAAGTACTGAAACTCGTCACCGACTTCAACGCCGGGAACCAATCCAATAATTGGCTCACCAGTGTTGACATATTTTTTGTTATTTTTTAGAATCATTGCAGCTTGACAATCCAGCCCTGTTGACATGCTTTCCTTTTCTACGTAAGAGCTTTCGACAAATGGCTTGGAATAGGCGTAACGTCTCTTTCATTTTGTTCTTACTAGTCATTGCTTTATCACGACGTCCGGTACTGGTTCCGCAAGGAGGAAGACTCAGTCTTTGCTACACAAATGAGCCAATATGATACGTCATGATAATGCAATGACTAGTAGGAACAAAGTGAGAGAGACGTTACACCTATACCAAGTCATTTGTCGGAAACTCTTACAGGAAAAAGGAAAGCATGTCATCAGGGTGGATTACCAAGCTGCAATGATTCTCAAAAATAACAACAGATATGTCAACACCGGTGAGCCAATTATTGGATTGGTTCCTGGTGTTGAAGTTGGTGACGAGTTTTAGTACTTTATTGAGTTCAATATTGTTGGCTTGCATCACAAACCTCTAAGTGGTATAGATTATGCAAAGCAAGGTAAAAAGTGAGTTGCTACCAGTATTGTAGCAGCAAAGGGGGACTATGAGGATGACTTGGGTAATTCGAGTGTCTTGACGTACACGGGCGAGGGAGGAAATGTGATGCAGAAAGATAAGCAACCCGAGGACCAGAAGCTTGAAAATGGAAACCTAGCTTTGGCAAATAGCGTTGTTGCGAAGAGTCCGGTGAGGGTGATTCGACACTGATTCATACTCTACATTTAAATTCTCCACAAGATGTGCCGGAAAGTGGTTTCACCATCGACGGCAATCTGGGGAGGTTCATAAACCATAGCTGTTCACCAAATTTGTATGCACAAAATGTCTTGTATGATTACAATTACATGGTGGATCAGGTTAATGACCAGAATGGTAATGTAAGAAAGAAAATTTGCCATTGTGGCTCTTCAAACTGCACTGGTAGGATGTATTAGGCAGCCCGGATTTGAGGGTGTGTGCAATGTGCATGCTTTTGAATATAAAAAAGTTTTAATTCTGTGCAATTATATGTATGAATTCCTTCACTTTTACATATGATGGATTTGAAATTAGGGTACGCTCTTGTGTTGGGTTAGATTTTTTATCGATTCAAAAAAGCAAAGCTTTGATCTAATTTTAACCCGATTCAAATTTTAAGATAAAATTTTGATTTTTTTCAAATCGGATCTGATATAAATAAAAAAAATTCCCCCAATTTTATTCAATCAAATAGAGAGAAAATTGAAATATATATATAGATAGAGTATTATAATAGTTATTCCATTTTTATTTAAATTTTAAGATCCGACCCAACTACTCAAAAAAATATTTTCATTATAAATACCCAGTAATTTGTAATCGAGTCGACAAATTAACAGATCAAATAATTCAGGTCGGGTACCTAGCAAACTTAACTCGAGACCCAAACCGATTTCACCCTAATTGAAGGCTACCCGAATCGAAATTTGAACCGAATATTGACCCGATTTTAACTTAATAATTAAGGTAAAGTAAATGAATAATTTATTTTTAATGTATCTATTTTTAACAATATGATAAATAATATAATGATGTATGTTTTTATTATCTTTTTGTATTATATTATGGAGAGACTGTTTTTTTTTCCTCAAAGTTGTAGTATAATAACATTTTATGTCATTCTAAGTTTAAATATTAATTAGATAAGGCTTTTGTCCATGCTAATTTTTAAATTTAGAAGTTTAATAGACTATTTTCCCTTTTAATATTTGATCTTAACTTTATCCTAAACTATATCATAAACCTTAAACCATTAACAATAAGCCTTAAGAACCCTAAACCATAAATCTTATGCTATAGAAATTAATCTCATAAACCAATAATCGTAAACCATTAGCACTAAAGCTAAACCCAAAATCATAAACCGAAATTAGAGACCATCTTTACAATTTACCATAAAATATAGCCTAAAGCTAAAACTAGGGACCAATTTGATAATTTCAAAGTGGAAAAATTTGAAAGCCTAGTGGCCAATTTCACAATTTGACCATAAAATATAACATAAAACTAAAATTATGGACTAATTTGACAATTAGGTAGTAATGAAATTTGAGAGTCCAATGACCAATTTCACAATTTTACCATAAAAATAAATAGGGGTTAATTTCGGCTTAAAATTAAATCTTAGGAACTTAAATGAACAAAAATATCAATATATTAAAATCATTAGACTAAATTACAAAAAATATAAATAATAGGTGTTAATTTCAACTAAAAATAAATTTTTAAGAATTAAATACCCTTGTGGGAGGGGATTGCTATATCCGAAGTCCAAACCGTGAGGATACTTCATACTTGTGAATAAATTGAATTAAAATAAAACTTAAACGTGAATATTATAACTAAACTGTAACATTTTGAATTGACCTAAAAGTTAATTAACCCCTAACCTAAAAAATGGCAGCTGGTCTCCAGTTTCCCTCCAACATTATCTGTTTTCTTTTTTTTTTCTTTTTACAAATTCTCTTTTTCCCTTTTTTAATTAAAATATTCCCTTTTTCTATTTTTTAATTAAAATAAATCGTTATTATTTAGTTTTAGGTTAAGGGCAATTAATTGTTTAGCCCTTCTGATTTTATATGTTTTTATTTAAGTCTCGAATTTTCAATTTTAGGTTCTAGTTTAATTCAATTGAGTCTCAATTTAGATTAATTTAATTGAAATTTCACATTTAATTTTAAAATTCTTTTAATTATGTTCTTGATTTAAATATTTAATCAAATTCAAATGCATAAATTAGAAATTTGAATCATAATTAATCTCATAAACCAATAACCATAAACTAAACCATAAACCATTAATACTAAACCCAAAATAATAAACCTTAAGGAATCATATTTAATATCATAAACCAATAATCCTAAACTAAACCATAAAGCATTGATAATAAACCATAAATCTTAAGGAATCAAAACTAATGGCATAAACCAATAACCCTAAACTAAACCATAAACCTTAAGGAATCAGAATTAATCTCATAAATCAACAACACTAAACTAAACCATAAACTGTTAATATTAAACCATAAATCATAAACCTAAAAGAATCATAATTAATCTCATAAACCAATAACCTTAAAGTAAACCATAAATTGTTAACACTAAGCCATAGAATATAAACATTAGATAATAGAAATACCCAATTCAAACCGAATTGACACAATCTTATGTATCATCCACTGACACACAATCTTCTACATCAACGAAATCTCTATGAATCATAACCCAACTCAAACCGAATCGACCCGAAAATTCAAAGTTTGACCCGACCTGAAATCGATCTGAACGACCCCAACCGAAAGCGCTCGATATGATATTAACCAGAACCGAAAATAACCGATTCGATTTTGACCCGATCTGATACCTGAACCGGATCGGACTTATCATAGACCCGAAATAAACCCGAACCAGACCCAAACCAAATCTAAACCGATTTCTATCAGAAAGTGACCCAAACCGAAATGACCCGAACCAAAATCTACCCGGTTGCCACCTCTAACCGCACATGGCCCCTGAAAAAAGAGGACCCCGAAATACAATATTATACATATAATTATTTTCTAAAAGAAAATTATCAGCAAATCTTGATTTAAAAAATTAAATATTTTGAGAAATTAATAAAATGGATGAGATGTGTGTCAGTATATATGGTGGCAATTGAAAGACTAATAAGATGGTTCCCATAATTTCTTATTTTCTAAAAGTTTCTGTGTGTACGTGCGTGTACTTTTGCTTAAAAATATATTTTTAATTTTCGGTTTGTAATTTCATATATTTTTTTATTGACATTGAAATTTTTTCAAATTGAATGACATTATTTGATGGCTTCTTGTTTTATAATAATCAATTACATTTATTCAATGACGTTAATCTCAAATCTTATTTCAATAATTTTGAAAATGCTTTTAGGAAAGATGTGTTATCTGATGTTGATGTAAATGAATTATTTGTTGAGATGAAATTAGTTAGAAAACATTTACCCAAGGAAAAAAATAAGAGCAATGGATTTATTAAAATCTTAAAACGTCTTAGTTACTTCCCAAATGCGACAATTGCATATAGAGTTTTATTGACTAATACTATTATTGTTGTTTCTGCAGAACGAAGCTTTTCAAAATTAAAGTCTGTGAACTCATATTTACAGAGAACTATGTCTGTAGCAAGATACGGAAATCAAAACCCTTTGCCAGAACCTCATCCGAACTGAATCTGCCATTGTTAATAACCACCAGGTTCCTGATTTTGTCTTTCGATGTTCTCATTGTGCTTATGTATTAAAGTCGATACTTGGGTCTAGCATGATCCTTCCGACATCGGTCGAGTACAGGGACGAACCCAGAACTTTAAGTTAGGGGGGCGAACCTATAAATTTTTAGGGGGACGAAAATAGATTTTTAATAAAAAATACATAGAAAAATTTTATTTTTTTTCTAAATCATATATGATTTTCAAAATTTTAAGGGGGCGGTTGTCCTCACCAACACCCTTTCAGTCTATCCCTGGTCGAATAAAAGATTCGAAAAATACGTATGGATAATAAAAACTAAAAATTCATTATATGTCGAGATATTTTTGGTTTTACATATGAAAACAGGGGGCGAAACAAGTACAGTTATTTATACGTCCTTTTCATTTGCCTTTGCAGTTTTTTGTCAATCTTTGTAACGTATAAACTACGTCTGTGTCTTTTCCCAGTTAACTAGCTGAAATTGGAAATTTCATATCAATGTTGATAAGAACAAGATTTTTGAAGTTGTGATTCATGTGGTATGTAATTATTGCCTTTTGGTAGATGAAAGTATTAAAGCTAGTTTTCTTGGGGCCTCAATATCTTCCTCATTTTCATTCATTGATAAATTACATACGTTAATTACTGTTACATGATTCTGAACGTGCGCAATAAAAATGATCATATATAATTTTTGAGGAAAAATATCTAAAATAAATTAAGTTAAATATTTTTAAGGAAAAATAAGATAAAAGATTAGTTCTCAAACAATAATAAATGGTATAAAGTCCCTTGACTCTTTGAACCGTCTTTGTTTATTAATATATGGATTTATATCCAACGCACTGGTCGCGGAAACTTTTAGTTTCCACAAACGTCTTAGTTTTAGGGTTTAGAGACTCAGTTTAGGATGTAGGGTTTGAGGGTTTAGAATTTAGGGATAATTGTTAGAGTTTAGGGTTTAGGGATAGGATTTGTGATTTAGAGGTTAGGATTTAGGTTTTATGGTGATATGTTGAGGATTTAAATTTTAACCTACAAACTCTAAATTTTAACCATAAACCCTAAATTATATCCACGATCGCTAAATTCTAAACTACTAAACCTAAACTCTTAAATTCTACACCCTAAATTATATAATTTAGGTTTTAGGATTTAGAGACTTGATTTAAAGCATGTGATTTAGAATTTAGGGGTAATGGTTAAATTTTAGGGGTTAGGGATAAGATTTAGTGTTTAATGGTTAGATTTTAGGTTTTAGGGTAATACAACGGGATTTAGGTTTTAACCTATAAGCCTTAAATTCTAAC
This sequence comes from Hibiscus tridactylites, assembly GCA_958450335.1. NCBI lineage: Eukaryota > Viridiplantae > Streptophyta > Magnoliopsida > Malvales > Malvaceae > Hibiscus > Hibiscus tridactylites. Next base: position 3,151,582 of record OY288270.1, read on the forward strand.
CCTAAATTATATTCACAACCATTAAATTTTAAACTACTAAACATAAACCCCTAAACTGAGTCTTTAAACTCTAAAATTATTGCGCTTGTGTATCAAATAATTACCCTATTAATATTAGTTTAAATCTTATGAATGAAAAATGTAAACGTTTACCCTTACATAGGGTTTCACACGGACAAAGGGAATTGCACTCAAAAAGTTAATGCTTCTGTCTGGTAAACACATTACATGTTCTTTGTACGTACAACAACTAAACATAAAAGAAATGTAAGACATTAATTAACCAATAACTGTTCGCCAAGTGGCAAATGTCCCAATTGAAACACAGTCAACCCCATGTCTCTCTCCAACTCGGCTCCTTTGGTCGACATTGCCAAGCTTTTTCTTCTCTTAGGAGAAGAAGAAGAAGAAGTATTGTACATAGAAGGGTCATGTTCCCGACGCTTCGGCGTGACTCTAACCGGCGGTGGCTCATTGTTTCCGATCCTATGCGGGAAATTAAGCAAAGCCCTGGCACCTCGCATTTCAAAAGCCGCTCGATCATAAGCCAAAGCCGCTTCCTCCGCCGTCTCGTAAGTGCCGAGCCAAACTCTCGCACCGTTCTTGGCCGAGTCCCTTATCTCCGCCGCGAATTTTCCCCACGGCCGTTGCCGAACTCCCCTGTAATGTCTCCCCTTAACCACCTTTTGATTCCCGTTCCGAAAGCACTCGGTTCCGTTCTCACTGAATATTCCCACGAAACCACTTCTTCCAAATAACATTTGAGTCGACCCTACTGAGTTCACTTGTGTAGCCGCCGGCGACATCACCTCTTCAGGCTCGCCTTTAACGGCTGCCGGCGCCGTTGGAATTAATGGAGACCAGCCGAAACTGAGAGCTTCGTGAAGGGAGTTGTAGATGAGCATGTCCTCGGAGTCGTCGACTTTCAAGGGCAAATCACCCCAGTGTTCCGTCAGGCAAGAGTTGAGACATGTAAAACTTGAAGTTCGAGGATACCGATGAGAAAGGCTGAATTCACAGAGATTAATCTCGTTCATTCTTTGCAGCTTATGGTTTAATTTAAGCCTTAGGCTTTGATCAAATATCTCTAAAGCAATGTAAAACAAAATATGAAAAAGAAAGAAACAGGGAAGAAAGTAAACTAATAATGGTCTGAATTAAGAGAGAAGAAGAAGCATTTATAGAAGGAGAAAAGGTGAGATTAATTATTGGTAATGAATGAAAAATGTGCTAAAAACGAAAAAATCGAATTAATCCACACACATATATATATATATATATTATTTTTTCGGTAGTTATATCATGCACTGGCGGTGAAAACAAAATGTTTTCACAAGCGCCTTAATTTTAGGGGTTTAGATATTCAGTTTAGGGCTTATATTTTAGTGATTTAGGTTTATGTGCTTAGAATTTAAGGATTGTGGTTTGAATTTAGAGTTTAAGGTTATAATTTAGGGGTTATAGGAAAACACATGAATCCCCAACATATTACCCTAAAACATAAACCTTAACCTCTAACCTCTAAACCCTAAATTGTAATCATAAACCTGGAATTTTAATCCTCTAAACCTAAACCCCTAAATTATAAATCCCGAATAATTTCTATTCTCTGAAATTAGGGTGCTTGTGGAAACAAAATGTTTACACCACTAGTGCATCATATATTTTCCCTTTATTTTTTGTATAAGAGTAACGATGTTTTAATATATATATATATATATATATATATATATATATATATATATATATATATATATATATATATATATAACGAATCAGATAATGCACTTTTAAGGTTAAAAGTATGAATTTTACATTGTGAATGTGACAAACTGGATTTTGAGGGTCACCCTAAAAATCATTTTTTTGCAGTAAGTAGAAATCATCTGTTTTTTTGTCCTTATTTATGCATTCTCATTAAAAGATTAGGTTTAGGGTTTATGATTATAGTTTAAGGTTATGACTTAGGGTTAGAGTTCATAGAATTGGGTGTATGATGTATTCTTTAAGGTGTAGAGTTTATGATTTAGAATTTAGGGTTAGGGCTTAGGATCTAATTTTTTAGTGTTATGGCACAAAAGAGCACCAAAATAGGGTAGAGAATTTTTGTCCTTTTGTAGTACTCAATCTGAATTAATCGGATATCAGTAGTTAAAAAATTTGGCAAAATGACAAAAGATGCCCCCAACGTTTGCATGTTTTGTCATTCGGCCCCCTATTCTTTTTTGTCTAAATATGCCCCCAACGTTTGCTTATTTTGTCATTTGGCCCCCTATTCTTTCTTTTGATCCAAATATGCCCCCAACGTTTCATTCATAGTCCAAATATGCCCTCGTTGGATGTAAATTGTCAATCAACTGACGATCAATGGCTTATAAAAAATTTTGACGTGGCATCAGCAGATCTTAATACGTGGCAAGTCCAATCAGCATCAACTGTTGAACGTCAGTTGACTAACAGTTTCCATCTAACGGGTGCATATTTGGACCAAATTGAAACGTTGAGGGGTATATTTGGACTATAAATGAAACGTTGGGGGCATATTTGGACCAAAAGAAAGAATAGGGGGCCAAATGACAATATAAGCAAACGTTGGGGGCGTATTTGGACCAAAAAAAGAATAAGGGGTCAAATGACAAAACGTACAAACGTTAGGGGCATCTTTTGTCATTTTGCCAAAAAATCATACAATATATGAATACAATATAAGAGGGGTATGTTTTTAAAGTTTTACGTATTGGGTAAATTTAATGTGATATAATTTGTTTTGATTGAGAGGATTATACATGTAATTTTTTTATTTAATTGTACACGTAAAATTTTAATTTTTGATTTGATTATTATATACAATCAAAAATAAATTTGTATATTTTTAACGTAAAGAAAATATAATCATCTAGGTGTCACGTGAATCACATCAAAACAATGTTAATAATATTTGAAAAATAATTGAAGTTAGAATTTCACATATATAATTGGATTAGATCAAAATTATAATATCATATCGTACATTTATTAATACATATTATATTATAAATCGAAAGCGAAAGTTTATATACAGAATGAGTGTGAAATTTGTAAAAGAATGCAAGTGGACAAGTTGGGAGTGAAGGGGGAGGGGGCACTTATTCGTGTGACACGTGATAGGAATTGGATTGGATAAAAGACTCGAGTTTTTATTATTAAAAATAATTAAATGTTAACTTTCGAATCCATACAAAATAAAATAATATAAATATTATTAATAATTCAGCGAATTAACAGATCTCAACGACTCTAGTCTTCTTTGGTAATGTGATTATAACAAAATTCCGTGCAAGAAAGAAAACACTCGTGCGGTGGAAGAGATAAAGGGACATGCGTAATATTTTATGTTAGAGAGGTGAACTTATAAAATTTTAAGGGCCAAATTTATTAAAATTTTAGGGCACAAAAATATATTTTCAATAGAAATTACATAGAAAATTTTTAAAATCATACGCAAATTTAAAAATTTCAGGGGAGACGACCGCCCTTCCACCCCTTCGGTCCATCCCTGGAGGTAGGGGTGTTCATGATAGGTTAACCGTGTCGTTTAGCTTAAACGGTTGGTTAACCGTTATAGCGGTTATTAATCGTAATTTATTCGTTAAGAAATGGTTAACCGCTGATTTTTTTTAAAATGGTTAACCATTATAGTGGTTAACCGTTAAAAACAGTTCGATTATAGATTAACCTGTAACATATTACATTTTTCTTTTCAAATGTTCATTATTTTTTTAAAATTATAAATCTATCTCTCCGATAAATATTGTATTAAAATTAAAAAAACTTAAATAGAGAGATTTTAAGCACAAACTTCATACTTTGTTAAAAAAGAGTACCTACAACTTAACCATTAGTTTAATAGTTTAAATATCATTTAGGTATAATATCATGAATTAATATCCTATACATTGGCGGTGGAAACTGAAAGTTTCCACAAGCGCCTTAATTTTAGGGTATATGGAGTTAGTTTAGAGTATAGGGTTTAGGGGTTTAGGTCTAGGGGTTTAGAATTTAGGGATAGTTGTTTCAATTTAAGGTTCAGAGTTATAATTTAGGGTTTGTAGGTTAGGGTTTAGTTTTTAGGGTAATATGGTGAGGATTTAGGTTTTAACCTATAAACCCTAAACCTTAAATTGAAACAACTATCCCTAAATTCTAACCCCCTAAACTTTATACCATAGACTAACTCCCTATACTCTAAAATTAAGGCGCTTGTGGAAACTTTCAGTTTCCACCGCCTGTGTATAAAATATTTATCATAATATCATTTAGGTCTTTTTAGTTTAAATATTAGTTTAAGAATAAATATTCTATACAATGGCGGTTTCTACAAGCGCCTTAGTTTTAGGGTATAAGGAGTTAGTTTAGGGTATAGTGTTTAGGGGTTTAGGTGTATGGGGTTAAAATTTAGGGATAGTTGTTTCAATTTAAGGTTTAGGGTTTATAGGTTAAAACCTAAATCATCACCATATTACCCTAAAAACTAAACTCTAACCTATAAACCCTAGATTATAACCTTAAACCTTACATTGAAACAACTATTCCTAAATTCTAAACCCATACACCTAAACCCCTAAACCTTATACCCTAAACTAACTCCTTATACCCTAAAACTAAGGCGATTGTGAAAACTTTCAGTTTCTACCGTCAGTGTATAGGATATTAATCCTTAGTTTAATAGTCATTTGTCCTTTTTAATTTTTAAATTTAAATATTTAATTGGTCCTTGGCTTTTTTAAATTTTGATCTTAACTCTATCCCTGATTAATGACTATGTGTGTTATGTAATTACTTTAAATTTCAATTTTTCATAAATTAAAGAGTGTAATTACATTTTATTCTGTATGGTTTAGCAACAATAACAATTACACAAACATATAATATTTATATAATTACACAAATTCAATTATTTAATTACTTTTTAAAAACATCCAATCTTTTATAAGCTGTGTTGCGTGTGATGTTAGGAACCAATGTGTTAATTACCCCAATGGAAGGGAATCATAGTTTAAGTAATCAAATTAAGCAAAAAAGTTGAAGCCTAAGGCCATAGGAAGCATTGTTGATTACGGATAAGGTTCTAACTTTTCTTTCTTTTTTTATTAAATAGAGATTTAATATTAAAATAAGTGTCGAAACTATTATGTTTTTTCATTTTAAGTATCTAAAATATTTTTTTGTCCCTTTTAGGTGTCTAAACTGTCACGTTATTTAGGTGCCTAAACTTTTTTATTCTCATTTAAGTGCCCCAGCTATCATTTTTTGCCCCCTTTTAAGGTCAAGCTGAGACACATACTTTAACCAAAAAATGATAATTTGAGCACTTAAAGCTGGCAAAAAAAAATGAGCACCTAAAAAGGGAAAATGAGATAATTTAGGCACCTAAAAGAGACAAAGAAATTGTTTAGGTACCTAAAAAGAAAAATGAAATAGTTTGGGTACTTATTTTAATATTAGGCCTTAAATGATAACAAGTTTAAAATAAAAATTTATATGATTCAATTTTTTTTAGTTATGTGCATGTCCATCTTACAGTTCATGTTCAGGGTGTGAGGCTGCTCCTCTCAACAATATCGTCTCCAAGGTTTAAACTCATGTCTTCTCCTTGGGAGTGCGATGTGTCTTACCAATGCACAAAACACTTGTTGGTAATTTGTATGATTCATTGATATGAAAAATACGTAATATATTTTTAGAATCGTATGAAAAAAAAACTATAATTAATTAGTATGATAGTTTTGAGCAAAAAAGTTAGTATGATAATATGAGATGTAAAATCTCTTAAGTAATATATAAATCCTAAAATAATGTTTAAAATTTAGATGTTGCCGTTGTGAATTAAATAAAATAAAATAATATATATATATATATATATATATATATATATATACTAAACCTTTATAATATTTTACACTAAAAAATATATATGAAATACAAAAAGTCTATGGCAGATATTCATACATTTTTAGAACCATCGGTTTAAAACTTTCATTATTTGGATCTTTATTAAAAGTCTAATGATATTATAAATTTATAATCACTTCAAAAGACGAAAAAAAAAGGAAAGTGAAAAAGATAATTATTTATTACTATAGATAAAATTATGTAAAAACTAACCTTAATAAACATCTAAGTCAAAAGATTGAATCTTATTATGCTATTGCACTTTATATAAGGAGTACTTATTTTAAAATTTAAATCTTAAATTATAAACTCTAAATTATAAATAATAAAAATTAAACCCTAAACTAAATTTTTAGCCCTTAAAATAGAAAGGACACATCATGTGCATTCAATTTTTTTCTAATATAATATAGAAATCTATCCATTTATCTATCTATCTATCTATCTATCTATCTATCTATCTATCTATGATTGTTTACACAAGTACGTTAATTTCAAGTTTTATGAAATTATGATTTATGATTTTAAATTTTATAGTTTAAATAAAATGAATTATGTATTTTTATATAATTTTTTGATAGTCTTAAGGGTGATTACAATTTAATATATGTTTATACATTTTTTTAATTTTTTGATAAAGCACACACTTTATAAATAAATTTGCTCAAACTCGTGCCTCTAGGATGAAAAGCATACATACTCTTTATCATTGAGAACGCTCGTTATTTTTCTTACGTAACTTACTTATATATATATATATATATATTCAGTTGACATGATACAGGCAGGGTGGTTTGCAAGTGGCACGGCCCTTGGGTAGGGGTGTAAACGAGCCGAGTAGAGCTCGAGTAATGTTAAGTTCAACTTAACTCGTTAAGCTTGTCTCGAGCTTGAGTATGTTGAGCTCGGCTCGGCTCGTTAAGATCTCGAGCCGAGCTCAAGTTCGAGTCGAGTATTAATCGAGCATTGACTGAGCCGAGCTCGAGTAGCTCGCGATCTGTCTTGTTTCATTTACAACCATTATTATTATTATTATTATTATTATTATTATTATTATTATTATTATTATTATTATTATTATTATTATTATTATTATCCATCAAATTGCTTGATTTCATTGTAAATAGAATTATACAAAGAAAATTCATGTGACTCATTAAAAACACCCTAATCCTAATAGCAGAAAAAAATACACATGAAAATATAAAGAAAGTTAAACTAAAAATTAAACTAACATAACATAACAATAAAAAACACCCAATCTACATTTTAGTTCACTTTAATTTTAAAAATTAAAAAATAATTTATTATATTTTCGAGTAGCTCGCGAGCTTTTCAAGTCGGGTACAAATAGTCCGGCTCGGCTCGTTAAGAACTCAAACCAAATTCGAGCTCGAGTCGAGTATTAATCAAACTTTGACCGAGTCGAACTCAAGTAGCTCGCCATCTGTATTTTCTTATTTACAGCCCTACTTGGGATGAAGCAGCAATAAAGGCTTGAGAATCGCATAGCTTTGAATCTGGTCATTTTACAGACAAAGCTGTCAAAATGAAAAGTGACAAGAACCTTTCCGAGTTAGTTGCCGGTGGGTGGAGCCCTACAAGTGATCTAGTTGCAAAGGGTTCTTGTCTCCGTCTTTGTCGCCATTGTTCACTCCCCCTTGGCACTAACCACGGCTGCCAAATGCCTATGGCTATGGATATGCTCGGCACAACTTGGAAGGTCCCGGGCCACCCACACATAGCCTCATAGGACAATCCTTTGCCTAGTACCAACTAGGAAATTGCCTTTTTAAGGGGTCCCCATTCTCTTTTATTAGGGTAAACATCTTGGTCACTAAACTATTTTCATTTTCTTATTTTGGTCAACAAATTATTTTTTTATGTAAAATTATCACTAATGTTACGTTTTTTTATTCGGTTCACTAATATTTTTTTTCATGTTTTGGTCACCAATCTATTGCTTCTTTCCTATTCTGGTTACTAAATTATTCTCGCTTTCCTATTTTGCTATAATTTTTTAATGACAGATGACTAAAATAAAAAAAGGCGTAACATTAGTGACTATTTTGACAAAAAATAATAGTTTGATGATCAAACTAGGAAAATGTGAATCATTTAGTGATCAATGGTGATGTTTACCCTTTTTGTTAATTAACCTAGTAAAAACTAACAAACTATCATTCTAACATGACAAGACGCTAAATCTTTTAAACAAAATGAGAGTTCAAATTTTGATATTGTGAATGGAACAATTGAGTTTGAAGAGACACTCCTATAATAAATTTTTGCAGTACTCGGTCTGAATTAATCAATCAATAAATTGAATACCGATAATTATACAAACAATAAATTAGGATAAGATCGTCCATTTTTGTGCACACAACTTGGGTGGGTGTAGCACTCAGACCCGTGTGCACAAGCACAAATATCCTCCATCCGAACAGTGTGGACAAAACCAAAACAATAAATTTCAGGTGAGTCCCACTCTTGTAAGAAACTACAAAATAAAAGAGGTCGATTTCCAGGGCCATTGCATTTGCACCGGGAAAACAGTGGGGTATCTACGTTAAGCCACGTCACTATTCGAAACTTTTCAAAGTTTATACATTTAGTTTTAGGTTTTAACCTTTTATTTTAATAATTTATGTCTTCTTAAAATTTAGATATTTTTAATACTTGCGTTTACCCTCATAAATATTTTAATTTATGCTAATCCTCAGCAAGAAAACAAATTTTTTTCATTGTATATATTTTAAGTGTTTTATGAACAAGTTTTAAATTTATCCAAAAAAAGTTAGAAATTGTTTTTCTAACTCATTCAAAGTTTCCTCAAATATGAAATAAGTACACTATATAAAATAAATATCAGTTAACGATATCTATCCTTCCTTATACACTCGTATGTGTGTGTTTTAGCTTCGTATCTGAAGCACACATATGGTAGAATTTTTTTATAGATTATTGGGGAAAACTATATTACTTAAGATTAATGTCATTTTTTTTTTGGGAAAAACGATACTGGTGGTCACCAAATTATCACCTTTTTTTGTTTTGATCATTTAACAATTTTTTTTTTGTCAAAATTGTTCCTCTCGTTAGATATTTTTCATGTTTTGGTCTCACACCATTAAAAATCTAATAGAATTGTTGACTTGACAATTCTTTATTTTTATTTTCCATGTTAGCATCTCTCTCCTTGTCAACATTTAAATAATTTTTTTATTCGACCAGCCAAGAGGTGACACGTTTTGAACAATCATATCAAATCTCCATAGAGGCATTTTTCTTATTTTTGAGTTTCGGAGAGTATAAGTTAAATATAGATGTGGCAATGGGGCGGGGCGGAGACGATTTTGCATTCCATACTCCATTCTCAACACTTGCGAGTAGGCTGTAAATGAGACGAGACAGATAGCGAGCTACTCGAGCTCGACTTGGTCAAAGCTCAACTCGATTGGACTCGACTCGAGCTTGGCTCGAGTTCTTAACGAGCCAAGCCGAACTACTTGATACTCGACTCGAAAAGCTCACGAGCTACTCGAAAATATAATATACTAAATTTTTTATAATTTAAAATCTAAGTTCTTAAACTTAAAACCATAAACCCTAAATTCTAAACCCAACAACCTAAACCTCTAAACCCTAAACTATCACCCTAAACCCTAAAATTAACAAGCTTGAGTCTACATAACTTGTGTATCAAAGTTTTTTCTTCGTAGGACTTTAAATGAGACATAACAGATGAAGAGTTACTCGAGTCTAATACAGTTGAAGATTGGTCAATACTTGACTTGATTGGGCTCTAATTAAGCTCGAACTCAACTCGAGTTCTAAACGAGCCGAGTCGAGCTCAAATTTCTCGGGCTCGTTAGAAATTACTCAAGCTCGAACTCGACTCGAAATCTTAACGAGCCGAGCTTAGCACTACTCGAGTTCGACTCGGCTCGTTTACACCCTTACTTGCGGGTACGATTTCGAGAAATTTCCATTAAACATTTTTTCTTTGATTTGTTAAAACGTGGCATATCCTGGTTGGTCGAATAAAAAATACTATTTAAATACTGACAAAATGAAAAGCGCTGACGTAAAAAATAAAAAAATGCCAAAGTTAATAATTCCGTCAGATTTTTAACGAGTACGTCAGGTCGTGACAATTTTCTTTCCAAATTTCCTATATAAATATTACAGCGCGCTCGCTCCCGCTTCAATAAATAAATTCCTCAAAACCTCAAGAAAATGACCACTTTTGAAGAATCCACGACTCTCGATTTCATTCAACACCATCTCCTCGCCGACTTTGCTTCCGCCGATTCTTTTATAGCTAGCCTTGATTTCGGCCTCTCCCACCTACAAAATTACCACTTTCCCGACCTAGAGCAACTCCACTCGCCCGTATCCGACCCGAATCACCAAATCCCCGAGATTTTCTGCTATGACATAAAGCCCGAGGCTGATGATTCGGATACTCCGAGTTCCTTCATTTCGGAGTCGAAAATGGAGCCCAAGGTATCACTTTCTGAAGAGAGAAGGCATTACAGAGGGGTACGGAGAAGGCCATGGGGCAAGTTCGCGGCGGAGATCCGAGACCCGAACCGGAAAGGACGTCGGGTCTGGCTTGGTACTTTTGATTGTGATGTCGACGCTGCCAAGGCTTATGATTGTGCAGCTTTTAAAATGAGGGGTCGCAAAGCAATACTGAATTTCCCGCTGGAAGCCGGACTGGCCAGCCCGCCGGCGACGACGGGGAGGAAAAGGGGGAAGGAGAAGAGAATTCAGTCGCCGGAGAGTGACGTCACGTCGCCGGTAAGTAGTGAGGTGGCTTTGGAGGTGAAGGAAGAAGAGGATAAGGCTTCTTGATGGTTAGAAAATCAGCCGTCGCGATTAAGCTAGAAAACATGGCAGATAATGTGAATAGGGATAATTAGCGGTTGTATTAATGCACCATAAAAAATGTATTATAACCCTAATTAGTGCTTGCTTGCTTGTAACGTGTTGTATTTTTTAAAATTGTCTATATTTAATTTATTAATCAATTAATTTAGACGGAAAAATTACATAACATATTCTATTAGTTACAGCATCAAAATTCAAATATTTAATTTTGTTTAAAAACTTAATTTTTAGGTTGAATGAGGTAGAATGTACAAAAGTGTGTTGGTATATTCTCAATGATAGTGTCATAAAGTACTGGAAAATAATTTAAGGATAAAGTTGATAAATGGGCATTGAATTATATAAAAATATTATTTTTGGTCTTTTAATTTTTAAAAGTTATAATAAAAAATATTAAATTTTAGATTTTGTTACGTATTGAACTATCATATGACGTTGACAGTCTAACGACGGGCTGATTGAATAATTCAGTTGTTAATTGTTATAAAATGATCATTAAATTTTAAAGATGTTGTATAATGATCATCGAACCATTTAATTATTACATAACGATAAATTCACTACTTAATTATTATAAAATGACTAATTAATTAAAATGATCATTTTGAGATAGTTTAGTGATCACCTGTTAATTTTACCATTAAACCGTTTTGCATTACTACTTGAACTTTCATTCGTTCGATTCACTCTTAGACTGTTAACAATATCTAACTACTCAATACTTATTTTATATTAAAATTCAAAGTTTAAGTTTAATTTATAATATTTTAAAGTTCAATAACCAAAATTAACGTTATGAGATAATTTAACTTGACCCATGATATAATTAGCTGAAATTTAAAGCCACCTTGATATGGCCCACTCAATGTTGCCATTGTAGTTATTTTAAACCTCATGAGGAAGTAATAGAATTTTTTTTTGACAAATTTTAAATATAATTTTAATCTTATTTAGGGGAAAATAGGAATTTTAATAGAAGAAAGGAGAGTATTTTTGATGAGTCTCAAATCTATAATTTATAAAAATATAGAAAAACAAAAATAAGTAGTTTGATCAACCGGCCAAATTTACTTACCGGAAAGTGATAGAATTGAGGCAACAAGTTGCAGCAAATGGAAGGGGACCCCCTAATGAATGCAGTTGCCTGAGCTTTGTCCCCTTGTGCGTTTCCCATCCCCTATCCAACAGCCCAAGCTATCTACATATGATCCAACGGTGCAGAATTAGCCAGTTGTAAATGATAGAGATGCATGCACAAATGGGCTCGAAACCAAGTTGCAGACAGAACAAAAACTCAACTTTTTTACAGAAAAAAAGAGATGTATGTGTCGCTATCATCATCGTCATCCAGCCTTCATTCATATGATCTCATCAATTTTAAAGTTTAATGATTTGGTGTGTTTCGTTTTCTAATTTCAAAGGTTGCCCCAACTTGTTTGTTGTATTGTAGATTGGTTGGGGGCTACAAGCTGGGCAGAGTTTAAATATAATTCTAGCTTACATTAAGGGTTGAAAATGCAACCCATTCTAGATTTAATACCGATATTAAATTCTTTAAGTAATGTCAGGGGTTCGAATTTACTCGAGTTGTTCACTATATTTATAAAAGTGAAATAAAAGTTGGTCCGGTGGAAAGAGACATTAGATCTCATAAGTAATGTCAAAGATTCAAATTTTAACATTGTGGATAGAGCAAATTAGAATAGGAAGGCCGCCCTCGCCCTCATAATGAGCTTATGCAGTACCCAAACGGATTAGTCAGTTAATGAGTTAGATACCAGTGGTTAAAACAAAAAAATATGAAAAGTAAATTATGAAACGTCAAACTTTGGAATAAAAACAATCTACCTTTTTCGGTGTCTATGTACATGTTCAACACTAAAAAATTAGAAGTTAAGATGTATGATTTAGTTTTTAGGGTTTAAAATTTTAAATCTAGAATTTAAGATTAGAGTGTAGCTTTTAAATTTTTAGTGTTGGGACATATACAAACACTAAAAGTAAAGGAAAAGGTAATCTTGATCCTTTTCGTTTAGAGTGTGTTCTATTTTGGTCACCAGAATTCAAAAAAGATCATTCTGGTCACTTACGTTTAGAATCGTTTCTATTTTGGTCTCTTGGCCGTTAGTCTCCATTACTTAAAAAATTAGTTTCTAATTTAACCCCTAAACTTTCGAAATTTTATTTGTCACCATTTTCCCCAATGAGAAATCCAAAAATTAAAAATAGCCTAGACTTAAGCTTGTACTTTTTCTATACTCAATCGTCCACATTTCTATAAATATGTGTCACATGAAAAATGAAAAAGAAAAATAAGAAGAACATGTAATTACCATTAAACCACATCCACAGAGGCTAAGTAAAGTGATACTTTTTTCAATGGTCACTATTTTCGATGGGAGTATGGGATATATCGAGAGGCGTTTGCATTCGAGTAATATATGGGGTCTATCGACAATTGTGCATTAGATTTCACCCTGTATGTACATATCAACATTTATAATACATATTAGAGGTTGGGGTTTTGAATTAATTTTCTGAAGTTTTAGTTTTATAATTTTTGGGAAGATGGTGAAAAATAAAAATTTAAAAGTTTGAGGGTTAAATTAGAAATTATTTTTTTAAGTAACGAAGACTAACGGCCAAGAGACCAAAATATAAACGATTCTAAACGTAAGTGACCAGAATAATCTTTTTTGAATTCTGGTGACCAAAAGAGAACACACCCTAAACGAAAGGGACCACTGATGAAGATTACCTAAAAAAATATTCAAAAATTAATATTTTGAAACTATGTTCGATATTTAAATAAAAGGAATATGGACACTATTAAAAGATCCGCTTCTTGATCTTTCCTAAACTGATAAAATTTCGATACACAAGTTGTATAAAAATAATTTTATACAAATATACATATTCACAATATAAAACATAAATTTTAAGTTCTTAACTCTAACCCTAAAAACTAAATTCTAAACCTCAAACTTTATACCCTAAAATCTAAATACTAATCTTAAATTTTAAACCTTAAAATAAAATATTAATCCTTAAAATTAAAAGTCACGTTTAAACTTTAGTTGAACAAAAGATTTACGTGAGTGTAACTATGATAATCGTCTCCACAATTTGTTACTTTGCAATTAATCCCAATTTCGTTAATCACGTTCACATAATTTTCTCGCCCAAATACCCGGTAGTTTTTTTAAATAGAATTACCCGATAGTTTTGACTTTGAGACGTGTTAATTTACTTTTTCAAGCACGTTCTCCCATTCCTTTGATAACCATTTTTTATTGAGCAAGGAGGAAGTTATATTTTTTCAAGATAAAAGTTAAAATTCGAATTTATATAAGATAAAATAATATAAATATTTTAACCACTCAGTCAACTATTGAACCTTATTTGATGATTTTTTCATAACTCCTTTTAGAAATTATAAAATAAAAAATATCTCTGCACTAGCAGCGAAAACGAAATGTTTCTACAAACGACTTAGTTTTATGGTTTAGAGTTTAAAGTTTATGAGGTTAAGTGTAGAAGTTTAGAATATAGGATTTAGAGTTAGAATTTAGGGATCGTGGTTAGAAGTTAGGATACATATGTTAGTTTTTAAGTTAATATGGTTAGAAATTTAAATTTTAACATATAAACTCTAAATTCTAACCCTAAATCCTAAATTTTAACAGCACTTCTAAATTTAAAACTCTCCCACTAAAATCCTTAAATACTAAACCTTAAATGAAATATTTAAAAAATTCCCACAATCCCTAAAATAAAGGCTTGAAATAATTTATTTGTGGACTTTTAAGCTTTTTTTTGAAAAACTAAGATGTCTAAAAGTTCTCAAAATCCTCTCTATGAATCACAATCATCATCGTATCTTTTTGTTTATCAAGTCATCAACTGTTTAACCCATCATTGCACTTCTCTTTCAGAGTCTGTTTTAATCTTTCTCCATATCCCCTTATTATTTTTATATATTATTATTTAATTATACTAAGAACAGAATCTATAAAATAAATTATTGTAGCATGTTGGTTAACTATGAACACTTTTACTCTTAACAACTCTCCACAATCCCATATATTTTGACAACTCCACTATTTTTTGGTTGCCCTCTCGGTTCTAAGGTTAATCCATAGTTTAATCCTGATTAATTCGAATCGACTTGCGTCGCACATCTCACTTTAATGAGTAAGTCTCTCAACATAAATTTTCTGCATTCATAATACCTCAAGCTTAAAATCTGCTTAAATAATACCAAACTACTTATCACATTAACAATTGGTCGGTAACTCCACTGTTTTTTGAGTTACTTATCTGTGAACATTCTATTTCTAGCATCAAGTGTCACGAGTCAGTTGAATGTTCATAGAATTTGGACCTATTGGGCCTTGGGCCATTTGTTTCTTTTGAGTTTAAAGTCTACCTTGTTGGATATTTTTTAGATTACAGAGGATCAGGGTCTATATGCATGTTCTTGGCTTCTACCAAGTATAGATCATATACATAACAATAACGATCTCTGTATGTGCAAATATAAAATACAAAGAACTTTTTAAAAAATATATATGAAAATCTAAATTTTTTATTACGCGCGGCTGTCCCTGTAACACCCATTGGTTCATCTCTGATTACAATCCCCGTAAGCAGCCAAATTAATTATTTACCCTTTTTAGTGTCCATATATATGCACCAACACTAAAAATATTAAATCTTGCGCTTTAACTTTAAATCTCAAACCATAAACCCTAAACTCTATAAGTTAAACATTACCGTAAGAAACACTTGCATCCTACGCCCTAACCTTAAACATTAAATTTATTTTTTAATGTTTCAACATATAAATACACTAAAAAGGGCAGATAATTTCGATTCCAAAAGTATTGATATCTGTAACTAATATAAAACCAATACTTGAATCCCTTTGCTTTGCCGATTGGCCTGGGATTCACCTCCCCGCCAGGCTGCTGCCGCCAATAGAATATGCTTACTTACTTACAAAGCCGACAGCGTTTCCTTTTTTTAATGACCTTGTGCTCATTTTAAAACATCCCAAATTGTTCTTCTTTAAACAAATAGCCAAGCTGTTTTTTGTGGACTCTCACATTAACTGCCACTCAACGCTTCATTTGGCCAACTGTATTAGTTTGTCCGGTTCCCGGTTGACCTTAACATACAGACAAAACTACGTACAACATACGACCCTTTTCTTCGGCTGGCTGTTTCAGATTTTCAAGTTTTCTTCCTGTAAATTAGTACAGTGCATTGTTATCAAGAGTTCTGCTACTTATAAAGTTTATATTTAATGCATTGTTGATGTATAAACAATTCGAATATAAATTCGAATTGTGAATACATCAGCCATGTGCATTTGAATGTGTCTGTATATATATATATATATATATAAGACGTCCCTGTGGAATTAACCTATTGTTGTCATGTGCAGAGATAAAACAATGCAGGAACTCAACACTTGTGTAGAGCTTCCTGTATTCGACGTGTCCCGGCCGTTGAGTCCGTCGTCGCTATCGTCGCTCTCTCTGGCCTGCACTCGATGGGGATTCTTCCGAATATCCAATCACGGTGTCCCCAAACATGTTTTCGCAAACCTTTATTCCCTCTCGAATCGTATCTTCAGTATGCCTAATGACTCGAAACTCAAGCTCGGTCCGACTTCGTACACCCCTCCTTTCATTGCTTCCCCGTTTTACGAGTGCCTTCTAGTGTCCGGACCGGACTTCTTTGCCTCTGCACAGAGTTCAGTCGATGTTCTGTTCGACTGCCCGAATTCCGATTTCAGGTAAAAAAAAACTACTACATCAAATCTGTAGTGATAGTATTTATGGACACAATATATGTGACATTTGACAATGTGCTTGTTGTTTTTGCTAGTGAGTTATTAGATGAATATGGGAAGATAATGACTAAGCTATCAAAGGAGATAGTGAAAGCTCTGCTGCAAAGCTTGGGGGAAATTTTGGAGACGAAATTCCTCGAGTCGGAGTTCGGAAACTGCCACGGCTATTTGAGAATAGGCAGCTACAGTCCTCCTCCTGACGAAGCCGAAGGGCTCGGCATACACACCGACATGAGCTGTTTAACGATCGTTCACCAACACGAAATCGGGGGGCTTCAAGTGAGATCGAAGGAAGGGAAGTGGATGGACATAAGCCCCTGTGAAGACACACTTGTTGTCAACATTGGGGACTTGTTGCATGCATGGAGCAATGGGAAATTAAGGTCGTCCGAACATAGAGTTGTCTTGAAGAGAAATGTGAACCGGTTCTCTTTGGCTTTCTTCTGGTGTTTCGAAGACGAAAAACCGATATTTGCACCGGATGAAGTCGTCGGAGACGATAATCCGAGGATGTATAAGCCATTTGTCTGTGCTGATTATTTGAAATTTAGACTAATCAGTGAAGAGGGCAAGTTTGAGAGGGTTGGATTCACTGTGAAAGACTTTGCAGGAAATTCAGACACTTTGTAAAAATTTAGGGACATTTAGCAATTTAATGCATTCTTGAAGAGCAGGGGCAGATTGAGAATAAAGAACAATATTTGAGTTCAATTTGAATGAGAATTGAGTTGTGATGGAAATATATGCCAATTTGCATTTTATTTTATTTTAAAAAATCTTATATTTGAGCAAGCGTTGGTTGGTTAGTCAGAACTGCTCACCGCTCTATTTCCCTTCTCCTTAGATCCCGTGTTCAAGACCCATTAGGAGCGTTTTTTTCTTTTAGAGTCTCCCATTTAGATAGAAATAAGTAGTCTTTGTAAGAAAAAAAAAATATTTGTTATTTCCATCTTAATTTTATTTTTGGGTTATTCAATTCTCTCCGGGAGCACTAATAAAAAAGGAATTTTCTTTCTTAATAATGTAAATGCATAATGCAGACTCAAAAGCTAAGCTTCCAAGTTGTCAATAATCAAGTTGTTGTTATTGTATGTATGTATGTATGGGATAACATCATATTTGGTACACATACTTTAATAAAATATTTAATATAATACATGTACTTTTAAAATAACCAAAAGAGGTTGGTCCAAATGGTAAGTAATTTAATATCGCTTAAGCATGTTTCGAGTTCAAAGTCTTATACATGTAAAAAAATCATGCTGAGAGACTCATTCACTAAAATTAAATATGCGACGTGGGTCAAAATCAGAAAGAAAAAAAAATAGTCAATATAATACTTGAATAATAATCAGTATATTATTGTGATACATGGGTTAACACCGTTAGTAAAGTTGTGCCTGAACTATTATTTTGTGTATTATTATGTACCTTGATTAACATTGTCAGTAAGTGTTAAACTTATCAGTGAAAATTTACGAGTACATTTTTATAAGGATTTATGTATGTACACAAAAGTGATAAGGATTTGTGTATGTACACAAATTCTTAATACTTTTAAAAAAATTTCAATACATGTACATAAAATCTTATAATTTTTTATAAAAAATTATATACGCGTGTTTTTTAATTTTTTTAAAAGTCTTCCCCTAAAATTTCCTCAAATATGATATTAACAACCAGAAAAAAAAAACTAGGCCAGAGCAGGAAACCTACTTAATCATTGAAGCATAGGCAAAATAATGAAATGCTAAATGATTGAGATCAGTGCATTTGACAGCTACCTACATGGTGCAACTTTGTAGGCTTATTGACATTTTCAAGCCCCCACAGAGGTCAAGTTACACCTCGATTTCCCTGTCACCTTTATTTTTCAAAGGCCTTTAGTGTTTTTTTATTTATTTATTTTACGAGTTTAAATTTTTTATTAAAATTTAATTTTAGGTGTTTAAAAAAAATTAACTATTAAAATAGTCACTTATGTTTTGTTGAAGTGAGACTTTAAGAATTTCTAGGGTTTCGATGACTGAGAGAAAAAGGGAAAAATTTTATTAAACGGTGAATTAAAATGTATATTACAAAAATTGTTTTTCCTTATTTACAAAATAATGCCTATATACTAATAAAGAAATAAAACAAGAATTATAGCCGGATAAAAACTAATTTAAAACTAACTTAAAACTAACTAATATATATTTTAACAGCCCTCCTCAAGTTGGAGCATATATGTTCTGGATGCCCAACTTGAAAATTGCTGGAAGAAAGGATGAAGGCTGAAGAGGCTTTGTGAAGCAATCTGCCAACTGGTGATGAGTAGTAACAGGCAGCAAAGTAATCAATCCTTGACTGATCTTCTCTCGAATCAAATGGTAATCGATCTCGATATGTTTAGTTCGTTCATGCTGCACAGGATTCTCTGCAATTTTAATTGCAGAAAGATTATCACAATACAAGTTTGCAGGAGAAGGAATTGAAATTTGTAAATTAGACAAAAGATATAGAAGCCACTGGATTTCACAGGATACATAAGCCAAAGCCCTATACTCAGCTTCGCTTGATGATCGAGAGATCGTTTGTTGTTTCTTTGACTTCCAGGAAACTAATGTTGTACCCAAAAACACACAAAATTCAGTAACAGATTTACGAGAGTCAAGACAAGAGGCCTAATCTGAATCAGAAAAGGCATTGATCTTAATTTCATTCTCTGCAGGAAAGAACAAGCCTTGCCCTGAGGTACCCTTAAGGTATCGAAGGACTCTATGGGCTGCTGTAAGATGAACATCAGTAGGGCAAGAAATAAATTGCGAAAGTTGTTGCACAACAAATGATATGTCTGGCCTAGCAGTAGTTAAGTATAACAATTTACCAATAAGCCTTCGATACGGGGTAATGTCAGACAAGGAAATACCATCATTCTTAGATATCTTAGGCTTAACAAGAAGAGGAGTAGAGACAGGTTTATCATTCATATAGTCAGTTTCCTCAAGCAAGTCTAAGACGTACTTATGCTGACAAAAGTTAATGCCTTTACTAGATCGAGCTACTTCAAGGCCTAGAAAGTATTTAAAATCACCTATGTCATTTATCTTAAAAGCCTCATGTAAAAAGGATTTAATTTCATTTATAAGGACCTGATTTGGACCAGCTAGGATTATGTCATCGACATAAACAACAAGAGCAATAAAGTCATCATTTGATCCTTTTATAAACAAAGAAGAATCTGCAGAAGCTTGTAAGAAACCTTTAGAAATTAAAGCTTGAGTTAACCTTGTGTTCCACTGTCTACTAGCCTGCTTAAGCCCATATAGACTTTTAATTAATTTACAAACAACACTAGAATCAGAAACAGAAAAGCTAGGTGGAGGTTCCATATAAACCTCTTCATTTAAAAAAACATGAAGGAAGGCATTATTAATGTCCAATTGTTGTAGTTTTCAATTTTTAGAGGCAGCAACAACAAGAAAAACTCTAATAGTTGTGATCTTAGCAACTGGGCTAAAAGTATCTAGGAAGTCTACCCCTAGTTGTTGAGTATAACCCTTAGCTACAAGTCTAGCTTTATATCTTTCTAGGGTGCCATCAGCTTTTAATTTGGTTTTAAAAACTCATTTATATCCTATTGTAGTTTTATCTGGTGGCAATTTAACAAGCTCCCATGTTTTATTTGCTTCTAAGGCTTTAATTTCTTCTTCCATTGCTTTCTTCCAACAGTCAAACTTAATAACTTGTTTATAAGTACGGGGTTCAGAAAGAATACAAGCATTATTAACATAGCTATAGTAAGCAAAAGAAATATTATCATAAGAAAAAACATTGTTAAGAGTATGAGGAGAGGACCTTGAACCAGGAAGAGTGACATTAAAATTTTTAAATTTTTGAGGAAGCCTAACACTTCTAGATGGCCTTGCTGACACATGTTGTGGTGGAACCGAGACAATATGAGCCGACAAACAAACTCCTTTACTTGTGGAATCATCATTGACAGAATCACTATTATTGACAGATTCAAAATTATTATGTAAACCATCCTGAGAACTAGAATCCAGACCATGATTACTTTGAGGATTAAGATCAAAGTGAAGAGGATCATATTTAATGTGATCATCAACAGAAAGATTATGATCATAAGTTAGATAAACAATTTGAGAAGAATTAGGTTTTGTTTCATTTTAAAATGAAACTGATCTTCTATAAAGAAACATCTCTAGAAATAAAAATAGTCTTGTTTTCAATGTCCAGTAATCTATAACCTTTAATATTTTTAAGAATTCTTAAAAAAAACACATTTAATAGTTCTTGGATGAAACTTAGTTTTTGGTTTGGGCAACACAGAAGCATAAGCAACACATCCAAAGACTCTAAGATAATCAAGCTTAGGTATTTTGCAATACAAAACTTTAAATGGTGATTTATTATTCAAAACTGGACTAGGAGTTATGTTAACCAGAAATGCAGAATGCAAAATACAGTCAATCCAAAAAATTAATAGAAGACCAGCTTGAAAACTTAAAGCTTTAGCCACAGATAATAAATGTTGATGCTTCCTCTCAACAATACTATTTTGTTGAGGGGTATGCACACAAGAATTTTGATGTAGTATGCCATGTGCCTTGAAAAAATCATACATTTCGAATTCTTTAGCATTATCAGTTCTGATGCATTTGATTCTTTTTGAAAATTGTGTTTCAACATATTTATAAAACTGCATTATTAAATCCCTAACTTCAGATTTCAATTTCATTGAAAAGATCCAAACATATCTGCTTTTATCATCTACAACAGTCAAAAAGTAATTATGACCATAGACACTTTTTACAGGAAATGACCCCCAAACATCAAGATATATGAGATCAAAAACAGAATCTGAAATTGAAGAACTAGCAGGAAAAGCAAGACGTTTTTGCTTAGCAAAATGACACACATCACATTTAGAATGAGAAGTAACAAGGATTTTATTATTAGATGATGTCCTAATCTACAATGCCAGATTTTTGCAGAAACACAAACACAAACAGTAGAAATATGTTTAGAATTCAAATCAGATGCAGAAAATTCTAAATGATACAAGCCAGCAATTTTCTTAGCTGAACCAATCATCTTCCAGGTTTGCATGTCCTGTAAGCAGCAAAAATCATAAGAGAAAAACAAAGAAATAGAATTAGTTTTGGTTAACTGTGAAACAGAAACAAGATTAAAAGCAAACTTAGGTATATGAAAAACATTTTCAAGAACTAAACAAGAATTAATCCTAATAGTCCCTATATGTGTTACAACAACTAATTCATTATTAGGCAAACGAACATATTTATCAGCAACAACATAATAGCTATCAAAATAATGCAAGGAATTGATTATATGGTCTGTAGCACCAGAATTCAAGATCCAAGGTGATGAATCAAAAGAATTACAGTTGAGAATCATACATGTGCTCTCAGTCTGAATGTCAAATGCAGAGGACAAAGCATTGACCTTAGCAGTTTGACCAACATCCAAGGCTGAGACATTAGCTAAATTTCTTTCTTGCAACAAACCAAGCAAGTTTTCATACTGCTCCTTAGTGAACATCACAGGATGAGAACTAGGACAGTCACAGCAGACACTAAAGATCTTTCATGTTGTATAACAGTCGAGAAAACCTCATTAAAAGAGGGAAAATGTTTCATCATCAGCAATTGAGACTTGTGAACAGAAAAACCTTCATTAAGACCTCTAAGAAAACGAATCAAGAAGTCTTGTTTATGATACTTAATAGCATCACACTCACATGATTTAAGAAGACGAAAATTACATATTTCATCCCAGATTCTTTTCAGATGTGTATGATAAACGGTAACAGTGGAGTTACCTTGCTGCAAGGAGTAAAACTCCCGAAGAAGATCGGAGATCCGCATCAGATCACCTTGGCTGAATCGATCGTACTAATCTTGCCACAACTCAGAGGCAGTATCAATGCACAAAACGCTTTGTGCGATGTCCGGAGTTAACGCCTGCTGAAGCCACGAAAGCACCAGGTTATTGCACTTAACCCAGGCCGGATACGTCGGAGTTGTCGAGGTAGGCTCCTTAATCGTCCCGTCAACGAACCCAAACTTGTTTTTGGAGATCAGGGACATGCGCATCGAACGTGCCCAAGAATGGTAGTTGCCACTTTCCAACAACGCCGAAGTGAGAATCAAGGACAGATTCTCATTCGGATGTATATAGAACTCACTGGACGGATCATCATTTTTGAAGGAACGGCCGTCGGCAGAGGAGGCGGATGAACCATCTGATACCATGTTGAAGTGAGACTTTAAGAATTTCTAGGGTTTCGATGATTGAGAGAAAAAGGGGAAAGTTTTATTAAACGGTGAATTAAAATGTATATTACAAAAACTGTTTTTCCTTATTTACAAAATAATGTCTATATACTAATAAAGAAATAAAACAAGAATTACAGCCGGATAAAAACTAATTTAAAACTAACTAATATATATTTTAACATGTTTTCCCCAGTACCGAGTTGGTCACTGATTTTGAAAAACGACCAGTAAGTTCACTTACATTTTCGGGGCGTAAACTTTTGGTCACTCAGCCGTTTATTGGCGTTAAACATTGACGGCTTGGTGACCTGGCAGCGAAAAAAATAAGGGTAAATTACTGCAATGGACATTAAAGTTTATCCCGTGTACATTTTTAGTCTCCGATTTTAAAAAATAAAATTATGGTCACTACTGAAAATGTTTCTTTCTAATTTCACCCTTGAATTTTTAAAAATTCATTTTCAATCCTAAAACTTTGCAATCAATTAGTACAATAATATTATAAAGGCTTAAATAAAAAATAGGTGTCTAAAGAATTTTTTTTGAATTTTAGGTGCCAGAAGTATTAACCAATTCGTACCAATAATATTATTAACAGATTAATTTAAAATATTAACATTTTTACCAGTCAATTCGTACCAATACATAAGTATTAACCAAAATGGATGAAAATTTTCATTAAATTTATAATATATATATATATTTACTTTAAAAAGTAAATTTATAATGTATATTAATTAATAATTTCAGTGGTTAGGTTAGTAGAGGTTAAAATGATAAAAATTAAAATGTTAACAAATTATTTAAAAAAAAATTAAAATCAACTTAAAATAAAAATATTAAAGTTTAATATTGTTTAGCAGGGGAAAAAAGAAAGCATTATCAGAATAGATATACATTAAGAAGAAGAGAAAAAAGAAACTGCTTATATCCTTGAAGCATTATAAAATTTGCGGGTAATAGATTCTTATCGTATAAATATAATATATATTAAATGAGATGATATATATAATTACAAAGCAAAGTTGGTCCGAAACTTATTCATCTTATCATCTTGTTCGTCGTTTTCAACGACGCTATGTTGGGGGAAATAGTCGTCTTGATCCGGCAACTAAAAATGTGTGCTCAAATATGACGATCGGCGACAGAAACGGCGATAATTTAAGACTTTGGGTTTAAACATGTATCCATTATCTGAAAATTTTGATAAACTTTAAAATATAGCAAAATGAAACATTTGACATATATTTTGCCAAAAAAAATTAAGTGTCTAAAGCTCACTCGGTGATGCAGATAGGGTAAAATATTAAACTTTGTTTTGATTTGAACAGAAGCGTCTTAACAATCATAACCATAAACATAGTGCTTAAAGACAGTCTTAGCATCCGTATTAAACTAAACACAATCCGTTATGTCGTCGAATGTAAGTAAAATCAAGCGGGTTGAGCTCGAGTCACAACCACAACCAGCAGGACCAGAACAGATAACGCCATCGAGATTCTCAGCCTTTCATCAAAAGGGTCTGCTGTTTTCGTCTCGTCGTCGTCGTCGGGATGCAGCTTGAACAACTCATTGACGAGCTTTGTTATTTTATCGAATAACCCCAGGATCTTTTCTTTAGTGTTGTCGAAAATCCACTTGACCATGTTCGTCGTCTCGCTCGATTCGTCGAAGCTCTCATCGAAACTCAGTGAGCTACTGTCTTCAGGTTCTGTAATCAGCAAAAGTTCATGTGCAGCACAGATACAGTGCATAACCAATATCAACCATATGAAAAGGGAAAAGAAGGCAATGAAACACTACTTGTGCTGACTCTGTTTACAATTCACTTAGCAACGAAACCCTGAATCCTGAACCCTAAACATTAAACCCCGAATATACAAGAACGGAAATGATTGCTAATGGCAGTTTCAACATTAATCATTCTAGATGTATGAACTTGGACAGACCAGTCTAATTAAATATATTCATAGAATTTCAGACCAACCTGCAGAATATGACTCTCTGAGCTCCCTCACCATCTCATTGTTCAAAACAGCATTCCAAACAGCTTCATCAGAAGACAATGAAACTACCATTTTCTGCCAAACACATAAATCCCGACTGTTTAGGTCGATTTTGTTCATATTCGATATAGTATCGATATGCACATGCATAATGTACTAATGTAGCAGTACTGCAGTATGGAAGGCAACACAACATGCTAGCCAAGCACAGGAATCAAAGGTTTGGTGCAAAAGAAGAGACCTGAACCGTCGGATCGGTCTGCAGTAAACGGAAAGCATCGTAAACACTGTTTGTTACACAAGGTTGGAACGCTCGTGTGTCCTGAAGTTGCATAGAAGGCTCCATCCACTCCAACTCAGGCCCAGCAGAATGAACCCTGTGCATCGAGCTAGTGCCTTGGCTTGGAAATTGATAACCTGTTTCCTCATCAGCATTATAAGAGAATTTATCCCTGATAAGTTCTCTCGGCGAGCTTACTCCGGCAACCCTATAATTACAAAAGACATTCAACAACAATGACGACCGATGTCGTGTCTGTACGAGAACACGTTCCGGTCCTATAGAGCTCACCGGAATAGGCAAATGAGAGGACAATTAATAAGGGATTTACTACTAGACAATAGACATAACAAGAAGAATGAATCCAATATATAAAACTTTGAGCTACTTTACCTATAAGTTTACATCATTATTGTTAGAGTTTGTGATCCAAATTTCGTCTTGATCCGACCTCATTGACGAAGATATAAAATTAAGTCAAAATTAGGATATGTGGTGCCGAAACAAGATTATTCTTCAAGAAGACTTTGCTTCATAGTAGGAAACCTAGTTGAAGTAAATTACTTGATACACAAGTTTAAGTTAGTTAATCTATTCGACTTAGGGTTAAATAAGTCGTTCCAAAGTAGTTTAGACACACAAATTATTCATGTAAATTTTTCGACATTATAATGAATTTTTTCATTCTATGTTCATGATATTTTCTAAAATAAATTTTTTAAAATCTTGGTGTTTTTTATATGGATTAATATCCTATACTCAGGCGGTGGAAACTGAAAGTTTCTACAAGCCCCCCTTAGTTTTAGGGTATAGGGAATTAGTTTAGGGTATAGTGTATGGGTTTAGAATTTAGGGATAGTTGTTTCAATTTAAAGTTTATGGTTATAATTTATGGTTTATATGTTAAGGTTTAGTTTTTAGGGTATTATGGTGAGGATTTAGGTTTTAAATTATAAACTCTAAATTATAACCCTAAACCTTAAATTAAAAGGTCTATCACTAAATTCTAACCCCCTACACCTAAACTCCTAAAACTGAGACACTTGTAAGTTTCCACCACATGTGTATAATATATATATATATATATATATATATATATATATATATATATATATATATATATATATATATATATATATATATGAAATCTTGGGTTTTTTTTCTAAGGGTGAAGCAATAGTCAACATCATCAACATTTTAATAAGCTTCCCTAATCTAAAGCTAACACGTAAATACATTAAAAAAATCAACATCAACTTAGTTGATTAAACAACGTTAATAGCAACCTCTGTTTTTGTAATAGATTATGTCGCTTTCAAAACATTCCTTTCTTAAGTTTAATTAAACTACTTCGTTTATTTCATATTCCAAACACTTTTTTTAAATCTTTTTTTAAAATAAAACGTGCAGGTTTAATTAAAATTTGAAGTTGAGGGACAAACTATAAATGTTTAAAAGTAGAAAATAAATTCATAAATTAACCAATTTTAAATTTAAGTAAGGGGACAAAAATCGTCACAGTAAAAACAGAGAAGCAAAGTTGAATCATTCTTCTAATTGCAAAATCAAAACAAAAATGGCAGCAGCAATCGGTAATTTCATCATTCTAATGTAAACAGTAAAGGGTGAATCAAACAATGTTGTTTTTCATTTTCATCCGAAAGTTAAACCGGCAATAAATGGATTAAAAAACTGACCTTTGCAGAGCAGAAACAGCAGTTTGGACTTCAGCAACAGAAGGGACAGGTCCTAAAACAAAATCATGTGGCTGTTCATCGTCCTCCTCTTGGCGAGGCACCCACTCGAAGTCATCGAAAAAAGAGGGACCGGAGAAGGCAGGCCATGGCGACGGCGACCCAGAATTTGCAGTGATGGGGACACCACTGTCACTGTTGTGAGAACCCAAAGAAGAAGAAGGAAAAACATAAAGATAACCATTGCTGCTGCTGTTATTGTGCCTGCGGGTTGCAGAACTTGGGGAAGAAGAAAGGGGGTCTTGGAAAGTTGCGGTGGGGTTCTTGGAAACTGCTGCCCTTCCGACGATTGCTCGCAACATGTTGGCTCTTCCGGCAGCCCCGCCCATGCCTTTGCCGCCTCCACCAAACATTTTATGTTTCTTTGTTCTGTGTGAGTTTGAATTCCAATGAAGCACTAAACCTTAACCGACCTGTCAGATTTTATCCGTGGAAGATTAGTGGCGAACTCTTTGGGCTGGTTGATGGTTACGAGATTATTTTCTTTGGAGTTTTTTGAAGTTTGGACTTTGGATAAAATAGGATAGGATTCTAATTTTCTTTTTAAAATTGGGCAGAAAGATATGAAAAAACAAAAATGGACAAGAAGTGGTATTTCTATATATATATATTTATCTTTCTAAGAAATTATTCACACGGGTGGACTCAGCTCTACTCAAGTCAGATTTGAATAGATAATTTTAGTTCCTAAGTTGATTCGACTTGGCTCATACACAGGGCTGTAAATTAACCTAACGTTTAGTAAATTGTTCGGTGGGAAGTTCGTTTATTTATTAAACGAACGAACATGAATAAGATTTTTTGTTCGTTGAATTAAATAAACAAACTCTTTGTACGTTCATTTATGTTCGTGAACATTCGGTAATTTGTTCATTTATGTTTATTTATGTTCGTTCGTTTGTGATCGTTTATGTTCGTTGTTTATGTTCATTTAAGTTTATTCACATATATCTAGGGGTGTTCATTGTTCGATTAAACTGAACTAACCGGCCGAACCAAAACAAAATTGGTTAATCTATTAGATAATTTTAGGTTTCGGTTAATGATTAAGAGTTTTTTCAAATTTCAATTATCGATTAATTTGGTTTAAAATCGATTAATTAACTGAATTAATCGAACTAACCCAAAATATTAAATATTTAACACATTATATATGTTCGTTTGTGTCCATTTATGTTCATTTATGTTCGTTTATCATTTAAATGAACGAATATGAACGAACACGAACAAGCTACAATCCTTAATGAACGAACACGAACAAGAAATTTTGTGTTCGTGTTCGTTCATTTGTTCGGTTAAAGTTAAATGAACGAATATGAACACACCTTCATCCGTGTTCGTTCGGTTCGTTTACAGGCCTACTCATACATAATTTAAGCATGTAGAAATTAAAAAGAAAAATAATCAATACCAGAGGTAAATTATTTGAATTCGGATCATCTAAAGATAATAACATTTCATTTTCATTGATATCACTTAATATGTTCTAATGGATTCACTTTTAAATAACTATTGGGGTTAATTATCTGAATGGGTAATTATTCCATGCACAAGTGTCAGTGGAAACTTTGTTTCCACGAGCGCCTCAATTTTAGGGTATATGAATTACGTTCAGGGTTTAATGTTTATGGGTTTAAGTATAGAAGTTTTGAATTTTTAGGGCGTGGTTAGAAGTTAGGGTTTATGATTAAAATTTAGTGTTTATAGGTTAAAACATAAAATTCTAACAGTATTACTTTAAATTCTAAACCCTAAATTCTAAAACCATCAACTTAAAACCCCATAAACCCTAACCGAGTCTCTAAACCCTAAAACTAAAGTGCTTCTAGAAACGAAAAAATTTTCGCCGCAATGCATAGGATATTTTCCCTATGTGAATTTACTAATTACATTTTAAAAATATATGGATTAAATCTTAAATTTGATCATAATAAAAGGATCAAAATCACAATTTAACTCAAAACATTTCAATTTTATGTTAGATTTTGTGGGCCATGAGTATTGTTTTTATATGTATAAGTAGAGTTACTCGGATCCGGTTTCGATCTTGGCCCAGTTATGGGATAGACCAAACAGCCCACTTGAACCGAACCCAGAAAAGGGTAAAATGGTGAATTCGAGTCACCCGATAGCCTTTGAACCCTAATGAGACCGTCATATTTATATATCGCAAATTTGAAAACTCCTCAGCCGGAGCCAGAGGCCGCAGGGAGTTCAAGCCGCCATGGGTACGCCATTTCTGTAGAATTTCGCATTAAATAATCATGATTTAGCCGCTAATAGTGTCCTCATTTTATTTATTGTTTTTTGTTAATACTACGATTTTATATCTGGATTTGTTCGTATTGATAGTATTTTCTCAGCTTGATTTATTGCCCTTCATTGATTAAATCTGAAACTAATCGGAGATTTTTTTTTGGTTCTTCACTAATTTAGCTTCTCAGCTTTGTTTTTGTTTCGTTATATGTTTTAGATTCACAAAGTAGACGCTGAATAGTATAAATGAGCTTTTTGGATTATATTTATTAGCTTATGTATATGTTTGATTTGGCGATTTGAGTTAGGATTTTTTATGATTTAATATTTGTTGGGATTTTGTGAATCTAGGGGCTTACAAGTACGTATCAGAGCTATGGAGGAAGAAGCAATCCGATGTGATGAGGTTCTTGCAGAGAGTCAGGTGCTGGGAGTACCGTCAACATCCTTCCATTGTTCGAGTTAACCACCCGACTCGCCCCGACAAGGCTCGTCGCTTGGGGTACAAAGCCAAGCAGGTAAACAAATTCATTGTTTCTTTAATCTACTTTCTGCCATTGGCTTGGTTTCCTGTCTTGTAAATTTTGGTATATTTAGATTTGATGCTGTGTTTTGCCATCGGTTGTGCACATTTTATGTGTGTTACAATGTTACAACTTTCTGTGCCTGTTTGTTATGTCTAAATCGGCTTCTTAATAGGGTTATGTTGTCTACCGAGTTCGTGTGAGACGCGGAGGTAGGAAGAGACCGGTACCTAAAGGTATCGTGTATGGTAAACCCACAAACCAGGGTGTCACCCAGCTGAAATTCCAGCGCAGCAAGCGATCGGTTGCAGAGGAAAGAGCTGGTCGAAAGCTTGGTGGCCTTAGGGTTGTAAATTCATATTGGATCAATGAGGTGAGTTATTTTAAGATCCTCTTATTTTAAGACTTTAGTTACTAAGATATTTGATATCCTTTTGGCCTAAAATTTCATTAGCAGTGACTTATCATCTTATTCTCGAATGGAAATTGCGGCCGACTCTTTTTGATGGACTTGGATTCCTTACTTTAGTTTTGTATTTAATGTTTGCAGGATTCAACTTACAAATACTTTGAGGTCATCTTGGTTGATCCTGCCCACAATGCTATCCGCAATGACCCAAGAATCAACTGGATCTGCAATCCGGTGCACAAGCACAGGGAACTCCGTGGACTCACCTCTGCTGGCAAGAAATACAGGGGTCTTCGCGGCAAGGGACACTTGCACCACAAGGCTCGACCCTCAAGGAGGGCAAACTGGAAGAGGAACAACACTCTCTCTCTTCGCCGCTACCGTTGATTCCTCTGGACCATTTTGTCCGATTTTGTTACACCTTTCCTTCATATGTTTTGTAAGGATGAGAATTTCGAGACTGATAATATATTTGTGTTTAGGCTATTAAGATTTGTGTGTAGAAAAGGCTTACTCTAAAGTTTGTTTAATGTTATGATATTGTTTGTCCATCCTTCTCGTTCAACCCAAAAATCATTTAATTTCTATAGAACACCCTTAAAGTTTGACCCTAAATATTTAAAGTTTAATTTTTTTTTTGATCATCGATTCAACCACCACTGAGTATTTTTATCTTCATCTGATCCTCACTACTAAAAACTTTATTATCTTGTGATGGAAAATCGACGAATGAACCGTTGATTACACAGTAGACAAACATCCAACAATAAAAAAAAAGGTAGATTAGATTTTGACTGACGATTAGAGGATGAGGGACGCCAAACAGTGAGATACATGACACTTAAACAGTAAACGATGAACCATCGACGTGTGAGGAGGGAGATGTAATTTAAAAATTTAATTGAAAGAAATTAAGTTTGGATTTTTAAAGATTTTTTTAAATTTAAAATAAAAAATACAACTTGTCATGTTTTGGTTGGGTGATCAACTTTTTTTTTGTAATGACCATTAACAATTTTTTTAAATAATAATATATTAATATCTGAGCCGAACAAATACTTTAAGAATCTATTGAAGAATATAATTTAAACATTTATTTAACTTTTAATCAATTCGATTTATTAGGATAAGGCCTAGCCTTGTATTAACAGAGAACTTCAAGCAAAACTAACGCAACTTTTTTCTACATTTATCAGTATGTCGTTTTATGCGATAGTTGGCGCCGTTTCCCCTTCCCTCTTCCTCTTAACCCCAGCCCCACAACTATAAAATAAAGACCGAACCTCAGATTAACAGTTCACCCAAAGTTGCCTACAAAAATAAAATCAACCGCTCTGCTCCTCTCTTCCTTCTCCAAACCCTAATTTCTCTTTCTCATTGTTTTGTTTCACCTAATATCTATATTTTCTTCTCTTTTTTCGGAATTAAAAAGAATAATTTGATCTTTTCTATTTACGGGAAGATCTTCAATTTGTTTAGCAAAAACCCTAGGCAATGGATGCACAGAGAGCTTTGCTTGACGAACTCATGGGAACAGGTACTTTTTCAAATAACGTGTTTATATTTCGGCAACACTTGTATGTTTACTCGTGGTTGTGTGAATTTAATTTTGCATTCCGTTTTGATGTTTTATAGCTCGTAATTTAACCGAGGAAGAGAAAAAGGAATACAGGGAAATTCGGTGGGATGATAAAGATGTTTGTGCTTTCTATATGGTTCGATTTTGTCCTCACGACCTCTTCGTCAACACTCGCAGTGATCTCGGTGCGTTTTAATTTCTGTTTTTGATTTGCTGCGTGTTTTCTCAGCGAATGAAGCAATTTTTGAGAAAATTGATAGAATAGTAGGATGTTTCTGTTTTCTTCAAGTTATTTAAGCGTATCATGTTTCTTTAGCTGCACTATTCTCATGTTTTTAGAGAATGCAGATGTTTAATAACATTTTCCTGTTTTTGTGGTTTTTTGGTGCATCAGGACCATGCCCTAGAGTTCATGACCAGAAGTTGAAAGAAAGGTATCATTGAATTTTGGATTTCGATGCTATGAGAATTACTTTTAGCATGAAAGTAAAAACAATATTGATATTGTATTTATCTTATTCTGTTTGATTTTAACCTTGCGTGGCCTTCTTGTTTAACAGTGAAATTTTCATAAAAAATGTCTGTGTTCCATAAAAACAGTATTGATATTGTATTTTCCGTATTAAGTTAGCTGCTTCATATGTCCGTGTAGGATGGAACTTATATATGCATTACGAGCGGTATGCTAAGGTGTTGCTGGTTTTTCTTTTTGAGGTAACTGATCTAACCATTTTGATCAGATCCTTGCAAGGATTAGAGAGAGATAATTGAACCCTTATCAACACAGGATTTTTATTTGGGAGTTCAATATATTGACATGCATGAGGGATTTACGACCTAATATTGAATCCTTCCTAGACGGCTAAACCTATGAATTTCCTAGAAAGAGATGCTTAAGACCTCAACTTTTTTTTTGTTGAAGTGGACCGGAAAAAATACTGTCTATTACATGGAATTGTATATCCATGAAAATTCAAATTGTATGGTTGATGAGGAAGTGTTTGATTGTTTGCCATCTTTTCTCCAGTTCTAACTGCATGCTAGGTTCAATATTTGTATTTTGGTTGGACTATGGGGATTTTGATGATGGGCAAAGTAGCTTAAATGAAACCCAGGGGTTTCAGAGGTTGTCGTTCTCTATTGCCTTACATGAACTTTATGGTGGGTTATTGTTATTAATTATTATTATTGCTACGAAGGTTGAAACATATGTGACACTAAATATCCCCATGGCATTGCTATATTCTTGCTGCTGCTTTGGCATCCTATACTACTTTATTAGTTTTTCCCTTTTTCTCACTTGCTGCTTGTTATTTTCCATGGAAGTCGTATATCCTGCCTTGCTTTGTTTACAAAAAGTAGCTTTCTATGAGCTAATTTGCAGCCTCTGGTTTTGGAGCTTGAGTTGTCAGAACCATTTATACCTTTCTCACTTGAGTTGTAATTGAAGTGTGGTTTGTAATTTGTGACTAGTTTTGACAAGTCCCCAAGACATGATGCTTACGTTCCCAAATTTGAAGCTGAACTGGCTCAGTTTTGTGAGAAACTGGTTTGTTCCATTTTCCTCTCCCTTTGGCCTAATTTCCCTTTTAATATCTTGTGACAACAGTTGTAATTTTTCATCTAGTATGTAACCTACCCATTCTGCTCTAGGTGATGGACCTTGACAGAAGAGTTAGGCGTGGTCGAGAGCGGCTTGCTCAAGAGGTGGAACCGGCTCCACCTGCTCCACTTTCTGCAGAAAAGTCTGAGCAGCTATCTGTATTGGAGGAAAAAATAAAAAACCTGCTGGAACAAGTGGAGACTCTTGGTGAAGCTGGAAAGGTGGATGAAGCTGAGGCGCTTATGAGAAAGGTGCTGTTGAAATTTTCCATTTTCTGTTTGTAATTGATCCAAAAAGTTTTATGAGATATTGGTTGCTTAATGTTGCCACATTAGGATCTGCGGTTGACCACCTCGAAAAAAATGTGTCAATTTAGCTGTCTCTTCAATTATAATTATTTAATTATTTCATTCCTGAAATTTAAATTTATCATTATGTTTGACCTTGTGTGCTATTTTTTTATAGGTGGAGGCACTTAATACTGAGAAGACAATCTTGACTCAACAACCTCAAAATGATAAAGTATTGATGCTTGCGCAGGAGAAAAAAATGGAACTATGTGAGGTTTGTGGATCTTTTCTAGTAGCTAATGATGCTGCCGAGAGGACTCAATCACATGTAACAGGAAAGCAACATATTGGTTATGGCATGGTTCGGGATTTCATCTATGAATTCAAGGTAAGTATTTCTGCCTAGAATAAATTCTTAGCTTCAGTTCATTTAACCTTTTACACTGAATTGAGGAAACCTGAATGAGCTTTTCAGGAAGCTAAGGAGAAAGCAAGGGAAGAGGAAAAATTATCAAGAGAGAAAGAAGCTGAAGAACGGAAAAAGCAGAGGGAGAAGGAAAATGAGAGTAGGAGAAGTGATTCGGGTGATAGGGACAAATATCAAGATCAAGACAAGGACCAGGGCAGATATCGTGAAAGATCTAGAGAGCGGAATGGGAGAGGTAGTAAGGATGGAGAGAGGAATTGGAGGTATAGAAATTGCAGAGATGGAAGCAGGGATAGACACCAAAAGCACAATAGGTCACGTTCCCCTGGTAGACATAGTCGCAGGAGGTCATCGAGAAGTCCAGTTCACCGATATTAGTGCATTATGTATGTAGATGTTTTGTTTTGAAAGCCAATGAGGTAGACGACTCTCTTTTCTTTTCTTTTCCCCATGGTTTATTATCAACTTGTGATTTCGGAGTAGTGCTAAATTTGGTCATCTCGGGCGGAACGTTTCACTTGCCATCTCAGTGCTTTCTTGAGACTACCCCAAACGAATCCCTTTCATCAAATTTAGTAAGGGGAGAAGAAGGGTTGAGGCAGGTATAACGATATTATTTGTATTTGTTTGGACTAAACTTATAGTATGGATATCTGCGCCTCTGCGGACATTGTTTAGAGTCTCTTTTCGCTCATTCTCTTGATATGCTTCCTCCCCATCTTTGATAGTCAAGCTGCTGAGAAAGATGGTCTCTTTCCAATTTTGAGGTAACAGACTAAATTTTATTCATAGTTGAGTAACATGTCTTATGTATATACCTATATACTTTCCTCCACACACACAGCCACACATATATACTTTCCTTGCTTTTTGTGGAAGCTGTTTTTGCAAAGGCAAGCCGGTGTTAATTATGGAAGAACCCGAGGAATTGCTGAGAACTTGGAAGTAACCATGGTTTGAGCTTGGATGTTTTATTGCATGTCTTGTAAATCAATGAAAAAGAGTTACATCTACGATCTATCGGGACTTCCCCGTCACCGTCACTAGGCCGCCCTTGTCTCCTCCCTTGCTGTTCTTGCATTGGACAAGTATGTAGTTATCGTTACTAATTTGATGGACCAGTCATGGACATAAATTAGAAGAAAAGAGAAACATAAATCAATGTAGATGGGATAAAAAAGAGCATACCTTAACATGACATGGAAGAAATCATAGACAGAAGGAGCAGCCATCTGAGCTAAGACCTCATTTGGAAGTGAGAAAATGTTGAGATTTTATTCTCGACTCAAATGGTATAAGATTAATATGATGAGTTAGAAATTGATCAAATTAGAAAAAATGAATGAAACTTACGATATACATATAGTGCAAGGATTAATAAACTAACAAAATAAATATATCAAATTGAAATTTAGGGACTTAAACCTTAATTTACACATAATATAGGGACTACTAGCATAATATGATTTCCGTTGAGGCTTGAACCTTTCAAATCCCTTGCAATTGTGTCTTTGCTGGTTTGTCCATTTTCGGTGCTTTATATATGCCCAAAAAAGTTATTGGGTAATCTTTACTAGTGGTCTCTTTCGTTTAGGACGTATTTTATTTTGGTCACTAAAATTCAAAAAAATTATTCTGGTCCCATATGTTTAGTATCATTTTTATTTTGCTCCCTTGGTCGTTAGTTTCCGTTACTTAAAAAAATTAGTTTCTAATTTAACCTCTGAACTTTCAAAATTTTATTTTTCACCATATTTCCCAAAAATTATAAAACTAAAAGCCAAAAAAATTAATTTAAAACTGTAACATCTGATTGTTTCTTTTTTTTTCTTTCCCCCTTTATGTTTAGTGAAGTTGGATTTTTTTAGACCAAGAATTATACTGTTGCTAGACAAATCTTTATGTTGCAATGTATTCAAACACTTTAACTTTGTCATGTAATTGGGTGGGTGAACTTGGATATTACCCATAAAAGAAGGGATCAAGGATGCTCAACAACACTTCAAATAAAATAACTCCATGAACCATGCTGTATAAAAGGGGAGAAGTATCTAAGTTGTAAGGAACTTAAATTTTTATGACATGAAATCTAAAGACAAAAAAAAAAGTAGTTGTATATCCGTGACTCCTTTCATACAGATGCAATCTTTGTATTTTACAAGCCTTGCCATAAATTTTGTTGCTTTAATTAGATTTTTTATGCAATACTCAATTTGCCTTGCATGTCTATCACATTAATGTCGTTGCTGATGTTATTGACATGTACAACTTGAGAAGTGCCAATTGCTCATAATTGATCCTTACCTAGTGAAGAAAAGTAAATTGTATTTCTATCACATTGAACAGTTTGGAATTGATTTGATACTCGGACACAATGAATTTATATGGGTTGGTGAATATGTCGAAACCAGAGACAATATGGTATTGGATCAAGCTAATAGTTTTGAGCAGTCCATGGCTCTTGAAGAAAAAGCCCGAACTCATATCCCTCTAGAGATGAGGTAGAACATAATTTTTGGGTAAGATGATAAAAAATAAAGTTTTGAAAGTTTGAGGGTTAAATTAGAAATTAATTTTTTAAGTAACGGAGACTAACGACTAAGGGACCAAAATAGAAACGATTTTAAACGTAAGTGACTAGAATAATTTTTTTTAAATTTTGGTGACCAAAATAGAACACACACTAAACGAAAGGGACCACGGGTGAAGATTACCCAAAATTAAATTTCGAGCCCTAATTTTAAATCTTAAATCCTACACATTACCATAAATTCTTTAAACCCTAATCATAAACCTTAAACCTAATTTTAAGCGTGAGACATAAATAAAGGCACCGAAAAAGTATAGAGAATTTTCATCCGTCTTTGCCACACCAACTCCAAACAAAATTTAAAACTTGAATAAACATAGCTTTATATATGAATTTAAAATTATGATAAAAATGATGTTATGTTAATAACTGTGATAATAATTTGTGAATCGAATCAAAACTATATATTAAAATTGTACAGAATCGAGTATTACACTACACATTTAACAAAAAAGTTATCTATAGTTTCGAGGGTTATGTCATTAAAAATTGAAAGGTACAAAGATTACAAAGCGGTAAGATTGAAGTATAGGGACTAAATCTGTAATATATATTAGTACAAGTACTTATAACGTAATTTCATCACATTAAGCCTTAAACCCTTGAAATCCCCTTCCTATCGCCATCCTTGTCTTTGCTGCCCGCAACTCCAAACGGCAATCATGAATCGGTCCAGGGGAATCCTCGCCTCTCTCAGACTCGCCAACTCGGTTCTTTCCACGCGACTCAGCTCAGCTCCCGCCGTCTCCACTCAGGTGACTCGCTTCTCCTCTTCACATCTCTCATTTCAACCACGCTCTCCTCTTTTAACAAACATCCATCAAAGCCTTTACTTCTCCACAAAACCCAACTCGTTGCTTCAACTCATACTGACCAACGACTGGTCTGACGAGTTAGAGACCGCCTTAGACGAGTTTAACTCCGCCTTGACTCATGAAACCGTCATCTACGTTCTGAAGAAACTCGATAAAGACCCAAAAAAGGCATCGTGTTTCTTCAATTGGGCACGTGAAGAAAATGGGTTTAGTCCCAATTCTTCAGTTTTTAGCTTTATGCTTAAGATCTTAGCTAATAAAGCTACAATGAAAGAGTTTTGGATAATTTTAAGGGAAATGAAGGAACTGGGTTTTTATCTTGACGAGGAAACTTATCATACAATCCATTCTTGCTTTAAGAACGATAAGATGGCTGGTGAAGTTGTGGCCTTAACCCATTTTTATAAAAGAATGGTTGAAGAGAATGCTAAGGATAGCATTGCTCAGAAGTTAGCCGAGGCGATTCGTATGGCTGAATGTGGTAATGAGATTGAGAAAGAATTAGATGGTATGAACATCGATTTATCTGATAATTTAGTGATTAGGGTG
Organism: Hibiscus tridactylites; assembly: GCA_958450335.1. Lineage (NCBI taxonomy): Eukaryota > Viridiplantae > Streptophyta > Magnoliopsida > Malvales > Malvaceae > Hibiscus > Hibiscus tridactylites. The sequence goes on from OY288270.1 coordinate 3,189,653, forward strand.
TTGAAGGAGCTTAGAAATTACCCTAAGAAAGGTTTACTGTTTTTCCATTGGGCGGGTAAGTGTTCGAGTTATAAGCATAATACGGTTACTTGTAATGCTCTTGTTAGGGTTCTTGCTAGGCATGATTCTATTGAAGAGTTTTGGAGTGTTGTTGAGGAGATGAAGGGTGAAGGGTTCGAGTTGGATATCGATACGTATATAAAAGTTTCGAGGAGCTTTCAGAAGTTCAGGATGTTGGAGGATGCAGTGAAACTTTATGAGTTCATGATGGATGGTCCATACAAGCCTTCAGAACAAGATTGCTGCTTACTCTTACGGAGCATTTCCGGTGATGCACAAGATTTGAGTTTGGTGTCTAGGGTTGTGAATAAATACGAGGCAGCCGGGTATTCGCTTTCGAAGGCTATTTATGACGGGATCCATCGTTCTTTAACCAAGGTGGGTAAGTTTGACGAAGCGGCCAAGATTATGGAGACTATGAAAAATGCCGGGTGTGAACCTGATAATATCACGTACAGCCAGCTGGTGTTTGGACTTTGTAAAGCAAGAAGACTGGAAGAAGCCTGCAAGGTGTTGGATGAAATGGAAGCAAACGGATGTCGCCCGGATATCAAGACATGGACTATTTTGATTAAAGGTCATTGTGATGCTAATCAGATCGATGGTGCATTGATGAGCTTTTCGAAGATGCTGAAAAACTGTGAAGCGGATGCCGACTTATTGGATGTCTTAATAAACGGTTTCGTCAGCCAGAATCGAATAGACGGCGCATACAAACTGCTGGTGGAGATGGTGAATGTGGTTCATTTGAGACCTTGGCAAGCAACATTTAAACTTCTTATAGAGAAGCTTCTGGGGAAAAGAAAACTCGAAGAATCAATGAACCTACTTAAGTTAATGAAGAAACAAAACTACCCACCTTATCCAGAGCCTTTCATTCGATATATTTCGAAATCGGGGACCGTGGACGACGCTAAAGAATTCTTAAAAGCACTGAGTGTGAAGGAATATCCAAGCATCGGGGCTTACATTCAAGTTCTTAAATCATTTTTGGAGGAAGGTAGACATTCAGAGGCTCAAGATCTACTGTATAAGTGTCCCCATCATGTTCGTAATCATCCTAAAGTATCTGAACTCTTTGGTACCAAATCTACTGCTTGATTTTCTGAGTTTCCCCTGCTTTAATGTTTAATTTTAGACAGATTGGTTTAATGTTTTTAATACTTTTTCAATGAATTGGTGTCATATTACTCGATAGTAAAGCAGATAAGATTGAATTTCATCATGTTAAATTTTTCGCTCTGGATACAAAGCCTTGAACATCATATGTTACTCATAGAGGCAGAGACGGACGTAGAATTTTATATCAGGGCAGAAACTTTTAGGAAATTATATTAGAAATTCAAAGGGCGTTACGTTACAAAAAATTTCGCGGCGCGCACTATTTATTTATCATCAATGAAGAAAATCAACCATCATCCACTCATTTAAGCCCTTAGAAGATCGATGACAACTCCCCTGATGCTCCCATTGTTCTTCTTCAGCAGCATTTTGTTCATTTCCACATCACAGAAACCCTGCACCCACATAACCACATAACACAATCCTAATAAACAAGAGGAAAATCAATAAATCAAAGGGAGACCACAATTTCTGCAGACGTTTTACCATTTCCTGCAGCTCTTCAAGCATGGATCCCATTTTGCAGTGATTGTTGTCAACAGATTAAAGCTCGGAAAGCATGTCAACCTTTTAGAAATGGAAGACTTACATGGATGAGAACCCAATCCCCCGAAATTTATGCCAGCTTTGTGATGCCATCCTCCAGTAAGAAACATATCGACCAGGAACCGGTGGTGCAGTAAAATCAATAGCAATATCAAGTTCCCCATCAATAGGTACACCATCAATTTACTACAGCTTTATGTTTGACTTACTCGGTGCATCTTTTGTTCTGATTTCGTCCTTTTTTGCTGTAGATGTAAAGGACATAAAGTGTGTGATCAACTATGATTTGCTAAGCATGCTAGGGACCTTATCAAGCTTCTACAAGATGCAGGCCAGGTCGTCTCCCCCGCATTGTCCACATTGGCTCGCTCTGCAGCTTCAAAGTTTGGAGGTAATACTTTGTTTGAATACCTGTTGGCAAAAAGTAATGTGCGAATCAAGACTTCCCAGGTATATTCTTGGTTTTCTTGCTTGTCGACAATCAACAGTGCTTGTTTTGGTTTTAGGTTCTGGAGGAAACTTCCGCTCCAGAGGACATGGTGGTTTTCGTAACCGGTCTTTGATATCAGGATCTAATGCTGCATCTCTTGGTCGAAAGAAAAGTGTCCGATAGTTTACCTAGAGCCGCTGCCGCTATGAGCCCCTTCGACCCTTTTAAGGGTTTTATTGTAGGAAACTATCCCAGTGTTGTGTTGTAGGATGTTGAGGTTTCCCAGATTGTTCTTGGATTCCATTTCAGTTTATAATATCATGTTAAGCTTTAACAATCAAAAGATAGAAAATTTTAGTTTTCCAGTCAAGTTAATTATAGATAGATTGCTTCTTCCCCAAGTTTGTGCAGTCTGTATGATACCAAGAAGATCATCATCAATTTGAGAATAGAAATTCGACTTTTTAAGCTTTTTTTGTATATAAATTTGTTCATATTCTTTATTGAAACTTTGAAGGCATCTTATTCATTAACAAAGGTTTACAAATTGAAGAATGCTTAGCCTCTGCCATCAGCTTATACTTTCCCCATATTACCACCATGTAAAGCTGTAATACAACTTTCTCATGAAATAATAAATGAGCAATAAAGAACCAACTGTGAAGCACATTTTCTGAAGAGGGCTAATCTTCTTCGACAAACTTTGATCCCTGCATGTGACAAAAAGATTCTGGTGAAGTTAGACTAAAGCAAGGGATAAAATCAAGATTGGAACTTTTAAATGGATGTTGGTATTACTTTTCTTCAGTTTCTGTTGCAGGTCGAGGTTCAGCTTTACCCCCTGCTGCCGCTGGTGCGGGCTGTCCCGGTTTAGATGCGACAACCAGTGCTGGTTGAGGAGTTTCAGTTGGCAATGGTGCCGGTTTAGTTCTTGGAGATGTTAGTGCTACTCGGGCTTGTTCACTTGGAACAGGCACGGTCCTTGCCTGTTACGTTAACTCGTGAGAAAAATATATTTGCATGCCGTTTATACAAATGATAATTGTTTAAATTCACTCACCAATTTCCTGAATTGCAGATTGAAGAGCAGCTGAATGTATCTTTGCTTAGCCAGATTTTGTTCTTTGTTCAACTGCCTCCAAAATGCATAGGTGGATCCCATGTTCAGCAGTTTGTTTGCATAAATCTCCCATGTGTAGCTGCGTTTTCGGATAAAAGAAGAGACGTTAACCGAAGCTATTCAATGAAAATTTTCAAGGCTAAACTTTTTCGTCAGTGGTACCATTCATGTATGCGACGAAGTCCTTGAGTTGACACCCTGTTCCAATGTTGAGCATCCATCTTGCACTTCTCAAAGAAATCGGCTATGATGTTGCTGGATTGGTCGCCATTGTTTGGATCGATATGGAAACCAGAGACCCCATCCACGATAATCTCGGCCGGGCCTCCTTTGTTGGTTGCAAAGGTGGGTAATCCACAGTTCATTGCTTCAATAACTGTGAGACCAAAGGCCTCATATAAAGCTGGCTGCACAAAAGCTCCCTTCGTATCGGCAATGCATCGATACAGCTCTCCATTGCGAAGTCTATCGGTTTGGGCTGCAATCCATCTGAATTGACCCTTCAGTTGATATTGCTCGATCAGACGATGCATCTTTTTAATCTCTGCTTGCTCCTCTCTGTCATTGGACTTGGATGGATCAAAGAATCCAGCAACCACAACGAGGTTTACTAAGTCCCTAAGCCTTTTGTTCTTTCCATACCACTCAGTTAGACCTGTAATATTCTTGACAGTATCAAGTCTTGCCATGGAGAAGATAACCGGCTTCCTCCGGTCCGCCAGATATCCACTGTTGCAAGCATAATACACTTAAGATCACCATTAATTTTGATGAACAATGAATTTATATTGCGGAAATAAATCGCATCTTACTTACATGTGTTCATTATTATCGTTCTGGCTGTAGAGTAATTCTTCAATGGCCGGATGAAAAGAGGATAGACGCCGGTTTTCCTCGGAGTAGGGAAAGTAGACAGACTGATCAGCTCCCGGAGCAACTATGTTGAACTTGGGGTCAAATATATTGATGCCTGAGACAACCCGGCAAAGTCCGGGCATGGTAAAGGCTGCATGACTTTCATATTGTCCAGGCTTTTCGGAGCTGAGACAGAGAAAAATTCACCACTTTTTAGTTAAACTCGAGGTATGTTCGTCTCATGGTTTATACATGATTAACATATAAAAGCTAGACGACCTTCCGGCGATTTCCTGATAGGTGCTGGTTATGATAAAATCGGCAGCATTCATCGCTAGTATGTCAGCTGTATATTGACATGAAAAGTGATACTTTGCTTCCAGCTCTTTCCACTTGACATCAGAATCTTCATACTTGGTTTTCTCTAAAGCATGAGCTATTGTTCCCAGAGGGATTCCGAGTTTGCTAGCCATTAGGGACGCCACCAAATTTCCATCGCTGTAGTTTCCGATTATGAGGTCCGGTTTACACCCCATGTGCTCAAGGACTTTCGTTTGAGCATCCTGGTCGTGAGAGACATCGATTCCGAGTAAGTCTAAGTCCATGGATTTAGAATTGGTGTTGGAAATGAAGGAACATACCTGTGCAAATGTCTCTAGATATGGATAGATGTCGAACCGTGAGACCCACTGTTGAAGTACCCCTTTATCTGTCTTGAATGGGACTCTAAGAATGTGGGAATGCTTGGTGTTGATGATCGGTTCGAGCTCTTGGTTGCATTTGGTTCCTCGAGCATCCGGTATAAGGCGAGTTACCTACAATATTTCAAAATGACATGGTGATGATAGGGTCGTAAATCGCTGTTGAATATATATATGTTGCTTACCACAACAATCTGAGGCTTCACGGCGAGGCCTTGTGATTTTATTCTGAGTAGCAAGGCTTCCTCAAGAGCTTTTACTTGATCAAGAATGTAAACCACCTTATTACATTTGCAAAGCAACTCTGTAAGTACTTAATTACCTCGGTTGAATCCATCTCTACAGTCTTATTATATTGTTACCTGCCCTCCAGTATCTGGCAAGCCAAGGACATCTGCCTGCCCGAAGTAACCGTGAGACGATACAATTACGATCTTAAACACAGCTGGGAGCCAACTAAAGAGTGAGTCGAGTTTTGCTGGCTCCGGTGTTTGTAGCACCTCGGAAAGGGTCATCATCGTCTCCTTGACTCTTTCGGCATTATGCCCCCATCCTTTCTCGAACCCCAACTCTTTCAACCTGATATTTATTGCCGCCATTCAAATAGTAAGGAAATACTTTCCCGGTTATATGTATTTGCCATGTATCAAGTAGTAGCTTCAATCTAGATATAACCTTGGCTCAAAATTCTTGTATGGTGTTTCTTTGGGCAATGTGGAGACGATTCTGCTCGCCGCCAACAGAGCTATTTTAAGCTTGTCGACCGTATCTAGATTTCCGTTTATCAGGAGATCCTGCAACTCCAAGTACATCCACGCATGATTCTCCGAAATATAGGAAGAAATTGAAGCCAAATATGGATGTATGTTTGCATGCAGGCGTATACGCATATATTTACCTCCCCTTGGTGATTAAGGGACAATAAGTAGTCCAACATCGGGTTCGTGCATTCGCAGCTCTCGGATAGCTTCGAAAACATAAACTTCGAGACGTAGGTGGCTCCATTGCCGACACTAGAAGGGAGGGTTAAATGAGGGGTAGTGTAGTTCATGGATCCAAAGTCAATTTCCAAAGCATTCTCATCAGTTGCCCTGCAGAGAGAACTTTGTTAAGGATCCTATTTAAACTGCAGAGACAGGTAATATGATGATATAATTATACCAATTTTGGTCGAAGATCGTTTCCTTGAACTTCAAGTAATCTGAAGGGTCGATTGCATCGACATGGAGGTTCTCCGAGTTCACCTTGACAAATTCCCAGAATCCCGGATTCGGTCTCACGGCAAACGCAACATACGGTGGAACCACAGCTGCCTCCTGCAAAAATATAAACAGTTTTACTGCTAATACATACCAAAAATGATAATGTCGATTAATAAAACTAAAAAAAAGTTTGGGATTTATCTAAAATGTAAGACCTGTGTGGATATCAGAATGAAACCAATTAATCCCTCCAGGATCTTGCTTTTTTCAGCCTTGTCTTCTATTGATTTCTCCACTTCATCCATCAATTGCTGTCGTTTCACCAACCTTTTTCCCGATGCTACCAACCTATATAAACGCGTATGTATATATATATGTATCTGTCACGACTCGACCGACCGATAAAATACTCTTAATTTCTCTAGGCTGCATCGTGCTAGCAGCCTAGCATTATGCCTGTAAGCTGCTGGTATTGTCCCTTTTGGACAAGTTCTTTGAACTCACATCACAACATCCAAATCAATGCACTCTGCAAACTACATTGCACTCATTTGTGTTGTGATTTGAGTTCAAATTTCTAGACACACATCTGAAAACGACGATTTCGACTTATATTTTCACTACACGACCCGTACCTCACTGGTCGGGTCATTATAATATATACGTATACATATGCAGGATGCTAAAGTTCAGTTCAAAATGATGTATACCTGGTGAAACATTTCTTCATATGGTAGGTGCTCTGCCTCAAAGCATCAGGCATGCTATCTGCAATCGTATCCGATCGTTTCAACGATTGTCGGGACTCCATTTTCAGATATAAAGCAAAGCAAATTACTACTCCAGACAACACAAGGATTATTATGAATCAACAACAACTTGCAGATTGTGTTATTTATATACATAGAGGGAGTGATGTAGGGATCAATGGTACAAAGAGTAGGGAAAGGAATATTATTCTTTGATATGATTGGTGGGAATTCTAGTTTTGACAAACAAGAAAGATGCCCCCATCAAATTCATTTGCCCTTTTTCCAAGCATATCATATCAAGCAAAGGGGATTTGGAAATGCAAAGGAATATGTGTGTAGGTTGGTTAACTCTTGTGTTATTCTATTCTATTATTCTTTTCTTCTCATTTTCCTTATCCTAGTTATTGTGATTCTATATAGTATATGTATGCCAATCAATTCTATAAAACAAGTGGAAAAAAATAAAATTTAAGTATTAACTCTAAATTCTAAATTATAAACCATAAATTTTATACACTAAAAAAATACATTATACCCCTAATTCCTTAAACTTTACACCTAAGCCCTAACCTCCTTAAACCCTAAACTTAAGCCTTAACTCTAAACCCTAAACCTATTTTTTAATGTGTAGGGCATAAATAGGGACATCAAAAAGGGACAACTGATTTTTATTTCACACCTTCAATTAGCATTTACTCCCTCTTTCATAGCTCACTAGCATGATATTCTATGAATGAAAAAATTATGGGTTTAACTTACTACATCAATTATGATCTCAACTAATAAAAATTACTTTATTCATTTTTTTTCCATATTATTAACTCATTTATATAATAACTTTCAAAAAAAATGTTTTTAAAATTACATGTAAAATAACTAGTGAAGGTTATTAGTTGAAAACATGATGAGAGAAAGAATGATAAAGTGAATGGTTTTTATTAGTTCGAACTATAAATGATATAACGAGCCAGTCATATAATTTTTCAAATGAATGGGTAATGAACGATTAACTTTAACTATCTAGCCGATCAATGTTAGACAAATAGGCTAAACATCCGCCCCTAATTTTTATTAGTTTAGACCATAAATCATTTATCGAAGGTCGTCATCATTAATCTTCTTATCAGTAATCACAACACAACAAAAAGTAGAAAGAAAGTCGTCCTGAATAAAAAATCGTTTATGTGTTCGTTTATATATTTTACTAGTGATTTTTTTGTTGGCAAATATGATTTTATTAGTTAAACTTAAAATCATAAAAATTATTGACCTATTTTGTGTATTTTTATTAAAAAAATATCTAAACTTAAATAAAAAGAAGTGTACAACACAACTAAGTAAAATAATGACTAACATCCGCATGAATTTTTTTTACCAAAAGACAACTAATAGCCATTATTTTATTTATATTTTATTGATAAAATATGTAATATAAATTTATTTGTATAACATATAAAAAAGTATAAAGAAAAACAGAAATTTTATTCGTCGGCTCCTTTTATTCGTTGTTTACCCAATGAACCGTTGTAAACCACCTCTCATCTATAGATTATCAACACATAGTAATTATAATCCTTTAAAATATCTATTTAATTTTATTTCAAAAAAATATCTACTTAATTACGAGTGAACCAAGTTTTTTTAGAAAAAAAAATAGTCTCCCGTAAAGAATGAGGATTCAACAAAATATCAGATTTTTATTTATTTTAAATAACATTTTTTATTCTCTCAATTTAAAAAGGACGTTTCGCCCTTAACTATAATTGATGGAATTATCCTTCATACGGACAAGGACCCATGACAAAGGATAAATGCGGTGATTTTTTTTTTATAATCACTTGTATTTTAATTGAATGGGTAAATATGCCTCGGTTATTGTGTCAACATGTTTGAATTTAAAAATTTGAGCACAATTTTGGACCTCAAACATGATTTTGAAAAAGCAAGGTAGAAATTTTTGCGTTTCATCGTGATTTTTGCACTATATTTTTACAGAATTGTGATTTAAAAAAAAAACTCTCAAACATAAATCACGTTACTTTAAAATCAATTACACACTATATTTTTAAACAACCGTTTCAATTTAATTATTTCACTCATCATGTTAAAATTTAAATCTTTAACTTTATTTAAATAATCTAACATCTCATCTCCTCATATGAACAAGTTATTGGTGGATAAATATGTGGTATTTAAATATTGACCTTTTTCTACAAATAATATTGGTCAAGTGACCCACATTAAAAATAGGATAAACTATTTTGGTAATCACTAAAATTTTAAGATGTTTTTACTTTGGACACTAAAATTGAATTTTTTTCATTTTAGTCACTAGACTTTTAATTTAGATTCATCATGGTCATTGTTGTCGTTGTTGACTATCAGAACAGCTTCAAACCAAATTATATTAACCTTTTGGCCAAACAAATCATTCTGTTGGGATTGATCTGGGACGTCCCTATCCATCATAATTTTGGCCTAGGTGGTACTTCTAAACTTTGAAAAATTAGGGATTTTTGGGAAGAAGACTATATCGTGTCACGTCAACATTTTTTAATGACAATGGTTGTAATGAAATCGAATTAAAAGTTTAATGACTATAATGAAAGTTTTATTATTTTAATGACCAAAGTGAAACTCTAAAAGTTCAGTAGCTACCAGTATAGTTTACTCTAAAAATTATTAAGTATTTTTTGTTTAAATGAAAAACCATCCCTTAAATTATTTTAATTTATCTGCTTTGAGCTCCTAAATTATTTTTGGTCAAAACAAGTATCCAAGCTATTATTCTATAACTATTTTAATTATATTTGTTAGTCCCGTTAAAAATCTTGGTTAAATACATTTACAATGATGTCAAATAATTTAACTAAAATTTTGGTTTAAAATTTTAAAATAATTACAAGTTAATTTAAATAAAAATTAAAACTAATAAAATATTTTTACTTGTCAAATAAACACGTTTACCTCCAAAAATATTTTTCTGATCGTGTAATTATTTTAATTTGGAAAAACTTTTTTTGGTTCAAACCATTTTGAAACCTAAATTCATCTTTGATTTTTTTTTGTTTCCGATAAATTATAATCGTTTTGATTATTAAACTTAAAACGATTTTAATTTTGTAATCTTATTGAAATTCCTAGAACTCCAAATCGTGTTTGAACAAAAATTGTCACTATCAATACTTAATTTCACTAGAGTAAGTTTTTCTACTCTCTAAAACACAATTACATCGATATAAGATAGTTATAATTTCTCAAACATATTTACACGGATTGATTCTAAATTATTAAATTAATGGGTGAACTAACAATTAGCTCGTTCTTTGTGCATGCATCATGCATGCATGCATGAATCTTCACTCGGACCTAGAATTTTTTCATATTTGACTTTTTAAAATTATAATTATAGAAAAAGAAAACCATGAATGTCAATCATTATCACTTTTTCTTTGTTCAATCTCTTCAATCCTCCTCAAAACTTCACTCATCTTCGGCCGCTCCTCCGGCGCGGCGGCGGTACACTCCAAAGCCAGATTCGTAAGCTTCAACATGTCATCGTGTGCTTCTCTCGTACCTAAAATCTCTACGTCCAAGATATCCGTCGACCAATCATTGTTCACCACATCTCTAACCCACTTCGACAGCTCGCCGGCTTCCCTTTCTTCGCCGCCTTCATCTCCAGGTATCCGGCCAGTTATGATTTCCAGTATGATAATACCGAAGCAATAGACGTCGGCTTTGTTCGTCAACTTCTTTCCTTGACAGAATTCCGGTGATCGGCTAATGGCCAGCTTCTCCGACGATCTTCGAGACGACAGCAACGGGTGGTAGCCGTAATCTGTGAGCTTGGTACGGTGGTTTTGGCCTTGGCGGTGGAGCAGAACATTTGAAGACTTGAGATTTGCGTGAGGAACTTTGTGGTTAGGTAAGTGTTGGTGAAGGTAATTCATGGCCATTGCTACATCTTTGATTATTGACAGTCTTGTAGCCCAGTTCAGCGGTATTCTCCCCGAACCTCTATTTTCTGCCATGCACCAACAAAATAAGGGGTTAATTCTACCGTACGTCCTTAATTTATAGTTCAGATTTTAAATTGATCTCTAAGCTCGACAAAATGTTCTAAACTTAAAGTATGCATCAATTAGGTCATACCATCGTCATTACTTTTAAGTGTGAAATAACAACTCCAATTTGGTGTGGAGCTAGTATATATAAAACATGTGAATCAAATTATATATATATATATTGCATGAACGACTTTAGATTTGATGTGTCAAAAAAAAGAAATAATCACTAACAAGTGTTGGGTGTAATTAGGGATAGACCAGGGGATGGCGGGGGCGATCACCCCTAAAAACTTGAAATTCCTATATGCTTTAGAAAAATTTTAGAATTTTTTAATGTATTTTCTATTAAAAATTTATTTTCGCCCCCTAAAAATTTATAGGTTCGCCCCCCTAACCTAAAGTTCAGCGTCCGTCCTTGGGTGCAATGGCAAGGCACGTTGTACTCACAATAAGAGAACTCATGTTTGAACTTTGGAGACGACATTATTGAGAGTAAAAGCTACGAATCTCGAACATAGACCATAAAATGGACATGAACTATACCAAAAAAATAATCCTCCTGAATTTTACTGAACACATGTACCGCCACCTAAGGGAAAAACTAAAAATTGTTTAGGGTGGGAAAATAAAATTAAAATTATTGGGGGGTCAAAGGCACAATTTTTTTATATTAAAAACATTAAATTGAAGTTTTACCCATTTGAATCTATGCATGGGAGCCGAGGCCCCTACCTACCGACTAGCTAAAAGGACCTGAATGATTCAAAACTACAATATTTAGAGAATTCAACTTGGATGTTTTGAAGTTTAAGAGACCAATTTAGAATCTAGAGTATACTTTGAGGACATTTAGTGAATTAACCCAAATTAAATCTCAAAGAAACCAAAGAACCAAACTGAACTGACCGTGTAATAACTCGAACAAGTTGGCACAATGCAGAAATTCATAGATAATCAGCTTCTCGTCCTTGGAATTGTAGAAAGAAATGATCTGCACCAAGTTCTCATGCTTAAGCTTTCCCAGCAGCTGCATCTGCTGAACAAATTCCTTGTTGCTCAACCCCTTCATGTCTTTAACTCTTTTCACGGCAACCACAACGCCGGCTTCCAACGACGCTTTGTACGTGGTGCTTAATCTCCCTTTCCCCAGAACTTCAGCCGATGCTCTCAGCAAATCGTCCAAGTCGAAAGCCGCTATGTTCTTGTCGAAAAATTCTAACTCGGAAAGCTTATGCAATCCGGCGTTCATGGCTGTTTCTTCTTTCCCATGCAGTCTCCTATAATACCAAACTAAAACCAAGATGATTAGGAAAGGAACCAGGACGGAGGCAGCGATGATGAAAGCCAAATCCCGAGCTCGGAAACTTCTTTTTCCGCCGTGCGTCGGTGACGGAGATGGGGCGGGTGGAACCGGAGCCGGAGCCGGGCATTGCTTCTTTATAGGACGGCCGCAAAGACCCGAGTTATGTTCAAAACAGCTCTCGGGGAAACTTTGAAGCACGTCGGTCTGTGGAATTGGACCCTGGAGACTGTTATAAGATACGTTGAAGGTGACCAGGCTTTGCTGATCGAACGGCGGGATCTCCCCTTGCAAATAATTCTCTTGCAGCTCTATCTTTTTTAGGTTCGGTAATCGAATGTAATGAAAAGGGATCGATCCCGTGAACACGTTACGCGAAAGGAAAATATGTTCTAAATGAATGAGATCGGTAAGATCCGGAAGTGGTCCGACGATCGAGTTGCTCCTCATGCTTAGTTTAGTCAGGAGAGTTAAGTTGTTCAGCAACAAAGGCGGGAGAGATCCGGCTAGTCGAAGTCCGTCGAGGACGACATGTACCACATGTCCCTCGGAACAAGCAATGCCGCCCCATCTGGTTTGGTTGTTCATACATGGAGGCCCCGTCCAATTCGAGTACAGATTCGGAGAACCGATCAAGTCCCTAAGTCGAAACAATGCTTCTTGTTCGCTAGGATAGTACTCCCCAACAATCGGTATCAGAGCAACAACATCGTCCAACATCGCGATACACAAGAGCAGCGATGCGAAGTTGAGAGCTAAGTTCATGTCCGCCGTAATTCGGACAAATCATTTCGGCGTCGAAGTCATCGTCATCGATCCAAAGACAAAGCAATGCTTCCCCAAAGGAACCAAAATTGGATAGCATAATAAAGTCATACCTTTCTTTGAGTAAATCACAAAGTAGTTGTTGGTTGACGAAGTTTGCAAAGCTATACGTAAAGGATTCTTATCTTTTTGTGGCAGAAACAAGAGAACATTGACTTGTTTATATATGAACTTTATATACAGTTTTTGAATTAAAATTTACATGAAAAATATATAGGATTAAAATAGATATTCAACTGGCATTAAAAAGAATAAATTATTTGTGTTGTTAGATGTCGTGGGAAGCAAAGAATGAGAAAGGGCTGGAGATGAAGATGCTTGGCAGCTGCAACAACTGTAAATTATTGTCCCAAAATGCCTAACCACGAACTTATAATATATATATACAGCTCAAAACATCAGGAATTTTATATTGTAAAATTAAAGGTTCAAGTCTACGGTTCATTGGATTTTGATAATTTAATTTTAATAAAAGGTTTTATTTAAGTCTACGGTACATTTCTTACAATGTTTAGAATGTTCAAATCCTTTTCTATCTTTAAATTAGAGAGTATTGAATTCTTATTGCTTAAACATATTCAATTATACGTTATATTGTATGGTGTAATTAATGATAAAAATCTTCGGTCTTTTTTTGGTGCCTCTAGTTATACTATTTGTTCAAAATTAGTTTTAAGGTTTAGAGTTTAGGGTCTTATGTTAGGGTTTATGGTTAATGTTTAGAGAATTTAAGGTATGGTGTATTTTTTAGGAGATATGGTACAAGGTTTAAGATTTAAAATTTAGGGTTAGAGCTTGGAATTTAATCTTGTAGTGATTTTTAGTGTTGGAGCATAAATAGGGGCACCGAAAAAAAAAGACAGAGAATTTTTATCCGGTGTACCAACAATCAGGACAAAGTCCGAAACTTCAGTGTTTGACGTCAAAATTTAAAACATGCTTAATGCACTTTCTTCCCTAAACTATATATGTTTTCCCAACTTGCCTCATAAAATTCACTTTGACCACTTTTGCTTCTTAACGTTTTGCGAGGTTACCCATATTACCCCGGGGGAAATTGGGATGTTTTTCAGGTAAAACCCAGATGAGAGGGTAGGGTTTGAGGAAAGAGGTGAGGATATTTTGGTAAAATAAAATTAATTTAATAAATATTTTAATATATTAAATTTAAAAATAAAATAATTAAGTGACGTGGCGCATTCTGATTAGTCAGGACAAATTTTTTTAACGATTGTGACTATATGGGTAACGTCACTAAACGTTAGGGGCCAAAAATAGTTAAAATAAATTTTAGAGGACAAATTTAAAAAATATATAGTTTAGGGAGAACAAAAGTGTATTAAGCTTTTAAAAAATTAACATATAATACACTTTTGAAGTGATATTAATATTTTCTAGAGTGGTGCTAATTTTATTTTTAATGTTTTACATAATATAATGTTCTGTCACTGTTAACAAAATTATCGATTGAACTAAGCTTATTAGGCTACAATTCCTATGGACTAGTGCATTATTGTGGGGGGAAAAAACGTGATAATTATATGTATGCGGCTATGCGCCACAGGCCTGTGTGTGCAGTGGGCCTGGTCTTTAACTTAACAATCCGCGCAGTTTTAGCTTAAAGGAATCCGCAGAATTCGAATTTTGACACAGGGGTGAGCAAAACTCGACTCGCTTCGAAAAAATCGAATAAGTCGACTCGAGGTGAAAATACTCTACTCGTCTTGAATCGACTCAAAATTTCATAAGCTCAACCCGACTCGAAAAAATTTCAAATAAAGTTTGAGTTGAAAAATAAAAACTTGAATAACTCAAAAATTTTAGTAATTAATGAACTTATTTTTAAGTTCGAGACGCGTCTCTCAATTTTTATGATGTATATATATATATACCGAAATATTGTCTCATATAAAAAAATATGAAGAAATATATATGCGCATATCTTATATGATTAGAGAAAATTGTTTAAATTGGAATCAAACTATACTATAACATGATAAATAATTATAATTAAATTTTTATAGGAACTCGAAAACTCGACTCGAATTTCTTAAACTTGAATCGAAAAAAGTTCAAATAAAATTTGAGTTGTAAAATATGACGCGTCAACTTGAATAACTCGAAATTTTTTAACTCGACTCGATCGAACGCTCACCCTTATTTCGACATTGTGAATGTAGTAAATTGAGTTGGGATGATCATCTCCATAATAAGCCTCTGTAGTATTTGATTCGGATTAGTCAGCCAATAGTTTGAATAATCGTGGTTAAACAAACAAAAAAACAACACTTAAAAGGTTAGATTAAATGAGACTATTGGGTTTTTTTTTTGAAATGAGTACGTCGGTTTTATTAATAAAGGAAAAATTCAAGATGAAGGTTTACAATACAAGTAAGCAAATAATATCCGAATATAATCATAAAAATACGAAAACTAACGTCTCTAGATCATAAACATGACCAAAAAAAGGGTAAAAACCTAATACAAAACATCATCAAAGCTCGACGATGAAGGTAAAAACAATCAACAAACAACATTAAAAATGCACGTTACAGAATTAGAACACATTGACAACACGTTTATTGCCATAACTCAATCGCGAACAAGAGCGGTAACTAAACTTGCATCAAGATCCAATTTGAGGATCCAAAACAGAGAGATCAACAATATAATTAAAAGAGCACCATATTGATCAGTCGTGACGATGTCAAATTCAACCCTAATAGAAAACAAATAACAGAAAAGCGTGCCAAGAGGCAGAAAAACATGTTAAAAAGCCGAAAAATGTAGAGTAAAGCGTGTCATAAAGACATGTTTATTGAATTAAAATGACTAAAATTAAAAAATAAAATAAATAAAAAAGAAAGGTGGCCAACGATCGACAACCAGCTCTAAAACTGTTACCGCCGCTGACCTGTATTCAAATAAGAATAGAAAGAGCGACAGCACTAAGGCTAAAAAGAAAAGTACGCGGCTAGGTCTTATTCAACACCTTTAATTTTTCAAAATTTATTAAGACTATTGAGTATTTAAAAAGGTTCGATTTCACATTTTTTATGAATTATATTAACCCTAACGCCAAACCAAATTAAAATCAATCAACTTTTACACAACATAGTTTAACTTTTAACGTCAATATTTAACAAGATTAAGGGCTCAAATTTTAATATTATAAATGAAACAAATTAATTTTTTTCGTAATACGCTTTTACGGTACCTGGTTAAAATTAATTGGTCAATTCGGTAATTATACCAAAAATATGTGTGCTTTCTTTTCTTAGTTTTTATTTATTTGATAACTATGTTCTTAGACATATGAATTTAGCTAGGAATAGTCAATTCAAGAGAATAATTGTTAACAGATGAAAATACCAGATCAAAGATTTCTAACACACTGATAGTTACATACTGATTTTTTGTGGTTTAGATATTTCAGCTTTGCAAAATCACAACACTGAGAATGAAAGAAGAAAAGGGAAACTAGGCAGCTTGTGAACCACATAATGAGAATTATTGATGGTCCAAAAGGTTAAAGTTAGGAGATTTATGTGAGATAACATCCACAATAATTTCTATTTCACTTAGATATATCTTCCCACGTTTTTGGCACCAAACGAAAACTAAAAAATTAACACTATAGACAGAAAGAAAGAATGTTTTGTTATTTTGAACAATTAATTTAATATTTTATTGATTTTGTTAAAAAACACATTAAATATAATTAAAACGATAAAAGATAACCATTAACTCTCTAGATTGTTACTTGAAAAATCTGTAAAGGTAGAAGATGGGGCCCTGGATACTTGAATGAAGAAAATTCAGTTGGAAGAATCATTTTAATAACGAACATCTACAACACCAAATTCAAATTAGTTTGTCAATAAATCGAATATCGGTGTTATACCAAATATATTTTGATAGACGGTAAACTTAACATAGTAATATTCTAATATGTCGATTGAAATTTAATTCGATAATTTTTTATGATAAAATAAAGTAACAATTTTTTTTTTTTAAAAGATAAGTAGTAAGTCCTAAGGAAAAGGGGTTGAAATCTTATCATGTTGATTTGAAGTAACTTCCTCTCTCATACAATATCAACTCAAATCAACTTGATTCCTTTGACAATGTACCAATATAAGACATGAAAAAACAAAGAATTCTTTTTTTTTCAATCATAACGTACGGTCCAATTAATAATAGATCTCGTTTATCCCAAAAGAAGGAAATAATTATCTGCAATTCTACAATGTTAACATCATAGGATGAAAAATAATAAATCATATAAAAATTAAACAGATTAATATAGTGTTTGTTTTTCAACATATTACTAATTTGATATTAAAAAATTTAGAAATAATTATTCTTGTAAACTATTTTTTTTTGAATAAATGAGAATTTTATTCGTCTAAAAACTTCCTCAATACAACAATTAAATAAACCAATCAACTAATCAAATAACCCTATACCAGTTCCCACTCGAAAAGCAATATAAATGGAGAATTTACAAATTTCCTATAGCCTCTTAACCGCAAGCAAACATCCTATTTGATTAGTAATTGTAAAATTGAGGTACTTGTAGAAATTTTTTCACCTCCAGTATATCAAATAATTATCCTTTCATCAACTCACTTCATCGACAATTGAGTTGCAACACCTCAAATTTAGGGGCATTACAATATACTATTATCAAATCTAAAAAAATCTATACAAATAAGATTGGGTCCTTGGTAGGGCCCCTTGTGTGAAGAAAAAGGCCTTGCTTTAGCAAATTGGATTTTTTATTTGAAATTTTCACACTAAAATTAAAAAGAATGTGTGTTTTATATTCATGTTAAAACTTTAATAAAATGACATTTTTCTAAATATAATTGAAATACATATCATTTAATACAGATAAAAAAATAATAATTAACATAAAATAACGATAATCATTAAAATTATTCTCACCAAATAAAATACAAAAATATTATTATTAATGCTTGAATGACATATTTTATCAACAAGATTTAACTTTTTTTTATTAAAGAACAAGTAAAGTAAAGCCTTTTTTTCACACGCACGCCCATAAAAGTTCCTAGATTTTGTGGTTGGATGGGCGATCTATATGAAATGACCGATGGCTCATGGACATGGTCCACCGCTGCGTCATACTCTCGAACACTTGGCGTGCCCAAATGGGACCTTATATACTTTCTCTCAATCATTGTTGTCTTTAACTTGCGTTTAGAGCTCGATTAGTGAGCAAATTAAGATAAAGGTTTGTATTGTAATTTGCGGATGAAAATTGTCTGTCCCTTTTCGGTGTTTATATTTATACCTTTACACTTAAAATTAGGTTTAGGGTATGATGTATTTTTAGGATATATAGTTTATGGTACAAAGTTTAGAATTTAAAACTTAAGGTTAGGCCTTGAAATTCAATTTTATAATATTTTTAAGTGTTGGGACATGAATAGGGGCATCGAAAATGGGCAGAGAATTTTTATCCGTAATTTGCATGGGTGAGATTAGGCTAAACCAAGCTTTGCAAGTTGAGATAAGTAAATTGTTAAAGATGCTGTTTTATCTAAACATCAAGTCGACAATTTTTGTTGATAGATTTGATGGTTATAATAAAGTAGAATATCTTGGTTTTAGAATATTGGTAAACCAGCGTTAAACTAGATCAAGATTCCCTCATTTTGCTGGAAACTGGATTTTTTTACTAAACCAAGGGCACCAACGCCCCTTGCTTCTCTCCTAAAGCTAAGAATAATTTTTTTTGTCTTCTCAGTTTCTCAAAGTTTTGCTCTAACTCATATGAATCGATCCGTTTTGTACATCTAATTTAAACATGTAAGTTTTTAAGCAGAGATTTTATGCATACACAAAGTCTCAAACTCGAGACCCGCTTAAGCGTTTCTAGGCTGGTTACCACTAAGATCAACCAGTTAGTAGGAATACTTTCTTTTCTTAAGTAATGTAGATTTATTATGCAAATTTACATAGTGGAACTTTCAATCTTGTATTGTACAAATAATAGTTTCAATTATGCAAGTGTTTTTTAGTTTTAATTTATCATTATTCCTTTTAGTTAGTGAATGCTGGATTCCTTATAATTTTACAAGGTAGTAAGTTTTTTTTTAATCATTAAAATTTTGAAAAAAAAGGGGAAGGAATACCATAGGTTGGACCATTAACTTTGGTTTTTCAACATATATTAAATTTCCAACATAATATTTGAATTTCGGATCATTTTTAATTGAGGGTGTTTGGGGGAAATGTAGTCCACATATCCACACACAACCGTCCATTCCAAGATGAGTTGTTGGATAACCTTGGTTGACGTGGCTATATTAGAGCCTCTATGGAACAGTGCTGTCCAACAATGGTGTAATGTAAATACATAAGAGAAAAAAACAATGGGTATAAATAATGGACTTAAAAATGCCATTTAATATAGATAAACATTTAATAGTTTGACCATCAAACAGCCAAACTAATATATAGAAATAAAGTATTTTACAAAAACATGATACTCTAGTGAATACTCCAAACTATACAAAGATCCGAATTTACAATGTTGTTTTTATTTATGGAATAGTTCATGTTCCAAACTATACAAAGATTCCAATTTACAATGTTGTTTTTATTTATGGAATAGTTCATGTTGGAAACTCGACGGACCCAACACACCCACTATAGGAGACCTATGACTGACTATTAATACTACACCAACTCCTTGAATCGGTTAGCTTTTCTATCTTCTAATTTTTTAGTGCACAATACCTTTGGCGACAATGCCGACCATATACCAATTAGGCGGTAGAAACGACCATATATTATTCAAGCGACAGCGGAGGTAACCATTAGTAACTAATTCAAGTACTCTAAAAAAATACATAAACTAAGGATTTTTCATTAGAAAAATAAAAGAGCCGCGACACTAAAGAAAAAAAAAGGCAAGGGCATTAATCATTGGACTCTTTAATATATACGATCAAGAAACAAATAATAATAAAAATAATAACAATAATAATATATTTACAATCGCAGGAGATAAAACTATTAAATCAATGCTTTAGTAACGTACCACTTAAAAAAGAAGTTAGAAATGAGGTTTCCCGGTCATGCGTTCACCTTTGTCCCTTTAAGACAACCAGTCACACACAGCTCACCAAATCATTGCGTCCAAAAACCCTCAATTAATTAAAAATGAACTAAAATTCACTACTTTAATTCACTCCCTTTACTTAATAATACTAATATTTAAGTCCCCTCATTTTCATTTCTCTATAAACACACTACACCATATTTTCCCATCTCTGCCCAAATAGCTCCCTTTCCCTTCCTCTAAGAATGGGAAACTGCCAAGCCACTGATGCGGCCACTCTGCTCCTCCAGCACCCGTGCGGCAAAGCCGAGAGATTCTATTGGCCCGTCGGCGCTCGCGAGGTTATGAAGACGAACCCCGGTCACTATGTGGCCCTGCTTATCTCCACCACCTTGTACCATTCGAATTCGAGTAACATCGATAAAGCTTCACGGTCACAGCAAGCTAGCAATAACACTAATGTCAACCCTGTTCGTTTAACAAGGATTAAGATTCTTCGGTCGACGGATACTCTTCTTCTCGGCCATGTTTACCGGCTCATCCCCACCCAAGGTACCATATACAACATATTAACATATATGTTCTGGTCGCTTGTTTTTTATGTTGTAATCTGATCTAGTTGTGTTGGGATTCTCAGAGGTTATGAAAGGTTTGCATGCCAAGAAACACGCAAAGATGAGTCGAAACCAAAAATCCGCGCCGGAGATGTCACATGAGAAGGGTGCTGGTCCGAGATCTGAACCGGACAAGGTGAGCAAACATGAAAGGCAACGATCCAGATCAAAGACATGGCAGCCTTCATTACACAGCATCTCCGAGGCTACAAACTGAGGTCTGAGGATGTTGTTTTTCATGTTTTTTGCCACATTAGATTGCTGCATAAGAGACATAAAACCCCCAAGTTTCTTTCTTTAACTTGTAAAAACCAATACATGCAGTTTCTCTCACTCTAGTGTCCAAATATAGGCTAGCGAACCCAGAAAACCACAGCTTTCTTCAACCTGCAGATCTGAGACAAATGCATAATTGTACATCCGAAAAACAAAGAACAGAGTTGTAATATCCAGCACTGTTATGTAATCGAAAGGTTATCTGTATGCCGGAACCATCGATGTCCGATTAATGTTTTCGTTCCAAAGTTACATTCAGGGACGAAGCTAGGATCGACCATTGGGAGGGGCAAAGGTCTATTAAGCTTTTAAATCTAAAAATTAGGAGGGGCAAAAGACCTTATTTGACTAGTGTTTAAAGTAAAAAGGACCTCAAATGCTATTATACCAAAAATATTGGGAGGGGCTGTACATACCTCCGTCCCTGGTTACATCATAATCGATCATTACAATCGTATAAACAAACTTAACAATAATATTAACAAACCAGAATATAACCGGACAAGTTTAATTTAACAGTTGATGTCGAATTTGAGTTTTGTAGATAGAAAAATACAACGCTATCTACCAATTTCGATTCTGAATATAATCAGAGTCGATATGACTATCGGATACAAGGGATCTCGTACCAAAAACAAAAAAAGGTTGTTCAATTATTAAGCAACAACAATGTCATTTGTTAGGGCAGCATTGCTGGTTTACAGAGCAGATGTAGGTATGTATGTGAATAAAAAGGGAAGGTAGGTATGTATGTGAATAAAAATCTTTTTTTTGACATTTTAGAGTTAAGATTTAGAGGAGTTTATGATTAGTGTTAAAAGAACTAAGGGTAAGGTGTATTTTTAAAGTTTAAGATTTAAAATTAAGATTTGAAATTTAATTTTTTACAGTCGTGACATAGAAATAATTACCGAAAAGACACATAAAATTTTTGTTATTTTTTTCAACAATAATTGTTTATGCAAGTGGCCATATATGATATATAATATCAATTCTCGTGTATACTATAAATAAAAATCACTGTTTTTTTCAAACCAATAGGCTCCACTAAAATACAAAGGAATCGAGGTCGTAATAATTGCCTTGATGGACCATGACGTTTTTTCTCTCTTGTATGGTCCCTAAAGCTCCATGACTATGATTAGCTGATTAAAAATACATATACAAGCTGATAAATAGGTTAATTCTGTAGTTTGAAATCTAACTACATAAATATCATTTTTACATTATATGCTTAAAGCATGGAATTAAAAACTTGTGTGCTTTATTTTTTTTTCTTTCTAAAATTATTATTTTTTCCTATGTTGTTATTCTCTATTTTTTAAAAAAATATTTCTTTTTTGTTGGTATTGAATTATGACCATGTTTGGCAATTAGCTAACATCGAATTACATTAATTGATAGCTGATTGCATTAGCTGATTTAACTAGTGGATTGTATTAGCTGATTGTATAAAAGTGTTTGGTAAAATTAACTGATAGCTGATAGTTGTTTGATTATTTAAATAAAGAAAATGACATGTAAGGACATGATTATATTCGATACATATTTGAATAGTTTACTAATTATTTATATTTTGTATCTATTAATATTAATTAGAATATAAAAAATAATTTTTAATATAACATTACTAAGTATATTTGAAAGATCTATATATTAATTTATTATTTATATAATTATTTTTAATAAAATTTAATTAATTATTAAATTTAAATACAAATATAAATGTGTGATAATAAAAAGAAAAAACCAGAAAATATTAGTTTCCAAATGTCATAATGTAAATACATGAGGTTGAAGAATTAAAATAGAAATGGTTAAATTTAGGTTATTTAGAGATTTTTTTATAATTGTTAGTTAAGGGTAAAATGGTTTTTATTAATTTTATGTCAAAATCTCTAATTTTAAAAAGTTCCTATTAGCAATTTTTTTAAAATTAGAAGTTTCATCCCAATATGCTCTTTACCAAACATCCAATAGCCTTTATATTGTACACTCATATTTAATTTCTACATGGACTATATATAAATAAGATTTTTCTCTTTTGATGAGAGTTATTTATTCTTTTTCAATTTCGTTTTTTTCTTCATATTTTGTTTTGTTAGAAGTCATTTTACATGTCTTTTTTGGCGTTTTCATCTGCTTGTATGTTACTTTTTTGGTATAGCTTTTCCGGGTTTTATCCGATGTCAAAATAGGAGGCTAACATTCCAATTTAGTTTTTTCTATTCACAATATTATAATTCAAACTCTTGATCTTATTTGTCAGACTTGAGTCTTATTGTACTAAACTAACTAATAATTGATTTTGTTGTCTTGATTTTTAATTTTTCTATATTAAGGTGATATTTGATAAACTGAAAAATTAATTTGGTTAAAAAAATTCAAATCATCTTGTAATTGTTGGTAGCTGGTATCATTAAAAGCGACCAGGGGAGATAGTACCCTTCACTGCCATTACCGCAAGCTTGCATTGAGGCAAAAGAAGTGAATAAAAAAATCAGCAAAAATAAAAATAAAATCAAATAATCAACATCTAATAACGATTTTATTTTTTCACCAAAAAATAAAGATTTTATTTCTTTTCGATTTTTCTCTAAAATGTAATAGCAAAATATGGTTTTACAGCCGGATGTAAACAACAGTGTAAGGGGTTCAAAATTTTTATCAGAGAAATAAAAAAACAAGTTTTAAGGTATTTTAAGCAATTTTTATTTTATTTTTGCACAACAAAAAGGAAAAAGGGTTATTAAGTTTTACCTTTTGAATTCGAATCGCCGCTATGGTGGTGGTTGAGGGTAGTGTCGCCGATGAATGAATCTCGACTTAACACTCGGTTTTTTACTTTTTGAAGAGGAAAAATAAAAAAATCTTTTCAGGGTTTTGACTTTCTTTGGATTTCAAAAGAAATTTTGCAGATTCTTGAAAAGTGGAGCGTTTTAAGTGATTTGAAAGCTGGAAAACTAAAAACTTTTTCAAGATTTCAAATTCCATTGTGTTTCAAAAGGGTTTTTTGCGGATTCTAGTAAAGGAGAGAGTTTTAAGTGTTTCAAAAGTTAATTTTGTGTTTAGAAAGAAGTCGATTAGTGACTTTTTCTTCAAATTTTACCGCCGATAAGCGGCAGCCGACATAACGGAGGGGTTATTGATTTCTGGCTTCATCCAAGAACTTGATGAAAATATAAAGAACAATTAAAATATTTGAGAGAATTTTTAAAATAGATATTTAATTTATTTTTTGGAAGAAAAAAAGGAAATTATATAAAAAAGTTTAAAGTATATACTTGTACAGATTTCTTAGTTTATGGGTTAATTTCCTTTTTTAAGAGTGAGGGAATAATAGCTCTAATGGTCATATTCATATTTTATTTTATTATGTGTTTTCATGTATTTATGCATTTTTATTAATTACAACACTTTAATTTTTAGCCTTTTATTTTAAGCATTTAAATTATTGTTATTTTAAGTTTTTACACTTTAGTTTTAATTTATTTTAATTATATCCACCATATTGCTTTATATTCTTTACTATCAACAGAAAAGCGCTAGAAGAATAGTATATAAGTTTTTTTATATGGTTTACAATTATGTTAATTAAAATTAATATGAATTTCTTTTTTACATGTAATTTGAGAAAAAAGAATTTACAATTATGTTAATTTAATAAAACATAAATTTCTTTTATATATTTAAGAGAATTGAAGAGACAATAACTAAGCGCATTTTGAAGGCTTGTCAAGAATCTTAATTTTTAAAAGATATAAGCAAAACAATTAAATATTGAATCAAATTATTTAATTTCTAGTTTATAACTTTATTATATTTTAATTTTTTTATTGTGATTATTTGTTCAAATAACTAAAATTACTATTTACAGTTTGGTTATCTGATACGGGCTACTAAGTTGCATGCACATGATAAATGTGACTTAGTTGAACATATCACATAATATTTTATAGCTTTTATAACGCTATAAAGGATAATATCTATTATTACTTGACTTTTCTAGCTTGCCTTTTAAGTTGGATTATACTAATTAAAGGATCCTCTAAATCTTTTACATTTGTGATTAATGACTATTCGGTCTTGATTAATGTTTCAAAATGTTATAGACTCTTAAAAAATTTGTTAAGTTGATTAATAAGCAACTTAAGCTCCCTTAACAAACTGGACCAAAATTCTATTACAAACACAAGAAAACAGTTAAGCAGAATAACATATATACGTTTTAAGAAAAATACCAGCAAAATTTTAGAATGAAAATTAAAAAATAAAAACTTACAAAATATTATGATACCGTTACTCTAAAAACATTACATTAGGCCCACTGATATCGGTAACTTAAATGATTGCTCTGATACCAATAATTTTATACAATTTATCTAATATCAGTAACTTATATGATTGCTCTAATACCGATACCTTTTGCATTTAGGATTAATCATTTAATATATATATATATATATATATTTAAATTGATATTTTTTGTGTAGCAACGTTTTTTTAAATTTAAAGTATCTCACTTTCTACTATACAATTTTAGGGTTAACTATTGGATGGTCACTTATGTTTTCCCCTAGTACAGAGTTGGTCACCGATTTTTAAAAACGACCAGTAAGGTCACTTACCTAGATAGTCTCTAAACCATTACTTCACTTCAATTTTGACCACCAAAATAAAAATAATTTGTATAATTTCACATTTAATTCTCCATATTTACAATTTTTTTTATTTCTTCTCCCCTCCACCATCTTCCATATTCTTCTCCATCTACCTTTATATTTAAAAATCGCCTTCACTTGTCTTTGTAGTTCAACAAAAACTTCATCAGATAGTAACAAAGAAATAATAATGTCATTTAAAAATCGGGTTCATGGTAAAATGCTGGTTAGTGGTTAAGTTTGTGTTGTATTGGTGGGAGTTGAAAATTCTGCTTAGTTGTATGATTTTAAATTGTATGATGTTACATATATTTTGTGCTATTTCTTTTGAGCTAGAAGTCGTATTCTCGAGGAGTCACGATCCAATTTAGAAACCAGAAAGATAGCAAAGACTTCCATTTTGCATTTGAGGAAGATAGAATGTAGATGTCACTCCAAATAAAAATGGACTTCTATATAAGCTTTTATTTGAACCATATTTTTTTCTTCTTTTCATACAGGAACAAATTTACCAAATGGAACCATTTCTAATGCTAAAATGCATTTTCACTATTATGGACAGTTGCTACACCAACAAAATATGTTACAAAATTATGTGGGGACAGGTTATATCATGATGTTATGTTTCAATGCTTCTTTTTATTTTATGTTATAAGTTCACATTGAATTTTGTGGACAATGCTAACAACATATGTATTGCTTTGGAAATCTATAACATATGTATGATCTACATACAAAAGAAAATTTTCAAACCATAACTTCAATTATAGGTCAATAATGTCATGTGTTGATCATTATTTAACTGTTTCTTTTTTCTCTCTTTAGGAACCTATTATGTTGTTGTAATTGAGAACCGTGTAAATTTTACGGGTAGGGTGGTGGTTGATGTTGGTGATGGTACTGATATTTTATCATTATTCGTTGCACAGGTAGTCACAACCTTTTGGTCCATTTAGACCTCATATTTGCCATTATCTGTATATTAATTCCTAAAGTTCTTTTAGTTTCCCTGTTAGGCTGGTGGAAAACATGTTTATTCCCTTTTAAAATGGCAGAATATGCTAGAAAACTTATTGATGGAAATCCCTCTTTAGGGCATCAGATTATTGTATGTATTTGTCCTTTCAAATCCCATATGTATCTCCTCGAGTGAACAAAAAATATGGCCTAAGAGACTAAAACTAGAGGCATAGAATCAATTACATGATAATAAAAGAATAAATAAAAAAGTAAAATAATCAAAAATTTAAAATTTTAATTCAATTTAAATTTTACTAAATAAAAATAAAGTCTAGTCTAAGAACTGAAATTCTTATCTCTTATTTAGGTTTGGTCTAAGATTGAATGCATAAAATCAAGGCTTAAACGTCAGATAAGTGCTCAAACTATACTTTTTTTCCAGTTATGTGCCTAACGTTTGTTTTGGGTCACTTAGGTGCCTAACGTTTCATTCTGTAACTCATTTAAGGTTTTAGCTGTGACGGACGTTAAAATTTTCCGTTAAGGGACACGTGGCACATTTTTAGTGCTTCTGATATTAAAAATAATAAAATTAATTAATTAAATTAATTAAAAATAAAATTAACCCTTAACCCATCTTCTTCCCCATCATCATCCCCATCTCCCCCTTCAGTTTAATACCGATGAATTTCAAATTAAAAGAACTGATTTCCATCATTTCACTACGTAAATCATCCAAGAATTGTCAAATTTAAGCTTCTCTATCTCAAGTAATTTTTCTGACAATTCTTTTACCAAATCAAAACCTTCTCGATAAGGAGAACATAACTTTTCCTTTTGACTAATCAAATCTAAACTCCCTAAAATTTCCAAATCATAATAATCACTCTTTCTTTTATGATTCGCAAATGAATAAAGAGTACACAGTTGCTTCAGCTCATTTAAACAAAGTTGATGTTGAGTTGTGTGGTGCTCAATTTGATCAACCAATTTAGCTCACCAAGTGGTGGAGAGGTGAATATTTGGGTGGAAGGGTTAAGGAAGCTAAAATAAAGATTGACACAATGATTTATAGTGGTTCAATCTTCTAACCAAGGTCTACATCCACTACCTTAGCTCCCCACTAAGGATTTCACAATCAATCCACTATTGATTCGTCCCCTTTTCTAGGATTAGGAGGAAACCCTTACAACCGATCAAGCTTCTACCCAAAGCCTTGATCAAAACCCTCTTTACAAAGAGAAACAAGAAAGCAAACTTAAACCCTCTAATAGGTGTTTGTTTACACAATGAAGCACTCACCCAAAACCTAAAGCACTTGAGCAAATTTGACAATTTTGGCTCACTAGTGTTTGTCTATACAAGAATTGACAATTTAAGTGCTAAGACATTTTCTTGATCATTTGATGTTTGACAATATGAGCATTAGTCTTCTCTTGATGCTTGGAGGTCCCTTTTATACTCCCAATTGAGTTTGTAGCCGTTACTAGCCGTTGGGGATGAATTGGAGCCATTGAGGACTTTATTTCCCTTCATAAATGATGTTCTGCAGCTACCAGTATCGATACACGTGGAACGGTATCGATACGGCCTTCTTGAGGAAATAGCCGTTGGGCTCTTACTAGCATAGGCGTATCGATACACTTAAAGGCGTATCGGTACGGGTCCATATTTGAATAGCCGTTGGGGTAGTTGAAATGGGATCGGTACGCTTACCTGGCGTATCAAAACGATCCCGGTCTGTATCGATACACTAAACCCTCGTATCGATACGGGTTTTGACAGTGGTCAAACTGGGGCAAAATGGTATCGGTGCGGGTACAGCCATATCGATACTGGTAACGTGAAATCACAAGTTTGGCTATTAACAACATTAAAAATCTTTGCCAAAACCTTTCAAAAATACCACAAACATAAATTCAAGTTGTTTGGACTTAAAAACAAGTTTTAAATTCTTTTCAAATTAGTCCAAAACATTTTTCAATTATTATATCAAAACATTAGTTCTACAATCTCCCTCTTTTTGATATAATAAAACTAACTTGAAAAATTGTTTGAGATTCTCCCCCTTAGGAATCCATTTTTCAATGTCATCCTTTTTAATTGAAGTGGTTAGTTTTTTTGGGACCCAAACACTTCTAAAACATTTACCTTTTATAAATTTAGGGGCACTAGATTGTCTAGCATAAAAATTTGATTTTCCAAAATTGTTTTTCTTTTCTAGCTCTTTGGAAATCAAATCTTTTTCTTCTTGAACATTTTGAAGCAATTTTTGTAAATCAAAACATTTTAATTCAAACTCTTCAAGTTTTGCTTCAAGTTCAAGTTTGGTTTTAGAAATCAAATCATTTTGAATTTTTAACTTTAAAATCAATTTATTGTTTTTCAAAATGTGGCTTTTAAAATCTAAAACCAAATCATCATAGGCATCTTGTAATTCATCAAAGGAATAAGAACATGAAGTAGATGAATTAGAAGTTACCCTTGAATCTCCTTCGATGGCCATAAGGCAAAGGTTGGCTTGTTCATCGTCGGTGGAGTCCTCATCACTCCAAGTAGCCACATGTGCCTTCTTCTTATGGCTTGAAGTGCTTGCCCTCTCCTTTCTCTTAGGTTCTCGTTCAAGCTCTCTCAAAGCTTTCTTCATGAACGGGGCACACTTCTTGAAGAGATGAACTATCTCTTCATCTTTATCCTCCTCTTCACTTGAGTAGACATGATGGCAAGTGGAGGATTTGAGAGCCATGGCACTTGCATTGATGCCAAGCCCTTTGATTTTCTTCTCTCTCATAGCTCTAATTTCTTCCCTCTTCTTCTCATCCTCCTTGTTCTTCTTCATGATTTGATGAGTAAGGAGTGACCCCATGAGTTCATCAAGCTTCAAAGTCTTCAAATTTTTGGCTTCGATGATGGCGGTCCTCTTTGAGTCCCAAGACTCGGGAAGTGAGTAGATGAGCTTTCGAACAAGCTTTTCTTCCGGGATGGCTTCTCCAAAACCTTTAAGACCGTTGGTGATGGTGGAGAACCTATCAAACATCTTCTCGATGTTCTCTTCCGGATCCATTTTGAAGTTCTCATACTCCAAGGTTAGGAGCCCAATCTTGGTCTCATTGACTTCATTTGTCCCCTCGTATGTGACTTCAAGCTTGTCCCATACCTCCTTGGCACTCTCACAAGAAGACATCTTCTCATAGATGGATGGACCAAATGCACAAAATAGAATGTGCAAGGCTTTACAATTTAGCTCCATCTTCTTGCGATCGTCGGCACTACTCCGCTTTACTTCTTTGAGGCACGAACGGACCATCTTCGACTACATCCCATAGCTTGTAATCTTTTGATTTGATGAAGAACTTCATATTTGTCTTCCAATGGGCATAGTGAGTTCCGTCAAAGAAAGGCGGTTTGTCGATTGAATGTGCCATTGAGCCGGTTGATGAAAAAGTGATCGAGCTTGCCGGATCTTCTCAATAGGATGTTAATCCTCTTCGATTGAGCCAAGCTCTGATACCAATTGTTGAGTTGTGTGGTGCTCGATTTGATCAACTAATTTAGCTCACCAAGTGGTGGAGAGGTGAAAATTTGGGTGGAAGGGTTAAGGAAGCTAAAATAAAGATTGACATAATGATTTATAGTGGTTCAACCTTCTAACCAAGGTCTACATCCACTACCTTAGCTCCCCACTAAGGATTTCACAATCAATCCACTATTGATTCGTCCCCTTTTCTAGGATTAGGAGGAAACCCTTACAACCGATCAAGCTTCTACCCAAAGCCTTGATCAAAACCCTCTTTACAAAGAGAAACAAGAAAACAAACTTAAACCCTCTAATAGGTGTTTGTTTGCACAATGAAGCACTCACCCAAAACCTAAAACACTTGAGCAAATTTGACAATTTTGGCTCACTAGTGTTTGTCTATACAAGAATTGACAATTTAAGTGCTAAGACATTTTCTTGATCATTTGATGTTTGACAATATGAGCATTAGTCTTCTCTTGATGCTTGGAGGTCCCTTTTATACTCCCAATTGAGTTTGTAGCCGTTACTAGCCGTTGGGGATGAATTGGAGCCGTTGAGGACTTTATTTCCCTTCATAAATGATGTTCTGCAGCTACCAGTATCGATACACGTGGAACGATATCGATACAGCCTTCTTGAGGAAATAACCGTTGGGATCTTGCCAGCATAGGCGTATCGATACGCTTAAAGGCGTATCGGTACGGGTCCATATTTGAATAGCCGTTGGTAAATAGCCGTTGGGGTAGTTGAAATGGGATCGGTACGCTTACCTGGCGTATCGAAACGATCCCGGTCCGTATCGATACACTAAACCCTCGTATCGATACGGGTTTTGACAGTGGCCAAACTGGGGCAAAATGGTATCGGTACGGGTACAGCCGTATCGATACTGGTAACGTGAAATCACAAGTTTGGCTATTAACAACATTAAAAATCTTTGCCAAAACCTTTCAAAAATACCACAAACATAAATTCAAGTTGTTTGGACTTAAAAACAAGTTTTAAATTCTTTTCAAATTAGTCCAAAACATTTTTCAATTATTATATCAAAACATTAGTTCTACAGTTGAGCTTTTCATCCAACTCAGCTACGAATTTAGACAGTTCAATGTTGCCAACACGCAATTCAGAAACCCTAAATGTTGCAAAGACAGAAGCAAATCGATTCTCAAGATTCTGAATCTTTGACAAAAGACCAACACCCATAACTCGTAAATTTTCAATGTTGCAGTTTTCCTTGTTATCAACCTAAAATGATAAAAGATAAGAGTCAACAGTTTATTACTTTTGTCACAGATAACCCTTTTACAATCAAATAATCATAAATCTAAAACCATCATGAACTAAAAGCTGCAGTATATATGACCAAAAGCATATGAAATATAATATAACTAAATTCTTATGGTTCCTTAAATCTAAAGCAATTTCAAGTCCCATTCACCAAAGATTCTGGGTTTTATAGAGCTTAAGTCCATATTTTATTAGTTTCTCCATTTTATTTCAAATATTTTTCCTATATTTGTTTCCCTATAAGAAATTCTTTAGTTAAAACCTCCAAAGTGTCAATATATAACAATTATGTGCATAGTTAAAAAAATCTCTTTTAATTTGAAATTCATCGGTCTTAAACTGAAGGGGAAGAAGGGGGATGGTGATGGGGAAGGAGATGAGTTAAGGATTAATTTATTTTATTATTTTTAATATTAGAAGCACTAAAAATGTACCACGTGTTCCTTAACAGAAAATTTTAACGTCCGTCACGGCTAAAACCTTAAATGGGTTACGGAATGAAACGTTAGACACATAACTGAAAAAAGAGTATAGTTTGGGCACTTATCTGACGTTTAAGCCTAAAATCAAATACATGATATCAAGAGACTAAATGTAATGAATTCGTTTTTAAGTGCCAATTGAAGAAGGACAACCGCTTCTACTTCCCAAGCTTGTGAAATTGACGAAGTTTGAGGAAAGATAGTGAATTAAAATTTTAAGAAAATAATGTGATGTGACTTGAAAAAAATTAAAAATATAATGGTAGATCACGTGACATATCAAGCACAATAACAAATCCGCCTCTAATTCTTATACCAATAACTTACACGATTGCTACGATGTCAATAACTTATATTATTATTCTGATACCAGTATTTTTATATTTAAGATTAATTATTTCATTATATATATATAAATTGATATTGCTTGTATTACTAATTTGAATTTGGAATTTACTGAATCTAAAAAGTAATGGATAAAAACAAGGATGTGTTTGATCATACAAGTATTCAAATTGACTTGAAAAAATTCTTGTAAAGCTCATGGTTAAAACTGACTCAAAGGTTATTGTTTTTCTATTTTAATTTATGATCGCTTCTTCTATTGGTGAAAAATGTGCACTCTCTCGTATATAAAATCTCCAATTATATTTTTTTAAGATAGTAATTCATTAGTTAGCAAAAGATTAGAAAATTTATCAACTGAATAAAAATCGTTTCAGTCAAATATGTTATCGAGAAAAAAATAGGAAACTACAACAATTCTTGAATCAACTATTATTCTGGTCTAGTTTGAATATTAATGTATATTCTTCCTCATTTATTAGTCTGTCAAACTTTTACCATCGAACATTAATTATCGAAAGTTGATTAATCGTAAGAACCCAATGAGTTAAAACACGTTAACGTGACGACACACATGGTCCTTGATGACAAATTGCCTTAGCTTACAAATCTTAATTAGCACACCTAGATCCAAACCCTTCAGTTTAACCAAACCAAAATTTTTAAAACAACAGAAAATTCACCATCTCTACCATCTAAACAACCTTCCTCCACCATCTAAAAACTTTGTTCATCCTACCCGTCAACACTATTAAAATCTTTCTATTCATATTAACTTTTAACTTTAATTTTTTTTCTTTTGTATTGTAAGATGTTTATATTACTATGTATATTCAAGAATTAAATGTCGCGGCTGAGTAAATTTTTGAATTACAATAAATTTAAAAATTTGAATTCAAATTATTATCAACTAATGTAATTGTTTTATTTTTTACTACCAACAAAAAAGCGTTAAGAGAAAAGTATGTAAGCTTCTTTCTTATATAATTTGCAATTATGTCGAATAAATTTTATATAACTTTTCTTTTTGTATCAATTTTTTTACAATTATGTCAATTTAGTTTAATATAAATTTTTATATATATTCAAAGAAATCGAAGAAATTATTAATAAGCGCATTTTGAAGGTTCGTCAAGAATCTGAGCCTTTAGAAGATGTTAGCACAACTATTAAACATTAAATTAAATTAAATTATATAGTTTCTAGTTAAGTGCTTTGTTATATTTTGATTTTTTTATTACAGCTATTTGTTTTAATAATTAAAATTAATATTTATAGTTTGGTGCTACGATGAGGGTACTATATTGACGCAAGTGCTTGTTAGATGTTTTTTGTGTTAAGTTTTTAATTAATGACTAGTCGGTCTAAATTATGTTTTATAAATATATCACGGTTAAGTGTGTATATTATAAACAAATAATCTCATAAAGCATGCTAAGTTGATTAATAAGCGGCTTAAGCTCTTAAAGCTTAATAAATTAGGCCAAAAGTTTATTACAAAGACAATGTAACAGTTAAGCAGAATAACAGATATATGAGTTTTAAAAAAATATCAGGAAAAATTTAGAATGAAAATAAGAAAATAGAGACTTACAATATATTATGATATTATTACGCAGAAACATTACACTAGACCCTCTAATAATAGTAGTTTACACGATTGCTCTGATATCAATAATTTACGTGATTGCTTTGATATTAGTGACTTACATTGTTTCTCTAAAATTAATAACTTAATTACTCTAATATCAATAATTTATATGATTACGAATGTATTTACAAAGATGATAAGAAATTACAAAAGAAAATATTAGATTACAAAAGATCTTGTAATTTTCTCCCTACACATTGCACGAATAATTAAAACTATAAATTCAAATCATCTTGCAGCTGGTGGCAGCTGGTATCATTAAAAGCAACTAAGGGAAATGGTACCCTTCACTATACTGCCATCGTCGCGAGCTTGCATCGAGGCAAAATGAGCGAATAAAAATATTCAATAAAAATAAAGACAAAATCAAATTATCAGCAAGTAATATGGATTTTATTTCATTTAGTTTTTTCTCTATAATGTAATAGCAAAATATGGCTTTATACCCAGAGTTTTATTTTCACTAAACAAAGTTTTTTCTCTAAAATGTAATAGCATGTTAGATGTTTGTTTTGTGCTAAATTTTTATTTGTTCAAATTTTTTAAATTGATTGTTTATTTTGTATTCATATCTACAAAATTATTAGAATATATTTCGTATAGCCTTTCAATGATAGATTTGAAGTTTGGTATTTTATAACTTTCAAAATGTTATAAAGGATACTACCTATTGTTACTTAACTTTTTTAGATTACCTTTTTAGATTGCCTTTTGAGTTAGATTGTACTAATTATAGGATCTTTCAATTTTTTTCATTTGTGATTAATGACTAGTCGGTCTTGATTAATGTTTCATAAAATATATCATGCTTAAGTGTGTATATTATATACAGAGAGATTCTCAGAAAGCATGCTAAGTTGATTAATGAGCAAACTTAAGTTTTTTAGGCTTCATAATTTGAACATGTTCCGTGAAATTATATCACTAGTCCTTAAGCTCTTTAGGATTCATACTTTAAAAAACCCGATGCAATCTAAAATTTATATACCTCAACCTAATTTGACCCGACTTGACCTATATAAAAAAATCAATTTTAAGAACTTAATTATAAAAAAAATCAATTTTAGAGACCAAATTATTAATAATAAAAAATTAATTTTAAAGACCTAATTGTAAAAAAAATAAAGATGAGATTATTACAATTATCCCTAAAAAATATACACTATTATTTCCAGGTCGGATTGGGTTGAATATTTTTCACCATAAATCCGAACACGACAATATCCTTAATAAAAACTCAAACCCGATTTTTTAGCAAATATCTTACCCGATCAGGTCGAGTAAAATGTTCAACCTTAATTGTGAATAAAAAAATTGAGTTAAAAGGGTCGACTCATATGGCGATTATACAAAATTCGATCTGAATTAGTGACTCAATGAGTCAGATATCGGATTCTTAAACTAAAGAATAAAATAACAACCTCGGTATTCTAATTCTAATATTTAAGTTATTTTATTATTTCCCGAGCGATTTTGTAATAAAATATTCACAGAAAATATGAAAAGTTACAACTTACAAGGCTTGACAAACACACAGGAACAGGATCCCTCTTTCCGTGGGCCACTATTGACATGTAAACTAGTAATGCCTGATACAAACTGTCTCTATTACTATTAAATTCAACGAGATTAAACACATCGATTGTGGAGCGATACCAATTCCCAGTTTTCTTAAATAAAATTTCGTGTCAAAATTTTATAATCAAAAAATATTTTTAAAACCAGATTTAATTTTAAATTTAATCGAAATTTGTATGATTATCGAATACCGAAATTATTTTAGTGTAGAGCTGATTGATTTTAGGGCAGCTGAGGTGTGATGAAATCCTGAGGCCTTCTAATAAATGCTTTGAGAACAACAGGTTCTAAAACAATGCCAATGGTTCGAGCCTGCCACGAATCAGAGTATTCTTCACCATATACTTTCGGGGTTGGCAATCATCATATTTTTTTATAGATATTTTTTTGATAAGACACACACGGTGCATAACTGGTGCTCGAATCCGGTCACTTAAATGAATTACATCATAATTTATCACTGAGACAATAAGGGGTGAGCAGATATTTTTTAAACTATTAGAATCGAATCAGGGACTGTGATATTTGGAGCCATTTCATGACATGGATATCTTGAGAAATGGTTCTAAATTGATTTTAAGAATACCCTAAGATATTATACACCTTACTTTGAAATAATAATTATATTTCTTTATTTATTTATGTCCGACAGCATCTTAACCGCTGAGTTTCAACTATATTTTATAACTACACCTTCCGTCGATACATTAATGCTTTGCCAATAATGAATAATTTGGAATAGAATGCATTCACTTCCACATGTGCACAGCCACAACTATGAATTTCTATCAAACAAATTGTTCACACCCACCAACATAATCCTGTGGAAACTTAAATTAAAGAATCTCGATTAGGCACATGAAATATATATATATATATATATATATATATATATATATATATATATATATATATATATATATATATATGATCCAATTACACAATGTAAAACTCTTTAAATTTTACACGTTTTTTTGGATCGTTGGGTGAGTGAAACGGATGAATGAGATTAACAGTAGAATATGAGAAGATTATCACTTGAGAAAATAAATAAAGAGTTAATTTCAGTCATCTATTTTCCTCATCCAACGATCCAAAAAAATGTTTAAAACTTAAAGAGTTTTACATTGTGTAAGTTGATCCTAACCCTATATATGGAGAGAGAGAGAAAGAGGGAGAGAGAGTTTGTTATGATCAACTTACACAATGTAAAACTCTTTAAGTTTTAAACATTTTTTTGGATCGTTGGATGGGAAATTGATGGCTCGGATTAACTCCTTACTCTTTTTTCTCAAGTGATAATCTTCACATATTTACTGTTAATCTCATCCATTCATTTTACTCATCCAACGGTCCAAAAATCGTGTAAAACTTAAAAGAGTTTTAACTGTGTAAACGGATTCTATCTCATATATATATATATATATATATATTAATCCTATATATATATATATAATATGATGAGATTCTTCTTAAAAAAGATGGGAATTACCCATGCAAAGAGTCAGCATAAGCATGCAATCGAAACTTACATTCAAAACAGGTCAGCCAAATACAAGACATGACCATGAAAACCAAACTCAACCATTTGACATAGGTCCAAACGGTAAAATACATACGTACGTACATGCACGCACACAAATACTATTTGTATCTCCATGATGAACTTCATTAAAAAAACTCAGTGATCATATGCTAGAACTTCAACATACCTTGACCCTTTGAGCAGCAGCTGTCATTATCTTGATCGCTGTTGTTGTGCTTCCAGTAAATGCAATCTGTTGGCAACTAACAGGCAGCAATTAGTTTTGAAATGTTATTTTGCCACAAATCTTATGAAATTCAATTTCATAGAAAGGGTCACTGAAGGAAATGATTAAAATCAATTTAACCTTGTTAACATGGGGATGAGATGCCAAAGGTGCACCAGCTTCAGACCCTAGTCCAGGCAGAATGTTGAGGACACCAGCAGGAAGATCAACCTCCATACACACTTCTCCCAGCTCCAGACAGGTTCTGAAGTTGGAATGGGAAAAAAATGAAAGGCAGACTAAAGGAAAACAACAACATTAAATAATGGGGCACGAGTCATGACAATAAAAAGGTTGCAGTCAATTCCATCTACAAAGAAAGCAACAACAATTGCAAAAGCTAATAAACATACAAGTATTACAGTTAAAAGAAAACTCAGTTAGAAATTCTGCATAAAAGGAGAACACAAGTTCTTCATCAGATGAATCCAGCCAGCATGGTTATATTATTCAGATAAATGAGACTCATTAGTTCAGTTATTTCACTAGTAAACAGGGGCAAGTTGTAAAGTTAAGCTTCATTTCAGCACTCTTTTTTCACTATTTATATCACAAAGTTCAACTGCATTTTTTCAGACAATTGGCTTTGCATGGAAAAGAAAAATCCCAAATTTTACTTTTAGACATTCTATAGCAGAACTCACTGAAAAGGGACTAAAAACATTTGAATTTGCAACTTTTACAGCAATGCCTCGACTGCAACATCCACATCTTCAGCAGTCGCCGCCGGAATATCACCTGATGAACAACAACAATTATGAACAACAAAACCGCTATTTTTGTAAAGACCCAAACCAAAATATCGAAACTTGAAACAAACCTAATTAAATAGATATGGTCTTGTATTCAATATGATTCGAACCAACTTTAGTCAAGAGAAATCTAAATTGAAATAACATGATCTAAACTGAAATAAAAGGGAGAATGCCTAATAAATTAAACGTCGGCTTTTTCTTAGTTGACGGTAATGATCGGAATGAAAATAATTAAAAGTTCAGTGATTGTATTGTAAGTTTTAAAAGTTCAATGGCCATATTAAAAGTACCATAAAAGTTTAGGAACTACTATTGTTGTTTACCCTAAATAAAATTAGGGTAAACTACATAAATGACCATTGTATTATGAGTTTGGACTCGATTTGACCACTATACTTCTAATTGCATCAATTAAACCACTGAACTATTAAATTGGACTCCATGTGACCACCAACCGTTAAAAACCAACGGAGGGAGCGACGTGGACGTTAGTCAAAATTGGTATAATTTCACATTTGGTCCCCGCTATTTACACATTTTATCAATTTGGTCCTAATTTTATTTAATAAAATAATTTGATTATTTAATTAGGTGGCAACACGTGTCGTCACCTTATTGGAGGAATTTAGTTAAAATTATAGTTAGTGCACGATTTAAATTCAAACGTTTAAAATTAAAAATTTGTTCGTGAGTTTGGATTCGCTAAATGAATTTAATATAATTTTAAACATTTGATTTTAAATCGTGCACTAACTATAATTTAAAAAATATATAAAATATTGTTTAATTTAATTTAATTATTAAATTTATTTAGCGGGGTTAGATGTTTTTATGCATCATAAATATGTCATGTTCAAATTCCCTAAAACCACATTTCCTTTCTTTTTCCATGCATTAACAATCATCTAACACATATATTAAATGTTGTAGTTTATAACACTAAAAAAACACTTGACACGTGCCATCACCTTATTGGAGGAGAAAAATTAATTAATTAAATCAAATATATAATTAATAAAATATAGATAAAGTCCTCCAATAAGGTGGCAACATGTGTCGCCGCCTAATTAAATAATCAAATTATTTTATTAAATAAAATTAGGACCAAATTGATAAAAAAGTGTAAATAGCGAGGATCAAATGTGAAATTATACCAATTTTGACTAACAACCACGTCACTCACTCCGTTAGTTTTTAACGGTTGATGGTCATATTGAGTCTAATTTAATAGTTTAGTGATTTAATTGTTGCAATTAGAAGTATAGTGATCAAATCGAGTCAAAATTGTCATTTATGAGGTACAAGGTGACCCATGAAGATGCTCTTTCACAAGCTCAAGAGGCTAAAACCTAAACTTAAAGCAGATATAACACACATTTGTAGCTTTGCTACGCTTTGGATAAGATATAACACACATTTTATTAAAAAAAAACACCAAAAAACAGATAGTTTTTGTCCATAATTTTTACACACAAAAAATATATTATCATCTTTCTCATAATCCAAAAGAAACTCCATTGTCATCTTTAGTTATAATACATATTATTATGTACATTTTCAAGTATGATTGTTTGTTTAATTAAAAATTGAATTTTTTATTTATTATTTTTACTATTAGGATACATTTAAAAAATCATTTGATAATTGAATTTAAGTGTAATTACGCATAATTATATGAATGTGATAAATTTGACCCACCATTATAATTTGCGAGTCTCACTCAATTAAACAGAATATAAGCTTTAATTACACTCTTTAATTCTTAGGTGAAGGAGTAAAAATTATTAGGGTAAACTACATAAATGACCACTATATTATTACAAAAGTCGCGATTTGGCTACCTTACTTTTGCCATCATACTATTAAATAGGGTGCAATTTGACCACCAGCCGTTTAGAGGTTAACGGTAGGGTGATGTGGCAGTTTAAAAATAAGGGTATAATTACACATTTGGTCCTTACTATTTACACATTCTTTCAATTTAGTCCTAATTTTAATTTAATAAAATAAATTAATTATTTAATTAGGTGATGACAATAAATTTATTTTCATCCTCCAATCAGGTGGTGAAACGCCACCTAATTAAAGTTTGGGGGAAATTGAACCCATATCACCCAGTAACAAGGAGTGTTGGCTTACCACCACACCAAATATTATATTATGATCTAATTTATGACAAAAATTACAAATACGGTTACTCGATGATCTTCTCTTTGAAGCTCCCTGAGCGTAATTCTCTCCGATTCTAAAGCTTTTTCATCGACAACTCCATAGAGTATTCAGGAGATTTGTGACAAAACAGCTAAAAGAATCCACCATTTACATGTCTATCTGATGTGTTCCCATTAAAAAATAAAACAAAACAAAATAAATGATAATCAAGCATGGGTATGGGCAAAATTATCTGCTGTGAAAGATCAGATTTAGTTTAGCTTACGAAACTGCCCATGCTGGAAAGTATAGCAAGCTGAACCAAATAAATTCGCATTCAAAGGGTTTCTCTTGTTATTGCTTGTAGGTATGGTCTCATCCCCCTGTGATTCAACATTTATGGAGTCTTTCCCAAATCAGGCCGCACACGTGCCTCTTAAAATGTGATTAAGAAGCAAGAAAACTATAATTTGAAAAGGAAACCTTCTCCAAAACAAAACAAAAACGCAAAGAAATGAAACTTTTAGGTATCACTAACGTGAATAACTTGTTTCTCAGTGCAGTTACCCTTCCCACAAGCAAGCAAGATTAAGATTACCAATTCTTTCACAACTCTAGTCTGATAGCATAATGTAAAATATATTACGAAACAATAGAAGAGGGTACCATAAAATGGTAGTATTGGTAATACTAGTCTTACCATATTTGGTGCAAAAAAAGAACCTCTGTCTGTCTTTAGGACGAGATCTTCTTTTGTTTCCTTTTGCCTCCAAATATCCTTGCTCTTCTGATAAGAAAATGCAACTTTCGCGCATAATCCTGGCATTAAGGCAGGAGGTACCTCACCATTAAGTTCATTGATGGTCATTGAATAACCATATCTGTGATTTTCGCTAGGAATTAGATTACAGTACATCATTTGGTGTGGTGATAAGCTAGCACTCCTTGTTGTTGGGTGACACGAGTTTGATTCTCCCTAATTGCATTCATAATTTTCGTCATTTTTTTCCTTTAATTAGGTGGCGACACGTGTCACCACTTGATTGGAGGATGAAAATAAATTTATTTAATCAAATATAAATAATTAAATCCCTCCAATAAGGTAGTGACACGTGTCATCACCTAATTAAATAATTAATTTATTTTATTAAATTTAAATTAGGACTAAATTGAAAGAATGTGTAAATAGTAAGGACCAAATGTATAATTATACTCTTATTTTTTTAATGGTCACGTCACCCTGTTGTTAACCTTTAACAGTTGGTGGTCAAATTGCACCCAATTTAATAGTATGATGGTTTAATTGCTTCGAAAAAAAGTAAGATGGTCAAATCGCGATTTCTACAATAGTATGGTGGTCATTTATGTAGTTTACCCAAATTATTATTACACTCATCGATTTTAGAATTAATATTATTTTAAAATCTAAATTGAAGTAAGTATAATTATAATTTAAATAAATAATTCAAGAGTATTCAACCGGTGCTATTCAAAAATAAAATTCAATCGGTGTACAGAGCACGAGACAAATGGGTTGATTTTAACAGTACTAAATAATATTGATCAAGACAGAAAATGGGTGAGTACTTGTCCGGGATTCAAATAGCAGCAGTGATACAATCTAAAATTGTTATTATAGAAAACAAAAATTTATAATAAATATAATAATATTTGTTATATTTACAACTACAATAAAATACTGCAACTGACTTCAACAATTCGGGTTCAGATCAAAATCAATTCAGATTTTTAAATTATCAATCCTTCGAATTACAAGTAGTTCTAACTCAAGTCGGTTTCAGTTAATTTTACAGATCGAGTCAGTTTTTTACATCCATACTTGGACATGTTTAAAGATCAAAGTAGTTGTAAGTTGCAAGTGGTTCCAATTCGTTAGATACCAATCTTATGACTTTTGATGACAAGAAATACATTTGAAAAAGTCTAAAATGTGCAGCAGCCAGCCCTCATTAATAAGCTGGCATTCATTTACCAAATACACCAAAAAGAAAAAGTAAAAAAAAAAAAACCAAAGGTAAACTACAATGAAGGTCACTTAATTATAAGTAAAGTTACATTTAGGTCACCTAATTATTAAAAGTTATATTTGGGTCACTTAATTTTGGATAATGTTACATTTGTGTCACTCAATTATTAAAGATTACATTTGGGTCACTCAATTATGGGTAAAGTTATGTTTGGGTCACCCTTCATATTTAAAAAATTAAATCAATTTAGTCATTTTTTTCTTGCAAATCACGTGTATATCCTCGTTAACATTAGAGTACTTCATTTGAAATCATTAATTAATATAATACATAAATTGATATACTTTTTTTAAATATGAAGGGTGACCAAAATGTAATCATACCCATAATTGGGTGATCGAAATGTAACCTTTAATAATTGGGTGACCTAAATGTAACCTTACTTAAAATTAAGTGACCCAAATATAACTTTTAATAATTGAGTGACACAAATGTAACCTCACTCATAATTGAGTGACTTCCGTTATTGTTTACCCAAAAAAACAAATAAAAAAAAGAAAGAAAGAAACCTGTCTCTGTCTGTTAGATGTAGCCAGCTTCGTGGAAGATCAGAGATTGACCCATCCATTCACCGTATCATCCTACGTCTCAAAATCCATGCAACATTTGTCTGAAACTGAAACCCAAAAAAGAAGCTTCTTGTCTGTATCCTCTCCCCCCGTGTCTTTTGACTACCAACAAATCAGTTCATTGTTATTTCACATTATATTTAATGGAAAACAAAGATTTCTTTCTTTCCACCCACAACAACACACAGTTTTGTATTGTTTCATAGGAGAAAGAAAAAAATTGCAGCTTTAATTGCAGACAGGGTTTGTTTATGTGCGAAAAGAATGGATTTTTACGGACACCCTTCTCGTTCTTCTTCGTCTTCGTTCAATCTGTTCAGAAATTTCATTGAAAAGGTTAAAGATTCTTGCAGTTTCGCCGTTTCTGCCATCATTGGGAACGTTTTCTCTGCCATCTTAACTACCTTCTTTGCGTTAGGTTGGTTTCTTTAACGGTTTAACCGATCGAATTTGTAACCCTTTTTTTTTCATTGGTCTTGTAATGAATTGA
Source organism: Hibiscus tridactylites (assembly GCA_958450335.1). Lineage (NCBI taxonomy): Eukaryota > Viridiplantae > Streptophyta > Magnoliopsida > Malvales > Malvaceae > Hibiscus > Hibiscus tridactylites. The sequence continues at coordinate 3,232,933 of OY288270.1, forward strand.
ATTCTCAATTCTGTCTGTTATTAGACAGTCAATCTGATTATGTTGCATGTCGGGATTAAGTTGTCTTATATTGGTTTCATAGAATTTGACATATTGGTGTTTTTGTGTGTGCAGTGGGGACCTTGTTAGGGGCCTTGACAGGGGCTCTCATAGGACAGGAGACCGAGAGTGGGTTCGTTCGAGGGGCTGCTGTTGGGGCTATCTCCGGTGCGGTTTTCTCGATCGAAGTCTTCGAATCTTCTCTTCTCCTTTGGCAATCCGACGAATCGGGGATCCGATGTTTGCTTTACTTGGTGAGCGCTGTTCTGTTTTCTTTTATATAACACCATGAACAACAATTTCCAACCTGTGAGTGATGGAAACCATTCTCTGTGCAGATTGATGTAATTGCAAGCCTTCTAAGCGGGAGGCTTGTTCGAGAACGAATCGGTCCGGCGATGTTAAGTGCAGTCCAAAGTCAGGTAACACATATTATGCACTCTGCAATATGATACATTGATACTACCATCAAAGATGCAATTCACCTAAGATTTCAATTTCGTTTACCAGATGGGCGCTGCCGAGCCGGAAATAACATTCGAGGAGGTCCGCAACATATTCGACACCGGCAGCGCTAAAGGGTTGGCTAGACATGTGGTGGAAAGAATCCCAAAGATGATAATCACCAATAACAACAATATTGATGGTTCTGGGGAGAAAGTTTCATGCTCAGTTTGCCTGCAGGTCCAGTTCATATTGCAGACCATTATAAGTATAACTTAACTAGCTGCCATTAATGAGAATTGAGAAGCTTATTTGATTGTGTTTTGTGGTTTATAAATGCAGGATTTTCAGCCTGGAGAAACTGTGAGGAGCTTGCCGCAATGTAATCACATGTTTCACTTGCCTTGCATAGACAAGTGGCTTCTCAGACATGCTTCTTGTCCATTGTGCAGAAGGGATATGTAATGTTATTTGTTGTAAAACTATACAATTAGAAGAGTTGTTTATATTTTACTGTATTTTTTACACCATTCTTACCTAATTGCTTCTGTATTTTGTTTTGGTTCATCAAATTCAAATTCTTACCTACTATTGTTTCTCCTGTAAATGGTTGTTGGCTTGTTGCAACTAGAGTTAGGGATGTAAATGAGATGAGTCAGTTCGCGAGCTAATCGAGCTCGACTCGGTTAAAGCTCGACTCGAGCTCAAATTCAACCCGAGTTCTTAACAAGCCGAGCTACTTGATACTCGACTCGAAAAGCTCACGAACTATTCGAAAATATAATATACTAATTTTTTTATTTTTTATAATTTAAAATCTAAATTCTTAAACATAAAACCCTAAACATAAATATTAAACCCTAAAATATAAATCCTAAATTCTAAACCAACAACCTAGACTTCTAAACCCTAAACTAACACCCTAAACCCTAAAATTAACATGCTTGAGTTTACACAACTTGTGTATCAAAGTTTTTTTCTTCATAAGACTTTAAATGAGACGTGACAGATGAAGAGTTACTCGAGTCCAGTGCGATCAAAAATCGGTCAACACTTGACTTGATTGGGTTCGAATCAAGCTCGAACTCGACTCGAGTTCTAAACGAGCCGAGTCGAGCTCAGATTTCTCAGGCTCGTTAGAAATTACTCAAGCTAGAACTCGACTCAAAATTTTAACGAGTCGAGCTGAGCTTAACACTACTCGAGCTCGACTCGACTCGTTTACACCCCTAAATAGAGTCCATGACACGGCCGCCGCCGGCCATAAGAATATGCAACTCCTTTGTATGAAGAAATCAGAAAAACAGAATTCATGGCATGGCATGACATGACCATGTGACATCCCATCTGGGAATCTGGACAACTAAAGAGAGCTGTCTTTATACAAGTATCAACTCTGAATCCACTCAAAACATAAGAAAAATGACCCAAAAAAGGTGGTAAATTATTCCACTAATGACCATTCCAGTACAGAGCTTCAACATGGAGCTCATATTATTGCAACAAGTAAACAACTCTAGGGAGTTCAGTTTTCAGGGATGTCAACATAACTTACAAGACCCAAAATCTCCAGAATTAGAGCAGGCAAATATACCAGGCTTATAAACTATATAGAGTCTCTCGGGTTAAAATGTTACATTGTACATAAAAAATACTTATGTAATAAATAAATAAATATTAATTAAAGGCTGCACCTTCTCCTATCTTTGCTGATAAGTATCGGGGGCGGCGCATGAGAGGAGGATCGTGTGCTAGATACAACAGTAGCAGTTGCTAAGCTTGTTGACAGACATTAAGTTGTGGCACAGGGAGCCAGGGTTTTTGCAGGCAGGTTAACTCCACCTCCCTTGAGGGACAATGAAGGGATATTTACTGAGCTGGTTTTGCTCACAGGATTCGAATCGAGAAATAAGACTACGACTGTGATGTCATCATGGAAATGTCTGCGTACGCCTCGCTCAATCTTCTTCAAATCCGAGTATCGCATTTCTCTCTTTTTAGCAGCTTCCTGCAAGGCAGCTTTCACAAGCCTCCTAGCAATCCCCTGTGAGAAGAATAGGCAAGAAACAATCATAAACAAATACTTTTGTCCATGGTCCTCGCCAACAGGAGTCCTCAAAAATAACATCACTATTGCCACATTAAGAGGTAATACATATAAATCCACAAGATATTCATACCTCTCTTCTGCCAATCCATAACAATTACAATAACATATATATGAGAAGACAAACAAAATATGCGGGCTTGGTTGCTAAAGGCTCCATTCAATTATCTCCAATCCTAGATTATAAGGTCAGAATTTACATTTTGTTTTACATTTTCACACATCTCACCATCAAATGAGGACAAGTTTGTACTGAAACTTCTAAAGCTAACAAATAGCCAATGCAATCAAGGATAAACAGATGTTGTGGCACAAGAAGTCCGGCGGTACAAAATGAATGTTCATAAAGTATTGATGTCACACTGAATGAAGCAACATATTTATGAAAAACAAAATTAACGAGCTCCAAGCAGACACAAATGGAAGCTTAAGTTGCAATAGGACAATACTGCTTTACATTAAGATGAAGTCAGAACTCATTGAAAAACGCTGAAATTTGCTCAATTTAGCCAATCGGTACCATACACCACAATTCATGCAGTTAATAAGTAGATTATAACTTAATAGTACAACTATACTAATTCTCCATTAAGAGAAGTATATCTTACATTGCGTGGATGGTTTTGGACTATGTCAACTGCATCCTGATTGCTGAGATGTTCCCAGAGCCCATCAGAAGCAAATATGATAAACTGATCATGAGGTTGGAGTTCATGTGTAGATATCGATGGCTCTGAGCTCAAAATTGGCTTTCTAAAAGCTTCACGAAGACGTAACTTTTGGTATAGAGGCGCCCTGTTGTATTCAGCACTTTTAAGATAGACATCACCAATAGATCTAGAGACCTGCAACAGAAAGGTTTTGTTAATGTCCCATGTATTTTAGTACACATAACATCCCAGAATATATATTGTGCATTGTTGGTTAAAGGAAAATGATATGAGCAACAAACTTGGTTAAATTTCGACTCCGTTAAGTATTTTAGTTCGTTCAATCCATTTATAGAATTACCAATATCAAGAAAATTATAACTTTCATACAACCCTTAGTGTGTCTATTACCGATATCCAAACAAAGAACTTACCTGTATCAGGCCCTTTACACGCCAAACATTATGTTTTAAAACAACAATGTGCGAGTCATCAGGATGCAAAGAACGCATCTCCTGCCTGACAGATTCTATTGCTACATTATGCTCAGATGACAGCTGAATTGCTAGAACCTCCCCAGTCGCCTTGACAAGCCTTCCCAGCACAGCACGAGAGTCACCAACATTAGCAACGTAAAGGGTCCCATTACAAACAACACCCACCAGGCAGCATGATCCTACAGCTGCAATCTGGGGATTCATAAGCCACTGTTTTGCAACAAGAGAGAAAAATCCATCTTCTGTTCCTTGATATGCTTTCTTTATAACATCAGCAGACATTGATTGCTGCTCCGCGGAAAACCCTGCAAAACAGCATCGTCAACCAAGTCACCGAGGCATCAACCAGGTTCTCAACCTAAAGATTTGGCACTCACTGGATTTGTAGTATTTGTTTAATAGTTAATCCTAGAGACTGCTATAAATACAGATTTATGCATTAGAAATCAGCTAGGCAGGTAATTGTTACAGGTTCTCAACCGAGGTTTCTTACTCTTTAGATGCTGGAACAGGTGATCATTGATATAACGCGATGTCTCAGGGCCACCATGACCATCGTATACTCCTACAAAGGTACCTAATGGACCAGACTCGAGACTGCTCAAGGGGCCAGTTTCGATCTGGCTCTGATCCTCAAGCAAATTGTTAGCCTGGACAACAGCCATGGAAAATTCACCAGTCAAATGTTGCCCTTTATCTTTGTACCAAAGGAGCCCATCTTGTCGACCTGCTGCATCCGAACCCGCATGGACAGAACGGTCCGAAGAATGCCGCCAACAGGCCCTCAAAAAGTTGACCAACCTTGATAACATCCCTCATCTCACCAGAGCCAGCCTCCAATTCCTCCTCGACATCCAAAATTGGATGCAGAAAACCCAACAAAAATCAAAACTTTAATCAATAAAAACTCCCACCAGAGTCCTCTCCTGAACACAAAAAACCATACACACCTGTTAAATCAACACACAAATTAAACAAACAGTAGCACACAAGTCGCAGCTAATCGTCAAATCAATCCCTTGACTTTACGACCCAGAAAAACAAATTATGTCATGAAAACGAGAACCCAAACTCAATTCAGCCAAAAGTATAAAACGAGGGGGAAAAGAAAAAGAAAAAAAAAACCCTTTAGCTAATACTGCCAATTAAGTTAATGAATAAAAACAAAAAAAAAACGACAACAATCGCGGCCAAAAAGAGCAGTGAAGAACAAAACAGAGAAGTCAAATCTACTTTTCACATTCCCACAAATGAACAAAACAATAAAAATCGGTTAATACACTCTAAGTTCCACAATATCGAAAGAAAAAAGAGAGAGAAAAAAAAAACTCACAGTAGAATTCAGCCGTTTCGTAGTGTAGAATTCAGCTACTGAATGATAAAGCAAATGAAATCGACGGAGATCTAAACGGAATAGAGCAGTACATGTGGGGTTTTGAAAGCTTTAGATCTATATATCGATCAAATCAAACACTCCCAGATTGATAGGTTTTCTATTTCACTTTGGGGTTTTCTTCTTCTTCTTCTTCCCAGATCAAAAGAAGAGAGGAATTAAGAATCAGAGTGAACCAGAGAGTACATGAAATGAAAACTGGGTTTGGGTGTTCGATCTTTCTCTGTAGAAAATGAAAACGAACAAAGAAAAGCGATGGCTGAATGATAGGCAAATGGGAAAATATTTGTTTTCCTTAAGCTACAGCGGATCTAATTTACGATGGAGTGGTTTAGTTTAGGGATTAAATTTTGGTTTAGAGTTTATAATTTTAGGGTTGGATATCTAAATTTTAAATTTTAGAGTGAAAATAAATATGTTTCTGAATATTTTTTCGACTACGGTACATAAAGTATGGTGTTTGAATTCGTGATTTGTAGAAACAACAATCATTTATTTAATTATTAAGGTAAATTGGTTTGTGCCGGATATTTGTTTATTGTAAAACTATTTAATTAAAAAAATCATATCAATCAACCTTGGAGCACACAGGTACAATCTTTTAAAATTTGCATTCTATTTATTGTTTAAATAATAACATATTTTACTTTTTAAACATATTATTTCACTTATTTTTTTAATTTCTAAAATTGTGGTCGACGAAACACGTCTTTTACATAAATCGAAAAGGTTATAAAATGTGTACTATTATATTAAACAATTTTAGGAGTATTATTATTTTGGCCTAGCAGCTAAAAAATGCATTAAAATCTCGATATAATTATATAATATTTTTTTATTTTAATAAATAATTTTAATTTTAGAAAAACATACAACATCCCTTTATCGACGTGTAATATATAATATATTCATACAATTCCAATGAAGGTGCCCTGAATCCAGGTGAAGACAGGTGTCCAATTCTTTGAAAGTAAAAGGTACACGTGTGCATCCATGTTCATATGCAACTGGCAAATATTGTGTGGATTGTATTTAATAATAATAATAATAATAATAATAATACTTAATATCAAAATAAAGGCTCAAACTATTTTTTTCTTCTTTAAGGTGTTTAAAGTTTTTTTTCTTTTAAGTGCTCATATTATCATTTTTATCTATTGTAAGGTGAACTAAGGCACTTATTTTGACCAAAAAATAATAATTTAGACATATAAAAGGGACAAAAAATATTTAAACACTTAAAAGAAGAAAAAACATGATAGTTTGAACACTTATTTTGATATTAAGCCTAATAATAATAAACAATATTCACACATCTTACGACCAAAATCTAAGGATATGCACGAGTCGAGTTTTTTGGTCGGCTCGAACCTGACCCGAAAATTATATATCTCAACTCGACTTGATCTACAAAAAATTTCAATTTTAAGGATTTAATTGTAAAAAAATAATTTTAGGGGCCTAATTGTAAAAATTAATTTTAGGAGCCTAATTATAAAAAATCAATTTTAATTGCCTAATTATAAAAAAATATATTAAAAAATAGGTATTATTGCAAAATACCCCTAACATATAGGGAAATTAAACCATTATTGTCGAGTCGAGTCAATTTTTTTTACCATAAACCCGAACACACTCTTATAATATCTCGTCCCAACTTTTTTATTAAAAAAAATCGACTCAATCAAACCGGATCGAGTTTAAACCCGTCAAGAACAAGTGAAATGCCCATCCATACCAAAATCTAGGTAGCTAAATTATCAAATTTCTCTCAATTTGAACCATTAATGAGCTCTAACATATTCCAAGCTTATTACGTCAATAATAACATTATAATTAATTTTTTATAATAGCCACTGAATTTTTATTAAAATCATTGAAAATATTATAATTATAATATATACAGGAAGGATAATGATGAGACTAATCCACCAAAATCTCTTGCAACTCAAAAATAAAGAAAAGTAAATACTTCCGTAGAGATAAGCATACCATTAAAATCTATAAGCTTTCTTGAACCCCTTGTCTCTATCCAATCGAGACGCATAACGGGTGAAAAAGAAGTAGTGAGTGACCCAAACTATCATGCAGAATGTTCCGCTACCCAGGACTGATTTCATCGGCAAACAACCATCAACCGAGTGGGGATCTAACTTTTCATGATTACCGACAAAATTATAATCAGAAACTAGTGCTGCCACAAGGACGGATGGAACGAACCACAAAACAAAAAATATCACAAGGACAGAGAAAAACACGTGTCACGAGGACATAGAAAACACGTGCTACAAAAATAGAGATTATTATTAGAATATAAAAAATTAAAAAAACAAAAAATAATAAATCTGGTGGTCGACAACTACTATTAAAATTGATTGTTGACCATCGATTAAAGAAAAAAATTATAGCCAGTAGTGAGAAGATAATGAGCGGCGGTAGAAACATTACAACAATTCGAATTAGGGTAAACTACAACGAATGTCACTCAATTATAGTTAAGGTTGTATTTGGGTCACTTAATTATTAAAAGTTATATTTGGGTCACTCATTTATGAGTAAAGTTACATTTGAGTCACCCAATTATTAAAGGTTACATTTAGATCACTCAATATTGGGTAAAGTTATGTTTGAGTCACCCTTCATATTTAAAAAATACATCAATTTAGTCATTTTTTCTTCGAAATCGCGTTTTTATCCTTTTTAACATTAGAGTACTTCATTTGAAATCATTAATTAATTCAATACATAAATTGATGCACTTTTTCTAAATATGAAGGGTGACTCAAACGTAACTTTACCTATAATTGAGTGATCTAAATGTAACTTTTAATAATTGGGTGACCCAAATATAATCTTACCTATAATTACGTGACCCAAATGTAACTTTTAATAATTGAGTGACCCAAATATAACCTTACCTATAATTGAGTAACCTTCGTTGTAGTTTACCCTTTAAATTACAACAATTTATCTATTAAAATGTAAATAAATTTTATTAAAAATTATACTATAATACTATGAAATCATATTAAGAAATAAGAATCATCAAAATTCATTATAGTGGATCATTTATATAAGGAAAAAAATATATATTTTTTGAAATCAATAAAGTAATAACGTATACAAAGTCAATGGGAAAAAGGAAAGCAATTGGTTGAACCATATTTTTCAGTGCCACGTATACACGTGTAAGGTAGGTATTGTTTATTTTGGTAGGCATTTTGTAAAGCAGCCTTCATGACTTTTCATTAAAGGTCAACTTATTTGGTCGGCTATTTGAATAAAATTTGTAGTCTTTCCCATAGTCAACAAATTATTTATTCATTAAATATCGGTTGGTCTAATAAATAAAAATTAAATTTATTAAACAAAATTACATAATTTAAAGTATAACTCTATTAATTCAGTAATTGATGAAGTGATAAAAGATATTTATATTATTTTACCTTGTATAAATTTTAATCTTAATTTTTTGAGAAAACAATATAGGTATTTTTTGGTAAATAGTGGTCTAAGCTAAATTAGAGGTTTGACCGGTCAAATCCTCTAATTTGAATATTTGGTAAATAGCGGATTGAGGTGAAATCTCTACTTTTGAAAAAGCTGCTAATAGAAGTTTTTGAAATTAACGGTTGATATAATAATTATAAAAATTATTTTACCCTTAACAATTATCAAATATCTCCAAATAACTTAAATTTATAATTTTCTATTTAAATTTTATACCCTAACGTATTTATATTTTAACATTTGTAAGGCAATATTTTTTTTATTCTCTCACAATTATATTTTTATTTAAATTTAATAATTAATTAAATTGTATTAAAATACTTACATAAATAATAAATTAATATATAAATCTTCAAATATGCTTAGTATTGTTATATTAAAGAATTATTTTTTATAATCTAATTAATATTAATAGATATAAAATAATTTTTTTGAACGGTAATAGATACAAAATATTGATAACTAATAAACTATTCAAACAAGTATTGATTATAATCATATCTTTATATGTCATTTTGTTTGTTTAAATAATCAAACAGCTATCAACTATCAGTTAATTTTACCAAACACTTTTATACAATCAGCTAATAAAATTCGCTAGTTAAATTAGCTAATGCAATCAACTATTAACTATCAGTTAATGTAATCCGCTATCAGCTATATGCTAAACACCGTCATACTCTTTTATATAATAAAAAACGACACACGTAAAATATAGAGATAGTATAGCTAATGAGAAACACATCGCAAAATGACTTTAACTAATAATAGGTGAAGAGCGACTTGAGATGGAGATTGTTTGGGTGATTTTTAAGGATTTTTTTTATGATTTAAGTAAAGAGTTGTAATAGACGGTGGTCGAAGTTAATGACGATGAATTGGATTAAAATCAAAGGTTTTATGTGGTGGAATTAAGGAGAGAAAGAAAAGTTTATTCGAGTAGTTTTTTTATACTCTTATCGGTCACTTTATAGAATATTTAAGGAGGGTGTCTGACAGTCTCCAATAATAAGTATTCATGTCTAGGCCTGACGAATTGTTGTTTGTTGACTTGTCAGCCTGGCCATTAAGTCTGTGTGTCAGACAATGGACTTGATCAGTGAGACAGGCGAATTTGACTTAAATTTTATCATGATGAGCGTAATCTGAAGGGTATGATAAGGTGGGCTCTCGGTGAGGAATAAAATTCGTCATCTCCTTTAATGGGTTTATATATATGTCTTACCAATAATTTTATGTCACGTATATTAATTATTATTTTTATTACATTAATATACGTAACATAAAATCATTAGTGAAACATATAAAGAAGCATAGTAAAAAGGCAGACGAGTTTGACTTATTAGTGTAGAACGTTTGAAGGCTTAGAATGACTTTTGTGATATTATAAAACCTTTATTACGAAAGAATGAGTGTAGGAGTATATAGGGTATAACAGTAATAAACCTAAGATGGAAATAATTTCTAGCAATTGTCTACAACAAAAAAACGAAGTGTTACGATATTTACTAAACTTGACCTTTTCTTTAAAGGCACAGTCCAATCGTGCTACAAAGAGAAGTACAGGTCGACAGGGATGGACCGAGGGGTTGACGGGGGCGATCGTCCCCTAAAAATTTAAAATTTTTATACGATTTAAAAACATTTTAAATTTTTTATATATTCTCTATTAAAAATTTATTTTTGTCTCCCTAAATTTTTATAAGTTCGCCTCTTCTAAAAATTTATAGGTTCACCCCCTAATTTAAAGTCTTACGTCTGTCCATGTAGGTCGACAAAAGTATAAGTGAATCAGGCGCAATCATCTAGCACCATAGGAAGTTCCCTGCAGCGGTTGAAACCATTTACCTCAATCTGGCTCATGGTTCAACACGATCTCAGCCAACTGAATGTTTCCGCCGAGCCTAATTGCCTTATCGGACGGCAATAACGAAAAGCCATCGACGAGCTTTACAGACTCGAGTCCCCATTCAACCATATCAGAATACAGACGAGACAAAGTTGAGCAACAATAGCTTCGATTATATTAAGCTGATATGAAGATCGAGCTTGGATTATTTTGGAACAGAGATGTCACAGTCGCAAAGAGGTCATCAAAGGCTTACCGATACAAAAGGGAAAGTAACGGGAACATTGTAAAGTAGTTTTGCCTCGTGCATCATAAAGAACATGTTCGTGTTCGTTTATTTATTTTTGAAGTTGTTCATGTTTGGTTCGTATTCGTTTAAATTTTTAATATTATTTTCATGTTGGCTAGTGTATTTTTGAAAGTGTTCATGTTCTTTTCGTTTAGTGGTTGTTCGTTTATATGTTCCTAAAATGGTAAAATTACACAATTAGTCCTTAAGCTCCTTAGACTTCATAGTATGAACTCCAAAGTTCTCTATGTGTTCAATTTAGTCCTTACCTTTACCAATATTTAAAATATAAAAATATAAAAGGAGAGGGGAACCGAATAAACAAGCTTATAAACAAGTCGATAAATGAGCTTATAAACAAGTTTGTTCGTGAATATAAACGAACCGAACACACCTCTATTTGTGTTCGTTCTTTTATTAAACGAACATAAAAGTTTTATTTATGCTCGTTTATTTAGCTTAATAAATGAACATAAATAAACAATATACAAACGATTTGTCGAACGTTCTATTCATTCACACCCTTATCGGCTAATACGATGCTATAAGGCCAAACGAATAACTCATTGTCTTCTTTCATGTTCTGATCATCGTAAAAGATAAAATTTTACACCCTAGTCCTTAAAGTTTCTATCTTTTCCCCCTTTAAGAGAGTTTTATGATAAAATCAGTACCTCAATTGTTGATATGTAGAAGGCAGATTTCTCAAAACCACCAAAAAGTGATACCAATATAATTTATTCTAATAATAATAATTTTAAAAACATGACTATGCGAATAGGGACAGATCCAAAAATTTAAATTTGTTAGTTAGTTCACCTACCGATAATAAATACAATGCATATATATACTCTTAGAGTAAATTGAACAAGTCATCAAAAGTTGCATTAAAAAATTATAAGAAATCTAAATTACAAATTACTAGTACATAAAAATAACTACAATTGTTCATGACGACTTCTCATATTTTGGTACCGACGTACAATAGTATCTGTGCTAACATCCACAAACAAAACTATCTTTATAAAACCAATAGATTTATGTCACTCCTAGTTAGAATATTGTAAGCAACAAGTAACATGAATAGCATGTTTTGTCACCAACTGAAACTTTGAGAAAACTAATAGTTCACAAATTTCATTAAAAGAATTTATCAAATAAAAGCATTAGAGCTTCACTATTGTTTTTAGTTACTGCATTTTATGGTTTGATGCATTTTGTTACGAGCCAGACTAAAAGAATTTATCAAATAAACTCATACCCATTTAGCAATAATATAATCAAATAAAAATTTAAATAAAATATATAAACATGAAATTAAAACAACTAGAGAAGTACTATTATAAAACTGAAAAATAAATACTCCCAGTTCTAGTTGTAGTGAAGGTAGATAAGTAAATCTTACAGTTAAAACTAAATAGGAAAACCATCCCCAAGTAAAAGTTTAACAGCGGTAAAATTACCCCAAAACAACCTTGATTTTCAATGGCAGTATCGTAAAAACACTATAAATAACTAACCAAAACCCCACTATTTAAGCAAAGCAGCTTTGGGGAAAACAAATTCTAAAAGAAAAAAGAAAAAATAGAAAGACAGAAGCAGAGTTTTCCGTCGCTCTTCTTCTTCATTTTATTTTGTTTTTTTCCGTCTCTTTCCGCCGATCGTATCATCAAATCCCTAATTTTTTCGGGGGAAATTAACCGATTTGCATTCGCGTGACAATTAATTTTAACTCTCACTTTTTTTTCTAAAATTTTTCCGATCAATTTTGTTCTCCGATTTCTATTGATTTTTAGGGTCGATCGTCTTGTCGACTTAAGGGGAAAATCCAATTTTGATTTAATTAGGGTTTGATATGGCTGCAAATATTAACTCGGCTAATTTCAATACCTCCGCTGCGGTGACAGCTGTGAATCACTCTACCAGTAGCCCTAACCAAACATATCCTGCCACGAACCCGGGTTCTTCGCAATGGAATCAAATTGTTCGGGGTGAACCGGTGCCGATCGCGGCCGCGGCTGTTCATTTATCGTCACCGTCAACGGCTATGATTCAGCCACCTGTTCCCGTGGCGGTCGAAGAGGAAGGCGTGGAGAATGTGAATGTTGGGCCCAATAACTGTAAGAAACCGGCTTGGAACAGACCTTCTAATGTCGCTACGGAGTCTGGGTCCGGTATGGAGGCTAGCATTTGGCCCCCTTTGTCTGGGTCCGCTAAGGGTCTTTCTAATTCCTCTTCAGATTCGTCCAGAGCTTCATTGGATGGATCATCTTCTACTTCTTCTGTCGCCGTTTCTCAGGTTTGCTTTTCAAATATTGAAGTTGTTCTTTTTTATTTTCGTTTTACTTCTTAACTCATTTAACTGATCTAAGTTAAAATAAAATTAGTTTTACAGTTTGTATTATCTGTTTGATAAGCAAGAATCTAAATTGGCCAAAGCAGGAAATGCTAGGGTTCTTAGTTCTTAATCCAACATCAGGGTTTACTTGAATTAGTATTCATTTGATACAATCTGAGTATAAGACGATATGTATGAATATAGGGAGCGTTTATAGATTAGCTTATGTGAAGTTATATGAACCGACCCCGATCCGTGTATATAGCTTTGGATTCTGAGCCTACTTAGACTTAAGGTTTTGGAATGCTGCCTAAATTGTAGGGGAGTAGAACTGCGTCATCTTCCTCTTCTTCACAGAACCAAGTCAGGAACAATGCAAACTTGAATTCAAATCCGATCCCAAACCATGCAATGCCTGCACGGCAAAGGCCGATGGAGCAGAATCGCAATTTCTCTGCATCTAATGGTGGCCTTTCACAGCCACCTCCTCAAGGCCCTATGGTTGACGCACCTCTGAAGGGCCCTTCTTCCAGGGACCATATACAGAGAACTGGTTCCGTGCCTTACAGTGGTGTTAATGACCAACGACACCCACAGAATTCATTCCGATATCGTAATAATGGTCCGCATCCACGAGGAAATGGTTCTCACCATTTGAATCATGGAGTAAGGCGCAATCAAGACCGTGGAAACCGAGACTGGAGTGGTCGGAATTTTATTAACAGGGATGGTCATATGCTGCCAAGAGGTGTTCCCATGTTTATGAGGCATCCACATCCATCACCTTCACCACCTAATACTGGAAGAATTTTTGCTCCCCCACATGTTCGCCCTTATGGCACCCACATGGGCTTTCCTGGTAAGCTGTACTCTTTTTTTTTTAGTGGAAGAAGAGTGGTAATATGAGTTTGCACTAATATCTATGCCTCCTTTCAGAATTTTCATCTCAGTTTTATTTAGTCCCAACCCCTCACCCAGACTCATATGGAGGTGTCCCATTTATTCAACCAGTATCCCCGATGCTACTCCCTCCTCCAGAGCTTCAAGATCATCAGTTGCATGCTAGTATAATGAAACAGATAGATTATTACTTCAGGTAATGCTTTGTTTGTGTTAGTTTAGGACCTTAGGTCAATTTAATTAATTGAATGGTGGTAAATCCGGTTACCAAGAAACTAATTTCTGTTTATTGCAGTAACGATAACCTAATTAAGGATACATACTTGCGGCAGAACATGGATGACCATGGCTGGGTTCCTATTAAATTGATTGCTGGCTTTAGACAGGTTAGCTTTCAGAAAATTTAAAGTTGTAATGTTTGTGTGATTGTGATAGTTCATGTTGTTAGGGCTTTTTCATGGTGATGCATTTTGATTCTTTAGCAACTTCTTAAGTTCATAACATCTATTCCCTACTTGTCTCATCTACAATTTTTTGATGGCAACTCTATGCGGTTATCATTAGAAAATACCTATATTAGATTTCTATAAATGTGCTTATCACTGGCTTATGCTATGACCTTTTTTGTGTGTTCTATTTTGTTCTAATTATGTTTCCTATAAGTGTGCTTATCGTCAGCTCACTCCCTTGATATGGTACCAACTGTTTTGCTTTATTATGTTATAATTTTCTTGTGGCTAAATCTTTGAGTACAGATTAGTCTTATGTTCATGCCACTTGCTTTCTAGTATGGTTTTAAACGGTAGTGAACCTAGAACTTCCGTGGTTTTAAAAGATAAAGGCTTACAACAGCCTTTTTGTAGTTGCAAAGGTAATGTGGCATTTCAGCTGCCCGTCATTGACTAATATATGCACCAATGGGAAGGATTCACAACTTCTAATGCTAACATTTTATTTGTTTATGTATGCAATGATCATTACATGTGTGCTATGCATGGATATCCCACCACCCACACACTATTGCACATCACTACCCTTTAGGTTCTGATTTGTGTAGCATGTCATTTTTAGAGATATGTAAGCACCGGTGTCTACAGATATCTTGAGGTAGCTGGATTTTGCAATTATATTCATATTCTTCACATTATTATAAACTTTGCTTGGGATTTTACTATTAATTGAGCAACAATTTGATTCTGTATGTGCAAAGTTAATATTCTTTTTTGGCTTCTCCTTTTTCAGGTTTCACTTTTGACAGATAATATCCAACTTATATTAGATGCTCTTCAAAGTTCAACAGTTGTGGAAGTGCAGGTACCTTTTAGAATGAAATCGACTCCCCCTTTTACCATATGCGATTCTGATCCATCTCCAAGACTTGCACACTGCACACACATACCGTGCCTCTTACGTGCTTATTTGTTTCTTTTGTTTTTAATCATCTTTCCAATTACATTTTAGGGTGACAAAGTAAGGAAGCGGAACGACTGGATGCGGTGGATAATGCCAGCTTCTATTCAGTTCCCTATCAGGTCTGGTCAAGGTATACTGTTGGCCGGTGTTCAGAACATTTCATTGGATCAGGGAACTGCTAATAACCAGAGTGGTGCAATGAGCCAAGAAGATGCTTGTGCCGATGGACAATCAGTCGGATCATCATCCGTGGAGTTCAATAATCCGTCGCAGCTATTTGGCAACGATGGAATTGTTATGCACGCTCAAGGTTGGTCCTGCAAGTAGTTCGAATCAAGCTATATGTGCATGAGATGATTGCACCTGCTAGTGATCATCTTGCAAACATACCTGAGGAAAAGAAAACCATGTTTACATTTTTTGTTGTTTATTGTTTCTTTTCCTTTTTTGATCAAATGTTTATTGTTTCTTTTAGGAAAGGAAAATTTGAACCTTTTTATATTGGAGCTAGTGGCACTAAATTATTCTGGCTGTATGTGTTGCCTTTTTCTCGTCGTCTTTATTTTTCCACTCTAAATTCCTTTGAGCAAGATAATCAATTCAGTTTTTATAGAGTCAAAAAATTATAAGTTTAATAAAATAAAGTTGAAAATGCTTAACTGTAGGATGACAATTGTTAGGGGAAATTCTAAAAAAAACTGTTAAAATAGACTAAAATTAGGCGTGCACGTAAATTCTTTCAAAAAAATGTAAGGATTTATGTATATGAACCGAAATTTTTACAAAAATTGTAAGAAATTCGATATATATAAATGCTTACAAATTTTCTGGTGAAACTTAAAGTATATATACAAATGCTTACAACTTTTATAAGAATTTCGGTATGTGCATATGTATATATCGAAATTTTTATTATTTTTGTAAGAATTTCGATACATATACATAAATCCTTATAATTTTTTTGTAAGAATTTATGTACACGCCTCACCTTAAAACTTCCTAAATTGTTATTTAACGATGCATCGGTCAAAAATAATTTTATATTTTTTTCAATCAAGACAGAAAAAAGAATGGCTAAAATACGAACACACATGGTATGGTCCATCAAAGTCTTCAATTGAAATAAGAAAGGAGAGTTTTATTGTCTTTACAAATTGCGACATGTTTGCTTTTACATTAAATTCAGCTTACATGCGAATTACAGCCTACATGCATAGATAACACAAACAGAACTGCAAAATAAGATAACTCGTCTATCATTACGAGCAGCATAAAAGAAATTCATGAATGGATTCAAGATAACTTCTTAGAAAATGTTTCACGATCCGTGCCGGCAGAATGAAACGATACGAAGACACAAGCAAGTGACACCAACTAGCAACTACCCAAGTCGTAGAACCTTGCGTTTTATTCTGCTCGGGATTGACCGGCTCGGGAAGAGAGGATGATACCAACAATGAGTCCATATAGAGCCAAAGCCTCCGCAAAAATGAGAATAAGAATCATTCCAACAAAAAGCTTAGGTTGTTGGGCATTAGCTCTGAAAATAAATGCACAGGAACACTAAATCAAACTATGTCCATTCTCACACTTGGCATAATCTAGACACCCAAGGCAGAGCAAAAAACTTCCGTAACAAAGAGAACGCAATATCGTCCATGAAAGGGATGCAAACCAGAGAAATACCAGAAAATTTTAATTCATAGGCAACGATTCCAAACTTCTCACAAGACTCTTATAAATGTGCTGTTTTTCTCCCTCTTTGATCTCAATAACATCTAAAGTACCTTAATTGAATCAAAATAACATGTGTTTTGAGTAGTAAGGATAAATCGAGACTCGAATTCAATCAAAATAACAAAGAGAACGCAATATCGTCCATGAAAGGTATGCAATCTAGAGAAATACCAGAAAATTTTAATTCATAGGCAACGATTCCGAACTTCTCACAAGACTCTTATAAATGCATTGTTTTTTCTCCCTCTTTGATCTCAATAACATCTAAAGTACCTTAATTGAATCAAAATGTGTTTTGAGTAGTAGAGATAAATCGAGACTCGAATTCAATCAAAATAACAAAGAGAATGCAATATCGTCCATGAAAGGTATGCAATCCAGAGAATAACAGAAAATTTTAATTCATAGGCAACGATTCCAAACTTCTCACAAGACTCTTATAAATGCATTGTTTCTCTCTCTCTTTGATCTCAATAACATCTAAAGTACCTTAATTGAATCAAAATAACATGTGTTTTGAGTAGTAAGGATAAATCGAGACTCGAATTCAATCAAAATAACAAAGAGAACGCAATATCGTCCATGAAAGGTATGCAATCCAGAGAAATACCAGAAAATTTTAATTCATAGGCAACGATTCGGAACTTCTCACAAGACTCTTATAAATGCATTGTTTTTCTCCCTCTTTGATCCCAATAACATCTAAAGTACCTTAATTGAATCAAAATAACATGTGTTTTGAGTAGTAAGGATAATTTCAACTAATCAAGACTCGAATTCAATCAACTAGAACAGTTCGACCCTATCGCTTCATCTAAGTTTCTAAGTTAAAAGCCAACCATACATATAGAAACTTAAACCGTATTGTGAGAGTTTCGGAACAAAGCGGGCAAATAATTGGGTGTGGATATCTGAAACTAATACATTTCCCTTAGTTGCCAGCCAAATCTAAAGCTAAAGCTTTACCAAAATGTATTCTAGTATAGAAGACTACATTTCTGAAACCACGGATTTTAGACTAAGCCCCAAGTTCAATTGCTTTTACTACAAGAAACAGGTAAAAAAATATGAATTCTGCCAACAATATCGAATTAGATAACAATACCTAACGCCGGCATCGCCGACGATTCCAATAGCCATGCCGGCAGAGAGACCGGCGAGGCCACAAGCGAGACCAGAGGAAAGATGGGCATATCCATCGAATAGGTAGTAAGATTTGGCCTTTGGGTTAATCCCGGTGCTTATAATAACCGCAATAATCAACCCGTAAATACCTAAAACTCCAGCCATAACGACGGGGACGATCGATTTCATCACCAGCTCCGGTCTCATCACCCCCATCGACGCCACTCCAACACCGCTCTTGGCCGTCCCATACGCTGCTCCCATACCTGAAAAAACGAGAACAAATTGGGTACGGAAATTAGCTCCCACCAAAACCCGAAAACTTTTGTTGGAGTAAAAAAAAGTTTATGTTTTTACAGGAGAAAACGAGGGCAGCGGCGGCCCCGAGGAAGCCGAAGAAAGGAGCAGTTTCATCGCCGCTGAATGTGGACGCCATTTTAGTTTCTGAAAACTTTCACCCAAGATTTGAAGAGATTTGAGGAACTTTGATCAGTGGATTTCTTCAACAATCAATCGGAGAAGGAAAGAGACAGATAGAGAAGCAAATAGGAAGGTTCTTAGTGGACCCCCGGGCCAGGAACTTGAGAATTCCATGGCCGTACGATAAAGTAGAAACGTTTCTTGGGCTAGCCATATAGCAGCAGCAGCAGCAGCAGCCCATTCTCACCGTTCAAGCCTTGTTATAGGCATGAAGAGAAATTTGACTATTATTTTTCACCAAGAAATGTCGGGTGGCAACAGGGCGAATCAAGGACAGTTTTTTATTTTTTATTCCGTCTCCAACACTTGCGGATACGATTTTAGTGAATTTTTTCAAACATTTGGAGATTTTTTTGTCCATATACCCATCCCTTACGAATTCTCGCGGTTTTCGGTTAATCTTCGTACCAAAAAATTATACTCCCTCCGTCCCACTAAAACTGTCACATATTGACTTTTTTTGGTCAAAATTTTTCAACTTTGACTATAATTTATTTAAATAATTTAATTAATTAAAAATTATAAAAAAAATATATTTAAAAACTAGTTGATTCAAAGTTTTTAAAATATATTTTTTTATATTTTTATCAATAATAAATTTTAAATTATAAGAGGTCAAAGTTGAAAAAGTTTGACCAAAAAAAGTCAACATGTGACAGTTTTAGTGGGACAGAGGGAGTAAATTAATTTATAAAACAAATACCCAACATTAAATCTCTAAAATTACAAACATAAAAGATAAATTTAATTTTACCAAACAACAAACAAATAATTTCAAAACTATAAAACATTACTTCAATATTAACCGTTTGAAACATGACATCTTGCACTACCTTTAAAAGAAAATATGTGATTAATAATTTATAGTTCCAAATCAGGGTAGGTTTGTTCTAAAAGAAACTAGATTCGATATTTTTTTCAATCATATAAATTACTTCTTCTAATTTTACTCGTACAATTTATGGTGAATTTTCGAAGTCATTGTTATTGTTGTTTTTAGAAACAGATTGTTTTTAAAAAATTTAGACTTTCGTATGATTATATAAATATAACACTCACTTCCTAATTTAACTTATAGAATTTTTAGTGATTTTTCAAAGTCATTACTAAAACCTTTTTAAAAAAAATATGCTGCCAAATTTTTATAACCTTTCAACATTCAAATATTCATATCATTTATAATACATATCAAAATCGATCACCGTGTATTTTAAAAAAACTAGACTAAATCATGTTTACAACAATGTATAGATAACATTCTAATTATTTTTATAGAATTTACGAAGAATTTTCAAACTTACTCTAGCCGGCCATACTCAAGTGAGAATAAATTTTTGATGAAAAATAGGTAAATTACCCTTATGGCCATCAAACTTCATAAAATATTAGGATCCCATTGATATTTTCGGGGATTCTTGCTGATATTTTTGAGATTCCCACTGTGATTTATACGGGTACGGTTCGATTATCCCTACGATTCAGATATATCAATCACCGTCCCTTTCTCTATTTGAGCTCCGGTTATAAAACTTCCCCCATCCCCGTTCTCGTGGGTGAGGATTTTGGTTATTTTCCATGCCCATCGGTTCGGATCCCCACGATTTTCGGTTATTCCCTACCCGATTGCCACCCCTAGTCATACAGAAATAAAAAATAGAACATGAAAATATAACAATCAAATTTTCTCGTCTTTATCCAGCTAGACATTTAAAGTAGTGATATAAGAGAGGTGATCAATAACATTAATCTTGCATACTACTTTAATACTGATAACTTTAAAAATATCAGTAAATTATTATAAAATGAATCTAACCATATGAGATTTTGAACTTTTTTAATAGAGGACGTGGGTTGTAATGATCTTTATATGAACATCAAACTACCACAAAAATAGATAAAAATTGTGACATAATACAAACAAAAAATGTGTCACACAAAAAAAATTGTACCAGATAAAATAAAAAACGTAACAGGATAAAAAGAAAAATTCAATACAAATGGTTTTTTTTTTTATATAAAAACTAAACAAACAAATGAATAAAAGGAAATAGGAAACCAACACGACGTAAGTGTCATCGCCCACAATTTTAAAAGTAAAAATAAAAATAATTAAAAATACGACGGTGGAAAAGATGGAAGAGAACGGCTAATCCACAATTTTTGTGATGAATCCATTTTGTTCCTTTAGCCTTTCGAATAAGCCTAATATTTATTTTTGTGATGAAATTATAACGTACAAATGAAATTTATAATAGGATAAAGATTTGATACACTGACGATTGAAATTAAAAATTTCCACAAGCGCTTTAATTTAAGAGTTTAAGAATTTAGTTTAGGGTGTAGAGTTTAGGGGTTTAGGTTTAGTAATTTAGAATTTAATTAGTGTAAATAAAATTTAGGGTTTATAAGTTAAAAGCTAAATCCTTAACATTTTACCTTAAAACCTAAACACTAACCCCTAAATTCTAACAATTACTCATAAATTTTAAACTCTACACCCTAAATTAAGTCCATAAATCCTAAAACTAAGGTGATTGTGAAAACTAAAACTTTTCACCGCTAGTGTATTAAATATAAATCCTTTATAATAAGGTTGTATATGAATTAATCTACATCGATTTTTTTTTTAAATATTTACACTAATAAAATTTAGGGTAAACTACCTGAAATACCACTCAACTTTAATGTGTGACTCTAATATGTCACTGAACTAAAATTCGATACTATAATACCATTGAATTTCACTGTGTGATTCAAAGTTAGCACTCCACCGTTACTCCCATTACGGAATTCTGACGTGGACTCTAACTCCCGTTATAGGGATGACGTGGCCGATAAAAAAATAATATCTTTTTCCAAATATGATCCACCTCATTATATTTTATGTTTTATTTTTATTGTAAAACGACGTAGTTTTGTTAAAGACTCTTTATCTCCTCAAAATTAGGTTAATGAAATTTCAAACTTCAGAAATCACTCTGAAATTAGACGCAAAAAAAATCAGTGGGTTTTCTATGGATTGTTATTGATTATTCAAGTGGGTTTCTCTGGGTTTTCTCTGAAAGAAGATTGTAGTGATCGATTGTTAAAAAAAAATCAAATGGAAAAACGTGGGTTTCTCTGGGTTTTCTCTGAAAGAAGATTGTAGATGATGTTGTAGAAGAGACTGGAGATGATGATGTAGAAGAGGATGATGATTATGTAGAGGATGAGATTGAACAAACTGACAGTGATAGTGGATATGAAAATAGTAATGATGCCTTAAATGATGAAGCTCGAGAAGAAGAGGTGGATCTTATGGATTTGGAGTTTGGTAATGAGACACATTTGAATGGATATGTTAGTGATGGATCAGATTCATTGCATAGTGTTAGTGCAAATGAATCTGATGAAGATGATCGAAAGAAAAACCCCAAATGTCCTGTATTTAATGCTAAGGTGGATATGGAAAATCCGAGATTTAAAAAGGGGATGAAATTTAGTCTTATACCGGTATAAGTTGTATTTCTTTTATTTTTTCTTTAAGTCTTATACCGGTATAAGTTGTATTTCTTTTATTCTTTCTTTAAGTCTTATACCGGTATAAGTTGTATTTCCACTCCCCTTAGTGCATTAAGTACCACAGTAGTACAATACTGATAATCAAAACAAAAATCCAAACAAATCTCTCATTCCTTCTTTGGATGTTATTCGTCTTGATTTTGTTTAGCAGTCCAACGAGAACAACTCTTGCACGTGGGCTCATTGGAGGATCAAACCAACAAAAAAATCTACAATGTTTATGAAGAAAACTCCCGTAATTTTTGCAGCCAAAGAATCTCCTTCCAGGGTTGGCATTAGACCACGATGTAGTAAGCTTTGCCGGATATCCGCATCCACACACCGGAATTGAAATGGGTTCTTCTACTTCAACCCTGCGTTCACTTGATCTTTGCCATTCTACCTCCATTGATTTGGATCAGCTTCAAAATCTATGCTGGGAAATAGAAAATAGGAAATTAGGGTTTTGTTTTCAGCCAAAAGAGATTTTATAGTAAAAATAAAACATAAAATATAATGAGGTGGATCATATCTGGAAAAAGATATTATTTTTTTATCGGTCACGTCATTCCTGTGACGGAAGTTAGAGTCCACGTCAGAATTCCGTAATGGGAGTAACGGTGGAGTGCTAACTTTGAATTACACAGTGAAGTTCAATGATATTATAGTATCGAATTTTAGTTCAGTGGCATATTAGAGTCACACATTAAAGTTGAGTGGTATTTCAGGTAGTTTACCCTAAAATTTAAACCAAAATAAATACAAGTTTAGAATTCAAGGTATTTAAATAAAAACAACAAAGACTATATCAATAAGTTATTTTTTTAAAAGATGTCACTAGTTTCATTAACGAGAAAATACCTAAAATTACAATAAGGGTTTACAAACTATCATTGTAAACTAAATGCATAATTTAGACTTTCTCCTAAAATTAGCCACTTTAGATCAGACATGAACCATATATGAAAATGTTATAAAATCATCCAAATACTCGATCGAAAAATAATACGAAACCTGACCGCATTGGCAAAACGAACCACAAAAGAGGATGGAGCTATTGATAGACCACCGAGAAAACGCAAATCAAAGCCGAGCACTTCACAAGCGCAAACCGCGTATCCAAATTCAAACCAAAAGTCCAGAGCAAGGAAGATCAACATGATTACAAATAAGCGCCATCTTGATCAGTCGTGGTGTTGTCAAAACCAACCTTGATAAAAATATAAAATAAAAAAACGGCCAAAACGACTAAAAGAGTAGAAGAAAACATACCAAAAGACGAAAATAAACATGCCAATAGACAGAGATAAAAATGTCATAAAGGTAGAAAAATCGTGTCATAAAAACATAATTATTTTATTAAAAAACTAAAAATATAAATCCGACCGTCACAATCGATAGAAAAACTAATGTCGCCGTCGGCTACAAAACAAAATTTAAAACGTTAAGGAGAAAAATTACCGAATGATTAAGAAAAAAATTAAAGAGCCACTAGGGAAAAGTTTTTTTTTTTTTTTTATCAACAAGCTTATTAAAATGGACTAAAAAGATGGGGGGAAAAGTAACGCACAAAGAATCAAACCTTTTTGACAAACAAAAATGTAATATAATTATAATCAATGCCAAAATGTAGAATGTAGAACAAAATAGCAAAGAGAGTTTTGTCTGCGCAATATATCTAACAAAGTCAAATTTCATCGTGTTATAATCGATGCGAATTGGACCCCTCGGTCCATCATCCACCCCCAGAAAGCTATGATCAGAGTAAAAATCATTTATGTTTCGACATTAAAAAAATTAAATTTAAAATTTAAAATTTAAAATTACAGTTTAAAATTAGAGCTTAGAGTTATAATTTAAAATATTAAATATAAAGTATATTTTAAAAGATTGCGATTTAAAATTTACGATTAAAATTTAAGATTTAATTTTGTAATACCGTAATATAAAAAGAGACAAAAAAATCAGATATCGGCTCACCCTGTGGCCATCATGGCATCCATTAATCTTTGCCAATCCAAATGGCCCATCTGGCCATCTCCTCTCTATATTGAGAACTCCGAGATGATTTTAAATATGTACGAGATGAACGACTCCATAAAGTCCTAAAAAGGAGAGGTCTCAAATGAATTGAATTAAATGTTTATGGAGTAAACAAAAGATTTTAGTTTAATAAATTACAATAATAATAAAAAATGACTTTAAAGAGGGCCCCGATAATATATTTTTTACTAAGATAAAAATATTTTATAAAAAGACTTTATATATCTTTGAAATTATAAATTAAAGGGTATCGTTTTAATAAACTGCACGTAGCTTCGTAAATCTTTAAACCGCCCTTGATTATACAGTATAAATTAGCCACGGGATATATCCACTCTATATCACATGATGCTCAATCATCATCTCACACAATGACATTTTAAGACATTGTCCACTTATTTTTCCACCCCCAACGCATTATATGATCTAGAAGATTTGTAAATTCAGATGTTATAGAATTAAAGCCTACAACAGGTACAATCATGGTTGATGTCCCTGGAAAGGTGGGGTGTTCAAACTTCGGTTTTATCTAATTAACCGATCAAATTGAAAAAATTGATTAATTTTACATTCGATCGGTTAATATTTAATATTTTTTTCAAATTTCTGTTATCGGTTAATTCGACTCGAAATCAGTTAATTAACCGAATTAACTAAATTTTTTATATATTATATATTACATATAATTATTTTTAGTGATTGAACTTTTAAAAATTAAAAAATGATTATTAATTTTTTTGATATATTATAAAATGGTCATTAAACTTTATCAAATTAGCACAAAATAATCATTAAATTTATTGAATTATTAAAGAATGATCATTAAACTTTTCAATATCTATCAATAATTTACAACATGCAATGAATCAATGACCATTTTGTAATAGTTCGATAAGTTTAATGGTTGTTTTATAACTTTCTGAAAGTTCAGTGACTAAAAAGATCATTTTAACATAGTTTAGTGACCATTTGTGTAATTTAACCAAAATTTTATAAAAAAATCGGTTAGTTCGAAAATTGACCGTATTAACTAAATTTTTTCGGTTCGGTTAATTTTTTTTGAAAAAAAATTTAATTCGGTTAATAGTTAATAAAAAAATTCAGTTAATAGATTTCCGATAATTCGGTTTGATCGGTTAACCGATTCAACCGATTGAACAACCCTACTTGAAAGAAGCTTGTGTTTCACACCTAAGTGAAACTGTGTCCAGCTACGAGTGTTGTTCAAGAGTTTGATTTTATATGTATGATATATCTAAATTTGGATAAGTGTCGGACATAAATATATTAGAAGAAAAAAGCTTAAAGAGGATAAATGTCTTTGTAGTAATAAACAGAAACATGGAATTGGAAGGGTAAGGTGTTGTTCTTGGATTGAAAAAGAATGCGAGGAAAGAGAGAGGAGTTTGGAGGGTTGACTATGTCAAAAAAAAAAATAGTATTAAATTACGATCGCAACGTTAAATGTTATTATGATATTAAATTATATTTACAATTTAAAAAATTACCATTTTTAATAAAGAAATCACATCCGCGACAATCATTATACGTTAGGTAACGTCTACGACATTCACAACCGCGACACTGCGACGGTGATTTAGCACTATTAAGATCCTAATAGGACCCGCTCAAAGATCTCCTCCTTTCACTGGTTAAGCTAACTCTTATCTTCACATATTTTCTTCTTTTATTTTTATAGTGTGGAAAGAAGAGAGAAGGGTTTTAGGCTTCACTTCCAACTTGGAGGTGACGGGTAGAGCTGGTAAACTTGACCCGAGATCCGAAAACGGAACCGATTTATTTGAATTAAACTTGAAACCGAACCGAATATGCTTATCTAAAATTTGACTCGAAACCTGAAATCGAACCGAAAAATGAACTGATTTTTAGTTGAACCAAAATGGACCCGAATCGATTGACCCGAACTGAATGGACCCGAATCGAAGACAACCGGAAATAAATAAAAAATATTAATAGAAATAAAAAAGATGGGATATGAACAATCGCACAACTCACCAAAAAGTCAAATATATTAGCTTTATAAAGCCATATAAAGGGTGTAAAAAAAACTGACCAACCTAAAAACTTAGATTAAAATCGACCGATCTCCCATCAACCAAAAATTGACCCGAATCGATCCGAACTGAAAATCAACCGGCCTAAAAATCAACCGAACTAGAACCGAACCGAACCAAATGATATCAGACCCGAAATAATCGAAACCGAAATGACTCGAACCGAACCCGAACTGATTGACCCATTTGCCACTTCTAGACTGGTGGGTGTGGGTCGAATGAGTTTAATAATGCAGTCCGCCGCATGATTGGAGACCCACCGGCCACCACCGTCGTACGTGGCAAAGCGTTCACTTTCTGTCCCAATGTATCGAATTTCTTGGCCATATATCATACAATTACCATTTGTTTAGAAATCATGAGTAAAACCAAGATATGCATCCAAGCATTTGCTTTAGTAATTGGACAGGTAAATCT
Organism: Hibiscus tridactylites; assembly: GCA_958450335.1. Lineage (NCBI taxonomy): Eukaryota > Viridiplantae > Streptophyta > Magnoliopsida > Malvales > Malvaceae > Hibiscus > Hibiscus tridactylites. Next base: position 3,259,779 of record OY288270.1, read on the forward strand.
TTAACAAGATTTGAATCTTCTTTTAATTCTTCAGGAATAGGAATAGGAATTGGAATAATGTTTTTTGTACTATAACATCTCATGCATTTTATCTTCTCCGGCATTGCTCGTATATTATACAAAATCCAAACAAAGATGATTTAATTTGCGATGGAAATCTTCTACTTTTTCGGTGTCCATATTTATGAAGTAGCGGACTCAGGAATTTTATATACTGAGATCGAAGTGGAGTATGAGATATGAGAGAATCTAGAACCATTAAAATAAGCTCCAATGAATTAAGTGGGTTCAGTTGTAATATTTCATACGAAAAATTCTATATTACCTCATTAAAAACCTCATATCCTACAAATCAAGTGGAGTCAATTGCACCCTATTGTTTCCATGTACATCCGCCCATATATTTATGCCACACACTAAAAATTAGATTTAGGGTTTAGAAAATTTGGAGTTGAATATATTTTTTAGGGTGTAGGGTTTAGGGTTTAAAATTTAAGGTTATGATTTAAAATTTATTTATTTTTAACATTTTAGTGTTGGACATAAAAAGGTACCAAAAAATAGATGATTTTTGTCTTAAATTTTTAATGTATTTAGTTTTTAAATTAGAGAAATAGAGGATTACCTTCCATGAATTAAAAACAAAAATCAACCATCTATTAGTCTAATAGAATGATACAATAAACTCTTTAAACAAGATCAAATATTTAAATTCTCATATTGTGAAAAAAAAACTACATTAGAAGAGTCCTCCCATATTAAAATTATGCAGAATTTGATTCGAATTAATTGAATACAGAGAAAAGTTGTGTAAGAAGCTATCTAGGTAGCTAGGCATTGATGACGTATGCCACTGGGGACAACCATCAACCATGCACAATCGAGCGCTTCTTCTTCTTCTTCTTCTTCTTCTTCTTCTTCTTCTTCTTCTTCTTCTTCTTCTTCTTCTTCTTCTTCTTCTTCAAAGGAATAATTAACTCAATTTCCGCTTCTTCATATATGCCAGGTAAGCTTTTCCATTTCCATGCATAATCATCTTCGTTTTCAAACTCAATTATCACTTTCTCTCTTTGTGTAACGCAGCACATCGCTTGCCAGACTACAGGTTTGGATGTCAGTTGTCACACTCCAGTTCAATTTGTCACTTTCTCTCTTGTTTTCCACAGGCAAGTACTTACATATATTTAATTTTTACACGGTTTTTAAATCGTTGCATAGGTGAAATGGATGTTTGAGATTAACCGTAGGAACCTGTGAAGATTATCACTCGAAAAAAAAGTACCAATCGACCTGCTTTGGTGTAAGTGACGTTCTCCTAAGCTCAGTGAGGCCTAAGTGTGCGGGCATTGAGGCCAAGAGGATGGCACAATGTCTCTCTAAGATGATGTCCTAGGGATGATTTGGGGCCAGAGGGCCCCCTATCGCGCTCTGCACGAAAGTCAAGGTTTAGCTCCTAGCATTCGCTAGACCCTGCGTGATACGATATTTGATGGGTGTGTTGTTTGATGGATCATGAAACGACGTTTTCGAGTAAAGTCTTTAGAAATAGACGTGTCATAATATACTACATTGTAATCAACTTTAGACTATTCAAAAAAATTATTAACATAATAACAATTCCAGTCTTAAAACTTATATATTCCTATCAATTAAGTCTTAATTTAAAATAAATAATCAAATATTTGGACCAAATCCTAAATATCCCTTCCTATTCTTCTGGATGGAAATCATCTGCCACTTTTCAGTGCCCCTACTTATGCTTTCATGCTCAAAATTAAGTTTAGGGTTCAAGGTCTAGAATTTTAGGTTTGGGTTTAGAGAATTTAAGGTAGGATGTATTTTTAGGGTATAATGTGTAGGGTTTAGGATTAAAGTTAGCGCATGAAATTTAATGTTGTAGTGTATTTTTTATGTGTTAGAGCATAAATAGGAACACCGAAAAGAGACAGAGAATTTTTATCCCATTCTTCTTCCTCTATGACTTTTTTTCTCCTTTCTTTTTTACCCTTTAAAGCTTAAAGAAAATCATTTAAAAAAGAGATCTTTGTGTAAGATTGTGATTTTATAAAAAAAAATTCCTAACCATACACAAAGTAAAAGAAGATGAATGATCCATTGCTAAACCTAAATTTCAAAAATTTATCATATTATGGATTTTTCAAATAAATGAAAAGCGAAATAATAAAAGGATTATTATCCCTTAATATTAGGGATTATAGACTTAATTTAGGTTGTAGGGTTTAAGTGTAGGGGTTTAAAATTTAGAGATATTGGTTAGAATTTAGAGTTTAGAGGATATAGTTTAGTTTTTAAAGTAATACGGTAAGGATTTAGGTTTTAATCTATAAACCTTAAATTACAATCCTAAACTATAAAATTCAACCATTGTCCCTAAATTCAAAACCCATACACCTAAATTCATAAACCATACACCTTAAACTAAGCCCCTAAACCCTAAAATTAAAGCGCATGTGAAAACTTTTAGTTTCCACCGCCGGTGTATCAAATAATTACCCATAATAAAATTCAAATATACAATTTTTTTATTATCCTTAAAGGATTTAAAACGTCACTCTTACACAAAAAATGATGTTCAACGAATAGACAATTAGAAGATACAATATTTTTTATTATCTTAAATTATATCCTTTGCAATATATAATTAGATGGGTAAACTATTCAAGTGACCGCTCAATTATAAGATTGGTCTCGATTTGACTATTATATTTTAACTGTAGCAATATGACCACTTAATTATGAGGTTAGTCTCAATATGATCACATGTCGTTAAATCTTAACGGAGGGAGTGACGTGACAGTTAGTAAAAATTTATATAATTATACATTTGGTCTTTGTTACTTATATATTCCATCAATTTGGTCTTAATGACATGTGTCACCATTTAATTAAACGTTTAATTTATTTTATTAAATTAAAATTAAGGCCAAATTGATAGAACATATAAGTAACGAGGACCAAATGTATAATTATACAAATTTTTACTAACTATCACGTCACTCCCTCCGTTAGGATTTAACGGCATGTGGTCACATCAAGACCAACTTCATAGTTAAGTGTCATATTACCACAATTGAAAGTATAGTGGTCAAATCGAGACTAACTCATAGTTGAATAGTCATTTGAGTAATTTCCCCTAATTATATTTTGTAGACATCCATGGCATGGTGGGTCCAAGGCTTGTCCAGCATGCACTAGGCACCATGGCTCCTGTTGGGCATGCCTTGCAACAGCCTTGACGGACATTTTTTAAAACCCTGAGTAAGGCTAGCCTTCCATTGCCCCCTCTTAGTTCCACACACTAATACAAGAAAACTGCAAAAGTATCATTCATCATTAGAACAGAGCATTTCCGCATCAACCGACATCATCGACACATACGGTCCTTGGTCGGGTTAGGGAGGAAGATGGAGAGGAGAAGAGAAGACAAGAGTGAAGAGAAATTTAGTCTACCAAATGCTTTTTATTATAAAAAGGCCACAATACAACCAAAAAAGCTTTGAAGATTAAATGCTTTAGCAACCAAATTCACTCATGCATTTAGGTCATTCTAAAGTGTAGAACAGCACTCAACCAAATTAGCCATAGGCATTACCAGAAGTGATTTCAGAATGTTCTTGGAAAGATTTTCCCAACAGACTAAATTAATTCCTCACGATATCCAGGCTTCATCGAATCATCGCCGATAATCAACCTGTTCTCATTATGATGTGAACCCCGCTGTCGGTATCCACAATATCACTGATCTCACCAACCTTAAGATTATATGTTGCATCCTCAAATGGCTTCTGCATCTGGCCTCGACCAAAAGGACCTGCACCAAAAAGTTGTATAAGATTTCGGTTTGGATTATGACTTCGAAATGTTGATACAAACTAACGAAAGGTCACGGATAATTTAACAATAAGAATCGAGTGGCACATTCCCTGCAGGATATAGATAAAGAAAATTATAGCATGAACATAGTTGCAAAAGGTGCTAGAATTGAATGATAGGCTAACTTTCATTGTGGAAGAAGAACTAATGTGCCTTGGAACCTTGGGATCAAATCATGTAGTCAAAACTCTATATAGAATAAGAAAACTACAGTTAATAACATATTGGGAAAATCTATGACAGCTCCGATTGCATGCAGGGATGGATCGAGGGGGGCTGGCGACCACTAAAATTTTAAAATTCCTATACGAGTTAAAAAAAATTTAGAAATTTTCTATGTATTTTCTATTAAAAATCTATTTTCGCCCCCCTAAACTTTTATACCTAAAAATTTATAAATTCTCCCCCAACTTAAAGTCCTGATTCCGTTCCTGATTGCAGGGGATTCCAAAATTCTAATATCTTTACACTTGAAACCCTAATTTTAGCAAAGTATTCAAAACGCTAGTTGTAACCAAAGCGTCCTGTTAAACAAAAACATAACTATATGACTCCGTTTAGACTAACTTTTCAATACTTGTATTGCATTAACTCAAAGCATCTTTCTGGCGCTCCAATAACTCTGCTTCTCACAAGTTTCTAAGCAACCAAACAGCAAAATAGAAACTATAGATCCAAATCAGAGGCCTCTATTTTCATATCCAAAGCTAAATCAGCAACGGAAGCTTAAAAAAGCATTTGCACCGCAATTAAAGTCAACAAACTAACCGAGATCGCCGCCGCGTTTAGAGGAGCTGCAATCGGAGTAGCGAGAGGCAACCTCGTCGAACTTAGCCTTGCCGGAAACGATGTCTTCACGGAGGAGTTTGAGCTGCGAGACGGCGGAGTCCCTGGTGGTGGCGGAGATGACGCGGCCTTCTGGATCCTTCCAAGAAGCCTTGCGGCGAGAGCCCTGGTGTTTGATGAGTATGTGAGATGCCCTCACTTGATTGGGCGCCGCCGTGGACGATGACATCTTGAGTTCTTTTTTCAATCCGGATATACCGCCGTCCGCCGTACTCTTCGCAGTTTATAAGAGACTGTACTGTAGGACAAAAGAGGAAAGAACGAACAAGCAGTTAGGACTTAGGGCCTGTTTTTTTTTTTGCGTTTTGCAACCAAAAATACTTTTAAAACTAATTTTTCCACTTAAACCAAAAAGCTGGATTTATAACTTTTTGGGTGGAAAAGCTAGTTTAAAAATAATTTTTTTTTATTTTTATTATTTAATTATAATTTATTGTTAAAATAATGTTTATGCATTACATAATTGTAAAATAATATATATTTTATAATATTTATATTGAAAATAAAATTATTTTATTTGTATTTTATTTTATATTTATTATTAATGTGTAAGTGGTATGCTCGTATATAATCTAGAATGTAGTTTATATTTTCAAATTAAATTTTATAAAAAATAATTTTTTATTATAATTGAAATTGATTTATTTCATAAATCATAACATTAATTAATTTGAACAATCAGCCAAATTTACTTTTACTTTTAAAATATTATGTCTAAAATAGACATTTTATCTCCTCAAAATCACTTTTTTGACATCAATGACAAACACTAACCATCTTTTCAAAACTACTTTTCAACAGCTAGTTTGAAAATCACTTTTCTCACCGCACTTTTTAAAAGCAACCACAAATTAAGCCTTAGTAGTATAGATTTTGTAAAGCTATATGAAGTAGTCGAGAAATGCCGGGTGTTATCTTCTAACGTGTCGGTCTCTCGTTGCTTATAAAAATTAATTAATTATCACTATTCTTATGATTTTAATATTAGAGAAATATTATATTTACCGTTTAGTTTTAGGGATTATAGATTTAATTTAAGTTCTAAAATTTAGGGTTTAAAATTTAAAGGAGGTGGTTAGACTTTAGGGTTTAGGTAATGTGTTAAGAATTTAGGTTTTAACATATAAAGCCTAAAGTTTATCTCTAAACCATCAATTGTAACAACGACACTAAAATTCTAAATATTTGAACCTAAACCCTTAAATTTTAAAAGCCAAATTAAATCTTTAATCCTTAAAATTAAGACAATTGTGAAAACTTTTTGTTTTTACCGCCAGTGCATGAAATAATTACCCTTTTATATTTAGGGAAATTATTTTATGCATTGGCATTGCAAAACTTGTTTTCCACAAGTGCCTAGTTTTTAGGGCTTAGAGTTTAAGGTTAGGGGGTTTAAAGGTTTGAGAATAAATTTTAAGGTTTAAAGTTTAGATTTTAATGTTTAGAACTTTTATGGGTTAGGGTTTTTGGCCCTTAAAAAGGATACGTGACAGTTTTAGAAGCTCATTTGTGAAAAAATTTCACTGGTGATTGATTAAATAATTGCCCTTATATTTAATATCTGATAATGTATAAATTTCATGTTGATCGAGCGAGATGAGACATTAGATCCTTTAAGTAAAGCTAGGTGTTCGAATATTACAATTGTGAAAGGAGAAATTGCATTGGGATGGTCGCTCCGATATTAAACTTCTACAAAACTCGATCTGAATTAATTGCTCAATGAGTTGAATATCGATGATAAAAAAAAGCAAACAAAAGAGTTATTTTGAAAAAATATATATATTATTTTGATAATTATCTCTCTTTTTTCAAACCAAATGCCCTATATCTTTTTTTTCTAAATACTATAGAGGTGTGATTGTGTTTTTGTCAAATTTTATATGATTATGGGCGGAATTAAATCGAGATTAGTGGAAGATTATAGTCTTTACAAAATATTAAAAAAATATAAAATTATTGGTTAATTTGGTTGAATATTCCTTTTTCAGAATTTATTGAAAAAAATACTCCCTCTAGATAACATTTGGAAAAATAACCCTCATTCAGGTCACGTAGGGCGAAGTCGAGTTTTGCAAAACGTGACTTTGAAGTTGCGTTTTACAAAACGCGACTTTGGAAACCGCGTTATGCAAAAACGCGACTTCGCCCAACGTAGTCTGAATGAGGTATTTTTTCAAATGTCATTTAAAAAGATATTTTTCCCAATAAATTCCTAAAAGGAAATATTCAACCAAATTAGCCAAAATTATTATTATTTAATTCAAAAAATATAATTTATTTATTATCATTATAATTTGGCTAAATAGTCAAAAAAGTATCCAATTTATATCTCTCTTTCAGTTTGGTGTCTAACGTTAAAAATTAAGTTTTTCTGTCAACGGTCGTTAAATTTTTTTTCGTTAACCAATTATAACATAACATATGGCATGTTTTTAAATTTATTTAATTTTTTAATTACTTTAAAATTATATATTTCTTAAAAAACCCCAAAATTTTAGTTTCTTCCAAACAAACCCTCAAATCACATCTCCCTCACCGTCCGACATCCCCACCCTCTAGCCGTCGATTCACTGTTCACCACCCAAGTGTTGGGTACCTCACCGTTCAAGATCCCCACCCTCTAGCCGTCGGTTAGAAACCCAATCGATCTCTTTTTTTTCTTCATTTTTGGATGTTCGTCGACGAAGCAATAGAGAGTCCATTCGTCGGTTTTCAACGATGAGATCATGGGGCTTCTAGTCGTGGGGGGCGATGAAGGCAAAGGTGGCCGGTGGTGGTTGAATCGGTGGTGGTGGGAGGGGAGGAATTTAGAGATCTAAGGTTTGTGTTTGGGGGGTTTAGAGAAATTAATGATTTTAGGTTTTTTTTTATAAAATTAAAAAAATTTCAATTAAAAAAATACAAATTAAAGGAAATACCATGAAAATTTTTTAACGTCCGTCGCGGAACAACCTAAATTGAGTTACGAAATGAAACATCAGGCACTAAAGTGACCCGAAAAAATCGTTAGGCACCAAAATAAAAAAAATATATATATATATATATAAGTTAAGCATCTTTTTTACTATTGAGCCTTATAATTTTAAAAGTTTTAAATATCCTCCGTAACTAATATTAGGTTCCATCATTGTACATATCATGGGCTTAATGTTCACCATTTGTTGGTTTACATCTTCATTTGCCTACAAGCCCCTTCATCGCCTTCGGGCTCTCTAGTGGAATTACTTTGTCATCCACTTCTTTATTTAGCCAACGTTACACTTAAACGATGGTTATGAGTTGGGTCGAATTGAGATTTTGACTGATCTAAACCTAGTTCGAATAGTAGATTCCTTCGCTCGATATTTGATCAACTCGAGTTTAGAACAATTTTATTGACTTGAAATCCGACCTTAATTTTAAGGTAAATATTCGCTTCCGACTCGGCCCAGTACAAATATAAAAGAAAATTATTTTTATTTTTATTTGGTAAAATAGAGAGTTAATTGAAAAAAATATATAAAATGGAGACACGTTACAACAATTATTCATAAATACATACATGTGGACATCAAAATAAGGAGCTAATTGAAAAATATATATAAAAAGAGATATTATATCAATTATACCTAAAATTGTAGAAAAAAAATACACTATTATCTTATGTTAGACCAAAATTTTCACCTTAAATTCGAATATGACTCGTTCTAGCTCAAACTCATTTATAAGTCCTATAAAACCAAATCAGATCGAAACATGTCAAGTTGAGGTCATATCAGCATCCTCACACTATATACATCCTTATTCTTCTATCTAATACTTTAATTAATTTAAACAATGAAATATATCCAAATTAAGAACCTGGCCAGACTCTCTCCAACTCTTTCCCACATCTACATAAACTCAAAGCCACTACCATCTGTGGATCTGTATGGAAATATTAGGGTGTAATTGACTCCATTAAAAAATATTTATTCTATAAAAATATGAAAATTATATCAAAGTTTATTATAGTAAATATTAAAATTCACCTCATTTAGTTTGTTGGGTATGAGCTTAACAATATTTACCGTAATGGTATGAGAATTTTCCGTACCTTATAACTTTGCTCTAACTTTACTATATAAAAATCTTGACTCCGCCACTGGCATTACCCTATCTTTTAGCTTGAGATCAAAAGGGCATCCCCAATTGTTATGAACACGAGCGAGCCAAGGCGTGAAACATCTTCATAGTTCCAAACCATGGCTGGTAAAGGTTGGGCGTTCGATCGAGTTGAGTCGAGTCAAAAAAATTTGAGTTATTTGAGTTTGCAAGTCATATTTTACGATTCAATTTTTTTTTTGATTTTTTTGAATCGAGTCGAATTTATGAAATTCGAGTCGAGTTTTCGAGTTTCTGTACAAATTTAATTGTACATGTATATTTCTTAATATACATTTCTACATACATATATGTAGCGGTGCACGTATATATTTCTATATGCATATACATAAGATTGGGTGGTGGACATAATGATTCCAATTTTAACGACTTTCTATATGCATATATAATATACACATATATTTCTTCATATTTTCACATGTGGTACACATAATATATCACCCAGAATTGACAAACTTGACTCGAATATGAAAACTGATCAACTAATTAATAAAAATTTTGAGTTATTCGAATTTCTATTTCATAACTCAAACTTTATTTGAAATTTTTTCAAGTCGAGTCGAGTTTATAAAATTACAAGTCAAATCAAAACGAGTCGATTTTTTTCGCCTCGAATCGAGTCGAATAATTCGGTTTTTTCGAGTCGAATCGAGTTTACCCATCTGACACCATGTGTGTTTAATCCATATAAATAAAATTAGGTGTTGCATTTGCCTGTTTTGTTTGCTGTCATTCAATAACCGACTCTGAATTGTAATATGTGTTAGGTTCATGGTTGACAAAATAGAAAACCATTAAAAACTCCCCATCAACTTTTGGTTTTGGAATAAAAGAGAAACATGCTGCCATTGTCTAGTGGGACAATTTATCTACCTTTGTTTCATCAAAACTTGCAAAATCAATTATTAGAAAAGAGAAAGCAATAATTCGGGTTTCCATGGTTTTGAAGCAACAACCAAGAGGTTAACGAGAGTTGTACCAACCATGTGGTCAAATTTAATGTACTATTTGCTGTAAAATACTGAAACCTGCAATCAACAATCATTTAGTTTAGTGAGAGAAGGTTCGAATTTCGGCATTGTGAATAGAACAAATTGAATAGAGAGAGTCATCCATAATAGATCTCTACAATACTCGATTTAAATGAGTCTGTCAGTGAATTGAATACCGATGTTTATACCAAAAAAATAGTAAAAACCCTTTAAAATTTAACAATTATCAATTGATCCGATAGGAATTAGGATAAGGCGCTAGGTTTCTCAAGCAAGATCAATGATTCGAACCATGACGTTGTGAATAATGAAAATTAAGTTGAAAGAGTTTCTCCTGTAATGGACATCTACAATATTTAATTTAGATTAATCAACTAATAAATTAAATACAAGTGATTATAAAAAAATAGAAATTAGAATAGAGTTAAAAATTCTATAAAATTATCAGGAATAATAGATGATTGAATACTGGAATCAAGTATGAATAATTTAGATGATATCCAAATTTATTCATTAATCATGTACTTATGGAATATTATTATTAAATCCAAATTGCAGTTAGATAGTCAATTTTGTTTGATAAATAATTTAGACTAAGGGTTTATAAGACTGATCAAGTAATGATAATGTTTGGAAAGTCATCAAATAATTAGACTTAAAGTGTAATTATTTATACATTTAATCATATATTTTTTTAACAATGATATCTAAATTTTATTAATAAAAAATAGCAAAAAAAAATTGCTCTGCTAAAAATTTCATACAAAGGTGTAAAAAAAATAAACCCTTTCATAAAGACTAGCATACGATCAAAATTTAGAAACCTTCATGAATTTCATTATCTCTAGCTAAACGAGACGCTTTACGGAATAAAAAAGGAGTGAGCAACGAACCAAATTATCAGGCAGATTGCTTTGCTACACAGTTCAGATTAAATCATCTAATAAACCATCAAACGAGTGGAGATCAATCTTTTTTATGACTACCGACAAAATAAATCAGAAGCTAGCGTCGTGAGGATCTCTATACGAGCATCAAACGATCGCTACGATATGCTAAAATCGTGTCAAATGACAGATAAAACGAATCACAAAAGCCATTGAAAAATATGCTACAGAGAATGAGGAAACAAGTGCCACAAGAGCACAGTTTTTTATTAAATTTGAAAAAACAAAACATAAAAAAATTGTGAACACCAATGATTGACAATCAGTACTATTATTAATTGCCGCCAACAGTTAAACAAAAAAAAAATAATAAAAATTTGCGGCGGCTATAAGAGAAAATTAGGTTTCAGAGAAAAATTTAGTTTTGACACAATTGTATATAATCGATATCGGCTAATCATATAATTCTTTGAATAATCGTTTAATTATATAATTAATTATTAGACAATTAAATTCCGATGATGTAATTATTATTTAATAATTATATTTTCTTATAGTATGTATCATATTTTTATTTTTAACATATAATTTGATACAATTTATATATAGACCCAAATCCCCTCAACCTTTATAAATCAGAAGATATTTTGTTAAAAAACAATTAAATCAAAATATATTAAACGCTTAAACATTCTCAATCTTAAGCCGTTTTACATACTATACCAACGACATGTCAATTGATCTAAATTCGATCCACATAATTCAGAGTTTCTAATAAAATATATTTATGAAATCTAAAACGTACATGTCCATACCAATCAAATATACTTTTACCCAAATCGGGTCCCTCAAACAAACTACTCCCTTATATTATATAATTGTTTCAAGGAATGGCCCCACAGGAAGAACCTTTGAATCTCGGCCGTTGGTTCTATTACATCACGCAATGCAAACGATCCACCCAAATGCGGTAACACGATGCTTTCCATAGACCTAACTACACCATCGTACTCCACTTCAGAAGGAGCGGAGATCTAGCCCATAATACACTGCCGCGTGTCCGATGAGGGCAACAGATTCCCCAAATTCAATTTCGCAGCTTTTGAAAAGGTCAAAACGCCGTCGCATTTCTGGGAGCGTTTTAAAGTGTAGCCAACCCCGCTCCCCTCTGTCCTGTCTGTTGTTTTCTTTCTCTGTTCGCGCTGTGAATAGAAAGAAAATAAAATAAAATAAAATAAAGGTTTTCTCGGGATTGATATTTTAACTAATTCAAATCGAATTCCAGTACAGTGATCGCCAGTAATCTGCATTTCTCTCCGGTAAGTTCAATTCAGTGAAGAAAATGTTTATTTCTTCTTCTTAAATTTCATTTTGTGATATAGATTTTTGAAATGGACCGACGAGGATGGCCGTGGAAGAAGAAATCGTCGGAAAAATCTGGAACTGAAAAGCAGGCGGTTGTATCAGATGGAACCGGCGCTTCTTTATCTTCCTTAGCATCTATCGGAGATCAGGTTTTTTTAAAGCTGTGAAATGAAATTATTTATTAAACTCGTTCCTGATTGTTTGGAGTTTGATTTTGTTCTTTTTCTTTTTTTGTGCTGTTTACTGATAGGAAAAATTTAAAACGGTGAACTATGTTCAAATATCCATGGAATCATACGTGAATTTGACTGGATTAGAGGATGAGGTTAGCAAGTTAAAGGATCAAGTTAAATTATGTGAGGATGAAGTGAAGGATTTGAAAGGGAAACTATCCGTAGCTGATTCGGAGATTAAATCTAAGGATGCTTTGATTAGCCAACATGCTAAAGTTGCTGAGGAAGCTGTTTCAGGTATGTGTTGGGGAAAAAAATAATTTTCAGTTTTAATTCTAGCATTGAGAGTGACGATTTGAGAGCTTTTTGTACTTTTCCTTTTAGGATGGGAGAAGGCGGATGCGGAAGCTATTGCTTTGAAACGACATCTCGAAAATCTTACTCTGTTGAAGCTTTCGGTAGAGGGTCGAGCAGAGCATTTAGATGGTGCTCTTAAGGAGTGTATGAGACAGGTAAGGGATGTGAAAGAGGAGAGTGAGCAGAAATTGCAGGATGTGGTTCTAGCCAAAATGATACAATTTGATAAAATAAAGCTCGGTTTTGAATCGAAAATAGCTGAATTGGATGAAATTCTTTTGAGAGCGGCGGCTGAAAACCAAGCGCTTTCGAGGTCGTTGCATGAGCGGTCGAATTTGATAGTTCAGATCGAGGTAGAAAAATCTAAAGCAGAAGCTGAAATAGAACTTATGAAGGAAAACCTTATGTCACGTGAGAAGGAAATGAGTTTGCTCAAGTATGAGCTGCATATGGTTTCTAAGGAGCTCGAAATTCGGAATGAAGAAAAGAATATGAGTATGAGATCTGCAGAAGCAGCAAACAAGCAACATTTAGCAAGTGTCAGCAAAATTGCTAAACTGGAGGCAGAGTGTCAAAGGCTACGCAGCCTAGTCCGTAAGAGGTTGCCGGGGCCAGCTGTATTGGCCCAAATGAAGCAAGAAATTGATAATTTTGGCAGAGAGTTTGGTGTACCTCAATCTAAAAGGAATGTGGTTAAGAATCCTAACCCGAATTTGTCTCCCCAGATGGAATCGCCTGCCGGCAGCTTGCTGCAATCCCAAAAGGATGTCGATTATCTAACTATGCGCTTGTTGGAGATGGAAGAGGAAACAAAGATGCTTAAGGAAGCTTTGGCCAGTCGCAATAGTGAACTGCAGGCTGCGAGAGAGATGTGTGCTAAGACAAATCTAAGGGTGAAGAGCTTAGAAGCACAAGCACAGGCCCTTAATCATCAAACAAGCTCCCCAAACTCAAGCATTGAGCACCCTGATGGCGATCTTTCAAGTCAATATGCTAGCAATGCACCTAGTATCACTTCCATGTCTGAAGATGGGATTGATGTTGAAGGACGTTCAGCTGAATCTTCGCTAGCAGCAACCTCCGATATATCTCATTCGGGAATGGAGAAGAATAGGCATAAAGTTCATAAGCAAGAGAACTCAAATTGCCTGGAATTGATGGATGACTTTCTAGAGATGGAGAAGTTGGCATGTCTGTCAAATGATGTTGGAGTTAATGCCGTTTCAAGTGATCCAGCTAATTATGAGCAAGAATTTGGTTTTAGTCCACCATCAAAGCAGGATTCTTCGAGTTCAAAATCCTCGACAACGAAGCTTCAGCAAGATGTAGAAAATCTGCCCTTCCAAAAGCTTCAGTCAATGGTTTTTACAATTTTTGAGTCTCAAACTAGGGACAAGAATTTGGGAAAGGTCTTGGAGGATATCAAATGTGCTATTCTGGAAGTACAAGGTTCTCTGTCTCACCACGGTCCTTCCGATCAGAAGGATGTGTCTGGAGAGAGTTCGATATTCTTAGATGAAGATAATATTACAAAGCAAAATTTGGCAGCTGCAATATCTCAGATTCATCAGGTTTTACTATCAGTTGGCAGAGAAGCAATGAGAGTTCAGGACCCTCGTACTGATGGCCATGGACTAAAGAAAAAATTAGATGACTTCTCCGTCTTTGTGGATAAGTTCGTATTCGACAAGAAGGGTTTGGTTGACTTCATCTTAAAACTTTCCCATGTTTTAGCTGAAGTTGATCGACTGAACCTTGGTTTCCTGGGCTATAGGGATTATGATAGAAATGCCAGCGATAGTGATTGCATAGACAAGGTTGCTTTGCTAGAGAATAAGGTTGTACAAGATAACCCATCAAAACATGCATATGGTGGAGGGGGTCATCTTTGTCATTCCTGTCCAGACTCAGAGGTACTTCAAGATGAAATATCGGATCCAAGTTTTCAACCCAATGCTACATCATGCTCATGCTTATTGAAAGAGTTGGAACAGCTGAAATTGGATAAAGAAAACACGGCAGCGGATCTTGAAAGAAGAACTAAAGACCTCGAAAATACGAAGTTGCTGCTTCAGGAGACGGAGAATAGTGTAACTGAACTGAAGTTACAGCTGACTTCCTCTCAAAATCTCCGCAGCCTCGCCGAAACTCAGCTGAAATGTATGACTGAATCTTACAAGTCACTAGAAACGCGTGCACAGGAGTTGGAAGCTGAGATAAACCTTTTTCAAGAGAAGTTAGCAAAGCTAGATGATAAACTACAAGAAGAAAAGCGTGGCCACCGGGATGCCCTGGCTAGATGCAAGGATCTCGAGGACCAAATTCAAAGGTAATTAACTATTCATAATGCTTGATGTGTGAGCAGATATGATCTCTAATAGGCAATCGATTGACCTGGTAACGAAAAGGGAATTTATCAAATCAATGAACTAAAGATCTTGTGTAGCATTATGTCTTCTAACTTTCTGTAAATTCTCTTACCTTGCTAAAGGAATGCAGCCTCCTTTCGATGTCCATCATCAACAATAGAAGATTCTGAAATGAAGATCAAACAGGTATGTAGCATGATAATAACTTTATCAGGCAACCTTATTAACCAAGAAAATGCGGATAGAATGTTTGTTCCGTGTGACCTGTCGTATAAAGGCTGGAGGTTTGTTAATTGATCAGATCAGAGTATTTCTTCTATGATGCTTTTCGCAATGACTGTTAACTCGAAAGCTTTGCTGAAAGTGTTTGTCATGTCATTCTCTTGGCAGGAACAAGAGATAAAAGACGCCGCACAAAAGCTTGCAGCATGCCAGGAGACCATTTACCTTCTTGGGAAGCAGTTGCAATCTTTGCACACTCAAAGTGACAAGCTGTTGGGTGAAACTGCAGTAGAAGACAAACCAAATCACAGCGGTTCAAAGGCACAAGATATTCACCGTGTCGATGACCTCGATCACATTGAGGACAGCGTAGCTTCAGCAGATGTGCAATCCGTGAGTGAGGATTCCTTGCATTGTAGTCATTCCCCATTAAGTCCCGTGGATGATGAGACGAATCTTTCATTGAGGTCTTCGTTGAGCTCATGTCACCTCAATCATAGGCGTACCAAGTCCACATTCTCCGCTTCTACTCTTGAGCAAGAGAAACACTCGCTTAGTTTCGGTCCTTGAAAGGGAAGAACGAGCAATAGAATGGTGCCATCAAGCTTTGTATAGATTTCCAGATTAACGGGCATAGCAATCAGCTGGTCCCATCTGTCCTAGATAATATTTCCTTCTCTTTTTTTCTGTGATTGTAGTTGGGTTCTAATCGGAACTCGCGCATTGTAGAAATTATAGTAATGTGGAAATGAAACATCAGATCATATATATATATATATATATACGGCAATGAAGCAATTAAACAACTTCACCATCTTTTCTTCAATTAAACAACTTAGCATAATACTTAGCTACAATCAATGCTCTTAAAAGGGAATAATTCACAACTAAATCTAGAAATAAGGTTGTTACGGCTAATATCCACATCTTTACATCTTCTTCACAGTTCACTTCGTCATCCCTAATATAAACTCGACAAGTGAACTCCGATGCTAACTTACCATGATCATGTACATTCATAACTGGAGGCCGGCTTCAGAGGTTAACAATATGGGCTTGCACCTATCATGTAGTATAAAATAGTAACAAATCACTATCATGGCCGAGAGTGTAACTCGACAATTCATATCGACATGGCATGGGACAGACAGAACATCTACAAAATAGGTAATGTTAAAAGATGCTTTAACCTATACATTCGGGTAGACTTCTGTATAAGCATATGGTATATAAATACCAGAACACTTCACAACGGCTCAACCGAGTTGAATGTGAAAAGCAATTGCACTATTCTAACCTGCTGATTGAGTTGATTATCTTTGGTGTCGCCCCTTCCCTTATCATTCATATTTTCAACTGGTTCTGCAAAAACAAGCAAACTGATCTCAAAGAAAAGTTTTGATGAACAGAAATCCAGAAAGAAGGCAAAACAAGTAAAT
The DNA here is from genome assembly GCA_958450335.1 of Hibiscus tridactylites. Lineage (NCBI taxonomy): Eukaryota > Viridiplantae > Streptophyta > Magnoliopsida > Malvales > Malvaceae > Hibiscus > Hibiscus tridactylites. The sequence continues at coordinate 3,276,469 of OY288270.1, forward strand.
TTAACCGAAGCAGGCAAGCTAAACCCAGAAGGCAGCCGTGGCACGAGAACAGCAGGATGATTTTACACACGAGCAAAGAAACACTCAGAAGGATCTGGAAAAACAATCTCATTGTATGAACGGACCAGATTCGTCTTCGGGATACAACTTCAAAAAGTGAAACCTACAAATATTGAGCCTGGTTAGAAACCAAGGCACCACATTTAGCAAGCAACCAAATAAACAACTCACAAATCCAATTTCTTGTCGCAAACATCACTGTGGAAGAAAAGGCTAAGTCCGATATCGAATTCACCCCAACCGCATTCCGATAACTCAAAAGGTGGCGAGTCAACAACCCTTGTAGGGTTATTGAAACTGGGATCAATGCAGTTGAAACACAACATGCTTTATCACTGCTCCAAGAACTTCATTCGCCACCCCACGCACATAAACATTCCACTTCTGTGACTGCGACCTACTCGAAGGAGATAAATCGATTTAGTACTATTCAATCACAAAACAAGGGGATACGTATATCATGGAAAAACATACTTACTAGCCTTTCCAAGATAAAAAGCAATAGTTCCATTAACAATTGGAACACAAAGCTCAATATCTTTAACTCTCTTGTTTGTACCCTGGAAATGATCAGAACACAAAACAAATAATGTCATTATAAAAAGGGGAAATCTTTCCAAGCATTAAACAAAATCCAACATCTCCCAGTTCTAGTTTTCAAATGTTAATTGCATAATTATGCTTTCGCTCTAATTAGGAATAAAAAAAATTAACTTTTTATGAACTTAAAAATTTTCACAAAAAAGAATGAAGCGTCAAACAACTGCTACTACAGCGTCCCTAGTATTATACGAAGGGAATAATCTTACTAAAAAATTTGAAGAACCCAGAAAAATGGAAACGTTGTTTTAGTAGGAAATGCAGATAAATGCGACCAAAAGCAATTGGAGAAGCTAAAAGGGAGGACCTTTTTGTCGCTATCGTCAGTAGTTTTGCCTAGTTTGATGATGCGCGGTGGTTTAGAAGCAGAGCCACCATCCTCAACTTGGGCTTCGGTAGCCGGGTGAGGCATTTCAGCAGACAGTTGGAGTGGGATCAAAACCAGAAGCCAAAGAAGGGTTTTCACCTTCAATTCTTGCATAAGAATTTAGCGGCTTTTTTTTATCAATTTTGAGTGGAGAATTTGGGGGGTTTGGGTTTTTCTCTGGTGTGGGTGAAATGGATGGGGAAAAAAGCAATGGAGTGAGATTCTGGGATTTCTCCATTTGGCTTTTTTGCCACCTCAGCTGCCATATTGGCCAAAAATAATACTAGAATAACTGATTGCCAAAAGAAAGGTAAACAACACAAATGACCACTCAACTATGGTATTAGTCTCGATTTGACCACTATAGTTTTAATTGTAGTAATTAGACCACTCAACTATGTGATTGGTCTTAATGTGACCACTGTCGTTAAAATCTAACGGAGAAGTGATGTGGGAGTTAATAAAAAATTTGTATAATTATACATTTTATTCCCGTTACTTATACATTCTATCAATTTGATCCAAATTTATTTTAATAAAATAAATTAAACATACAATTAGGTGGTGACACGTATCACCACCTGATTGAAGTCCTTTAATTAAAATGGATTAACAGCTTGCCTTTGTTGGGGATTAAAAATGGGCAAAAGTGGAGTAAGTACAATGTCTTTACCACTGTGCCAAATTCACTTTATTGATATAAGCTTCAAAATATTATGGCCCTGTTTGGCAATTAGCGGATAGCTGATAGCTGATAGCGGATTACATTAGCTGGTAGCTGATTGCATTAGCTGATTTGACTAGCGGATTGTATTAGCTGATTGTATAAAAGTGTTTGGTAAAATTAACTGATAGCCGATAGCTGTTTGATTATTTAAACAAGTAAAATGACATATAAGGATGTGATTATAGTTAATACTTGTTTGAATAATTTATCAATTATTAATATTTTGTATCTAATAAATATTAATTAGATTTGTAAAAAAAAATATAAATTTCCTAAACATATTTGAAAGATTTATATATTAATTTATTATTTATATAATTATTAATTTTTTTATATGCACATATAAATATGTGTAATAAAAAATAGAATTAACTTACAAATGTCACCATATAAATGAGTAGTAGCAACAAATAAGTTTAATATTTAATATGTTATTATTTATATTAAAAAATATTATTATTTAATTTAGGTTATTTGGAGATTTTTTGTAATTGTTAAGGGTAAAAGGGTCATTACAACTCTAATATTAAACCTCTAATCTCAAAAAGCTCCTATTAGGAGCTTTTTTAAAATTAGCTTTTTCACCCCAATCCGCTCTTTCAATCTGCTATTTACCAAACACCAATATTAGCGGATTTGACTAGTCAAACCTCTAATTATACCTCAAACCTCTAATTTTTGCTCAAACCGCTATTTACCAAACAGAGCCTATATATGTCTTAATACGTTGTTAATGCCAAACACTCCTTTATATGCCGGTTGCTTTATTAAGAGGTAAAGAAAGCTAAATAAAATCAAGTGCCTTCAAAGTATGTTAATAATATGATATATATTTGATTCGGTTTAAGATTTAAATTTTAATTTTTTAAAATTAAATTAAGCAGATTACTAAAAAAATGGGTTAATATTTGATGTTGCTACTGATTTTTTTTAGTAATATGTTTAATTTAACTAAAAAAATTAAAATTTAAATCTTAATTTTAAAAATAAATTTTAATTTTTAATTATTAAACCTTAAATTCTAACAATAAACTTTAAATTTTAAGCATTGTTGCTCGAATTCTTAAAACTTAAACTCTAAACCAAACTCATAAACTCTAAATTGGACCTACTTGAGGAAAACAAGTTTTTCACCATCAATCTATTCTACTTCTACCTAAAGGGGAAGTGGAAAATCTAAGTAAAGGTAATGTTCTTGAAGGGTCTTGAACCCAAAACTTAAGGGGAGAAAGTAGAACAGGTGAGCGTGCTCTGACCACCGGGCGTCCTTGCATGCTCAAAAAATTTGTAATTTGAATCTGAAAGATAACTAAAATCCATAACTGAGTCATCAATTTAATTAAAACATTTATTTTGACTATAATCGAATTTCATACAATATTTTACTGAAAAAAATTATTGTAATTAAATCTAAAAGATGCCGAACTCATAATTAAGTCATCATTACTCGGATTTAATTATAGTCATAGTTGAATTTCTACCATAATCGAATTTTATACAATATTTTTCCACGTGCACGTTTTCTTTTATGTTATGTTTTACATCCAAATTCATTAATTTATACTCGAGAACACGTTAAAATATATGAATAATGTAATATTGGAATATATCGACGACGTACGATAAGGGCAAAACAAAGAAAGATGATGATCGCGAACAAAAATAAATAAATAAAAGATTACACCATGTTTGCAGCTTAAGGCTCGATAGAATCATTGATTACATCGTGTCTCTCGTATTGTGTCTAATCTTTTAATCCTTCGTGTTTTATAGGGATATGTTGGTTGTTTATAAAAGAAACTTACATAAAAACAAATTTTACTTAAATTAAGTTTCTTGCATTTAATTAATGTAAAATAAACAAAATCTATTAAAACTAAGATTATTACTTTAAAATAAATCTTAATACAATTTGGATCATAATTTTAACAAATCATTTCTTATTCAATTTATAAGGTTATAATTAAAATATGATTTTATTCAAAAGATCTAAGATTTTATATCATTAAATTCACTGATAATCGAATGATTTCGATTTTCAAAATAGTTAATCAGGAAAAACGAAATTGTTTAATTGAGTACAAGTAGTATATGTTTTGAATATAATCTCAACTATTTGACAATGCATGCTCAATCACCATGCTACAGTTGTTGGTGCTCGATCCCGTAACCTCTAAAAACAACAATTGTTTTCTTAACCACTGAAATAAGTTGGTTATTGCAATCACGTATAATAGTTAAAAATAAAGTTTTGGTGATATGATAAGTGATAGAACGGAATCATGTTGGGGAATTGGAATTAGTGGAGAAGACAGGATAAGTTTTGACTATTCAAGTGGGTATACATAAAGATGACACTCACATACCCACAAATATTTACTTTTCTCAATTTTACTGTTTATGGTTTAATGATTTAATGGGTTTGTGTAATCTAGCTATTAAAATAAATTTTTTAATTTAAAAAATAAATAAATAGTAATTTTTAACTTATTGTGTATACAACAAATTAATTTTTGAATAAAACTGCTCATTTTTATTTTTTCATGTTTCCTTAGGTTATAAGTTCTAGATTAGGAGCATTTTTTCTTCCCCTAAAGTTTCTTTTTTCTCTCCTTTAAGTAGAATTAAGATTAAAATTTGTCAAAGAAAAAAGATAAACTAATTTTTAAATAAAACTGAATTTAACTTGACTCAAAATTCATGAAATATAATATCATTTTTTCTCATGTGTTCTATAATTACTTAACGACGAGGTATATATATGGCGGGAGGGGTCGTTACCCCCAGCCAACAATTTTTTTACCTTTCATTTGTATTATTTTTTAAATAAATTAATTATGAACTTACTCTCATTTTAAACATTTACTCGTAATATAACTCTAATTTTATTTACGTCTCTACTTTAAAACTAATATTCTATTTTCCTTTTTTTCATGCCTTTGAGCGTAAGGGTATATACGATTCAGTTCGGTTTAAAATGATAAGCTATTTTAGTAATCTATTGGTTTTTTGTTTAGTTAACCGCGGTTTTTAGTCTTTTTTAACATGCTTTTTGAATTTTATTTTGGTAAAGTAGCTTTAATTTATAAATTTTAAACATTAATCGAAAATTTTTTAAAGTTTTTCCACAAATATTTCTTAAAAATTAAATTTCTCAATTAAATAATCCATCTATCGTATTTTAAATTATAAACTATTTATTTTTACATTATAAAACAAATAAATTTATTAAAAATTAAACAAAAAATCAAATTCAATTAAATTCGAATAACTACAACTTTTAAATTTGTAAACCATAAATCGTCTAAATACTAGGTTACATATCTTAAATATACGTAAACCTCTTGGTTTAGTAGTAAGATGTTTGAATTGCGAGGAACGAGGCCTAATATTTGTATCCGTTTCCCTAATTCTCACTGTATATATATATATATAACAGGAGTTTTAGACATGTGTGAGATGAGCGACCGTACGAGGCCTTTAAAAAAAGAGAGTCCCAAATGAGTTGAATTAAATGTTTATAGGGGAAATAAAAGATTTTAGTTTAATAAATTACAAGGAAAAAAATTTAAAAATGCCTTTAAAGAAGGATACATAATATATTTTTACAAAGATAAAAATATTTCTTAAAATAAATTGCACAGGATCCTGTAAATCTTTGAACCGCACTTCTATATACATATAACACTACTTATGTATTATGTATACATTGTAAACAAATAATTAGTTAGGATGCTTCTAGTCATATGATATAACTTGCTAATATTAATGTAAATTTTTATATATAAATAATGTGTCAATATAATTAAGTTGTTGTTTTTCCCTATAAATAAAGTAGAAATTACGAAATAGCTATGGTTGACATGTCATTGAAAAATGGGGGCATCTTTTGGCACATGCAGATGCAGTTGTTGCTGGTGATGATTAGCCTAAATTCATCAACATGATGATGGTTTTAAGGAATCATTTCCGATGGGATCCACGTAATTTAATTATTTTGATTAGACTTATAAACAAAGCCAATAACTCCTTCCACGTGTAAAATCATTTTTTATGATCACTAATGTTTAAGCTTTATTTGACAGTTAGCAGATAGTGAATAGCTGATAGTATTAATTGATTTGACTAGCGGATTGCATTAACTGATTATATATAAGTGTTTGGTAAAATTAACTGATAGCCGATAGCTGTTTGATTATTTGAACAAACAAAATGACATATAAGGACATGATTATACTCAATACTTGTTTAAATAATTAATTAATTTTTAATATTTTGTATATGTTAATATTAATTAGATTATAAAAATTATTTTTTTAATATCATTATTAAGCATATATAAATGATGCATATATTATTTTTTTTGTAAAATTATATTTTTAATATAATTTTACTAATTATTAAATTTAAGTGTATATGTTAATTTCTTATTTATTTATGAAATTATATTTTGAATATAATTTTATTAATTATTAAATTTATATGTATATATTAATTTCTTATTTATAATTTTTTAAAATTTTATTAGTTATTTAAATTTATGTTATTTAGAGAAAAAAATTATAATTATCAAGGACAAAAGAGTCTTTACAAGTCTTTTAAAATGAGAGGTTCCACCTAAATCTGCTATTATAATCCTCTATCTACCAAACATCTAAATTTGTGGATTTGACTGGTCAAACCTCTAAAAATGTTTCTAACCTCTAACTTTGGCTCAAATTTGTTGACTGGTAAATTTGATCGACATCCTCTAAATCTAATTTACTTTATTCAAAATGTAAGAATTTAAATCTCCAACATTATTTTAGGGATCTATTATATCATTTTACTAGACAAATTAGTCGTGCTGGTATTTGTAAATCAAAGTATGATTAAGAGCTAATTGCACCACATGTTTTCTAAATATGACTCTTGTTCTAAATTGGTCATGGAACCTTTGAACGTTTCAATTTCATTTCTAAAATATGATTCTCATTCTAAATTAGTCTCAAACTTTCGAACGTTCTAATTCTATCCCCAAATTATAGATATATACTAATTATATCTCATGTCAATAAAACTATAATAAAAAATGTTAATTGTCTAAAGTTTGGGAACCGACTCAGTACATAATTTGAGATGAAATTAAAATATTAAAAATTTTGAAAATCAATTCAGAATAAAAACAATAATTCAAAGATGAAATTAAAATATCTAAAAGTTTGAAGACTAATTTAAACATCATTAATTAAAAGTATCATTATTATAATAGAATGGTCATGCCTTTAAAATTACATAAAACATTTAAAAATAACAAACATGTTAAAAATCACAATAAAAACCTAAAAATATTTTTTTTAAAAATGAGCAGAAATTAACCCACAAGAAAAAAAATTAAAACCTAAAAATAATACGCAATTAACCATAGTTAAAAACCTAAAAATATTAAAAAAAAAACCCTAAACTCTATATATTATCCTCTAACCAAACGATTTTTTCTCGAAACAAGAAAGAAGAATCTCTATAACCCTACTTCAACATGCTCTGTTCTCTCTCTATCTCAACCTCTCTCTCCGGTTTTCAAATTTCACCACCATCACCTTCTCGTGCCAGATTCCGACGACCATCTATCGCCGCTGCCGCCGCCGCCGCTACTAACACCAGCACTTACGCTTCCAAACAAGAGAAAGTTTCGACGGGCGGTTACCTGAGCGGTCCTCGAGAGGCAGCGTGTACGTCGCTGTACGAGGTGCTAGGGATCGCCGATGGTGCTTCGAACCTGGAAATAAAGGCGGCATACCGACGGTTGGCAAAGGTTTGTCATCCCGACGTGGCAGAAACCGGTCGGAAAGAATTATCCGCCGACGAGTTCATGAGGATACACGCGGCTTACAGTACCTTATCGGATCCGGAGAAACGAGCCGTATATGATGTTAAGCTTATCCGGAGACGCCAAAGGCCGTTGACTTCGGTTTCTAAGTTTACCGGATATGGTGGTCGGCGTTGGGAGACCGACCAGTGCTGGTAAACGAGTTGAGTTGACTCTGTGTCAACTATCAGGCTACCGAGTTGGAAGTTGAACTCATCATCTCGTGTACAGTTACTTAACTCTATAACAGATATCTCTACTGATTTACTAACGAAAACAAACGACCGGAAGTTTTTGCGGGAGAAATCCAGCCGTTGATTGTGACACGTAAAGACTCTGTTCGCTCTATAAGAAAGTGATTTTTTTATTGAATTTTTAATTGGATTTATTATAAATATTCTTAATACCCAAATAGGTGCTCAGACTATGTTTTTGGATCAATTTTGGTGCCTAAACTATTTTTAGCTATAAATAGGTGTTTAAAGTTTCAATTTTGGTCATTTAAGTGCCTAACCGTTAATAAAAAATCGTTAGCCAATTAAATTGTGACAAATGACATGTTTTTAATTTTTAATTTCTTTTAATTAATTTTGAAATAAAATTCAATTTTTTAAAAAAAATTAACAATTTTAAATCTTTACAAAACAATCCAAATCCCTAACCTAAAACCCCAAATCCCCAAATTACCATCGATGTCGTCGTTTACTACCTCACCAGAGGCCACCACTACCTCCGCCGGACCACCACGATCATTTCCCCCAACCACCTATCGCCGATAACCGACGGTAGGTGTGCCAACGACTTCCTTTCGCGATTTTGATTTCTTTCGACGTTAGGAAGCCGATCAACACACCTACCGCCGTTTACCGGCGTTGTGTGGTTGGGGAAACGGTCTTGGTAGTCCGATGGCGAAACCATTGGTGGCGGGTTCGACCGGGGAAGTTAGGGATTTCGAATTTTGGGCCATTTTGTGAGTTTTGGGAATTTTAGGGTTTTTAAAAAAAATAAATTAAAAATAAAAAATATTTAATAAAAATAACGGTAGTTAACGGTTAGGTACCTAAAATGACCAAAATTAAAATTTTAGGCACTTATTTAGAGCTAAAAATAGTTTAAACACCAAAAGCACTCCACAAGCATAGTTTGGGCACCTATTTGGGTATTTAGCCATATAAATAAGTAA